>CM057456.1:1417640000-1418235000 GCA_016271365.2 Neoceratodus forsteri | reverse complement strand
TTGTACCACAACAAGGATTGCCTGCCCTCTCCCGGTCCGCTGGGAGCTGGTCCCTGAAATCGTTCCCCAAGTCCTTGACTATGCAGATGTGGTCTATGGCACTGCCCCCTCCTCCTCCCTTGCCAGACTAGACACCCTCTGCAATGCTTTCTACCTCTTTACTACCAATTCATCCCCCTGTATTCACCACTGCTCACTGTACTCTTCCCTTTCCATCATCCCTCATGTCGCCAATCCCACAGCGCCTCATTCATATCTAAATTCTAGTTTGGTTCCTTTCCCTCCTTTCTCTCCTCACTCCTCTCTCCCATTCTCTCCTCCTCCCACTCTCTTCACTCTAGGGATCCAAATACTTTCTCCACTCCCCACCCTAGCACCTCTGCTGGCAAGTTGCCTTTTCCTGCTGCCTCCCATCCCTCTGGAACCAGCTCCCTTCTTCAGTCTGCTTTACCTCCTCTGTCTCGGCCCTTAGACACCACTTAAGGCTCCTTCCCAGTCCCAGTTGTCACTGTCAACCCCCCTCCTGACTCCACTCTCCACCTCCTTTAAACCTAGTAATCTTCTCCCTGTACTTCACTGTGTCAGAGGCAGACTTCTGTCAAGCTACAGCACTACACTGCCTCCTCAGAAACTACGCACTTTACTCCATACTAATATGTTTATTTATTTATTTTTGGTAACTGGGTAGGGTGCACTAGACATAGAAATGTCTATTTTCAGGCACGACCCGGGAGGTTACAACATGGTGACACATCACAGAGAGGAGAATACTGTACAACATATTAGAAGAAATAGGAAGTACTATACAGCTTTAGAGCAGTCAGAACAAGATTAGCATGCAGCAGTGGCAGAAATAGCTCCAAAGTTACAGGGCCAACTACACACGTAAGTTTGTAAATCAATACAGTAAATAAGTACCAACAAGATTACAGAGAAACTTGCATAAAAGCAAGAATAGCTGATAGCAGGTTGTTACAAAGACACTACACAAATTAAATATGCAAAACAATACAGCAAATAAGTGCCATCACATTATAGAGAAACCTAAGTGGAACTAAATATTGTATTTATTTTGAGTTTGTCTGACAAATTTGGGTAATGTTTGCCCATTGTACTTCCTCCATTAGCTATTACCTGTTAGCGTGCCCTGCAGTCAAAACTGTCTCTGATTTGCTCATGAATGTATCATTGATTGTACTGTTCTACCTGTACTACCCTTCCCCTGGGTCACACATGGAAACAGTACTTGGCTCAGTGGGCCTTTCCCAGTTACCAATTTTCAATAAATAAATTTGAGATTTTTCCAAGTAATGTGCTGTACACAGATCTGCCCACATCCTGGATGCTTGTGATGCCCCTGTCTCTGTTCAGCAGGTGGCACAGAAAATCTGTATCCTGGCCTTTTCCACTGCACATGGTATGAAAAGTGTGCCTTGAATTAACCCTATACTATACTGAGATTTAACCTAGATTTCAGAAGATGCTCTTAGATTTCTTTCTATGGTAAATGATGTTTATTATAAATCAGCTTGCTAACTATTTTTTATATCATCAAGGGTGTTAGGAAAAATAAATCTTTTCTATAATAGGGAAAAACCATTGGTGTTTACAATCCAATGTGAATATCCATCTTGACACTGCTTATTTTATGTTTTCCTTTAACACTGCTCTGCATAGGAGACACGTAAACAAGCTAGGAAGCCTAGGAGTGGGCTCAAAGTTGGTAAACTGGGTGAAAAATTGGTTGGGGGACAGGAGACAAAGGGTGGTGGTAAAGGGAGTTCACTTTGAGGAAAGGAGGATGATCAGCGGGGTGCCACAGGGATCAGTACTGGGACCGGTCCTCTTTAAAGTCTTCATTAGCAATACTGCAGAGGGGCTAGAAGGCAACATATGCCTCTTTGCAGATGACACAGGGGGGGTGAATAAGATCTATGAAAGCTAGAGGAGTGGTCAAAGGTCTGGCAGTCAAGTTTCAGTGTGAAGAAATGCAAAATCATGCACTTGGGGCACAGAAACCCAGTGGTGTAGTACAAAATGGGGGTGGTAGTGTTCCCCACCAGCAAACAGGAAAGGGACCCGAGGGTAATCATATGCTGTATGATGACCTAAAGGTAGCCAGTGTGACAAGGCAGTGGGGGAGAGCTAGTGGGATGACAGGGTGCATAGGGAGGGGCATCACCAGTAGAAAGAGAGAGGTGGTGTTACCACTGTATAGATCACTGGTAAGACCTCACCTAGAGTACTGTGTCCAGTTCTGGAGACCACATGTCTGGAAGGATACAGACAGGGTAGAGGCAGTCCAGAGGAGGGCAACTAAAATGGTGCAGGATCAGCATCACAAGCCCCATGAGGAGAGACAGAAGGACCTCAATATGTACACCCTGGAGGAAAGGATGGAGAAGGGGCATTTTTCAGAAAAAAGATGCTCAAGAACAAGGGGACATGCTTAGAAGCTGGAGAAGGGGAGACTCAGGGGAGATGTGAGCAAGTACTTCTTCACTGAAAGAATGGTGGATGCCTGGAACAGCCTCCCAGCAGAGGTGGTGGAGGCAAACACAGTAACGAGTTTCAAGAATGCATGGGATAGGCATAAGGGAACCTCAGAGGTAAGGAAGGGGGAGTGAAGCCTGAGATCGAGTAGGATCTGCGGTGTTATAGTAGGTAGGGAAAATGGGCAGACTAGGTGGGCCAAGAGGTCCTTATCTACTGTCACTATCTATGTTCTATGCTTTTATGTTAAAATTTTTGTGAGATATATACAGTATAATATTTATGGTCAATGTCACGCTTGAGTCTCTTGGGACTCTTTTACATGTTTGAGATTTCAAAAGAACAGAATTCTCTCTTTCTTGGATTATGTACAGTCTCTGCTGCATCGTCTAACATCCATTCTTTGTTGTTAGTTTTTTGGTGTCCCATCAAGTTGTATGCATTTTTGGTCCCAATGGGCTGCTTTCTCATTAGGATTGGTGATTACAACTGTTCTTCTGATAGACATGCCTTTAGCATAGACATTTTTCCTGACAGTGACCTAAACACTCATATCTATTCAAGATGTCTAACAGATTCTTAGCTGATGGAACTTGATTTGGCATTATTTTTTTTTTTAAATTATAGTTTTATTGAGGTTTTTATCTTAAACACAACTTACAAGTAATTCATCAAAGAAATCTCCCATCCTTGCTAAAGCAGGCACAAATGTGCACTTTGAATTACAGGCTAATGCATTTAACAGATTTACTCACATAAATTGCAGGTGAGTCTCAGAGTTATCTCACATGCTGTTGTGCATTCCACCACCACCACCCTGCCCTACTGATAGCACAGCATCAGCTCTTCAACAGTCTGCCATGAAACTGACCTCAACTTAGAAATTCATTAAACAAACAAAAATACAGGCAATACAAACAATAAAGATCAAACAATATTCAAATATAAGTAGGTATGCTGGTACATGTTGTTCTGCTGGCTTTAAAGTCAGTCCTCCCTTCTGTCACGCTGGTAGAGTGTGAGGCTGGGGAACAAAATGCACTGCTGGCAATGGCTTAAGTCAGGGCTCCAGATAAGTGTGTACCGGCCTATTTTACTCACCTCATTTTAGGGAATACTCTTCAGAAATTTTTTTAATGAGTACCAGAACTCATCCAACATTTGTAAATACTCCAAACGCCAAAGAATAGTGCTTCATAACATAACTGGTGATTCAAAAGGAACAGTTTTTTACCAGATTTACAGCACTTGCATGCATCCCACTTTTGTTTTACTCACTGTTTTAAAACTGGTGAGTAAATTCCTACCTGCCAGCATTATTTGGGAGCATTGTTGGCACCTGAAATTCTTATCTAGAAAAAAAAAAAAACTACATTTTTTTTTTTTTTTAATAAATGTACTCCTCAGTCCTCTCTAGCAAGACATTTGTACACATCTGAATTTCGTTTTACTCACCTCACTTTCAAAATGAGGAGTACAGGTACTCATCGCTAAAAATCTTATCTAGAGCCCTGGCTTAAGTATTTGTTTAGTTAGTGGGGCCACCTCCTGGGTTCCCCTCTCCACAAATCAGTGGCACATTCAAGCTGGCTAGCGCCAGATAGGGGCCCCATATGCTCTCAAAGAGGGGCTTGTTTGTCTACTGCTAAGTATGAGACGTGTTCATACCCTGCCAGTTTATGCATACTGTCCTCCCACTCACTTAGGGTGGTAATCTCTTCTGACCTTCATCGCTTGAGCATTAGTCGTTTGTCCTCTGTAATGGCTGCCATGAACCAGAGTTGTTGAGGCTTATACTGCACCGATGGCCTTTTGGTGTTACCCAAGATAATAAATGAGGCATCCCTAGGCACTTTACATTCCATGGTTTGCTCTGCTCCAGTTAGTATTTGGTTCCATCATGCTTGTTGATTGGGGCAGAGCCACAGGATGTGAAGCAATGTGCCTTCATGTTTCCTACATCTTCAACAGTCTGGAGTTGGTACCAAATTCATTCTCTTCAGAAGTGCTGGCATATGATACCATAAGTGTAGGGTTTTTAGTTGCATCAGCCTTCCCCCAGTGTCCCTGCATGCACCATAAGCATTTCTCCAAGAACACTTCCATTCTCGTTCAGCAAGTAGCCTCTCCCACCTTTCTTTTAGCTTTGTTGTGGATGGCATGTACTCATTTAGGAGCCGCCGGTATATCATGCCTATCTTTGTGGAGGAACCCTGAAACCAACCACCCCCAGCAAGCCCGATTATATCCTCCCAGGTCTCTCATGCAGGCAGCTGAAGCTGGAAACCAATATAGGAAACCAGTAAAGTGCTGAAGTTGCAAATATCTCTACATATGCATTTGTGGGAGGCAGGCCTGCATTTTTAGCTCCTAGAAATCCTTGAATATTCTCAGGACAGCGGAGAGCATGTCTCCCACCCGTTCTACGCCCCCTGCCATACTAGCTGGGCACCTCCTACCTGCAGTTTGTGATTACGCCACAGGGGCCACAAATAGAGAGGAATGTCCCATGGGCTTTTTTTTGTATATTCTTTTTATTAATTTCAAAAACTGTTTTAAACACACAGTAACAACACATAGACAACATATTAGCACACATACAACAGACAGATGCATTCCATACATATTTCCAGACACAGACCTTAATAACTTAACAATACATAAATTAGAAATTAATATTGTTCACCCTATCCCTTTAGCCCAGCTCAACTATCTATCAGTTCATTCATTTCCCCAGTGTATCCCTCCTCCCTTTTTTCCTTCTTTACCGAATTCTGTCCCCCCCTTTTGTTTTTTATTTTTTTTTTCTAAGCAAGCAAACAGCAACCAATTTCCTTTTAAAGTTCCCTATTTACCCTAATCCCTCCTACCCCAATCCCAACCTTAGTATATTTTCCTCCTTTCCACCTAATGAAGCCAGAAGAGGGGCCCATTCTCTATAGAAGGATTCCCCTCCGTTCTTTAACATCAAAGTCAACTTTTCAAGGGCTAGTGTTTGCATAACAAGTCTACGCCATTGCACAATCGTTGGTGTTACACACGTTACCCAGGCATTTTGTATGCAGTGCCTCGCCAATATCAGTGCTATCCTCATCCAGCGAGGTAGAGGCTCCCATACCCCTTCTTTTCCTGAATCCATTCCAAATAAACCCACAATCGGCTCTACACGCAGGGGGATACCTGCCATTTGGCTGACTTCCCTAATAACTTCTCCCAAAAAACCTGGAGGACTCTGCATGCCCAAAAGCAATGTATATACGTCCCCCGCTCACTCCCACATCTGCCACGCAATGGGGAAATGGCTGGGTGTGCCCTGTGTACTACCTCCGGGGGATAGTATAATCTGTGTACAAACTTATAATAGGTCTCCTTGTATTTACTGCATATTAGAAGTCCTCCATGCCCCTCTATCAGCATTTGCCAGTTCTCTTCAGATATATTACTCCCCATATCTCTTATCCACAGCATTCTTGTTTTCTGAGAATGGCCTGGACCGTCCTGCTTCCCCATTTTTGCAGCCTTTCGAATAAATCCCTTGGGGTCTCTACGTGCTTGATATATAACCATTTCTAACTCTCCCCATTTCTGTGTCGACTCCCCACCCCTATCCATTCTGGACACAAAAGCCCTTAACTGGAAGTACCGAAACATCTGCTGCTTCTGTAACCCCAAGTTTTGTATTATATCCCCTAATAAGTTTAGAGCCCATGGGCTTTTAACAATTTTCTTAATGTCCCTTCACACACCACAGATAAATGCATGAATGGGGGACCTTTTTATTTCTCTAGAGAGATCCCACAATACCATCTCTGGGCATACACCTTCCACCAGGTGCGCCTCAAGGGGTAACCACCTGGCTATACCTTTTAATTTGTCAGTATATAGCTACATCCAAACCTGCCCAAGCCCTGCAGCCAACTGGTATGCCTTGAACCAAGGTACTCTGAAGTCTCCCTTAGCCTATGGAGCCATCATCTGGAACACTGATATCCAAGGTCTGCCCCCTCCCATAAAAAGCCCTATACCAGTGTAGGGAGTTGCTTCCAAAACATGTCTGGAATGTGTAGTGGAAGATACCATATCTAATTAAGTAGAGAATCCCGAGTAGGACAACCATTTGCAAGGTTTGGGCTTTTCCTCATAAGGAAAGTCACAGATGCTTCCATCTGCCTATTACTTCTCTTAAAGCCTTATTTATTTTATTTAGTTTTTGTTGACCGGATAAGTGCACTAGACAAGTCCTGCCTATTTTCAGGCACGACCCGTGGGAGGGGGATACAGATGAATGCCAACTGACCTTGAACCAGATTAAGCTGTTGGTGGTATTTTTAGTGAATGAGGGAAATTTGGCCAGGACACGGGAAATTCCCTACTCTTTTCGATAAGTGCCATGGGATCTTTAACATCCACCTGAACTACCACCAATCCAGGCAGATGGGACCTCGGTTTAACGTCTCATCCGGAAGACGGCACCTCAGAAGTGCAGTACCCCTCTCATGCTGCATTACAGTGTCAGTACTGGGATATTAACTCAAGTGCCAGATGTGAGAACTGAACCCACAGCCCTCTGATCTCCCGGCCTCAGAGGCAAGTGTGCTACCTACTGAGCCACTGACACTGACACTGACAATCAGTGGATCAAAGTTTGCAGATGGCCAGTCCTTCCATCGTGGAGAGACTAAGATGCCTAAATCCTATAGTTATACACAGATGTAAACTATGTATAATTGTTTGTACTTGTAATATGAAGACATCCTGTTCTATTTATTACAAGCTTTTTATTTGATGTTTTTATAATCTCTCCCTTTGTACGTCCCGAGACATACTGATAAAGGGCCCATGTGGCCCAGTGTACCTACTCGGTAAACAAATTTCTAAATAAAAATAAATATACTTGTTTTGAGGCCCACTGCAGTCCCATCCCTCGCAAATTTACAGTAGCACACCTGGTACCCAAGGTCAGAACCGCCGTCTTATCCCAGTTGTTCCGAAGATCCGACAATTCCACAGATTGGTTAAGTAATGTAACCAGGGCTGGAATGAAATTGTGCAAATTCTTTAGTGTGATGAGAATATCGTCTGCAAACAGAATGGGCTGACATAGTTCACCTCCCAACTCTACCCACTGTATTTCTTTGGCTTCCCTAAATTTTTGCGCCAGTGGCACAATAGTTAGAACAAACAGTGCAGGGGATGGGGGCACTCCTACCTGGTTCCCCTCCTCAGGTTGAACCTGGGGGTCACTCTCCTATAAAACAGTACTGTCACCTTTGAGGCAGTGTATAGGGTTTGGACCCATCTAGTGAATGTATCGCTCAACCCAAAAGTTCTTATCACCTCTGTTAAGTAAGGCCATTCAAATGAGTCAAATGCCTTCTCAATGTCCAGTGCTACAGCTGCCACAGGGTCCGGTGAGGATTCCATGGCCCACATCAGACTGAACAGTCTGCCACAAACCTGACCTGGACCGGGTGGACTAACAGTGGCAACATCTTGTTAAGCCGAACTGTCAAAATCTTGGCTATTATTTTGTAGTCCACATTTAAAAGAGAGATGGGGCAGTAGCTGGAGCACTGGCAATGGTCTTTACCCTTTTTGGCCAGCACCATGATGGTGGTCTCATCCATGGCCTCTGGCATGGCGTGGTCCACCTACGCTCCTTGTAGCGTATCTGCCAGCAGAGGACTGATCAGATCCCTGACAGCTTCGTGTATCTCTACCAGGAAGTCATCCGGTCTCGGAGCTTTCCCACCTGGCACCTTACCTATTGCTTCCTGCACATCTAATGATGTGATTGGTCCTTCCAGGCCCTACTTTTGCTCTACACTTAATTTGGGTAGTGCAACTGAGGCTAACAATTCCTTGACTGCCCCATTATTAGTGTCCTCATGTTTCACCCTACTAACAGAGAGTCCCTGATAATAATCACAAAGTGCTCTATTAATTCCTTCTACGTCTAACATAACTGCTGCCCCTCTCCTTATTCCTGGGATCCTCCTTTCTACTGTCAACTTTTTAAGATTTCAGGCAAGTAAGCACCCCGCCCTATCCTCTCCTTCCCAGTAGGCTTGCCTCATGCAGTATACGCCAAACTCCGCCTATTGTGTATATAGCGTATTAATTTTGTACTGCAGTGTCCTCATGTTCTGCAGCAATTTAGGGGTTGTATCTCCTTCCTTGTGCTTCTTTTCTAATTTAGTATACTTCTTCTCAAGGGCTTCCATCTCCTCATCCTTCTTCTTCTTCCTGGCAGAGGCATATGCTATAATGCATAGCAGCTCCCATACCCATTTATCTGTCACCTCCCCCACTGCATTATTTGGCAGGTAGGCCTTACTCTCTTGCTGCAGCCACAGTTTGAAATGAACATCTCCTTGGAGGCTTACACTACATCTCCATCTTTTCCCTCCTATGTCCTGGCCCCTGGCTGAAAGGGGAAGGCAATGAGGGAGTAATCAGAAATTAGTTTAGGCTCAATTGTGGTACTCAGGAGCCAGATACCAAGAACATGTCTATTCTGCTGCATGTACCATGCGTTGGGGAGAAATATGTATAATCCCTTTTGTCGGATATCCCAACCTCCACACATCCTGGACGTTATAAATCAGTCATCATGGTTAAGAGTGCCATAGATCCTGGATTTTCTTGCCAACCCCCACCTCCTGTCACAGAGAGAGTCAGAGGCCCGGTTCATGTCCCCACCTAACAGAATATCCTCTACTCCATGTCCAGAATTACCTGGGCCAGGCTGTGAAAGAAATGGGCATCATCGTTGTTCGGAGCATATACTGTGCCCCAAATCATCAGCGCTTCATCCTGCCTTCCCTTTACTGGTACCCATCTCCCCACTTTATCCCTTTTTGTCTGCTCAGGGACCCAGTTTACTCCCTTGCTGTATAAGAGTGCTACCCCTCCCTTCTTAGTGAAGTATGAGGCCTCGAACACCTGACCTCCCCACAATGTCCCCAGTTTCTCAGCTTCCTTTCTGATCAGATGCATCTCTTGCAAGAAGATGATTTGTTTGCCCAGCTTTTTTAGATGTGTTAAGACTCTCTTTTGCTTTACAGGACTGTTCAGCCCAAACATTCCAAGAAATAGTCTTATAAACCCTTATTGTTATTATAAGTTACCCCCTCCCTCCCTCCGCCAGCGTGTAATTTCCCTTTCAATTCACCAGGACAGCAGCCAACCGGCCTGAAAGATTTAACAAGAAACTTTATAATAACACAACTGTATTACAAAACTAATCCTCATGGAATTCAAACAGTTAGAAACTAAGCTTCTGGCCTTACCCCCATGCTCAGGAGTAGTGGTGTTTGTGGCGACTTAGCTCCTCCTGAGATTGAATATCAAACCACCCAACCCCACCCCAATTCAATTGGGCTGCTCTGCTGGACTGCACACAGCTTCGAGTGAGAAAAAGAAGAGTACAACACTGCTCCCTGCTCAACAGACAACCTGACGTTGTGCCTTCTCTCGCCCTTGTGCAGTCCCAGGCTCATGAGTGGGCACCACCCCTCCCACCAGATCAATCAGCTCTGTCCCCGCTCTACCTTGTAGCCAGCAGCCCCTCACTCAGCCTAGTCCTTGACAGGTCCGAGCTTCACTAGTGTAAAAAATAAAAATGTCCCTTCAAAAGTCAGACAGGCTGTTTTACATTCACTCACACTCAGCTAAAAGTGGGAAAAGAGTGCGACCCCGCTCGCTGCTCTCCAGATGGACTGACATGGCACCCTCTCTCATTCAGCAGCCTCGCAAGTTCCCGTACTTAGGATTAGCCAACCCCCACCACCACCACCACTGGTCTCATAATCCACTGTCAGAAAGGTGCAAAGGTTAAGTACCCCCCACTCCATTAGCCACATACCACTGGCAACACTGTGGCACTTGATTCAGGTGTACCCCCACCAGCCATGTATCCTTGTAACGTGATGTCATTTCAGGGAATGTCCTACGTTCCTTCTCCTGTTTCCCCAGCATCCTCTGCCACCAGTATTCAACATAAAGTAAAATTAGAGACAGTACCTGGCACATTAAAGCGATAAGACCACAGACCGAGGTATATTAAGAGTCCTGATTGAAAAAGCTGGTAAAGGAGGTCATTAGGAGTGGAGACAGCAAGCTGGCCCAATGGCGCTGATGTGCTGCCAAGTGCCTAACATTGTGTTATGCCAGCAACCCAGGTTTGTCTCAAGCCTAGGTTGCTGCGGGCCAGCTGGGGGTTGAGCAAACCGCCAGGCAGTTCTCCTCTCCCAGGAGGGTTTCCAAGTCATCTCTATCTTGGCTGACACCTAGTGGCGACTGGGTGTCAGAGCACAGATGACTGAAGGTTGACGTGATGTCGGGAGTGTGGAAGGGGAAATGGGCCGGAAACACATATGCACATGTGCTCTCCACTGCCAAGACCTCGGGCCAGGGGAGAAAAAAACAGGCAGAAAAAGGTCGACACAGCAGGGTCGCATGACGCCCACTCACCATACCACCATTTGCCACACCACCGACATCTGCGGTGACTACTGGATTGTGCTTTAAGGGAGCAGAGCATAGCCCTCCCTCTTCTGATCCCACCACGGGGGAGGGGATCCATGGGGGTACTACACCAACAAGCTGAGGAGACTGTGGACAATGGATAGGGGGGTGGTTCAGCCAGCCGAAGGAAGTCTACCCTGCTGTGGCAAGAAGGAGATAAAATGTATATGGAAAAAAAGGAGTAGAGACAGCAGAAAGTGAAACACAAGTGTGTTGCCGATTACTTTACTTTCTGTGGTCTCCACACGAAGTCAGCTTTGCTCTACTCCACTGACCGAAAAGAAACATTTGTCCATAGTGCAGTTCAGTCACTAGGCTAGGCTCCGTCACTAGCACTAACTCCCTTCGGCCAGTCGACCCCTTGCCCAGCTCCATTTGCTCTTCTTTGTCCCCTTCATGCTCTCAATGCTCCAGGTCCCAATTCACCTCTGCTGTTCCCACTCTTCTCTGTTTCTTGGATCCCGGCATTTGTTTGGGCTTTGGATACAGTCCTTGCCTGGTCCCCCCTGGAGTCACTTCAGCCTCTAAATCCACTGCTTGCAGGATGAATTGCCGCGCTGCTGTAGGGCAGGTAAAAACCGCCATGATCTTCCAACTGGTGGTCCCAGTGAACATTTAAGTCCTTTTTCCTGGGCACAGTCCTGAACCTGACTGAAGGATTTCTGCTTATCAGTCACCTTTTTGGGGAAATTAGGCTGCAACAATAGTTTTGTCCCTTGCCAAAACATCTCTCTTGCTTTTACCAGGATCTTCTTTCAATGGTGACAGACTAGCAGCCTGAGGATCACAGATCTGGAGTGGGCATTCTGACTGCATGGCGGGGGGCCTTATGGGATTCTGTGGGACCAGTCAATTTCTATGAGGCTGTCCCAGTATAGCTCAATTAGCTGAGAGATCACTGTCTGCAAGAATTTGATCATGTCCTTGTTATGGGTCTCTTTTATCATGCAACTTGTCCCAAATCAGGCAGAAGTTTTTCAGCACTGGTCAGCCGCCACTCAATGGGGCAGGCCCTGACAAGTTTCCCAATCTGGTCTTCTGCCTCCATGGCCTGATCTCCCAATCCACCCACTAATGTCTTAACTTTGGCTAGGTCTGCTGTCACGTTGGCCAGTTCACCCATTATCATGTGCATGAAGCTCTTTACTTCAAAGAGCTCTCTGCTTATGAGCCCCATTTCAGTTTCATACTGCAGGTTGGCCATCTTGAGCACTGCTTTGGTGATGCTGGCTGGCAATGATGACAATTTGTGCTTTTTTTGGTGAAATAATATCATCAGATGCTGCCATGTCCAGGTTCCTGGCATCAATTGCCACCAGCTGGTGAGTCATTCTGCCAAAAGTTGGACATTTTGGGGCATGGATTACTGTGGATTAGCTTCCTTCAGTCAGAGCCTCTTGAGCTAAGCTGCTCTCAGCTCAGCTGCATCATGTGACCCCCGATTTGGCATTACTGCTGTCTACTCTGTTCTTTTCACTGCAGAAGACCAATATTTTGTGAATGTATGTATTTATTTATTTACCGTGAATTCATGACCAATTTTATATGCTTATTTATTAAATCTTGCTGTATGTATGTTTAAAGTTGTAATGGCATACAGCCGATCAATAAAACTCCAAACCTGAACCATGTGTAATGTTTGATTTCATTGAGAACATTATCTCTAGATAAATAAATTTATTTTTAGATAGATTAATGGCTTGATCGCATTTTGGATCTGCCACCTCTTGCCCTCACCAGTAACTCACCCTTTCTGTCAGTGGGTTATATCCTAGACCCACAGAGACAAACAGATCTCTGTCTATAAATTACACGCAATGGCCTCTCTCCCTACTTGGGGCGGAAAGAGTACAGAGAGGGGAACAAGTCTCCACTACCTGCCCATATATTCAGTCCTCTAATGAGCCTCCAAATGTGTAATAAGCCAGTTAAATCACCATCAATATTTATTCATTTCAAAAGTTTTACCAGGAAAGACACACTGAGTCGACAACAGCTCATTTCTAAATGTGTCCTGGGGGAATAGGTATGGAAGATAGTACATAGGAGAGAAAAAAAATAAAGTTATTAACAACATTACAAAACTAAGTTACTAACAGCATTACAAAAATATTAGCCATAAACAGCAATACAGCACACCAAGAAATCACAATGCAAGTCATATTACGTTAACAACAGCAGTACAAAAATATTAGTCATAAAGAGTAATGCACCACACTAAGGAAACACTGCATGCCATAACAATACAACAGGTACATGCAATAGGTAAAATTGAGTTTGACTAGGCAAGGAGAAATTACATCTACAGACATTGGTGGAGGGGGAAAGCAAAATGCAAGGGCAATATGTATAAAACAGAAGGAAATCAAAGAGGTAGGGATCAAGGACAGTTGCAGGTGGGAGTAGAAAACTCACAAATAAGAGACAGAAGGGAGAAGAGGCACAGTGGATTAGTTAAGAGTGAACCACAGTTTAGGAAAGCAACATAAAGCAACATAAAAAGGCACCTTCGACAACAGTATATTTCCTACAGCTGATGGAGTAGAAAGATAATGGGAATCATTACTGCGGAGAGGGTAGGAGGGGGAGAGAACAGGAGGGAGGGAATTTAGGAGGGAAGAAAACCAAACCAATAAAAAAATGAGTCTCCCACAGCAAGGGGTCCTTAGCTGTGTACTCAAATAAGGAATCACTCTTAAGGCAATGGGAGGTACACTGACCTCTATGAATTGTCTACTGTAATTCGGTTAAAACATGAACTTCCCATTGAAGGAATACAAAAAGTCACAACACACCATGCAAAACTGCATCAGCTCATCTCTGACACTTAAACCTTCTTCCACACGTAATTTCCTGAGTCTGAAGGTTAAACAAACTGCCGTGAAATGAAGGACAGCCTCTCACACACATACACACGATAAAAATTAGAACCTAAAAGAAACTGTTTGCCATTTGGGTCCATACGAATCCTGTCATGATCAATCCCTGTCGCACAAGGCGGCAAGGGCGCTTCAGCGAACCCTGTTGCACCACTTACTGCAAGTACAGTACAGTTGTACAGTGCAGGGAAGTCCTGCAGCAGACACATGGTAACCACGTTCCTAATCACTGCACGGACTACAAACACTCCCCCAGCAGCAGCCCTCCTCCTCCTCCGAACAGTCGCATACAGTCGGAGCTGACGCGCTGAGGCCAAGTTCGCTGACATGAATGCACAAGTGTGGTATGCAGTTCTGTAACAGGACACATGCTTCATGATACATTCGTATTGGTAACGAGCCGCTGTAAAAATAAATATCAATGGACACTATGTGTCACTCCAGCCTACGTCGCTTCATTCATATTTCACCGCAACTTGGGTTTCTTAATTATGGGGGGTGGTGCTTAAGAAGCACCCAGACACGGACCAATAATGCCCATAAGAAGTCCAAATGCCTCCTGTCCAGCAGTGCGAGGCTAAAGGCACTGAACTGTGCTCAATGACAGACAGACAGATCCCAACTGCCTGCAGCAACCGGTCGTAGTATTAGGCCTGGGGAGATGATTAAAGGCTGCCAAACAGACACTCAAGCACAAGTGACAGCCCTCTTCTCGGCCGCTTTTTTGTGTTTCACCGCAGTGAAACGTTCAACCTCAAAGGATGCAAAACAATATTTTATAAAGGGAAGACCACCCACTCACCAGAAGAAATGTTATTTTATGACAGCAGAACAGCACCCCTACCCTCCCCCTTGGAGAGATTAGCACTCGCTCAGGCCATTACTACGACTGGATGCAGTCTGTCAATAAGCGGGCTGCACACTTTTCTTAAAAAAACCTCCTGCTGCGAATGTCAGAAAAAACACATAGTGCTAATGAAAATATACTAACAACACCGGGTCTACAAAAAGGAAAGTAGAACTCACCTCACAGATCCCTCTTAAAACGAAGTAGTTGAAAATTAAAACCCCCACTTAACGAGCACGCGCATTGCATCCGAGCCGGTCGCGCCAAGCTCTATTCCTGCCTGCCACTCAAACCCGCAAACCGCTCCCCGATCGGATGACGTTCCACGAGCAGGACATCCTGTCAATCAAATCTTCAAACACCCCCACCAAAAGGGTGGCCGCGCGCGCTATTGGCTTGGCTGAAGGCGTGCTTCTGCCATAGAACTAGAGAAGACTAGTATAGGTTGCTAGGCACGAGTACGTCGAGTGGGGCGCCATATTGTGAATGGCAGTCCTGGATATCCGTGTGTCCTGGAATCGCGTGTACTGGTTGAATCGCGCGCGATTCGTGGTATTCTTTGCGGTTTATTTTCCAGTCCTGGTCATGCAGACAACACACGCTGAGCTGATGTGTGAGTTATTGATCCTGTATGAAGTCCACGCATACCTCTCAACTGCTATTTCGCATAGCGCCATGATTTTTACACTCAAGTTTACCCTTGCTCCGCAAAGGTTTGTGGAATGTTTTTAACAATTTTAGAGCTATTTCTGGACACACAGACTATGAAATCATTCAACTAACTTGACAGAAACATTTCTTGACACCAAATATATCGGGAAGAAGAACGTGATCCACGTTCTGGCCATTTGCTCTTGATTTTTGAAGGCCAGTGCTGAGAGGTATAAGTCCACGACCACGAGTCACCAACTTGCCTCCCTTTCTCAGGGCGGAAGAGAGCTCCCTGTTTGAAGAGCTGCAGCATGAGCGTAAGACACTGGGATATTTATTAAATAGCTTACTAATTGTGCACTTTCCGCCCAACATTTGCAGACAAATCGGTTGCAATTTCTGCTGTTTCCTTCACAACCCAAGGTGCAGCAGCAGCCTATCTCTCACAGTGCCTCCGTTCTTTTTAGCTGCACCAGTCTCTCAGACTCTCCCAATGCAGCCAACACTTGGCACACTTTGAGCTAATAAATAATTCTGGTCTCCCTGTTACTGCCCCCTGCATACCAGTAATAACTCAAATCTCCCCATCCTGCCCCACAAGTCATCCTCTACCTGTGTCCTTGCCTTGGACCCATGTGCCAGCCCAGGTTTAGCTAATAGTCTGCAAACCATATTGGAGGCAGTGTTGCAGCATAAGCAGGGGGTTACCATCGGCCTGTTACCCAGCTCAGTTCCTCAGTGCACCTGGAGCAGCAGCACTCCTTCCAGTGGGCATGTGAGTCCCATCTGGCATCATGCCATCTTGTTCTCCAAAAGCAAGCTTGCCTGCTGCCTCGGCTCAGATGTTCCAACAGTTTCTGTTGGCCTTCATCAGTGAGAAATGCCAGATGTTCAGAACCTTGGAAGGTGAACTAAACCTGGAAGGGAGGCAAAGGCATGCCATCCTAAACAACTTGCTGACTCCCTACAAGGGGCTTTTCTCAGGTAGCTAGTCCATGAACCCACGAGGGATGGGGCAATGCTGGACCCGGTACTTACAAACAGGGTTGGAATTGCAGATATCACAGTGAGCAGTCTCCTAGGTACCAGTGATCACTACAGTGTGATTTAACATTAAGACGGGAACAGAGGCAAACCACACAAGGAAGAGGGTCCTGGACTTTAGGAGCATGAAATTTAAAGAAATGGGAGACTGCCTCAGAAACTGCCCTGTAGAGGAGGATTGCCAGTGAGGGGTAGATGTAGGGGGGTGGGATAGAGGGTGAGGGCAACCAGCCTGTATGTGAAGGAAGTGAGTAAAAGCAGAAGGAAAAAGAGACTGTTATGGTTCTCTAGGGAAATGGCCATGGTGGTGAAGGAAAAAAGGGTGGCTTTCAGGAGGCACAAAGAAACACAGAGGAAGGAAGGAAGGAAGACATTGAGGTGTACCGAGTAAAACAGCAGCATGCAGTGGTCTTCCTTTACCTAGGCAGCTGATTAGTCTCAGAAAAGAAAAAGGAGGAAGCAGTGTGCTGCATCCAGCTAGTACAGAGCACCTTGGAAAGACCAGGCTGAATCTGCAGAAGTCTTAGAACCTGTTTGGGTCCTGGACTATACTGGATCAGAACTGATAGACTGCAGGGAAGAGCATTTGTTCCACAAATCAGGGTAGCAGATTTGATTGCCAGTGCAAAGCCTGTCGTTCCTGGTCAGTCAAGGCCTGCAAGGGACTTTCTGCAACTACTAGGCCACGTGGCATCAGCCACATCAGTAGTGCCTTAGACCCACCTTCAGATAAGGGATATAGAGTACCACCACCTAAGAGGATACTGGTCCCAAAGGTTAGATCCCTTGTCCTAACCAATGCCAGTCAAAAATAGCTCTTTTCAAACATTGGGATGTCCACCTCCGAGCCGTCTAAATAAGAGGCCCTTGTCATTCAGCTCTCCCTACCCTACTCTATCCCAATTTATTATGGGCATCTGTTGTCAGCCCAACCTTCCCTCCTCTGTGGCCACTGACCTCACTACCACCATTGTTTCCCACTCACAATCAGGTGAACTATTCATCATGGGTGATTTCAACCTAAACTGGTTGTCACCCTCTCAAAACACTGCACGAAACAGTATAGCTTCCCATAATTTAACACAGCTTATCCAAGAACCTACCCGTTTGAACACTAAAACCCCAAACCATTCCTTGCTTAACTGGGCCGTCACCTCCCACCCACATCGTGTCATCAAATCAGGTATTCTACCTGATGCTCTTACCAACCATCATTTGTAACTGGTCCAGAAGGTCCATAGGCCTAAACTTCCCCATAAAATACTACTACTGACTCATTCTTACAAATCCTTTGACATAGCCCCACTCCCCCACGACTTACCAAACTCTGATTGGACTCTGATAATTGACGCTCCCCACGTAGATGATGCCGTAGCCTGCTTCAAAGATAAATTCCTCGCCATTTGGAATCATTATGCCTCTTTCAAGTGCACTAGAGTATGAGGCAACCATGTCCCTTGGGTTACTCCTGAACTGTTGGCCTGCCTTAGAGCGCACGATAAAGCATGGAGGAAACACAAAGCTACTAAACTACCAAGTGATTTTAACGCATACCGTAAACTCTGAAATACGTGCACCAAAGCTACTAGATTAGCCAAGGCAGAGTATTTCAGCTCCACTTTTCACACAAATTTAAACTCCCCTTCCAAATTTTGGAAAGTTGTCCATGCCCTCTTCTCTGCCCCTCCCTTGTCCTTAAACAGCTCTCTTATAGCGTATAATGCTACAGTGGCCCATGAGTTGAGTTCATACTTCGTGTCATGTGCATCGGCTGTAGTAGCCTCTCTTCCCACCTGCCCAACTACGCAGTCCCCTCCCAAAACTGACATTTGTAACCTCTGCCAATCTCAGGACCATCATCCTTTCTTATTCTCCTTGTTCTTGCCTGCCGACACCTTTACTGCCCTGCTAGCTATTATCCCATCTAAAGGCAGCTCTCCAGATGAACTAGACCCCAAGCTCCTCCATCTGTCTGCCTCAGCTATTGCCTAACCTCTTTTTGAAATCTTAAACCTATCCTTTACGACAGTCATGGTCCCAATGCCCTGGAAGCATGCTGTTGTCCTCCCCCTCACCAAAGGCGGTGACTCCACTTTCCCAGGTAGCTATCATCCTATTTCCTTGCTTCCCACCCTTGCTAAACTCCAAGAACATCTAGTTTTCTCCCAAATCTCCTCCTTTCTCTCCGACTCTAAATTTCTTCACCCCTTTCCAATCTGATTTTGGAAAAATCCTTCTACAACTACCTCCCTACCCAGGCTCACTGATTCATTCCTCACTGGAATGCATAACGGCCAGATCACCTCAGCCACCTTTGTCAACCTTGCTAAGGCTTTCAACATGGTTTCCCACACCCTACTTCTTCAATCACTCTCCACAGCTGGGCTCTCGCCTTCTGCTACTAACTGGTTTAGGGCCTATCTCACAGAGTGAACACAGAATAGCTGAGTCCAGCTCCCCTTCCCACCAAATCCTCACTTGAGTTCCTCAGGGCTCTGTGCTGGGCCCTCTACTCTTCTCCATCTTTTTAAACAGCTTACAGTCAGCCTGCTCCTCTTCATCCATACATATGCACACTGACAATACCATATTGTTCACCTCTGGCCAGTCACTCTCTGATGTTGAATGCAGACTCCAGCTCGACTTTAATCAGATCCAGCACTGGCTTACATCACATCAACTTTTTCTGAATGCCAAGAAAACAGTCTCCATGACCATTGGCACTAGGCAGAGACTTTCTAAGCTCTCCGTTCTGTCCACTTTCCACACCCTGGATGGGACATTGCTGAAGGACACCTCCTATTTTAGATACCTTGGGGTTTGGTTGGACCAACACCTCATCTTCTCTGGTCACATCGACACCATCCTGAAAAAAAATGCATCCCAAACTCGGCGCCTTATACAGGAATCGTAATTGCATTCCACTTACGGCAAGGCATGTGATTGTCCAAAAGATGATTCTCCCTATTTTTGACTACTGTGATGTTGTCTACAGTGCCGCTCCCAAATCCACCTTATCCAGATTGGACCCCCTTTTCAATTCTTTCTGCCGCTTTGCCTTGGATTCTCCCATATGTACTCACCACTGTGATCGCTGTCACTCATTGTCATTCCCTTCTCTCACTTAACAGGCACGTCTTCCACTGTGCCAAATTCTCCTCTAAATTCTGGCTAGGCTCTCTACCACTGTACTTATCCTTCTCTCTCTCTCTCTCTCTAACCCCCCACTCACTCCTTAAGATCCTACGACTCCTGCACTTTTACGATCCCCCGTTGTTCCACACTTGCTGGAATGCACTTCCCCATCAAATTCAACACTCCTTTTCCCTTCATTCCCTCTCCTCTGCCTTTCATAACTTCCTCTCCTCTAACTGCACTTGCTATCTTCCGCCATAATCTTCTCTTCTCCTACTCTAACCCCTCTCCCTTAGCCGGGACTGTAATGCAATTTAGTCAGTAGCACATATGTAAACTGTACTAGCACTTCAATTTGTTCAATTTAATTTGTTAACTGCGCTATTTCTGTTGCATGTTTGTAATCCTATATTCCTGCCATTGCTGTTTTGTTCACTTGTACCATTTGATCCCTGTGTATTGATTGTTCTGATGTTTATGATGTATGTATTCTCTCCTATAAAAATGGTGGGCACAATTTGAAGATAGCGGGGGGATGGCTCAAAGGTAATGTGAGGAAGTATTTTTTCACGGAGAGGGTTGTGGATACATGGAACAGCCTTCCTGAGGAGGTAGTGGACTCAAAAACAGTGGAGGAATTGAAGAATGCATGGGACAGACATAAGGCAATTCTAGTGGTGGGTAGGAGGAAGTAGGCTGTTGGTTAACTAGGATCTGCAACCTATGCGTTAGGTAGGGAAATGGGCAGACTAGGTGAGCCAAACAGTCCTTATCTGCCATCAAATTCTATGTTTCTGTTCTCTTCCCACCAGGTCGCATCAGAAGATGAGCAACTTGTTGTTCAGTGTGCCTTCCTGGTGAAACATTTCAATAAATAAAAAAAAGTGGCATCTGACTTCACAAGAGCTCATATGCCTTCTTGAGCTCAGGGCAGTGCTGCTGTCAATGCAGTTTTTTTCCTACCAGCTACGGGGTCAGTCAGCCCAGATTCGGACAGACAACACCACAATCATGTATTATATAAAAAGGGAGGAACAAGATCCTCAAAATTGTGCACTGATACAGTGAGGATCTGGGATCTTCTCTGGATGCCAAAAGTTCTGCAATGCATCTGCCAGCCAAGGACCATGCGCTGACAGACTCTAAGCAGAATGAGTCACGAAGAACATGAATGGAACCTGAACCCTCAAGTGCTGGCTGCAGTTTTCAGGAGATGGAGCACCCCAAAGATAGATGTGTTTCCCTCATGAGACAACAATTGGCTCCCAAAATTTTGTTTCAGTCCACCAGTCGGGCACAGTTCCAGTGGATGCCCTATTACTGACATGCATACCTCTCAACTGCTCCTGATTACGAGGCACGACCCTCATTTTAGCCCTCAAAATTGCTCTGTCCCTCATGGAAAATATGCTGCACACACATAGAATGTTCTGTAAATTCAGACTTTAAAGCAAACATTCTTAATATTCTAAGATGCTAAATCAAAAATAAACTTTGTGCAAGTAAACACAGTGGTTTCCACAGTATTCTGAACTTGTATCTCCATGTTTGTCGATGTGTGCCTCATTATGAGGGTCATTGTCCCTGTTTTTCAGTGACAATGTCCCTCATTTCAGTGACAAAAGATTGAGAGGTATGCCAACATGGAAGTTTCTTTATGCCTTCCCTCTGTTTTCCCTCATACAGAGGGTACTCGTGAAACTTAGGAGGGAACATTCACCGATCCTGATAGTGGTACTCAGTGCTGCTGTCCCTGTTCTGCAAATCTCCAATTGTACTGCCACTGAGACACAACCTGCTAAACCTTTCTCATGGCAGGGTGATCTTCCCAGACTACAGAACATTACACCTGAGGGCATGATTTTTGAGGAAGAGTTTTCTGGTTTGAATCTGTCACAAGAAATGTTACAAGTCCTGAGTGCTTCTAGAAAACCAGCTACAAGAAAGGCATATGCCTCAAAGTTTAAAAGATTCTTGTACTGGTCTGCTCCCAGAAAGATAGTTTCAGTACAGCCTGGGCTGTCACAGTCCTAAACTACATGGTACACTTACAGTCCCAAGAGCTCAGACCATCAACTCTGAAGGTACAGTACATCTGGTAGCTGTTTTAGCTTACACGTCAGCAAGAAAGGAAAAATCTAGCTTCACAACCTGTTTTCAAAAGGTTTTTCAAAGGCCTCGATCACCTTCACCCACCTGTGAGGGAACCAGTCCCCCAAGGGACTTAAATCTTTGTCTTGCACAACTGATGGAATCTCCTTCATAGGTGCCGGAACCGGGGTGGGGCGGAAGGGGCGGTAGCCCCTCCACTTTTTATTTCTGCATGGTAAAAACTAATGGGCCTCCTGCACTGCCACTGTCAGCAACACACATGGCATAGGATGTCCTGCAGCTGGCACAGGGGAGCCATGCAGCAGCTATGGAGGGTATTTTTGCCTCAGTGATGTAGAGGTACAGGACAGCATCATCATCATGTTCCAAGCAGCACATCAGGCATCAGGGCCAGCTGTGTACCCTGATGTTCAACTGTCGGGCACAGTGGCACTGTCATTCGCAACTGTACACAACATCACCATACATAGTCTTGGTACACTGCACCTGCTCCTCTATGCCGCACTGTTCTAACTGTGGCAGTAGCCACAGGACTGCTGTCCTATCGTAGTGGCTGCTGCAGTGATGGCCCAAAAATGGTGCTACAGCGGGCTGCCATACCGCAGTGTATCTTGAGGCACGGGTGGCTACATCCAGCATCTGAAGCCCCAGAGTTGCACAGCATGGCAACAGCAGTCACTACTTGGACTCATACCTCTGTTCCATGAGAACCACTGGACGGCTTGCGGTTTCTCACACTCTGCTCGAGACACCACTGGCTCAGCAGCAGTGTCTTGCCATGCCCTCTCCATGAAGGACCTGTCCAGGAGCACTGCCCAGATAACACGTGTGTAATCCGCATTGCGTCACACTAGTGTTTGTGGTGTTCATATCCCAGACAGCTGGCAGTAAGATGGCTCGGTCCCTACTAGGATCACTAGGCATCATCCAGTCGTGCCAGTCCCATGCTGTAGGGCACAGCTGGGACATCCTTGGTACATGCAGTTTAGCCCACCTACTGAGGACTGTGCAGTGTGTACCATCTGGCCGGGATGTATGAACTAGGTGGACAGCAGACACTGCATGTTTACCCAGACCATCATTCATTCAGTGTAGCCTCTCAGTCTGTGGCAGGTTCATGGCCACTCCCCATGACCTGCTTGTGGGCTGAATTGTCACAGGTCAGGAGACAGCCCCGCTTCCATCACTCCCCATCTTTGCGTTAGCTGTGTGCTGCCTGGAATAGTGATGTACCAAGTGCTTCATATACAGTATGCAGTCCCATGGGACACGAGTAGCACCAGATCCCTCGCCAGTCCTGTCTGTGGCATTGCTGCACAGCAGAGCCACTGGCTGGTACAGTGCTGCCCTCCCAACATACTGCCTGTAGATTCTTGTCTGGTATTGACTACTCACAATGTACCATTTCCACAGCCAGATCTGTCCGCTGCTAGTGGTAGATGCCACTATCTGCCATGGTGGTGGTTGGGGGGACCCTTTTCCAACAGGTGTGCACCAACAAGTCGTGGGCAGAGGGGAATGGCGGCCTAAGTCAGACCCCTCCTGTGCACCATTTTGTTGATGCATGGGAGCAGTTGCAGCAAGTGTGGGGTGTTTAGTGCAGGGACCCCTCTTGTACCAAAATCAGGTGCAGGGTCCCTGGCACACTGGCCTTCAATACAAGCTACTGTTTTCTGCAGCTTGCTGCGGTCTTAACAGCCCATTGAAAATCGAGCCCAAGAAATTCAATAACACATGAGTACATCAACAAAGCAATTTCATAGGCAATGTTTCTGTGTAGAAATTATACAATAAAGTGCAGATTAATGGTGTGCAGCAGTGCAATACTAATGACATGGTGGTGAGTGGAATGGAAGAAAATGGGGAGGGGGCAGTACCAAGCATATATTGGGGGGAATGGAAGAAAATGGGGTGGGGGATGAGGGGTAGCACTAGTGTAAGTGCAGGGAAATGGGAAGCAGGGGTTGGAGGGCGGTAGGCAAAAACTATGCCAATACAAACCTGACCCTGCCTCTCCTAGAACCTGAAAATAAGTTTCCACAAGAATCAGTCTGTTTGTTTCTATCTGTTTGTGCATTACTCTTTTGCAGTTCTTACAACCTTCAAAACTGTGGTAATTTTATTGATACTCTTTGCTACTTTTTAATTGGTTTAATACATTTTTTTCAAACACTTTTTTTTTTAACTTTCTTTTTTTTCCGCCTCCTCTCCTGCTGTTGGAGCCCTGCTTCCTCAGGGGTTGCCAATGGTGCCTACCCCGCTCCTCCTCAACCTACCTGATCCTGCGGGTGATGCCCCATGGAGCCATGGATATACCCCCCAGGCAGATATGAGGTGGGGCCCAGCACCCCGAGATCCTTCTTGTCTTGTCGGGCACCCAATGGCAGGACAGGCAGGTGGGAGTAGCGAGGTCGCACCGGCATTCCATCACCCCGGCACTTTGAGATTTATTTTTCCCTTTTTCTGTGGGCGTGACATGTGCCCAGACATCAAGGCATAAGCGCTGACATCCTTCACACCCCAACCCCTCAGAACAGCTCAGACGCTTGCTGTGCCTCCGGCCTCCACCAGAGGTCAGCCAAGCACCGAGTCTCAACCCTCCTTCCCTCCCAGAGAAGGTGAGCAGTCCCCTGAACGCCCAAGCCTCATCCCCCTGGCTGGCCCTCCATCTCCTGGGCTTGTTCCTGAACCGAAGTCAGTGGCATCACGAGCGGTAATGCTACTGCTGCGCCGGCAGTCCGGCTTCAAACACTTTTTTAATGTTTAGTTATTCATTAGATAAATATTAGTGGTCAGTACTCCCCTCGCGTTTAAAAACAAATCTGGTGTTAAGTCAGTGGGGGGAGTGTGGCAATAGAAACATAGAAGTTGACGGCAGATAAGGACCGAAAGGCCCATGCAGTCTGCCCATTATTTCTACCTTATGAATGTGCTATAGGCCTGTACTCTGTCAATGGCCTATCTATTCGTACTCTTCTGTGATGCTCCTTTATGCCTATCCCATGCCTGTTTGAAGCCCTGCACTGTATTCATATCCACCACTTCCTGAGGTAGGCTGTTCCATGCATTCACCACCCTTTATGTGAAAAAGAACTTCCTCACTTTACCCCTTAATTGGCCTTCTTCTAATCTCACGCTGTATCCTCACGTCCTGCTATTTTTCTTATATTGAAACATGTTAGACTCTTTCACCTTGTTAATGCCCTTAAGATGTTTGAATGTTTCGATCATATCACCTCTCTCCCGCCATTGCTCTAGGGTATACATATTGAGCTCCGTTAATCTGTCCTCAAATGTTTTCTGATGCAGTCCTTGCACTATTTTGATTTTCCTTCTCTGGACTGCCTCCATTTTGTTAATGTCCTTGTGCAGGTGCGGCCTCCAATACTGCACGCAGTACTCCAGATGCGGCCTAACCAGTGTCTTGTAAAGAGGGATTATTACCTTCCTCTTACGACTTGAGACACCCCTACTAATACACCCCAACATCCCCCTAGCCTTACTTATTGCTTTAGTGGTCTGCTTGGATGATTTCAGGTCATCTGTGATGATGATGCCCAAGTCTCTTTCTTTCCTTGTGATTGCCAGCAACTCGCCTCCCAACCTATAGGTAGCTTCAGGGTTCCTCTTCCCTATGTGTATGATCTTGCACTTCTTTGTGTTAAACCCCATTTGCCACTCTTCTGACCATTTTGCCAGTTTATGCAGATCTCTTCTCATTCTGCCCACCCCATCTGGATCATCTACTCTGTTGCAGATCTTGGTGTCATCTGCAAACAGACAAACCTTGCCCTCCAGTCCATCTGCAATGTCACTGATGAAGATATTGAAAAGGATTGACCCCAGGACTGATCCCTGAGGTACCTCACTTGTGACTTGCATCTCTTCTGACTGTATACCGTTTACCACCACTCTGTTTTCTGCCCATCAACCAGTTTACCACTCAGTTCACCAACTTCTGACACAGCCCGAGCCTACCCAGCTTATTAATCAATCTTCTATGTGGAACAGTATCAAAAGCTTTGCTGAAGTCAAGGTAGGCGACATCAGCTGCTCCCCCTTGGTCCACCACTCTGGTTACCCAGTCAAAGAAATCTGTGAGATTAGTTTGACAGGACCTTCCTGTTGTAAACTCATGCTGTCTTGGATCCTGTGCTCTTATGGATTCCAGGTGTTGCACTATCCTTTCCTTAAGGAGTGCCTCCATAATCATGCCCACTGCTGATGTAAGACTGACTGGTCTGTAGTTCCCTGCCTCCTCCCTGCTACCACAGTTGTGTATTGGGATCACGTGAGCCCTTCTCTAGTATTCTGGGACCTCTCCTGTGCTCAGAGACTCACTAAACAGTTCTGGTAATGGCTCTGCTAGTTCCACCCTTAGCTCCTTTAGTACCCTGGGATTATGCCATCAGGTCCCATTGCCTTGTCCACCCTGAGCTTTGCGAGCTCTTGTAGGACCCTTTCTTTTGTGAAGGGACTAGTGCACACCTCCCTCCCCACTGTATCCATGATGCTGAGCTGTGGGTCCTGCCCTACCTTCTCCTCAGTAAATACTGAGCAGAAGTATCTATTTAGGATAGATGCTTTTCCTTGGTCCTCCTCCACACACTTCCCCTTATCCCCTTTGATCTTAGCAATACCCCCTCTGGACTTTCTCCTTTCACTACTGTATCTATAGAAAGTCTTGTCCCCTTCTTTTACTGTTCATGCTAGTGTTTCCTCAGTTTGGGTCTTTGCCTGCCTTACTGCCTTCCTTGCTTCACTTAGGGAAGTTTGGTATTCCTCCCTATCTTCGCCCCGCTGCATTCCCTTATATTTCCTGAAGGCCAGCCTTTTGACTCTGACCTGTTCTGTTACTGTTTTTGAGAACCAGAGTGGTTTCTTCCTCCTTCTTTTGCTCTTGCTTTTCTGTGTAACACAATGGGATGTTGCTTCAAGTATTGCATCCTTAATGCTTGCCCACTTTGCCTGTACCCCCCTCACCTGTATTTCTTCTTGCCAGGGCTAGCTTAACTCTGTTGGCCATCTTATCAAAGTCAACCCCTCTGAAATCCCATATTTTTGCGTTGGAATGGGATGATTTAGTTCTAGTGGCCAAATTGAACCATACCATTTGATGGTCACTGGCCCCAAGTGACCTTCTACCTGGAGATCTATGATCCTTTCCCTGTTAGTCAGTACTAGATCTAGGATAGCCCTGTCTGTTGTGGGTTGTTTTACCAGTTGTTTGAGGCCCTCCCCCGCAGGGAATCCACTATGTGTCTGGTTCTGGCGGACGTTCCTGCTGGTATTGCCCAATCTGTATCTGGTATGTTGAAGTCTCCCATTATCAGAACCTCCCCTTTAGCTGTCATGTTTTGTATATCTTCTAACAGTAATGTGTCTGTGTTCTCCCCCTGGTCTGGAGGCCTGTAGACAACCCTCGTTCGTATGGCTGTCCAATTTCCTGTTTTCAGGGTGACCCACAGTTCTTCTGGCTCCTTATGTGTGTATTCAGAATTTCTGTAGCTTTGATATTTTCATTGACATAAAAGGCCACTCCACCCACCCCCTTTTTGCACCTCGGTCTCTTCTGAACAGTATATAGCCGGGTGCTGAAGACTCCCAAGTGTGGTTACTGGTGAACCATGTCTTGCTAATGTCTACTATATTCAGTTTAGTCTCTGTCATTGTTGTCTGCAAGTCTGGGATCTTGTTTCCCAGACTGTGGGCATTTGTGTACATGATTTTCCATTGGCCAGATTTCGGTGTGTTAGTTGTTGTGCGAGGTCCGGAGTTTCCACTGAGAATCGTATGGGGAGCCGGGCCTTTTTCCTTACCTGGTGATGCAGTGAACTACAAACATGCTGAACTCCTGTTTGATCACTAGCTGGGGGTGTTCTTCCCGTTCGATGTATTGGGTGCTGCACACCTCTCCCCATTTGCTAGTTTAAATATTCTGCAAAGACGTCAACCTTCTGCCCCAATGCACTGACTCCCTCCTTAATCAGATGCAGTCCATCGAATTTAAAGAACTTTCGCTCCCAAAACTGTTGCCAATTACCTACAAATTTGTTTCCTTTTTCCTGGCATCAGCCCTTGAGCCACATGTTTAGCTCCCCTAGCTCCCCTTCTCGACCTTCTGTCCATCTGTCCCCCTCTCCCAGACCAGCAGGATCTCAGAGAAGGAGATGCCGGATGAAATGGATGACAGTTTGTTTCCCAGCCTGGTCAGTGTTCCTTGGTCTCCACAACTGACCAGCTGACGAGATTGTTAGCCCCTAGACCATATTACAGAGTTTGCACTTGGTTCCAAATTCTGTAATTAGCATAAGTTTCATTTCTCCAGGGCACCACTCACTCAGCATGGAGATGATTAATTCTTGTATTGGCTTATTGTTGGATCCCGTAGAAGAAAGAACACTACTTTGGTGAGTAATTTTTTTCTAATTCACCACTTCACAAAGATTTTTTTTAGGCAAAGTGTACAGTTTTCACTGCAGAGTGCCCACTTTGCAAAACCTCAGCATAGTGCAAAGTACCACTTCATTGGCAAACACGCACGCACACGCATGCACACATACACACAGGGTTGGAGCCAGATCCAGCACACTGCTTTGCTGAGACACAGGTGTGATGGAAAATGGGGAAAGGGTTCTCTGTTAATGCAACATGCTATCACTTCAGAACACTATGTACTGAGATACTGTTGTGCTTGAAAATGTAGACATGGTGTGTAGCAGTGCACAGAACCTGAAAAACGAGTCTTGTTTTTAGCATTTATTCCATCCAGGGCTAGAAATAATTTTTCTGAGATGCCTGTCCAAGGGACCGGTGGGATGCAAATGTGGCTTGTCCCACCAAACTTGTCTACACTATTTTAATGTAAATTTTGAAGTATCTTTCAAAAAACTCACAACAGTTAGGATGACATTTTTTTATTCCTCTTTCTTTAAACAAGCACTAGCAATCTACCAAGATGCCTGTTCTCTACCCAGCCCAGCTCTTTCAACATTTTTCTTATCTATCCAAGACCCAGCCCTGAAAACTACTCCAGAATTATGTCACAGTCTACTGTATGCCTCTTTCTCCTTTCTCCCTTGTAGCAGTTTCAGATTAAATTCTTTTAACCTTTTTGTTTTTCACAGGCTCACAGACAGCCCTGAATAAGGCTTTTGTTACCAATCATCTACGTCCCCTTCAGTGCCAAAAAAGCAAAAGCACAGCAGCACTTCTTGGCCTCGCTGTCTTTTTCCCCCTCCCACTTGCTGGGATACTGTAGCCCAAAGAGTGTCTACCTCATTTCCCCTTTATCCTTTTTATTATTGAGCCCGGCTGTATCTTTTTAAAGGGGTACTGTCAACCCCCTTAGGCCTCAAAATTATGCGTAGTTTTAAAAACACATTTTATGATTGTTCACATTTTGTAGAGACTACTGATGTAACTTGTTTGAATCTGATTCTTTTTTTTCCTTTAAAAAGTGAAAAACAGATTGCACATCATACTGGTGTTACCACACCAAAACACGTTTGTTTACATTCCTTGATCAACTCCTACTGCATCTTTTCTAGACTTAGGAACACCCCCAACACAGTCTAGCCACTCATTATGCAGTGGGGGTACAGGAGTCTATTGCATCATTAGTGGCTGCACTGTTTGGGGGGTGTTTCTAATGTTTAGGAAGTTTGCAGTAAGAATAGATTCAGGATCTGAAACAAAACACGATTAGTTATAACTATAATCTTTGCAAAAAATGCATTAATGCACCAGTTAGGGAAAAACGCCACAAAAGTAGGGAAATTTAGTGTTATAGCAACCTTAACGCCCCACCCCCCAAGCAGAAAAAGGAAAAAAAATTAGGGTTTTGGGTCTCCGGAGTCTTGGCGAATCAGTGATGGAGTCTTCCATGGGGGTTGTTAGCCCTAATGTCCACCTCATTCTGCGAGCAAACAGCATCACACATGATCTCCTTTCTTTGGCCCTGCGTGAAGAAAGGTTGTCAGCCTGTAGCGAGACATATTTCTCTACCTTTGAAGAGTGTATCACTGTGAGGCAGTGGCTTGGAGCTGTACCTTGTGCTTCAGATTCGAGGCAGGGGGCTGGGGAGGGTGAGCATTAGAGCTGACAACCCCCAAGGAAGACCCCACCACTAATTCGCCAAGACTCTGGAGACCCCAGACCTAATGTTTTTTTCCTTTTCCTGCCTGGGGGTTGGTTATTAGGGTTGGAAACCCTAATGCCACATTTCCCTACTTTTATGGCATTAAGTTACCCTAACTGGTGCATGAATGCAGTTTTTTGTAAATAATTTCCTTATTTTATAAGATAGTATACGGTCCCATCTCTCCGTAGATACATGTATGTTGCTGTGGAAGCCCTGGGCTTGCATTTCTAACAAAACAGCAACTAAATTGTCAGCATAGCCTTATTACCCCACCTTATGAACCCGGTAGTGAAAATGTTCAAATCCCCACCAAAACATCATTCCGTGGCATTGAAACATCATTCCGCGCCACATATGTGAAAACACGTTTTGGCCAAGGTTTGAAAAATGACAGCTATCATGTTTATGAGGTGGTGTAAAAAAATGGCTATGCTGAAAATTTGGTGTCAAAATAGTTAAAATTACCAATGTTACTAGCGAGCGTAGTAAAATTTCAATGTATGCACTTATGACACTTTTACATATTTTAACCCCAGATTTTCAACATAGCCGTCTTATGACTCCACCTCATGAACAAGGGTGGTGAACATTTTCAAATCCCGCCCAAAACGTGATTTCGCCAAGCGACTGTGGAATTATCTTTGGGTCGGATTTGCATAATTACACTGCCATTGTTCATGAGGTGGGGGTCTCAAAAAGGCTATGTTGAAAATCTGGGGCCAAAATATGCAAAAATATCAAAGTTATGCATCAAAGATGAAAACCCCATTGAAATACACTGGACCACGCTTACCTTAATTTCTCATATTGCAGTCGTTGCTTCCAGCAGCAAGACATGTCTTCGACTGGAGAGTGGATCTTCATTCTGTGACCTGTTCGGGTGAGTGAGGGGGTGTGGGGAGTACGTGGTAGTGGGTGCTCAGTGGGAGGCTGGGGCGGGGAGTCAGATCGACGAGGGACCGTTTTCTTTTTTACAGGTTTTATAAAAAAGGAAAACACATAGTGGGTGATTTTCTTTATTTCAGTACAGGGACGGTGATGGGAGGGTGAGGTTGCCACTAGACACCAGGAAAAGACACAAAGTCAACGAAGACAGTGCTCGGAAGGTGGGGGCACCACTGGATACCAGAGAAAGACACAAAACCAACGGGGACAGTGATTGGAGGGTGTGGGGTGCCACTAGACACCAGAGAAAGATATTTCAAATACTAGGATGATCGGAGGGTGGGGGTGCCACTAGATGCCAAGGAAAGACACAAAACCAATGAGGACAGCGATTGGAGGGTGGGGGTGCCACTAGAACCAGAGAAAGATATTTCAATTACTGTGACGGCAATCAGAGGGTGGGGGGTGCCACTAGACACCATGGAAAGATCAATCAATTACAGTGACGGTGATCAAAGAGTGGGGGTGCCACTAGACACCAGGGAACAATAATTCAATTACAGGGATGGTGATTGGAGGGTGTGGGGGTTCCAATAGACACCAGGGAAAGAGCAATTAATTGCCAGATGGTGATCAGAGGGTGCTAGTGCCAGTAGATACCAGGGAAAGACACACAACCAACAGGGACGGAATTCAGAGGGTGTGGGTGCCACTAAACACCTGGGAGCTGGGAAACATCTGTTAATTATGGGGACAGCAATCAGAGGGTTGGGGTGCCACTAGGCATCAGTGCAACATAAAACATTACATACAGGATGATGATCGGAGGGTGGGGGTGCCACTAGATGCCAAGGAAAGATACAAAACCAATGGGGACAGTGATTGGAGGGTGGGAGTGCCACTAGAACCAGAGAAAGATATTTCAGTTACTGTGACGGCAGTCAGAGGGTGGGGGGTGCCACTAGACACCATCGAAAGATCAGTCAATTGCAGTGATGGTGATCAAAGAGTGGGGGTGCCACTAGACACCAGGGAACAATAATTCAATTACAGGGATGGTGATTGGAGGGTGGGGGGGTTCCACTAGACACCAGGGAAAGAGCAATTAATTGCCAGATGGTGATCAGAGGGTGCTGGTGCCAGTAGACACCAGGGAAAGACACATAACCAACAGGGACGGAATTCAGAGGGTTTGAGTGCCACTAAACACCTGGGAAACATATGTTAATTATGGGGACAGCAATCAGGGGGTTGGGGTGCCACTAGGCACCAGTGCAACATAAAACATTACATACAGAAAGAATTGGGAAAGGGGGGCCTCTAGACACCATGGAAACAGCGGCTAAATGCAGCCCGAAGCACGAGTTCCAGCTGTGGCTGCAGAAGTCACTAAAGTCCCGCTGTTCTTATACAGAGAATGCAGGTGAACGGCTCCTCTCGCTAAGCTGGGCACCCTGGATTTTGGGTGCTCAAAAAATGTATTTCTGCCAAGTTAAAAAAACAAATAAACACTGAAATCTAGCTAAACAAGTCCCGTTTACATAGGTTCAGGTGTTTGTTTTTTTTAAATACATAATTTTGTATGTATTTTTACTGTTTGTAAGTTTAAACAGTAAAAAGAAAATGGTGGCCATCTCAACTGATCCCCCCCCCCCCACCATGCAAGTACATCATACAAATAACCACTTGAGATATGTTTTTCTACCTTTCATGATAGTTTTTTTTTTGTCAGAATGTTAACTCAAAAAATGTTATAACTTTAAAACAGCACAATATTTTTCACAAAACCTTCCAAAGGCACACCCTTGTCATGGGCCTCTTCAACCCTGACAATTTGATGAACAGATTCTGCATGGTCTAGGCTGTAGGTGAAAACAAAAAATACCCAATGTTAAGTATAGAGAAACCAAACATGTTATTTTCTTGTTTTTTTTTTTGGCACCCTTTATCTCAAAAAAACACACAAGATGCCATCACAAAACTTTCCACATCATGAGAGTCTGGCAGTCTGACCACACATGCCATATTTTGGACTATTTTATTAAATAACATAAACGTTATTAAAGAGCAAACAATGGGATTTAACATTAAACAGGCTATTCACCCCTATAATATTAGCTTTCATTTCATTTCTGCTAAATAAGGAGGCAGATAAAACAACCAGCAAAATCAATTAATTTTAGAGAAAGTAAGCAATCAGAAATTTTTTTTAACTAGAAATAATATGATGCAAAAAAAGATTGACAGTGTCCCTTTAAATTATAATAATTCTTCTGTCCCCAAGAGCCCTGAAAAGGGCTGTTATTTATAATTGCTGAATATTGAGAAAAATCAAGATATTTCCTGAGGCAGATGGGCGATGGTACATCATGACGTCTTGATGTCGCTCATACCCTCCATGATGTCCAGATGTCACATTCGCCTGTTGTCTCTCCTTAGGTTGATGTTGACTGGGTCCTAGCGCCCATTAGATAGAAAAGTGGGTTTACCAAAAGTGCCTGTCCAAGGGGCAGGCAGTGAAAGCAAAACAGCTGTCCCAGTTGGAAACCATCTGTCCGAGACGAGTGGACAGATGGTTATTTTGAACCCTGATTCCATCTGACTGATTCTGAATATCCAGTTGTCAAAACTGCCTCCTGTCAGCAGGTGGACAGGGGTTGTATACTAGTATGTCAGCCGTGGAGAATACTGATAGGTAGAGCAACTGATAGGGAGTCTAATGGGAGGAGCTTAGAATGCCTGGGTAAGAGAGGGGTGCCAGTGTATACCTTCGGGACGCCTTTGCCTCAGGTGGCTTGCCAGACCACCCAGCAGGAGTAAGGGCCCCACACAGCAGCAGCTGCCTATGGATCCAGTGTTTAAAATCAACATACTTTGTTGTCCAGTCACCTGGCAACCTCCATGGACGGGCACCATGACAGCAGTGGAGACTTTGAGGGGTTTGGAGTCTGAGGCAATTTAGTGTAGATCACTGTTCATTCTGGGGAGTATGTAGAGGAGACACTGGGAGGGTATCAGAACCCTGAGAGGCTTACAGCACAAGGAAAGTTCCACCAAAGATGGGATGTTCACCTTTTGGTGGGCATTTATGGTCCTGAGCCAAAGAGATGCTACCTGTGGAACTGATAATGGAGAGAGACATGGTGAGAGAGAGAGACTGAGTTGTGGACAGAGGTAGAAAATATGCCTACATTATGTTCAGGAGATCCCGAGCTGGGATGGACATTGGAGACACTGCCTCCGACAGAGGGGTTGGAGTGATTGCCAGCTGCTTCCAGAGGGCAGGCTGGAGTACGCACTGCTGCATTGTTCCCAGTACACTGACCGGTGAGAAGTGTGAAGTTGACATGAGATGCCCAGAGCAGAGGTGGCCTCCAGACTTCAGTGGGAGACTGACCTGAGTAGAGTTATGGCTCTCACTGGACCACGACACACCTGGATGCCATCAGTCAGAGACGTCCAAGAGCAAGCCCCTACAGTGGTGATGCCTACAGCACCATCCTGCTGATGAAGATGCTATGGTGTCACGTAGGATGTGTAAAAGTTTGCAATTAACCTAAAGCAGATAGCGATGTCGGAGATGCTGGTAAATTTAGTGCAGAGTAGAATAGGTTTTAACCTGAGTTAGAACCTCACCCACTAATGTCAAGAAGAAATAGAAGGTGTCATGAGGCGTAAGAGTTGTAAGAGGAGGGTACAGCCTATATAGAGGGACCCTAAGGTTTTTTCATCCCGTAGTCAGGATCTGTGACTTTGTGTATACATTGATTGGTTGTATTGTATTCTGTTTTTCTGTCCTCCCCCGGTAGCAACTGGAAACAAGCCCATTTTTGGACTCTTTTGTTTACCTGGTAAAATATGTTACAAATAAATAACCTATCTGTGAAATGCTAACAAGGAGAGTGTATGAGGATTGAGGTTCCTATATACAAACATGTAAACCATAAAACAGTTCAGTGTGGTAGTTTCTTTTAGGACAGGCTTGAGACAGTTTCTCTCCACAGCTAAGGGACAAGGTACAAAAGTGTGATTGATACGCAGGGAATGCAGTGGCGAGCATAGCACCTTATACCTAGAGACAGAGGGTCTCACTGTGCTATGCTTGGCCCTTGCTGACACCAAGAGAGGGTTATCATATGGTGTCATCCTCAGCTTGGAGATAGTACAGTGGCAGAAGAGTGAGTTGCATGTTCCATGTAAGCCAAGAAGAGGTTGTACACTTATAAAACTGAACTCCTAAATCTGACCTCCTGATTAGCTATGACCCCCTGTGAATACCAAATGGTAGGTTCCACCAAGCCAGTTTGACAGCAGAGTTGTCGACATCCCCCAAAGCGACACAGATTTGCCGACATTGACCAGGTCGACTGGCAAATCCATCGACAAACCACCACGGCACTAGGGCTTTTCTACATTGTTTGCTTTCCTGACGGTATATCCAAATGGGATCATTCACATTGGTTGAACGTGCACTGCCATTGTGTGGAGCAGGGCATGAGCAGGGGGGCAAAAGTATGTGATTTTTGTTTTGCTCAGCTTAAGTAAAAAGAGATTTGGATACATACTAACAAACACGTGCATGATACAGTTTGTTGCAAACATTGACTATATGAGTAAACATTCTGAAACTCTCTTGTAACAATGTCTACAGCCTATGTGGTACTTTTTTCTTTTCCTGCTAAATAAAACAAAACTTTGAATTAATTTCCACAACTGATAACCCATAACATAAATAATCAAGGGTCTTTGGATTATCTAGTCAGAACCAGGAACTCCCCCACAAGGTATAGGCATGCGTAGAAAAACTGTGCCTTGATCATCCCTCTAATCTAGGGTTTCCTGGCTGTTTCATCCTCCAGCCTTGGAAATACTCCTTTCAGAGTGAGGTCAGAGTTTCTGCCCTGCCTTCCTTCCCCCAGTGTGTTACTGTTCCTAGCAACCCCATTGCTCTGCATATTTCACCCGAGACAGTTGTAGCTCAGCAGTAATCCTCTCCATTTGTCGAACCGTATCCAGCCTTGTAATCCAGTTTTCCACTGAAGGAAGTGAAACTGTGAGTCAATGTATGGTTTTCCTACTCAACACCATAAAGCACAGGATTCAAAACAAATCCATATTGTGTCTGGATGTGATGCTTGGAAGCAGGAGCCCCAGCAGTAGGTATTTACAGTGAAAACAAGATTGCATCTCCCAAATATGCTCCAACTCCTTCCTGATACTTTCCCAGTATTGCTGGGCTTTCTGGCATTCCAAGAAAAAAATGATAATACGTGACTATTGTTCTGCACTGCCTCCACCATGTATCAGATTTAGTCATGGCAAAATGTTTTTATAAAAGTTGGGACGCAGAAGTGCCGAATGATTACCTTCTACTTACACCCACTCTTACTCCCACTGATGAAGAGGCTGTATCTGGCCTCAAAGCGCTGGAGATTCCTTCTGTCCTGATATTGCTGTGTCTGCTTTACTATAACAAAAAGAAAAATTAAGCAGACTGGCATTCGAGTATTTTCTTCCTATCGCCATTGTCTGTCCTGAACCTTACTTGGGTTAAGTGCCGGAGTGTACCGGTGGCACTTGCCTCCTTCCCTGCCCCTCTCCAGTATTTCTATACTCCCTCCAACCAGGAGACTACAATATCTGCCAACCATCTTCCCATACTTTTTCCTATTTTTTAACCTTGCAGGGCTGCGGACTGATGTATTAGTTCAAAATTCCTATACGTTCTAATTCTGTTGGCAGCCTAAGGGTTAACTGTTATAACATCACCTGAGTCCTCTTCTCATCATGTTTTCTCACATACAATTTATTATTTTATCATGTGCAGTACACAAATAGTACATATGTAAGAGATGACAATATTTTTTATTCTATAGATTGGTAACACATGTTATTCTATGTTAGAAAGTCCTCTGTGACTTCTGATGATGTAATGGAACAAATTGCCGCTTGACTTCTTGGCTTCCTGAGTCACAGGTAGAATCTAAAGTTAAAGAACATTTTTTTCCCACCCCAGATCCTCAATAGGGCAACAAGAGGTATGGAAGAATGGCCACCAACAGAGGCTGGAATGCACAAACTCAATCCACGAAGTTAAGGGCTTTGATGGACACAGATGAACTTTCAGACTACTTAGGTGGGAGCAGGACAAGCTCCCCGACTCCAAGTTTACAAGAGATGAAGGGCAGTGAAAGTAACTCAGAACAAGGGGTTTCCCTCAGCAAATTTCACAGCATTTTCAAGGCTATACAGCGTGTGGAATTATCAGTAGCAGAATTAAGGGCTGATTTAGAAATATAGAGAAACAAATGGGAGCCGTTGAGACAGCTCTTGGAGGAAGTCACTGACATTGTCAAAGCCCATGATTGCGCCATCCTGTACCTGCTACACAGGGAGTGGAATCTGCAAGCATGGCTGGACAGCCAAAAAAAACAGGCACTCCATAATAATTTTAGGCTACACGGCGTCCCAGAGGACATGGAAAAATCTTTTCCCTCAGTGGCAGACCTTATTACCCACATTCAGTGGTCCATGTTGAAAATCCCTGTTTCAGTCCTGCTACTGGTGGAAAAGATACATCGCTTCCTTGTGCAGAAACCCATATATCAAAAAGCTCAACCAAAGTCCATCATGGTTAAGATGCTCGAACATTCAGAAAGACAGCAGGGTCAATTTTCAAAAGGTTACGCATGGTGCAAAGTGTCTTGTGCCAACAGGAATTACACAAGTAGCACTTTGTGCCAGTAGTTGTGCTGTGCGGGATTCTCAGAAGCAGCCTGCGACGTGACGCAGGCTGCTTGCTCCACAGTGGACTTGCACCAGGGTTGCACCAAAACCTCAGCTGTGACAAACATGGCGCAAGGGGGTTTACGGCAGCAGCTGTGCCCTATTCACAAAGGGCGGCTGCCATGTCTCTTAATTTGGGATTCCCAAACAACCCCCCCGGAGGACATCCATCAAGGAACATTTACACCAGCTATGAGTTGGTATAAGTGTACTTTGCCATCCACCAGGGGTTGCGCCAGTGTGCCACAAGTAAACTCAACCCTCCCCCATGATCACACATACACCCCCCCCATTTCCGATCCCCGATAGTATTAATAACTCAGCCCCTGTGAATATTGCCCCCACACACACAAGCCCCGATCCCCATTATCATCAGTAATGAAGTCCCTGTGGGCTATTGCACCCCACAAGCCTCAATCCTCGATAGTATTAATATAAGCCCTTTTGGGCTATCACCCCAGTCCCGACCCCCAATATTCATAACAATGCAGCTCTTGTGAGCTAGCTGACCCCCTCACCAAGCCCCGCTCCCCGAAACCTGATATAGTACCATGTCATTCTTTGCAAAAATTAAAAACATTTCATATACCCTGTAGCCCTGGTAGTCTAGTGGCCCCTCACCTAACAGTGCTAGACCACCCTGCTCCCAGGACCGGTACCCAGCCAACGACTGGCACAGCTCTCTTCTCACCACCGTGGCCAGCCGCCGACTGAGCTCTGCTATGAGTGCATACTGTAAATAGTACATGCTCAGTGAAGGACAGCTGCTGTCATTCACTGAGTGCATACTATTCACAGCACACTTTCGGAGCAGAGCTCAATCGGCGACTGTATGATGAACTAGAGGAGGCTTGCCAGTCACCAGCAGGGTACGGGTCGGGGGGAGTGGGGTGGTCTGGCACTGCTGGGCGGGGGACCATTAGGCTACTAGGGCTAAAGGATGTACAACATTTTTTTTTGTACAGACTGACATGACACTATATCGGAGTTCCAGCATTGGGGCTTGATGAGGAGGTCCGCTAGCCCAGAAGGGCTGCATTGTCATGAATATTGGGGGTTGGGACTAGGGAGGCGCTATAGCCCACATGGTTTTATATTGATGGGATCAGGACTTGGTTGGGGTGCGATAGCCCACAGGGCTTCATTATTGTTAGTATCGAGTTCGGGGCTGGGAGGGGTGATTGTGCACTTGTACTGGACAATCTATTCAGGTGCGCCCTCTGTTTGGTGGATATGTGGGTTTGGCGCAAACCACAGGACTTAGCCGTGGGGACCCTGCCCAATAGAGAATCGGGCACAGGGTCCCTGGTGCAACCGGAGTCTGCCACATCTCTCATATGTTGCAGCTTGCGACATGCATAGGGGAGCTATGAGAATCACCCCCAGCCTTTTTTGCAGACTGTCTGGATGCTCATAGAAACAAAGTTGGTTGGGCAGCGAATCTACTTTGATCAGGCAGACCAAAAAGCGAATAAAAATACAATTAAATTACCCAGCAAGGCTCTGGATTTTCACAGACTTGCGGGTTTAGTCTTTAAAACATTGAGGGAAGCGGCTCCTGTGCTCTATAAACTGGGACTATCGTGTCTGGAGATGGACATGGAGTGCTTTGAGCACAGTATTGCCACAGTAACCCGAAGAAGCGCAGGTCACCCCAAAAGAGCAAACCTCTTGTTAAACACTTTCCCATTACACCTCAAATCTGACATCCAGCACCTACTCAACAGAGACCTTTGAGTCCTGAGCAGATCACTGAAGGTGGATACTAAGGGGGAAGCTTCAACAGCAAAAAACAATTGAATACGTGTGTAAACTGACATTTTTCTTACTTTCTTTCACAGCTTTCTCAGCTTCATTTTGACTTTGACTGTTGCTCCTACCGTAGCGTTTGACACAGAGTACGTGGCATACCTGGCCACGTGAAATATGAACACAGTTTGGAAACAAAAAAGGAATTAAGTAAGACCCAATTTTACCCCTTTCTTATTTCTGTGGTTTGGAACTTGTAAATACTTAACTATTGGGGGATAGAAACAATCAACTATAGATGTGTTGACCTGATTTGTTTCACTCTTACAGGGGGGTATACAGAACAGCCGGGGGAAATGGTGGGATGCATTTTGTGTAGCTTAACTGATGAATGGGAACTGGTGTATTACGTTAGAAGGGGATTGGGGGGAGCTTGTGGTGACGGGATGTTTGCAGCCTCAACTTATTACAAGCTTCTAACTTGTAATTTGCACCAGGTACAGGAGTAAGGCAGGAAAGCAGCAATGGAGTGAACACACATACAGTATTATGTAAGCAGGTGTGCTGGAAGGGAGGCCCAGCCCTGGGAGAGTGGGGGAAGGGGTCACTCTTTCTCAGCTGGCCATCAAATACAGAGCAGGGAAAATGTACCCTTTTCTGGGACTGGGCACTTAAGCTTGGTCAACATGGAGGGGAAGGGTGGGGGTGGTGACCAGGTCAGACTGGTAAGTTGGTGCCACTTGAAATTGGAGAGAGGTCCTGCACAGTAATTTTAGTCACTGGAGGAGTGCTGTACTTGTGGTCCAGTGGACAGTGTGCACCAGGGCACTCGCAAGAGCTAGCTCTGCCGGACTGCAGATGGTTAAGGGTAAGAGAGCAATTGCTCTGCCACCCTCTAGCATGGAATGTTTAAGCACTTGAATCCCCGGTAATGCAGAGACCCTTGGATATGGATAGCAAAAAGTGTGTGGTGGATTGGTCTGGGTTGGTCGCACAGTCCTACACTCAAACAAAATAAGAATTGGCTATTTTGGGGAGGGGGTCTGTCCTTGGTGCGGTCTCTTGGCGGGGAGGTTGCATAATGTTGTGCAGACGGCCTGTCAGGGAAGACTCGTAAGATATCCTGTTTGTCTGGAGGGAAATGGAGGCTATGGCTTAGTACCTGCAACACAGGGGTGCGTAAGCCCCAGGTTAACAGGTAACTAAACAGGGCCTATGATGAGGGGAAGGTTGCAGGAACAGTACCACACCCTAGGCAGCTGGGTAACAAACCTTTGTTCCATATCACTTGGTGGCTCTGCGATGGCGGGTCACACGTTTTTTACACTGCAAGAATATCAACAAAATCATTTTTCTCTGTCATTTTCTTTGTCCCTCACATGCACATAGTGAGGCTTATAACACCCTTTGAAGCATCACTGTGGGAATTTAGATCTATTCTCCTTGTCTTTGGAATATTTGTATTTTTGTATGTGGAGGACTCTATTTTTCGGACCCTGTTTTTTCAAGCTCAGACTTTTTTTTTAAATTTCCTAGCGCCTTTCCCAGCCTCATTAACAGTTTCATTGACCCATGTGGAACCCAACCATTGTTGGCAGCCTGTCAGTTGGGCTTGTGTTCTTTTTCACCTTTAATGCCGTCTTGCGCTTCAGCACTAGAATTGTTTTCCATCCTTAGGCTGTGTGCATGCTCGCCAACATGGTCGTGTCATCCATAGTGGTGTGACATCACTGGATTGCATGCTCATACGTGCGCATCTGTGCTCTGTGTGCACTAGGCGCTGCTGCCAGGAATTTACTTTTTCGCTTATTTAGAGCAGCATGATCGTCCTTGTACAGACTTGCCGTTTTAGTAAGGCTGAAAAGGCATACCAGTCTCATAAGTCTTTTCGCTCATAGTGTTCCTGATCTACTAGCCCCTAAGTTTTTTCTTAAGCAGCTCTCTGCAAGAGGAGGGGGCAGGGAATAAGAAGCTTGTGATGCCATTAAAAAATCCTCAGAGAAAATTAAAAGTTTTTATATAATGCAGGATATCTATGGTACAAAGCCACTGGCACCATGGCTTATCGGAGACCTATGTTTTTTAAAAGGTGTAGGACCTGCACCTCACCATTAGGCTCCTGTTGCCCTCTTTGTGTAATTCAAGCTAATATAGGAACATAGGAATGTGATGGCGGAAAAGGACTACCAGGCCCACCTAGTCTGCCCAACTTGCCTAGATATCCACTAGGCCCTACTTGTGCCTCCCCATGCCAACAGCCCTCTGTGCTTATTCCATGCCGTCTTGAACCTTCCCATCATCCTCTTCCCTAGGCAGAGCATTCCACTTGTCCACCACCCTCTCAGTGAAGAAGTACTTCATGATGTTACCTCTAAACCCCGATTTGGAATTTCTGTCCCCTCATCGTAGGTTGCTTCTTTACTTGGAAAAGGCTCCCCTCTGGCACTTTATACCATTTAAGTATTTGAATGTCCCCCCCTTTCCCTCCTGTTCTCCAGTGAGTAGATGCCTAGGTCCTTCAGCCTCCCCTCGTATGGTAAGTGGTCGAGCCCCCTTATAATCTTTGTCGCCCTCCTTTGAACTTGCTCCACCTTCTCCTTGTCCTTCTTCAGGTACGGCCTCTAGAAATGGACAACATACTCCAGGTGTTGCCTGACCAGCTGGGTGTACAAGGGAATTATGACCTCCCTCCTCCTCCTGCTGGTGATCCCCTGCCCTGTGCAACCCAGCATCCTGCTGACTCTTGCCACTGCCCTACCACACTGCTTTGCCACCTTCAGGTCCTGAGAAATGATGATGCCCAGGTCCCTTTTTTCTTCTTCTTCTTCTTCTCTTACCTCCAGGGATCTACCCCCATCCTGTACTCCGCTTTCCCGCTTTTTCTGCATAAGTGCATGATTCTGCACTTCGCTGTATTGAACAACAGCTTCCATTCTCTGGACCACTCCTACAACTTCCTCAGATTTCTAAGCATCATCTCAACCCCCTCCTGCATGTCCACTGTATTGTAGACCTTCACGTCGTCTGCATATAGACTCACCCTCCCTTCCAGACCCTCTGCTATGTCTTCTGTAAATATGCTAAACAATAGTGGTCCTAAGGCCAACCCTTGGAGGACCCCGTTGATGACTGTGATCTCACCCGAAGGTACCCCATTGACCATTACCTTCTGTGGTCTGCCCTCCAACCAGTTCTGTAGCCACCTTATTACCACCTCCACCAATCCCAGTCAACCCATTTTGTGCAATAGCCTTGTGTGTAGCACTGAGTCAGATGCTTTTCTGACTCAAGGTATGCCAAATCCACCAACCCCCAATGTACTACTCTAGTGACCCAGTCAAAGAACTCTATCAAGTTCGTTTGACAGGATCTGCCTTGTGAACCCATGCTGCCATGGCTTCTGAAGGTCATTTGCTTCCAAGTAGCTGATGATTCTGTTCTTGAGCAGTTTTCCATTAGCTTGCCTGCCACAGATGTCAAGCTCACTGGCCTCTAGTTGCTTTCTACCTCCACTTCGCTTTTTATTTTTTTTTTATTCTTTGGTAACTGGGTAAGGCCCACTAGGCACAAGTGCCTGTTTTCAGGAGCGACCTGGGAGCTCTGGGCGGTTAAGTCACACAGTATGCAAGTGGAGGTTGTGAGAATCAAACTCAGGTCTAGTCTGCTGGATGTACCAAGCTTGTTTACACCTCGTTCCTCTTAGGCTGTACTGCCAGCCCTTATGAAGGGGTACCACATGTGTGCATTTCCAGTCATTAGGTACAACCCCTGATCTTAAGGATTTGTTGAATAGAGCGGTCAAGGGGGCTGCCAGTACATCCCTCAGTTCCCTCAACACTCTTGGATGAACCCCATCCGGCTCCATGTCTTTGCCAACTTGCAAGTCCTTAAGCTCCTTCAGGATCCCCTCCACCCAAAAGGGACTCACGTCCACCCCTTCCCCTACCTCCCCTGTTGCCCTAGAGTTACCCCCCATCCACTCCTCTTCCTTCATGAATGGCAAGCAGAAATAGCTATTCAGCAGTTCTGCCTTTTGCTGGTCCCCCTCCACCCACTCCCCTGCCCCGGTTTTCAGACTGGGTATCCCTTTCCCTGTTTTCCTCCGCTGGCATATGTATCTAAAAAAGGGTCTTGTCCCCTTTCTTGACTGCCTTAGCAGTGCTGTCCTCCATCCTTGACTTTGCTCGTCTTATCTCCCTTCCCACCTCCCTCTGCCTTACCTGATACTCCTTCCAGTGCTTCTCCCCCTGCATCATTTTAAATCTCCTGAATGCGCTCCTCTTAGCTCTGATGCTTTCCTCCACTTCCCTTTTGAGCCACAGAGGTTTCCTCTGTTCTTGTTCACCCTCCTCGCGCAGAGGTCTGTGGTCCCCACGATGGCCCCCTTTAACAACCCCCACATATCCTCTACCACCCCAAGCTTTCCCACACCCTCTACTGCCTGGCAGGCATATTCCATCCTCCTAAAATCTGCTCATCTCAAGTCAAGCACCTTCACCTTGGTCCATTTAACAGCGGCCACCATGCATACCTTGAACCATACAGTACCATGGTCGCTTGTACCAAGGTTGTCCCTCACCGATACTTCCCCTACCCTCTCACCATTTGTTAGCACCAAATCCAACACCACCCAATCCCTAGTCAATTCCCTGACCAGCTGTCTGAGTAGGGCAACTTTCAGGGAGTTTAGAATCGCCCTACTTCTGGTGGAGGCAGTTGACAGTGTACCCCTTGCCACATCTGGCAGATTGAGGTCCCCCATCAGCAGCACCTCTCCCTTAGATGCCACCCTTAGGATTTCTTCTGTTATCTGATTATCCACCATTTCTTGCTGCTCAGGTGGCCTGTATACCACTCCGGTGTGCACCACCTCACCCCTTCCCATGGGCAGCGAGACCCATAATGCCCTTGTGTCCCCCCACCTGCCCTGTATTTCTGTTGCTTTAATCCTCTCCTTCATGTAAAGCGCCACTCCCCCACATTGACCCTGTCTTTCCTAAGCAGCGTAGACCCGAGTACTTTCATATCCCAATCCCGCCCGCAATGACACCAAGACTCAGTGATTCCCACCAAGTATAAGTCCATTTAGGCCATGACTGCTGCCAGGTCTGGGACCTTGTTGCCCAGACTCCTGGTATTGGTGCACATGATCTTCCAGACTCCAGACTCCCTGTTGCCCCTCCCTGTCCTGACACTCCTCCCTGTCCTTACATTCTCTCCCATAGCCTCAACTGGGTGCCTTATTATCGGAGGGCTGAGGTCCCTTGTCAGCTGCTCTGTTGTTCAGTTTAGCTTGCAACCCCTCCGACTCAGTTTAAATTGTAGTGCATTGCAATGAACTCCTCTAGTTTCCACTTTAGCATGTCCTTTCCCTCCCTATTTAAGTGTAGCCTATCCAGGGCAAAGAGGCTTTCATTCTACCAAGTGGTTCCCCCAGTCCCCCACCAGCCCAGAGCCTTTCTGAGCACATCATCCAGAAAGCCAGCTATTAAACTCTGTTATCCTCTGCTTCCCCTCCATGCTAGCTCTTGGAACTGGCAGCACCTCTAAGAATACCACAGAACTAAATCTCAGGCTGCTGCAGAACCTTGCCAGTGCTCCAAACCTTGCCTGCACTTCCATCAAACTGTGCCCTGCAAGGTAATTTGTTCCCAAATGTAACATCAGGTGGGTTCTCTCATCCTGCTGTTCCCCCAGGTGGGGATGTGATGAATTACCTCTGCTGTTGTCATGCCTGGCAAGCAAGTAACCCAAACCTTATCACCCTTGCTCCCCTGCCCCCCAGCTAATACCGCTGACAGTGGAGTCTCCAACAGTCAGGACCCTGTCCTCCACCCTTCCTGAACCTGGAACCACCTCACCGGCCCTCCACATCCCTATCTTCCCTGCATCTTATCCCCCACCCCATGTCACCTTCCCAGACCTCCTTCCTGCCCCTACACTCGGTGCCCTCCAGAGGCTGCCCCTGAACTCCTACCTGCAGCCCCACTATCCCCAGACCCTATGATTCCCTCCTGCCTCCCATACCCACTTTCTGTGGCAAACTCCATTTCCTGCCCCTGTCGTATCACCTCCTGCCTTGCTGCAATTTCCCTTTCCTGCCCCCTCCTGCCTTGTGGCTGGGTTACCTAACTCCTCCTCCCCCCTTCTCCTCTGGGCCTCTCCTAGCACTGGTGAGATCCATTGATGGGTCCCCTGGCCCACTACCTCCTGTACTGGCCCCCACCCTTATTTCTGACCTTGGTCCCCCTGCACCTTTGGGACCATTCTGTCCCCATTGCCCGTTTGGTTCTAGGCAAGCCTGACACTTGGGTACCACTCCTCCTGCCCTCCAGGACCTGCTGTCCAGAGTGTTCCCTGGTTCCCAGTGCCCCCTCCTGGTCGCTACTGTCCTGAGGTGACTTCCTCCGTGAGCTATCTTTCCCATGATGTCTGTGAGCACCCTTCCCCCCTCAGGGGGAATAACCTCTGCTTTCTCCTCACCTGTGGGCTGTACCTAGCCTGCCCCGTGTGCTCGCCCCTGTTCCCACTTAGCACAGATTTTCCCACTCCCATCCCCATCCTGGGTCTGAAATTCAGCAAACATTTTTGTGCATGATGTCTCCCAACTGCCCTTCCCCTACATGGGCTCCTCCCTCCTTTTGTCCCATAAAGTTGGCTCGTCGCTTGTTTCATCCCCTAAAGTTGGTCTGATTCCTCTTGCCCCAACCAGTTTCCATCCTTCATTCTTGTATCCACCCCGTGCTGATCCTCCACTCCTCCCTCCTCTCTTTTTTACCATTATCAACTGTCCCCATCCAATCCTTTCCTCTTCCAGTGCAGCACCCTGGCCCCCAGCTCCCTGGTGTCTTGATCTGATGCCCCCCACCATCCTCATTTCTACTTTGTCCTCCATAAATTCTCCGCCAGTCTCTTCTGCTGCTACTCCTCCATTCTGGTGCTTCAAGCATGCAGCGCAAACCCCTTACTTCCTCCCTAATCAGTGCCAGCTGCTTGCACACCATACATCCCCCCAGTCTCCAAGTCATGTCCAGTACCATGACCAACCTGCACCCAGTACACCCCACAAACCTGCCGAATATGCCCCCATCCTTGCTTTCTGGGGGCCCAGCCCATAGCCATGTTCCGGTCCTGGCCCCTATTTTGCCACTGGCTCCTCTCCATTTGTCCCAGTTTATAGTTGTCTGCAACAGCCCTACAGTATACATCTGATGGCCACAGAGGAGGTCCACTGGGGGGCTGGGCCTCTACTAGCTGGTACCAGAAGTGTAGGGAGGTGTCCTGGCTGTATGGTTATAAGTCTCTTGGTGGACATCACTGGGGTATGATTTACTGCCTATGTACTTTAGTAGGCTAAGCATCACAGTGCACCAGTCAAACCAGGGCTGCAGAGTTGGTGAAGTGGTTAGTGTTACTGCCTCTTGTGCAGAAGGTCTCAGGTTCAAAGTCAAGGTGGGGGCACTTCAGAAAAGCCTAGGATAACAGGGTTGGTCCCACAAAGCTGTTAATATAATTGATACTGTAGGTCAAAAAGACACAAGGATGAAGGGGTAAACAGGATCAGTTAGTTGGCTCATTAGCACCTCCCAGTAGTTGGCTAATATAACCTGCAAACAGTAAAATGGGGACTTAAAAATTTGGCTGCCCAATGTCATATGACTAGATCACGTGACCCAGTGCCCCAATAAATTAAGGCACAACCCAAAGTGGGAAGTGGGGCAGAGACAGTCATTTCAGACGTCTCTGTGGGTAGTCACTATTTACTGGTGTTGCTTGACGTTTCACCTGTTGGCAAACCACACACCAGCTGCTTTCTTGGGGAAGGTTCTTGCTGCTCAGCTGCAGCACTCTTGGTGGGATGAGGGCTTTGGTCTAAATACAGTTTTTGCTGCCAAACACCAGCCACTTTCTTGAGGAGGGTTCCTGCTGCTCGGCTACAGCACTCTCAGTGGGATGAAGGCTTTGGTCTGAATACACCTTCTGCTGCCGAATGCCAGATGCCAGCCACTTTCTTGGGGAGGGTTCCTGCTGCTCAGCTGCAGCACTCTCAGTGGGATGAAGGCTTTGGTCTGAATACACCTTCTGCTGCCGAATGCCAGATGCCAGCCACTTTCTCGGGGAGGGTTCCTGCTGCTCGGCTGCAGCACTCTCAGTGGGGTGAAGGCTTTGATCTGAATACACCTTCTGCTGCCGAATGCCAGATGCCAGCCACTTTCTCGGGGAGGGTTCCTGCAGCTCGGCTGCAGCACACTCAGTGGGATGTCTGTTATGATTCCCCCCAGCCAGAACTCTGAACTAGGGGTGGGGGTGCACATGGTGTATCAACTGGCAGTGGCAAAGCAGAACTGCGCAAATCTTTGTTGTTGCTGGTGAATGAGCTATTGAGCCCTGATGTTCCACAGAACATCACTTTTGACACACCTGAACCCAAGCCGGGCCCTTCAAGTCAGTGGAGGCCCACAGAGGCATAACCAGGTGTGCCAGAGCTGGACAAGTCTGCTTACCTGGATTTTCAGGCAGACCCCAGCCTTGACCATACAGACGGTCAGGATGATGATACTGGGGACTTTGGGGAAAATCCTGACCCAAAAGTGCTTCTTGAGGAGGAGGTCGAGCTCTCTGATGAAGAGGAAGAGGGCGGAGTAGCCGGAATCTTAAGAGGAGGAGGATTCCGTCTGATCCATCTCCCTGTTCAATACAAAATCCCTGTCCTGTCTTATAACAGAGGTGTGTAGAACACTGCAGTTGAAGGAGGTGCAAACCATGGAGGCATTAGACATGAATACAGTCCTGTTCATTTCCTCCTCCGCACTAAAGTATTTTCCAGATTTTATACACTGTGACCAAATTATTGAACAGAAATGAACAGGCATGGACCAGAGAAAATATCTACCCAAGTCCAAGGTGAAGTGTTTTCTTTTTATAGAAGAGAATTCCCGCAAGTGGTAAACTCCAACCCTGGCAGATAAGGCTGTACATTAACTCTGTAAAGCACACAACTCTTCCAGTTGAAGGATATCTGGCCCTAGCTGACACACACGATAAGTGAGTAGATTCATTGTGCGGAAGAGCCTTCGCCTCAAGTGGAGCTAACCTGCGCATCTACTATGTATCCATTATTGTTGTTAGAACCCTAAATTTATGGATTATGACTCTGGGTAGTTTCGTTTTTCCAGATTCTGAGGGGATGAGCATTTTACAGTTGGTATACATGGCTTCCATTTTTCTAGGGGGATGCCATGGCAGACAACTTACAAACATCAGCTTGTTCCACTTATCACATTGTATCTGCCATGCAGGGCATATGGCTGAGGCATTGGGTCATGGACCAGTCATCAAGGGCCAAGCTGTATAATCTGGCTTTAGAGGGAGGCCTGTTATTTGGATAAGGCCTGGATGACATTTTGAAAGATGTCCAGGATAAGAAGGGACATCGTCCAGTATCAAAACAGCAGCAAAAGGCCAGCTGAGCCCCAAAAGGTCGAGGCGGCAGCCGAAAGAGGCAGTACTGAGTGGGTTTTCATCCCTTTTGGAGTTTTGGAAACCAGAGAAATAATGTGTCCTACTCTGGGTTCAAGGACAGTAGAGGTAGAGGGACTTTTGCCCAGAAACATAATGGAGGACCGGGATGAAGAGGTGGCATCTCACAATTGAGGGTACACAGGCCCATCTCTGCCCCTCTTCCCTTGGTGGAAGACTGCAGAATTTTTACACAAGATGGGCCCAGATGATGTCAGATGCTTGGGTCCTGGAGATACTGGCATTAGGTTACACAATAGAGTGGCAACAAGTCCCACATTGGGATGTTTTCTGCAGTTTCCTGTACCAAAGGACCTAGTGAAGAGACAAGCAGTGTCTCAAACTTTAGATTGCCTCAGGCAGATTGGAGCAGTTGTTCCAGTGCCCCATAATGAACAAGGCCAGAGATTCTTCACAATTTACTTTGTGGTTCCCTAGAAGTCAGGGAGGGGGTCAGACCAAATTTGGACCTGAGGCACCTAAACAAGTTTGCCCACCACACAACCTTCAAGATGGAGTCCCTGCATTCAGTCATTTGGGCTGTCCAGCCAGGGGATTATGTAGCATCCATAGATCTGAGGGATGCATATCTCTACATTCCCATTCGGCAGTCTCACCAGAAGTTCCTCAGGGTTGTGATTCTAGTGCAACATTTCCATTACAGGGCACTTCCTTTTGGGTGGCAAGAGCTCCCAGGGTGTTCTCGAAGGTTTTCATAGTCCTGGTGGCTCAACTAAGGCAGGAGAGACATTATGTCTCTCCTTACCTGGACGACTGCTCATTTAAGCACCCTCTGCTCTGCTGGCAAGGAGATCAGTGCCAGGACCCCGGAGATACTGGAGTCCCACAGTTCGGTAGTCAGTCAGGAGAAGAACTCCCTCAACCCATCTCAAAGCCTGGAGTACTCAAGTGTTCAGGCCAGACAAGGGGAACATATTCCTCTCAACAGCCAGGAAGGAGACCCTGAGATGAGAGGTTAATCGGTTGAGAAGCCAATCATCCACTTCTGCTCACAACCTACTACGGATCTTGGAACTCATGACTGCAACAATAGAATTAGTTCCGTGGGCCTGCTTACACATGTGACCCCTTCAGAACGGAATGTTAGCAGCCTGGGATCCGACCTCAGAGAACTATCAGACCTTGATCTCAATTATTCACTCTCTTTGACAATCGCTAAATTGGTAGGTGAGCTTTGAGAACCTAAGCAGGGGGTTCCCCTTAGAAGTTCCCCCATAATTAATCCTGACAACTGATGCCAGTCTGTCAGGCTGGAGTACAGTCCTGAACCAATTTTCGGTTCAGGAGATTTTGTCTGTGCAGGAACAGCACCTACACATTAGCATGTTGGAAATGAGGGCAGTACAACTTGTTCTCCTTCACTTTCACAAGGTGGTATGGTCAAAAGCTGTGAAAGTAAGGTCAGTCAGTGCCGCCATGGTGGCGTACATAAACATTCAAGGAAGCAGAAAGTGTAGAGAGATGCTAATAAAGCAACCGACCTGCTACTGTGGGCAGAGGAGACTCTTCTGTCTCTCTCAGCAGTTCACCTGGCAGGATAGTTGAACATCCAGGCTCACTGGCTAAGCCACGAGACCGTCCATCCAGGGTAGTGGATTTTGAACCCAAAGATGCCTGACCTTCTGTGCAGAAGGTTCAGTTGTCCACAGATTGACCTATTCACCTCCAGCCAGAATGCTCAAGTACTGAATGTCACAAATGCACTCCGCAGGTCAGGCCCTCTGCTCCCACAGTGCCAAACCTTGAAGTGCAATCTGTGAACAGGAGACAAACAGGGTAACCCTCCTGTCTGTTTTGGGTCTGAATCACCTACTAACTTCGAGTCCTGAGGTAAAATATGAACCCTTTTTCGCTAGCACATCCAGTTAACAGGATCAGGTATTGCACCCCTTCAGGGAAATGGAGTGCAGTACTACACCCAGTGGGCACCCAGCCTGGTTCACAACTTTCCCCTTTTTGACTCAATTTGAGACCTAGGTAATTTCTTAACTTGGCAAGACGGTAACACACTTTTAAGCCCTTAACAGTTGTCAGAATTATCCAATACTGTCTCAGCAGTCACATGCAAAAGAAAAAACTCCAGCAGGATTAAGGAAACCAAACTGTTTACTAGAATAATAAAAAAAAAAATACATAGAACATATAACATAAATATAGTCGAAATAAATTGGAAATTACAGAAGCAAAATGCCTCGTACTTAAATTTCTAAGTCTAACTCAGTTTTAGTTTGATGTTACCTATTTTGCCAGAAGTGCCTTTTTGTGTGTTCTCTTAGAAGTCCAGAGATAGATGTGTGTACACTCCTTTCAGCCAGAGTGATAATAAGTCAAAATGCCTTTCCCATCCTGTGAGGTCACTGTTATTCCTGTAATTAATTTGTAACCTGACCAAGTATATCCAAAAGGGTGTCATTTTACTGCTGGCTGGAAATCTGCAAAGTTTGCAGTATCAAAATATGTCAGTCTCTTTGGTCAGAGCATTCACCTTTAATCCTTAGAAAATACATCCTGACAAACAGTTCTCTTCTAGTGGTGAGAGATGTAACAGATAGCTGTTAGAATTTGTTGCTTCCTAGGATGTCGTAAAAGATGCAGACTTCTATGGCTTTCCTGGACTTCAAAGTAATTGACGTTTTACAATGTGTTATATAACAGCTAACACAGGCATGACAGGAGATGTCAAAAGGAAGCTTCTTAATTCATTCACTGGGTCAGTGTTCCTATAGCCAGTTGTTTTCAGCAAGCCAGAGACTTTGGGGGTCAAAATGTCAGATCCCTTTAAACGCTACTGGCTGCCATTTCCCTAAGCAGACATTTAAATAAACATATATTTATATTACAAACATAGTTTTAACTAGTAGAGGGTTAACATGTTACACTCCTCCCTCCTAGACTGAACTTGGGGGGAATCTATTCCTAGGCATGGGAGGAGTTCCCCAAATTCAGTTCACTGCTTAAACTGACATGATAACCCATCTGCATTTTCGTTTGCTGCCCCTGCCCTGTGTGAGACAGTCATGTCATAACCCTGCAAGGCAAGGCTCCATCTTAAAAGCCTACCATTTGTGCCAGCCAAACCTGGGGGTCATGATCTGTCTGTACCTCAAAATGCTGTCCATGTAGGTATGGCTCTTAACTTCTTTAGTGCCCACACCATGGCAAGACATTCTTTTTCCACAGTAGAGTATGCCTGCTCCCTGGGAAGTAGCTTCTTACTGAGGTACGCTATTGGGTTATCTTTCCCTTGGTTAGACGTTTGACTAAGCACTGCCCCAATACCCACATCTGAGGCATCAATCTGGACTACAAAGGGTTTACTATAGTCTGGACTGGCTAATACAGGAGCACTGCACAGTGCCTCCTTTAGCCATGTAAAGGCTTGTTCACAGGCTGGTTCCCAGTTAATCCTTTTTGGCATCCTTTTCTTTAACAGGCCAGATAGGGGAGCGGCCAGGGCACTGTAATTTGGTACAAATTTTCTATAGTACCCTGCGGTCTCTAGAAAACTCCAAACCTGCTTCTATGTTTCAGGTCTGGGACATGCCTTGATTGCCTCAATTTTTTCTTGGTTAGGACGATGTTGTCCACTGCCTACTACATGCCCAAGGTATGCCACCTCAGCCATGGCCACCTAGCACTTTTCAGCTTTTACAGTGAGCCCAGCATTCTGTATCCTGCCCAGCACTTCCCTACAGTGGGACAGGTGTTCCTCCCAGCTGTTACCGAAGATAGCAGTGTCATCCAGGTACGCCACGGCATACTCCTCAGCACCATTTAACACCTGGTTCACCAACCTCTGGAAGGTGGCAGGGGCGTTCTTCATTCCAAAAAGCATTACTTTAAACTCAAATAACCCTATCAAAGTGATGAAAGCTGACCTCTCCCTAGCTCTGACAGTTAACTGTACCTGCCAGTACCCTTATGTCAGTTGTGGTAAGGTATGTTGCCCCTCCCAACTTGTCCAGGAGTTCATCCGTCTGTGGCATTGGGTGGGCATCTGATTTCATGACTGCGTTGAGTCCACGACAGTCCACACAAAAATTAACAGAACCATCTAGCTTGGGAACAAGGACTACGGGTGAGGCCCAGGGGCTGTGAGATTTCTGGATTACCCCTAAATCCAGCATTTCTTCTACCTCACTCCTAATGTCCTTTTGGATGGCCTCTGACACCCGATATGCTGTTCACCATATGAGCGCTTGTGTCCCTGTCTCCACATCATGTGTCGCGAAGGGGGTTAGTCCAGGCTTGACGCTAAACAATAGGGCAAAGTCTGCTAAAACTTCCTTTACTTCCTGGATCTGGTCCGGGGTCAACTGGGGTGACATTTTAATTGCCTCCACAGAAGACTTCCACTTGCTTTCTTCCAGCAAGCCCAGAAGGGGGTCTCCTTCGTCCGTCCCCTCCCCAGGACTACACACTGCAAAGACCTTGTCAGCCCTGTTTTGCATATGGCTTCAGCATGTTGACATGGTACATTCTTTGGGTATCTCTCCTGTCAGATAGTTCTATAATGTAGTTTACATCATTCACCTGTCTGACTACCTTGTACGTACTGCCCACTCAGCCTGCATCTTATCTTTCTGGACTGGGATTAGGACCATGACCTCCTGACCCACAGTGTATGAGCGAGCTCTGGCTCTGCAGTCATACCATACCTTTTTGTTTTTGTTGGGCAGCTGCCAGGTTGCTCTGGGCTGTTCCCATAAGCTCCTTCAGCTTTTCCCTAAACTTAAGGACATAATCTACTATGGGAGTTCCCTGGGTAGCGTGCTTGCCTTCCCAGTCCTCCCAGATCAAGTCTAGGGGCCCATGCACCCTGTGTCCATATAAGAGCTCAAAGGGGGAAACCCTGTTGACTCTTGGGGCAGCTTCCTGTATGTGGACAACAGGTGGGGAAGGTATTTCTCCCAGTCCCTCCCATGCTGTTCTCCAAACCCTCGGAGCATCGATTTAAGGGTACCATTGAATCTTTCCGCAAGCCCATTGGCTTGCGGGTGATAGGGTGTTGTGCATCTCTGCACCACCCCACACTTCTCCCACAAACATTTCATCAGGTCCAACATGCAGGAACCCCCTTGATTTGTGATAATCTCCTGCGGAAACCCAACACGGGAGAAAATCCCTAGCAAGACATCTGCCACTTTGTCCTCAGGATAGGGCGACTGCCTCTGGGTACCAGGTGGCATAATCCACCACGGTTAGGATAAACCTCTTCCTGGAGGAGCAGGGGGTATTCAAAGGCCCCACAATATCCATTCCTACCCTCTGGAATGGCTCCTCCACTATGGCAAGAGAATTAGGGCAGTTTGGGTTTTCTTACCTGCCTTCCCTATTTCTTGGCACCCGGGACAAGACCTGCAATACTTCTTCACCTGCTGGGTGAAGTTGGGCCAGTAGAAATTCTGGACCAATCGCTGCATAGTGCATGCGATTCCCAGATGACCAGACATGGGAATATCGTGAGCAATCTTGAGCAACTGCTCTCAGTAACCCTGGGGAACGACAAGCTGCCTGCCCATCACCCCTCCCTCTGTCTTTCTATCCTGCATCTACATTAGTCCATTTCCACAGTAAATCTTATGTTTCCTGTCACCTCCCAGTGCTCCGTCAGAGTCTGCCCAAGCCCTCAGCTTCTCTAAACTAGGGTCATTTTTCTGAGCAGCTGCACAGTCTTTACACATTCCCAAGGCATGGGACAGGTCCCCTCTAGTTTCTAAACTAGGGTCCCTAGCTCTAGCATCAGGGCATTCAGGGTCACTGCCATCCTCTAACCCTCTGACTATTGGCTACCCCTCCTTCCTCAGAGTAACTTTCTGTAGCTGTTCTGTTAACTGCTACCTGGGGAATTTCCACACCCCTTTTACTATTCTCCATATCAGGAGACAAAGGCTGGGGAACCAGCCTCCCAGTGTTTTCCATAGGGGCTTCTATGGGGTCTGGGGAACTACAGTTTACCTTTGCTGCTTGACTGCGGGTAACTGCACACACCATCCCCTGTTGAAGATTATTCCCGATAATTACATCTAAGGCAAGATTCTCTGCTACCGCAACTTTTTGAACGGTCTCTCCTGTCTCACCCCAGTCCAGGAGAACACTAGCAAATGGCAGCATATTCTTCTCCCCAGTGAATCCCCGTACAGTCACAAATTGATTGGGTATAAGCAGTTCATGCTGTACCAAATCCCCTTTTACCAAAGTCAGGGACGTCCCCATGTTCCTTAATCCATGGGTCTGTACCCCATTCACAGTAACTGGGTGTATGTGCTCCCTCATGTTTACTGGCATGCTTTTGGGGATACACAAACAACCCACACCCACATCTTTCCTAGCACCACTTTGTGCACTCTCTGCCCTTTTTGGACGCTGCATGACATGATGCCCAGGTTGTCTGCAAACCCAACATTAATTTCTTTTATCAAGTAACTCTTTTCTTTGTAACCTGGGGCTGCCTGGTTTTGGTGGAGGCAAGGAGGGTCTTAGCTGCCACGAAGGCACGCTTTTGCCTTTCTGTGCCGCCACACCCGCCCCATTCCCTCTGAGAGCAGGTCTGTTCCTGCAATAGCGGTCCGAGAGTTCGGCAGCCTCCTGCACTGTTTTTGGATCTCGGTCCTCTAGCCCGGTTTTCAGCTCTGCTGGGCACGCCAAAAAAAACTGCTCTGACAGTACAACATTTTCAGTTTTCTCTACAGAGTCTGCTTCAATCCCTTCCCACCAACATTTTAAAAACTGACATTGTTTAGTGGCTAGCTCCTCATAGCCCATGTCAGGGCTTCTCCTGAACTTACGGAATTTAACTCTGTATGCTTCTGTCAAATCATATTTTTTTAATAAGGCAGCTTTTAGTTTGCCATAATCATTACTGTCCTGATTGTCCATTTGACCCAATGCATCACAAGCTTTCCCTGTAAGCAGCAGGGATAGCAGGAAGCTCCAAGACTCTCTGGGAATTTTTGCCTGAATACATACTTTTTCAAAGGAATTTAAAAATGCATCCATATCTTCCCCCTCTTTAAATTCAGCTATCAATTTGGAATGTAATTTGTAACCCAGTCCTGGAGTCCCAGATTCACCCAGGCCACTTACCTGCTCTAGCGCTGGTGTTTGGAGTGGTAGCTTCTCCAGTTCAGATTTCCTCTGGCTCTCACGCTCTTCTCGCTCGGCCTCTCGCTGTTCTGATTCAGCTTTTCTTTGAAGCTGTCGCTCTCTTTCCTCTTACTCAGCCTCTTTCTGATGCTGGTTTTCCTTTTCCTTAACCTCTCTCTGACGCTGTCACTCTCTGTCCTCTGCGGCTCACTGCTCTCACTTATCTTCTCTCTCGAATTCCCACTTCCTCTGTTCGAACTCCAGCTCCATTCTCCACAGCTCTCTCTGCAGCCTGATCCCTTCTGGCTCCAGAATGTTGGTGACCTTACCCTGCTGCTGTGGCTCTTGGCTTGCACTGGTCCTGCTGTCCTTCTCCCTGGGTCTGGACACTGCGTTGGACCCTGGACCCTCCATGCCCAAGATTTGGTCCTTTCCAGTTACAGACTGTGACTCGAGGTCTTGGGCATCAGCTGCCACAAGAGCTTCCATGAGGTTCTGCTTTTTGGCTTGACCCTCATGCTGGACTACTCTCTTTTGGCACAGCTGCCTCAGGTAGTCCGCAGTGTACTCGCTGTAATTGGAAGTCATCTTCTTCCATAAGCTACACTAGCTTACACCCGAAAAAAAATAAAACAGGTAGGGAACTTAGACTGCAAGCACAATGATCTAGTTCTTTACTTTTTAAATTACTACCTTATTTTGCCTGTGAGCTGTTATAGTTATTAATCTGACACACTGGACTGTTAATGCTCATGTTATTAAATACTTTTAAATTGCACCGCTGCCAACCAGATCTGTCACAAATGCATTCCGCAGGTCAGGCCCTGTGCTCCCCATTATGCCAAACCGGCGTGGCTCAGAGCAGGAGACAAACAGGGTATCCCTCCTGTCTGTTTTGGGTCTGAATCACCTACTAGCCTCGAGTCCTGAGGTAAAATATGAACCCTTTTTTGCTAGCACACCCAGTTAACAGAATCAGATATCGCAACCTCTTCAGGGAAATGCAGTGCAATACTTCACCCAGTGGGCACCCAGCCTGGTTCACAGCTTTCCCCTTTTTGACTCAATTTGAGACCTAGGTAATTTCTTAACTTAGCAAGATGGTAACACACTTTTAAGCCCTTAACAGTTGTCAGAATTATCCAATGCTGTCTCAGCATTCACATGCAAAAGAAAAGACTCAGGCAGAATTAAGGAAACCAAACTGTTTACTAGAATAAAAAAAATAGTTAATACATACTCATACAAAACATAGAACATATAAATACTTACAGTCAAAATAAATTGGAAATTACAGAAGTAAACTGCCTGGTACTTAAATTTCTAAGTCTAACTCAATTTCAGTTTGATGTTACCTATTATGCCAGAAGTGCCTTTTTGTCCAGAACACACTGTGTGTGTGTGTTCTCTTGGAAGTCCAGAGATAGATGTTTGTACATTCCTTTCAGCCAGAGTGATAATAAGCTCATGAGGTCACTGTTAGTCCTGTATTTAATTTGTAACCTGAACAAGTATATCCAAAAGTGTGTCATTTTACTGCTGGCTGGAAATCTGCAAAGTTAGCAATATCAAAATAATGACAGTCTCTTTGGTCAGAGCATTCACCTTTGATCCTTAGAAAACACATCCTGACAAACAGTTCTCTTCTAGTGGTAAGAGATGTAACAGATGACTGTTAGAATTTGTTGCTTCCTAGGATGTCGTAAAAGATGCAGACTTCTGTGACTTTCCTGGACTTCAAAGTAATTGAAGTTTTACAATGTGTTATATAACAGCTAACACAGGTATGACAGGAGATGTCAGAAGGAAGCTTCTTAATTAATTCATTCGCTGGGTCAGTGTTCCTATAGCCAGTTGTTTTCAGCAAGCCAGGGCCTTTGGGGTCAAAAGGCCAGGTCCCTTTAAAAGCTACTGGCTGCCATTTCCCTAAGCAGACATTCAGATAAACATATATTTATATCACAAATATAATGATTACTAATAGAGAGTTAACACGTTGCACTGAGTTTCTTCAGTCAGCACCACTGTCCATGGGAAGAAGCAGTAGATTTTCTGATCAGAGGTGTGATTTCTGCAGGGCATATGCCTATGTTCCTCTGCCAATTCTCCCTAAGGTCTTTTACAAAATAAAACATTCAAAAGGAAGCTTTATTCTGATAGTCCCAGAGTGACCAAGAAAGCCATGGTTCTCAAACCTAGTGACTCTAGCTCGGCATGCACTATTCCTACTCCAAATCTAGGAGAGCCTTCCCTCCCAAGGAGCCATTCTGCATCCAGACCCAGAGGCGATGCAGCTCACGGCCTGGCTCCTGAGAGGAGGAGACTCCTAAAATAGGGTTTTTCAGGATAGGTAATGGATACCCTGATGACCGCCAGGAAGGGCTCCACGTCTGTCTGCAGCTTATTTTTTTTATTTTGTTTTTAAGCAGGAGAGACACACTAAGCTGAAGCTTGTTTACAGGTGCAACCTGGGAGCACGAGGAAGTTAAGTGACTTGCTCAGGGTCACACAGTATGCAAGTGGGGGCTGTGGGATTCAAACCCAGGTCTCCAGGTTTGCAGCTTAGAGCCTTAAACCACTGCGCTATACTGCCTCCTGGCAGATGATTCTCCTCTGCCCACAGTAGCAGGTTGGTTGCTTTTGTTAGCATCTCCCTGCTTGTGCTCAGGTATGAACCAGCTTTTTGGCTTGTGTCAGAGAGAAAACTACCAGGCCTTCAAAAGCCATGGTTCTGCAGATTTTGGATGTTTTGCAGGCAGGAGTGGACAAAAGATTGACATTGAGCACCTTGAGAGGTCAGGTAACAGGGCTTGGAGCCTCCATGGGCTCATCTTTAGGGACTTACAGGGAGGTTATACGATTCCTACAAGTGGTTAGCAGAAGCCAACCTCTATTTTGATCCCCTGTACCTCCATTGGATCTGAATCTGGTTTTGAAGGCTGTTTGTAAAGAACCCTTCAGTATTCTTTCATGAGTGTTGCTTGACATTCTGCCATAGAAGGTGCGTGTTTTTAATTGCTATGTGCTCAGCCAGAAGGATTGGTGAACTTCAGGGGTGGAGCGTGGGGACGCAGTGCATTTAGCTGTTGGTTAGGCAGCATGAGGAGGCTGCACTCCTCTCTGCAGCCTCACCGCATGGCATACTGTGCCTTTCGATAAGCTAAAACAGCAAAGGGAATTACTCTGAAGTCAGTTTTGTATCTCTCCGGTTAAAATATTTTTTACCAGAAACTACCACTCAAGTCCAGATCATCTAAGAGGAGCAATGGTGTTGGCTGTCCGTGAAGAGTGTTTCCAGATTCGGTTTGAATAGACAGTAATTTAATGTAAGCGCTAGCCACAGTTTTTAACTTCGTACTGTCTGAATACTGAAGAATGGATTGAACTGAGGCAGCTGGACAGGAAGAAGTTTCCTGGGAGCGGACAGTTCAAGGGGCAAGCCCAGAAAGAACAAAAGAAGAACGGTACCACAGGTACAGAGGTGGTTTAAAAAATGAAGGATGGACACATGATGAAATAACAGGCGGAATAACAATGAACCATACTTAGAACGTAAGAGGCAGAATTCTGAAGCAATACTGGAAGAAGACCGGAGAGACTGCTAAGAGGAAAGAGGTAAAACGCCAACTCAGAGCAAGTGTACCTACATTATCAGTCCAGGCACGCAGGTGGAGTAAAGAGATTATCTTTGGGAGATAAGTACCTGAATCTTCTTTCATATTTAAAGTTTTGATCAGCACATCTACCTATTTGTGGAAAACTGAAAGTTTGTTTGGCTAAAAGGGAATATATTTTGAATGTGAACTCCCCAGACTTGACTTAGGGCCAGATATTCAAACTGCGCTATTTTGAGGCACAAGCCCTTGCGCTGCACAAAATAGTTGCGCAGGGGTGTGGCCAGAACGATATTCAAAGGAGTTGCGCCCTTGAGCAACTCCTTTGAACATTACCCCCCGGCCACAGCCACTATGCATGGCGCAGTGGAACTTGCGCCACCGCAAGTGGTCAGAGTGGTGCATTCAAGTTGCGGTGGCGCAAGTACCATTGCGCCATACACAAATTTCCGATATTTAAAAGGTGACATGCAAATGGGGCCATAATTCATGGAAGACGCGGGGGTGGGGCCATTTGCATCTGATTATGGCCCCATTTGCATGCCATTAGCATGCAGGTGCGCCGATCCCCGAGGACTTGCATCTGGTGCCCTGCCAGGCAGCAGCCATCGGGGACCCACGCCTCCTGCAGCCCGATCGCAGGCAAAAGAATGAAAAATCCCCCTCCACCACCCCCCGCTGGCCCGATTGCGGGCATAGCTTAATCTCCCACCAGCCCGATCACGGGCAGCAATGTGTCTCCCTCCCGAACATATCCCTGGTGGTCCAGTGGACCAATAAGCCCGTCGCGGGCTGGGTTACCTCTTCCCGAACACTGTCCCAGCCCACCCACCCGCAGCCTCACCACTCGCTCCCCCGCAGCCGGGCGGGCGGCAGCATCCTCACTGCCTCGCCGCCTGCCGATGATTGCCCGGTGGTGTTGCATGCCCATTGGTAAGCAAGAGCCACGGGCGCAGTGCCCATACCGATATATTGTCCAGATGTGTGAATGAATTCATTCATTCACAAATCTGACTGTCTTAGATAAAGTATGGCTGTACTGGCATGGCTCCTTGCTCTGCACCATCGGGCGGTAGCCCACCGGCAGTCAGTCGGCGGGCGCAGGGCAGCAGGCGGTGATGCTGCCGCCCGCCGCGCGGGGGGAGCGGGTGGTGGGGCTCGTGGTGGGTGGGGGGACACTAGGCATCAGGATGTTCGGGGTGTGTGTGTGTGCTTATGCACCCAGCCGTGATCGGGCTTATCAGTCCACTGGACCACCAGGGATATGTTCGGGAGATACATTGCTGCCCGTGATCGGGCTGTGTGGGGGTTATTTCAGCTTTTGCCCGCAGTCGGGGAGGGGGACTTTAACGCTTTGCCCGCGATCGGGTCAGTGGGGGTCTTACACTTTGCCCGCGATCGGGCTGCAGGGGGCACTGGGGGTAGGTTGAGGGCCAGCCACAGGTGGCAGCTGCTGTGTTGCGCCTGTAATGCAGCAGCTCACCTGTGGGTGGCCTCGACTTGATCCTTTTTTGGGGGGCTCAAAGTTGTGCAGGCGCAGGTTGGTGGTTGCGCCTGCACAACTCTGCACTTCCCGGCTGAATATCGGGCTGTGCAGTTTATGCATGGTTCCTCCCCCTCCAGTTCAGCATGCATTCATTTGCATTGCGCTGTTGCTCAGCATGTTTTCAGCGGCGCAACTGCCTCCTGCTGAATATCGCAGAATGGAGCAATTTCGGACTTGCGCAGGCGCAACCCTTTTGAATATCTGGCCCTCATTGTATAAGGGTGAGTAAAAATTATAAGACAACTTTGCAAAACGGACGTAGTATACCCAGTACATGTCGACGGGAGAATTGAATACAGGGCTGGTAAAAAAAAAAGACTTTCAAAACTGTTTCAAAGCTCTGAAAGTAAACAACCAAAACAAAAAAAAAAAAAAAAAACAACCAAGAGATTCTGGACCAGAGTAAAAAGGGAACACCGGAGTTGGTCAGAAGAAAGCTTAGACAGTTGCAGTTACCATTTAAAAACAGTTGCAGTGACTTCTGGTGATGTCGCAGACTTGATGAGAGCCTAACTAACGAGTTCCTGAATCTGTTGACTAAATCTGCTGGAATCCTCCTTACAAAGTCAAAAAATTAACTGGTAAAACAAGGAAATGAACAGTCAAACATGGCTACTAAAGGCCATAAACCAAGAAATCCCAAAAATAGCACCTCACAGACAAAACTGAAGCAACTTACATTAGACGAGGAGATGGAAGCCTTTACCACCCGCTCGAGGAGCGTCCCGGCTCTCTCTGACTCATCCCTCGACATGGAAGAAGATGTAACATGCCTCTCCAGAAAATCCGAATGCACGCAGAAGTTATTATCATCGGTGCAGAAGATTGAATCCTCGATTGTGGATTTAAGGCAAGATGTCCAAAAGATAGACTCAAAAGTGGCTGATCACTCTACCAAAATTACTGAGGTATCAGAGGCCCAGGACTCGGAAAACCGAATCCTCCTATATGTGCTTCAAAGAGACCGGGAAATCCATAATAGAATGGAGGATATTGAGAACAGATCACGAAGAAACGATTTCCGAGTGCATGAAGTGCCGGAGGGGGCGGAGGATGGTTTCGCCAACCAATCGAATTCATGCAACATCTCCTGCGTTCAGCTCTCTCAGTGCCCTCCGACATGGATCTAATCATGGATAAGGCACATAGATCCCTAGTCCCTGAGCTTACCAACCTGACTGCCAGGCCCCGGTCTTGGGTAGTCTGAATGGTGCTCTTCCAAACAAAGGAATGGGTGCTGAGGGAGACCTGGCGACTTAAAGATATTAAATACCAAACTGAAGCTTTATTGTTTGAGCAAGACTTCTCACCTGCTCTTCAAGCAGAGCGAATCAAAGTACGCTCAATAATTAAAGAATTAAAGGAGAAATGAAATATAAAAGTGCAGCTCCTCTTCCCCTCGAAGCTGCGCGTACATTTAGAAACGGGCCCAAAAACATTCACAAATCTTGTAGAAGCAGCATCACTCTTAAAAGACTGGAGGATTACTATACTGGACCTAGAGCTGGAATGTCTTGAACAGAACCTCCTGAAGAAATTGCGACAGGTGGAGAACAGGGGCCTGAAGCGCTCGCATCGCGGATCCTTACCGCAGGCCTTACTAAAAGATGCCATTAGCATTGTACACTATGCCGATCGCAGGAAGGCCAGCCCTAATCAACCGGTTTCAGCCAGATCTGCTCCCCCTCACTGAACTCATTAATCAAAGCCTTATTGAGTTTATTCACAGAGGCTTCCCCAGATGGAGATAACATGCCTATACAGGCTGAACTTTCTTTACTAAGACTGTTACCTGCTCAGACAAGTTTCACTCTGAATCCTCTCAAACCTTCTGTACTTACTGTTTTTCTCCTGTTCTGTTGGGGGGGGGGATTATAAAATTTAAAAAAAAAGGAGGGGGAAAGAGAAACCTGTTTTAAATGAAAAACGCTGAATATTTCTAATTTGCCAATAAAGTAGAGGGGTAACGTTTCTCTCTCTAGTTCCACTTCGTTGGCCCTCTGGTTGTAGGCCCCCTTGTGCAGCGAACCGGCCATAAAAGGAATGAAGCATAACATTTATATAGGGGACACTTGGTTTAGAGATTGTGGGGGAGCTTTTGAATCGAGTGCCTGTTCCCCCTGGGAGACCTCCATGATAAATAATTCTCTATGACTATCAGGTGGAGCACTATCACAGAAGTAAATACATTCCCCCTACTCAACCCTATCTTAGATTAAAATCAATGCCGCACAATGCCCCGGCGGGGGGACTGGATAGCCCAGGATAAAAAAAACTCTTAAGATAACTACCCAGTCAAACACAATGAATGCTGCTAGAGGCATCACAATCTAAAACAAATTAAGATATATTTTGTTTCACTATCAGAAGCTGAATGAGGAGCTCTGTCCCGATTGTAAATGCTCATAGCCTAGCGAAGCAAAGAATGCTGATCTTAAAATTACAAGGGATACGGGCGGCTGAAAAACGTCGACATCTATCTTGAGTACCCTTGTTAGACTCGAAGATCATTTTACTCAGATATTGGGGTGCTAAGGGGAGGCAAGAGGAATTCCAGACCAGAGTGGTACAAAATATAGGATACAGCGGAGGAGGGGGGGAACAATGGCTTTCTTATCTCTCTGTGACATCCAATTTCTTTGCGAGCACTTCGACATCTCTGCTCTTAGTTTCTTTAAGAGACACTTACCACTAACAGTGGTGCCTGGTTCCCCTTCGGGATTGACTAGGAATCTCACCTAGGATGCAGTTAAAGAAAATGTTTTATATTTCTCATACTGTTCCAATTTGATATCTGTTTTGTAAGTGTTATTACTTCATTATGGTTAGTTACAGTTTATCACTGCAGTTAGCACTGCCCAATGTTAAGGGTATTGCTTGTGTTTAAATGGTTTCTGTTTTTAGAAAAATTTTGGCACAGCTGGAAAGAAGCGAGACCTGAGATCCATAGAGTACCTTTGCTGCCTGTCGGGGTCCAACCAGGTAGAAGTGTAAACATTGGCCCACATAGTAATACTTCCCTGTGCAGGATCAACCTGTTATCAAAAACTTATTTATGGCCACCTTAAAAATATGGTCCTATAATGTAAACGGAATTAACTCCCCGATTAAACGAACAGTATTGTTGCAAGAGCTTAAAAGGTTGAGAGCAGATGTGATACTGTTGCAGGAAACACATCTTTCCACACAAGAACACTTAAAATTACACAGGACCTGGGTGGACGAGGTGGTAACTGCTTCACATCCACACTCAAAGAGAGCTGGGGTGGCCATTCTATGGAGAAAAGGGTTAAACTTAACTATTGAGTCCTCAGAGGGGGTATGCAGGGCAGGTATGTTAGGGTTTCGGCCCATTCCCAAAGCAGACTCCTTCACTTTATTAACATATACACCCCAAATACCCACCAGGAAACCTTTTTTGATCTCTTTTAAAAAAAAAATAGCTGTTCTTCCACTGGGGCAACTTATTCCAGGGGGAGATTTTAACAGGGCCCCCCACCCCCAAAGGGATCGCTCCTCTGGAGCTAACCATACGCAGCAGGCAGCTTCTAAAGCCTTGGTAACCCTAACTAGGGAGATGGGGTTGACTGATATCTGGAGAGCCCTCCATGCAAAAGACAAGGATTATACCTTTTACTCCAGCGCCCAACAATCCTACTCCCATATAGACCTTTTCTTTACTTATAAAACCTCGTTACACACAATTACTAAATCTTGTATACTTAACCTTATCTGACCATGCTGCAATCTCAATCCATTTTGCCTTACTCCCACAAAAGAAACAAACTTTATGGAGGCTGAATGTCTCCCTTTTAAATAACAAACCTTTTGTCACCAAGTTAAGACAACAAATCCTAGACTTCTCCATAATCCACCAAGCTACGGATCACTCCCCATCTCTCAAGTGGGACACATTTAATGTGGTCCTTCATGGAGAAATCATAAGCTTTGCGGCAGCACAAAAAAAAATTATCACAATTAACCTACAGTAGGTTGATGCGGGAACTGTCAGAGCTAGAAAAGCGACATAAACTGAACCCAAGGGATAAGCAAGTTCAAGGGGAACTAAGTAAAGTTAAAAGTACTCTACAGGAATTTGAACACAAAAGGGCGGAGGGCCAACTACGATTCACTAACCAAAAATACAATAAGGTAGGGGGAGGGCGTCCAGGTTACTGGTGTTTCGCTTAAGGAAGGCTCAGGTGGACAGGCACATTTCCCATATTCAAGAGAGGGGGGTCTATGGGGAGAAAATGGACCTCTCCCACAGGAATAGCCCTCCAATTTCAAAAATACTACCAAGAATTATACTCTGAGGATAAGGATATACCGACCATACTGGGTATACCCAAGCATTCTTAAACACCCTTAAATTGCCCAAACTAGCAAAACAAGTGGCGACGGAGCTTAGTCTTCCCATTACATTGGAAGAAACCCTGGCTGTTATTCACCAGTTACCAACTGGGAAAACTCTGGGCCCAGATGGACTTAGCGGAGAGTTATATAACGAGCTGGACACGTCTCTGGCCCCTCTTCTAACAGAGTTGTTCAACCAATGTTTGGAAAATGGTAAGACCACGGAAAGCTGGTCTCACTCTATAATAACAGTTATTCTCAAACCTGGCTAAGACGCAACAAAATGCGAATCATTCTAACCTATAGCCCTACTTAACCAAGATCAGAACATACTCACTAAGATCCTGTCAGTCCGATTACAGAAGCACATTGAGCTGCTAATCCATCCAGATCAAACGGGATTTATCCCACACCACCATATGAGTGACAATATCAGGAGACTTTTAAATATTTTGTAGTCGGGAAAATCCCTCACAAACCCAGCCCTAGCCATCTTCTTAGATGCAGAAAAAGCCTTTGATAGGCTCAACTGGGCTTATCTTTTTCAGGTTTTGCAAAGGATGTTGTTTGAAGGTAATTTCCTAAATTGGATAAAGCTATGCTATTGGAATCCCCAGGCCACACCTGTCATAAAATTTCCCTATACGCGGACAACACTCTAATATATCTTGGAAACCCTCAAGTAGCTCTGCCACATCTGTTAAAGCTTCTGGAGACCTTTGGAGCTATCTCTGTAATGCAATTAAGTCTGAAGTGTTACAGGTAGGGGGAAAACCGAGCCCACGCTTAGGAGCAGGCATGCCCTTTCGATGGACCAAACAAAAGATTAGATACCTAGGTATACAAATTCCATTACATATATCAAACTTGTATAAATACAACTATGACATTTTAGGGCAACAAATAAGAGCAGACCTGCATAGATGGACCCTACACCCCCTGACTTTCACAAACCAACTGGAGACAAAAAAAATACTGTCTTACCCAGATTTCACTTTTTGTTTACTAATCTCCCCCTCCAGATACCGAACAAAGATTGGAAAGACCTAAAAAAAAAAACCTTTCTGAGTTCATCTGGTCTGGTAAATGCCCAAGAATTCGCTGGGAAATATTAACTGAGGAAAAGAGTAAGGGAGGGATGGGGTTACCGGACTTCCCCGTCTACTACTTAGCTGCCCAACAACTCCTAGTCATCAAACTGTTGATACCTGGTAGGAAGCATGGCTGGCTCGAGATTGAAGAAAGAAATTGTGAGGTGGCCCCCCCGAATATCTTGCCGTGGAAAATTCAACCAAAAGATTTAAAAAGTATAGAAAATATTTTCACGAGGCATACAATGTCAAGGTGGCTGGAAACTAGACAAAACTGGGAAATAGACCAGTCTGGGAATACCTACCCCTCTCATTTCTCCACGGATTTCCTGTCCAGTCAGATGACCAGTGTTTCTTTAGATGGACAAGTAATGGGCTTAAATATCCTCACCAGTTTCTGAAGGGAGAAGGATTAAAATAATTTCCTCAGATGCAAACAGAATTCAATTTATATAATACAGACTTCTTTAGATACTGCCAGTGTGTACACTATATTGTCACTACTATTGGCATCGCAGATCTAACCCAGGGACCCTCTACTCCTATCTTATTAACCCATCAAAGAAGTAGTACAGATGATACCTGATCCTTTATATCTCAAATATATAGAAGACTGAGGGACCTTGGCGGTACAGAGAGTGGTACAGAAGTGGGAATCGGAGGGATATCTGAACCTTTCGGAGCAAAACTGGCACTATATGTGGCTGGGGGTACACAAAACCAGCAACTCTCCTTCTTGGCGAGAATTTTGTTGGAAGATCAATATTCGCTTCTTTAGAACCCCAGCTATTTCAGCTCATTATTCTGCACATTCCTCCACATTACGTTGGAGAAAGTGTGGCCTTATCGGACCACACTACCATATATTTTGGGAGTGCCCAAAAATCACCCTTTTTTGGCACATAATTGCCCAAGAAATCTCCCAGATTCTATCCCTTCCCCACCCACTGAACTTTGATAATTTGGTCCTGGGCTCCCCTCCAAAAGAGACCAAGACTGCATCAAGGAGATACTTATTTTACATCTTGATTGCAGCAGAACTCAAAGCCTTAACTCAAAACAGGTTGATGGACACCTCTCCCCGGATTGGTACATGGTACGGCAATATTAAGAATATTAAAGAGATGGAAGCGGTCACAGCCCGCTTACAACTCAATATAGATACATTCAATACCAGATGGTTGCCCATCTTCGATCATTTAGAAAGAAAAGAGGGCACTCCAGTTTTGGAACAACTGCTTCAGGCCTGAGTGGTCCAAAGAAAGGTTTCCGAGTGGGGGGTACAGGGGAGGGTTAGCATAGGACTCATGCCTTGGCCTTGGGCCCTTGACCTGGTTGGTCCTTGGCGTGGTTTATCCTATCTAATAATCTGAGTTTCAACTTAGTTATAAAAATTAGGGGTCTACACATCCAGTCTCTCTTATTGTACCGGCTGTATTTATTTATTGTTTATTTACTGTTAATTGTTATGCTTTAGCTTTAATTTTATAAAAAATGTTAGTTAAATGAAATGAAACAAAGACCCAATATAAGGGTTGTAAAATATTACATTGAATTAATTAGAGACACTAGAAGAACTGATCATTAAGTATAAACATTTGAATTTTTTACGTCTTTATTTGCAGATTTCTGCGCTTAAGAAGATATAGCTTTCAAGATGCACCCAGATGAACTTCTTCTAGTGTTTAGTTTATATTAACGGTAATCAAGATGAGATATGAAATGTTGGCTCTGTAAAACAAGAGATAACACCCATTAGACATAAATTGGAGTCATAGTTACTTTAAATCATTCTATAAAATAATAATGTATTACTGGCTTTGGGAGAGCTTGCTAAACTTATTAATATAGTAACAATGATTTACGTGTTATCTTGAACTCAATAAACTAGTCTTTTAAGTTAAAAAAGTAAAAACTGTTGCAGTACATCAAGGCAAACCACAGCGAAAATCCCAAGCAAAGCCAAATAAGAAAAAGGAAAAAAGGGAGAACAGCACCCAATTCAAGTAAAACAATAGAAGTAGGCCAAGGGGCAGATATAAGCAATACAAAAGCTGACAATAACCCAATAGAAAATCCTTTGGCTTCACCAGATTCACTTCAACATTCGGATGAAGACATAAACCCCAATACTAAACAGCAAGATGACTTAGAAAACAAAAAGGAAAAAACAGTAGGAACCAGTCAGAGAGAGCATACCAGGGATACACCACCAGCATGGGCACAACTAATAAAGAACTGTAATCTGTTACAAACATCCATAGGCAAATTGCAAAATCTTTCTGGCTCCTTACAAAGTCTGTTGGAAGCTATTTCAAGTATGGGTTTAAAACTAGAGCAACGTGACAAAAGAATAAATGAATTAGAGGTGAGACGCTCAAAATTAGAGGACACTGTGGTTCCAATATCACCAGAGGTTAAAACCTTACAGAAGCTGTATGACTCTCTTAAGTTGAAAGTGGACGATCAAGAGAGTCGCTCAAGAAGGAAAAACATTTGCATTTTTGGATTATTACCTGAATGGGAAAAAGACCTGTCATTGAAAGACCTGTTAGTGGATATTATGTCTTAACATTTTGGAGTCAGGATCTGATTTACCAATAATAGATAGGATGCATTGGCTCATGTGTGGGAGGGAAGAGAGCAGAGGGAAGGCTAGACCTGTGATTGCAAAAATGCTGACATTAGAAGGAAAAGATACAGTAATGCAAGCTTTCTTTAGAACAAGTAATTTCAAATACAAGGAACAAGCTGTATATCTGAAACATGATTTTTCAAAAGCATTATGGGACCAAAGGAAGCAATTTGGAAGGGGGAGTTACAACAAAGATTGTGGAAAGAAAGGGTTAAAGCATATGTTATTTTCCCCTACAGATTAAAAGTTGTACTTGAAAACCAACATTTGTTTTACAGCACTGTAACTGAGCGGTTACAAGACCTAAAGATTCATTTGCCAGAATTTTTTTCTACTTTTGAACAGGGATAGAAAAAGAAGAGGAGCAGAATGGAGAAAACAAGAACCTGAAGACATAATCCTGGATTGAATATTATTGTTAAAATGGGAATTGGTTAAACAAGGAAGTGGTGGGGTTTTAGGGGGCGTGGCTAGCCACGGCTGAATAATTGCCTTCAAGTGTAAAAAGAGGGTGTGCCAGACCAGGATCATTGGCATAAGGGGGAAAGAAGGGGAAGGCGGTTGGAGGAAAAAAAAAAACAAAATACAAAATGGAATCAGGATGGGAGTAGTCAAACTAAGCTGAAAAAATACTTTGAAATGACAGCAGGTGGTAAGCTGATACAAGAAGATGGAGATTTTAAAAGGGGCAACCTGGAATGTGAATGGAGTAAATGCACCAATTAAAAGAGTGAGAATCTTGATATGGTTATGCTCCAAGAGACCCTTTTAAACAGCAAAGAGATTTACAGATTAAAAAAAGATAGTCTGGACAAATGTACCATTCACACAGCATAAATAGAAAAAGTGCAGGGGTGGCCCTATTATTTAGTAGGGAGTTTAAAGGGAAGATCGTAGATTCAGCAGTAGACCCAATGGGAAGAATAGTGCTGGTAAGAGCAGGAAATAGAGGGAATGGATATTATTTTTGGACCAATTTATGCCCTCTTTAAAGGTTATGGAAATTTTTTAGCTGAAGTAAGCAAACTCTTATATAACTGGAACTGTGGGAATATAATATCGGGGGGATCTCAGTTGTACAATAAATAGCACTATAGATAAAACTTCAACAGGCTGTAAGTGGGATAATTATAAAGCAAGGTTTTGCAAGGGTTTTTAGAAACATATATTTTGGTGGACCTATTGAGAGAATTACATGATAAAGAAAATCAAAATTTAAATACCTGTAAATTTTCTTTCTCTGACGGTCCCCCACCACCTGAAGCACTCAGCGACACAAGGATGTCTCCGTGTAGGACATCACATCCCTAACATTTTGTAGATATGTGACTAAGTGACCAAGTAGCCTCTATGCATAAGGCTGCTGGAGATGCTTCTCTGAAGTACACCCCTGAAGGGGCCATAGCTGTGATGGAATGGGTTCTCACTGGGCCAGGCAAGAAAGTCCGGCCTGATCCTAAGCTGTGGAGATGCCAGGGACTTTTGAATCCTTGTTGCCCCTAATATTTGCCTGAAGTTAAAAATGATCAAACTTGGAGCTTTGAAAAGCCACCGTTCTCCTATATACTTTCATCACTCTTCTTGGGTCTAGTGGATAAAATTTCCTTTTCTGATCGCTTTTTAGGGAGTGGGTGGAAGGAAAACAAGAAAGAACCCTTGGTTAAAATGTCAGGGAGACATAATTTCTTGCAACTGCCTGGATCCGTACGGTTCTTGCAACTGCCTGGATCCATACTGAGTACCGCAGGGTCTGATGAAAAAACAGTGTATGGTTCTCAATGCGCCCATTTCGCTGAATTCTCCTGGCTTTTTGACTAGCTATGGGACAAAATGCGGCCTTCATTCGGAGGTACATGAGGGATGTCTCCTAAAAGGTGGCCTTCATTCTGAGATACATGAGGGAGGTGTTTTGCAGATGCTTTAAAGGAGCCTTAGAAACATCCAGACATGGGGATATGGGCCCAGCTATTCCCCCTTAAATCTTGTTTTAATCACCCAGTGTGTCCCCAGCACAGAAAACCTGAACTATAAAGGTGGCTGGTTGGAGACCTCTGTCTCTCCCTCTTAAATGGAACTGCAGACGTGCAGGCGATTATATTAGAGAGTTCTGTATACGTTGGTATGACACCCAAATCAGAATTTCATCCAAATTCTACTTACAGGTGATTGTATTAGAGAGTTCTGTATAAGTTGGTATGACACCCAAATCAGAATTTCATCCAAATTCTATAATACCCTTTAGAGGGAGAAGCGAAACATGGGTACCACATCCTTCCCATCACTACAAGAGCTGTGGAGCCTATTCAGGCCCAGAGAGAGAAGTTGTTCAAATTGAGATGCAGACTGGCCTTTTGAGGATAAGGTCTGGGCTGAAACTGAAGGTTAGAGGTGGTTGCCTCGAAAAATGTATGATAGTCGGAAAAACATGTGCAGATTGGCCATCAGGGACCCCTTAGAATCATGACTGCTCTGTCCAAGGCCACTTGAGGAGGAGTCTTGATAGAAGCGGTGTTGGAGGAAGGCAAACAGGAGGCCGAACTGATCCCGGTTTAGGGAGACGGTGTCCTGAGCCACCACTATTGGAGGAAGGCAAACAGGAGGCTGAACTGATCCTGGTTTAGGGAGAAGGCATCCTGAGCCACCGCTGGTTTGTCCCTGGCCAGGGATCAGAATTGCTGTACCTTTGAGTTCCACCCTCAGGTGAAAGATCTGTCTGAGGATTGCCCGCCTGTTCTGTTGGGGTGTTGTCCTCCAGCTCCCATTCCCTTAGAAGAACAACCTTGTGGTTGAGCCAGACTGTTGTGTCATTTACCTGTCCAGCAATATACATCTTTCAGTAGTGTTTGTCCCACTGAAAAGAAGAGGGGAATCTTTTAGCATTTTTGAGCTTCTTGTGCCACTCTGGTGGTTGATGTATTCCCACGTTGTCAGACTGTCAGTTGGAATCAGTCCATCCTCATTGAGGAATTGCTGTTTCCACAGCCTCAGAGCGAGGCATACTGCTCTCATCTCGAGAACAATAATGCTGCACCTTGTCTCTAACCGGAGTACCTGCCTTGGGCTGATAGTTAATGCTTGTGAGTCCCCCAGGCTCCTGAGGCTTGCACTGGTCATGATTCTTGTTTGGTGTGAAGGCTCAACTGGAGACCTTTCATGGCCTCTGTCCTCCGAGACCCTCGGGAGGGAGAGAACAATCTGACCCCATTGGCTGCATGAAAAGAGAAATGCAGGCAGTGGAGGGACTATGTGAAGACTCCACAATGAGCTTTGGCAGAGCCCTAAAGATTTCGCTTCTAGGCAAAAAGAGCCTTGCTTGGTTGGGACTGATGGGTCTCTGTGGGCTGTGACCGCTACTAGCACCTTTAGTAATTTTCTCGGGTGCGTCTGTGTATTTCCTGAACGTGTAAATAGGTATGGCGTAGGCAGATGGATGCCAGCGAATCTCCCTTTTGTGACCCCCTGATGACTGATGACAAGGTTTCCACCGTGAAGCATGTGCTGTGGATCAATCTATTCAGGAAGCTGAAGCCCAGGACTGGCCAGAATCTCTCTGTGCAGGATGGCACAATGGAGAATAGGTAGACACCTCCCTGCTTGGATTTCTGAGGGGTTAAAATAGCCACTGTTTGTCGAAAGTCTGTTTTGGCCTGTATCATCGCCTGTCCTTTATACGGATTGCCATAGATAGGAGAGGGCACCACATGAGGAAGGGTGTCCTTGTATAGGCGACCCTGGCTGATAATGGGGGCTTGTATAGGCAACCCTTGCCGATAATGACTAGGACCTCCCTGACCGGCTTAGAGTGGACCCCCGGCTTGGTGTGGATCCTGCATCGTGATAGTGCATGTGCACCTTTGTCAGCTCCCCAGATTCTTTCACTGCTTCTTAAGCTGAATTGACTGGGGAATATCATCATAGGGTGCGTTAATCAACTGGTTTGTCACCAGGGTAAAAGATAGTTTTTTTTTTGTTACAGGAGCGACCTGGGAACACACGGAGGATAAATGACTTGCTCAGGGTCCCACAGTGTGCAAGTGGAAGCTGCAGGATTCAAACCTAGGTCTGGTCTGCTAAATGTCACCAGATTTGCAGCTTAGAGCCAGTAAGCCACTGCGCTATACTGCCTCCCACTTGTCAGGTCAGACGCCAGAGGTGCTTGTCCGGACTAAAGCCAGAGATTGCATCTAGTCAGGGTTTGGTAAGACTTGATTGAGTGGCGCTCCTCGATGCCTTCTCCTATACAGCTACAGCGTAATCCTAAGTCAAAACCATTAATTGCAGCTGATGAAAATTTGGCATGTTCTTCTGAGTCCCGTGAACTAAGATGGTCAATCCAGGGGCCCCAGGCAAAGTGCCTCTGGCTGAAAAGAGAGTGGTGGATACCACTTTGAGACATATCTGAGGCTTTTACAGCCTAGTTGAGATCGGTGTCCACTTTTCTATGCCCGTCTAACCCCTTTGCAGATTGCTTCTTGACCGCTTGAAAAGGATAGATAGCCACCAGGCCCCTGGGTAGGTGTGCTCTGGACCTTGCCATTTCTCCTATCGGAAGCCCTCTGGGCCTTACCATTTCTCCTATCGGTGGCAGTCTGTGTCAGAAAAGGAGAGGGCTCTGGCCAGGTTTGGTAGCAGCTGCTGCCACTCCAGAAGGAGATAAACTGGAGTCCAAGACGCGCCCCCTGCAACGCTTGAGATTACCATCTGTATCTTATCTTTCTGTTGAGGAATAGAGGGTCCTGTTTCTCTTGCCCTCTAGGGAGGCCTCATATCAGGTAATGCCATGTAATCTACTGGATTCAGAGCGAGGTCTGTGTCAGAGGGGGCTGCGGGCTGCTGGGTCCCTCTGGTGGCTGCTGCTTATTATGACCTGTGCGCTATCGGAGGGGGCTGCAGTGCTGGGTCCTTCTGGTGGCTGCCGCTTATTATGACCTGTGCACTATCGGAGGGGGCTGCGGACTGCTGGGTCCCTCTGGTGGCTGCCGCTTATTATGAACTCTGCGCTATCGGACTGGGCCAAGGAAGGTCTTTCTCCATAACATCCACCCCATTCGCAGTAGTTGCCCTCTGGACATTATGGGCGTATCTACCCAGCTACGAGGGGGACTAGCAGCGCTGGCTTTTCATGCCCCTGGAAGGTTTGTGTGAGGCCTTAACACCACAAAAAGGCCCTACTTCCTTTCAATCCAGTTTACCCCCTTTGCTGATGTCATGCTGCTGAGGCGAAGATCAAAAGTGCTGGTCCTTTAAGAATTGTGTTAGTCCTGTAAGGGCCATGCTGAGCTGCCTTGCGGGATCCAAAATTTTATGTTACCTGTAGTAGACTATGCAGGAAGCACTGGCCCCTTTGAGAATTGTGTTAGGCCTGTAAGGGCCATACTGTAATCCAAAAGATTTTTACTTTTCTGTCCATAAAAGTAGTGGCGCCACTGTGCATCTGGGCAGCCTGCTGTGGCACCTCTAAATCCATAAGACGTCCTGTGCCCGTTAGCGCCCATTTACTCATAATGAGCCAGCTAAATCAGTAAGGAATCCTATGCCCTTTTAATGCTAATGAAATAATGATAATGAGCCAAAAAGTTTGTTGGGCATGCCTCCTGGCGGCCTGTAGTGGTGCCACTAATTCCATAAGGCATCTTGCACGTTGGCGCCAAATTCATAAGCGATGAGCCATAGGGTTTGTCAACTGCCTGGGTGCACTGCTATCCAGTACAGCTCTGTAAAGTGCGTGACCTTTGTCGATTACACATCTATGAAGTACGCGATCTCCGTCGATGAGCTTAGCAGCTGAAAATCCCACAGATGGAAAACTGGTCATTGAAGTACTTGTGGGTGCCTTGTAAATGTGGCCAGTGCTCCAGTGTGCCAAGCTCCCTACTTTCGTCGAGCTGCTCAGAATTGTCTAGCTGGCGGAGGTGCTTCGGCTCTATGAGGAGCTGGCGGTGGCACTACCTAGCGGCTCATCTGCTGCCTGAATATTAAAAAGGAATTTGCCCCTGAATATTAAAACAAAATATTTGCCCTCTTGCTCCTTGGAGCCAACTGGCGGCTCATCCCAACTTGACCGCCTGGGTTTTCCGGTCTGTGAGCAGACTTTAACGCCGAGGCTCTCCTGTGGGGGGGCAGTGCTGAGGACCCGCTTAGCACGGGATAGGTAACTAGAGTCCAGCATGAAGGCCTGATCGTGATGAATGAGAGGGGCCAGTCTGTCCAGCATGCAGGGCTGAGACTGGGACCCCCTGCTGACACAGAGGTTGTCATTGGGTCCACCCCACCCATCTCTGTTCTCTGAGCAAATCCAAAAAGGACAAGAAAATCCAACTTACGGTTTTGAAGTCTTCAGCCCTGTCATCATAGTGACAGAGCTCTGCTGCAGAGTACCTGCTCCTTGCAAGGCCGGAAGTGAACTGGAGACAACAGGATGTGGAGGGCTTCCTATCCCCCTGCTGCAGAGCTTTAGTCCTGCCTACCATCAGCATCAGGAGGTACAGCCCAGGAGTAAGGAAGCCCGGAGACCAGCTTAAGAGAGAGAAAAGACTATACATATTAGTCAGCCAGTCATAAAATGCATTCAAGATTAAATTACATTTTTACATCCAGAGACCTGTTAAACAGTTTAGGTACTACGGCCAATATAGAATCTGCTTATTTCTGACCACAGTCCTGTAAGTTACAGCACAATACTAGTCATAAACAGCAAAAAGAAAGACACGTGGAGGTTTAACATTTCATTAAAATATACACACTTCAAACAAAAATTAAGGCTATCGATAACTTCATAACAGACAACTCGGTCACTCAAGATAATATTTTAGACTGCTGGGATACTCTTAAAGTCACAGTAAGGTGCTGTTTAATTTCAGAAGCATCATGGAAAAATAAAGAATATTGACAGCAAAGAAAATAGAAGAACAACTTAATTAGAGATAGTTAAAATGGAGAGACATCTAAGGAATAATAATGAAATGATCATAATAAGCTAATAAATGCTACAGAAATTTCAAAGATTAAAGTGATTTTATCATGTTTGCCATCGCAAATGGGAGTCGTAACCTGTAGAAGTTGTGAATCAATTTCCTAGCATTCAAACTGCCAAAATGTGCTGTTTTCCATGAAAAATGCTTTTATCTCTGTGCTCTGCTTCATTTGCATAACCTTGCCCTATTTTTCTCCTCAGTGCTGCAACATCCAGTCATGACATCATGCAGGGGAAACAAAGTGTTTAAGTACTGTGTTGAAACGGAGACCTCTGTTGGTCAGTCTTGGTATTGCAGACATTCTTTTTTTTTTTTTTTACAATTTTGGACTCATAGCAGAAGCAAGACACCAAACAAATGGAAAAGTAGCCTGACCCATAATTACACTCCTGAACTACTTATAGTTATTCAGGCCCTATAACATAAACATAGAAAAATGTCATCACGTTCCCACATTCTGACAGGAGCTGCCACATCCTACCTGTCACTTCACCAGCAGGAAGTAAAAGTAAAACAACATCTACACAGACTGGCAAATTATCTGCATCACAAAAATAGTTTTCCAGAAACTTTCTACAGACTGTACCGCTGTAAATGCTACTGGCATAGGATACTGCATTTTGATAAGGAAGACAGAACAATCAGCTATGTACTGTATCTACAATGCCTTGCTACATATATATACATAGATGTTGAGTACAGATAAGGGCCTATAGCCCACGTAGTCGGCCCATGTGCATACGTACTTAGCTTCTTCAAGCTTTTCTAGAGCTAGATGTATACATATTAGGTGCTATTCTGCAGTCCCCACTACCAAAATAAGGACTGCACCTGTGAGTAATGAACATTAAAGTCAACTTTATAATTTACCCAGAATTCCATGTTGCTGTATATAAAATATCGATAGTTTCCTTGCAAGCCATCATTCTAGGGGTGTGGCTGCACACAGAAAACTGGAGGGCGGACAGAAACAAAAACATACAAAAAAATAACTGAAAGATATTTTTACAAAACAAATTGTTGCTTCAACATCTGACACATGGGTGGCAATGGCATACTGTGTGAAACTGGCATTTGCAGAATGTGACTAAATCACTTTATACAGAATTGGACATGGTATAACAGGAATTGGAAAACAAAATAGTGAAGTAGTAGGGAAAATGTTAGCAAAAAGAATACAGGCCCTGGAAAAAGAAAACTTAGAAATAACTTTAATTAAAAATACAGAGGGGCAAGCATTGCCCGAGCAAGAGGAGATTACAAAAAAATTTTAAGCATTTTTTTGTGCATTATGCACTTCTGAATGCCATCCTTCAGAGGAAGAAATGGCAAATTATGAAAAATATGGCTTAAATAAATAACAGACCAGGAGGCAGAGAAATTGATTCAGCTAATAACAACTCTAGAAATTACAGAAATACTGCACAACATGGCAAAGGCTATATGTTGGAATTCTGTTTGCTCTTTCAATCTACCTTGGTGCCTATGTTAGAAAAATTATACAACCAAATAAAAATATTACACACAATCCCCGCCTCTTTTTTTAGGGCCTATATTTCACTAATACCAAAGCAAAGAAAAGACAGAAGCAGAGTAAAGGACTACAGACCAGTGGCAATTCTTAATGTAGACCATAAAATATACACTAAATTTTACATAACAGGATATTACCAATGCTAAACAAAATCATACATAATAGCCAGAAAGGATTTATTCCTGAGAAAACTATTCTGTAAGAATTGTATTAGATACAGTTCATTATTGAATGTCTTATGAAATCTGACATACCAGCAATTTTTGGAGCTTTGGCCGCTACTAAAGCTTTTGATGTGCTGGAATCGGAATATCTCTATGGGTCACTGAGAATTTTTAACTTTCCAGATAAATTTATTGAAGGCCAGCCCGTCGGCGCAGCAGTTGGATTTCTGCTTGCAATGCCAACAACCCAGGTTCAGTAACGGATCCAGGAGTCAGAGGGCCAGCCAGGGGGAGACAGCTCGAGCGTCCGATGACTGCTCACCTTCTCCTGGGAGGGGGGGTTAGAGCCTCAACGTCTGCTGGCCCCTGGCAGAGGTACAGCACCACATTGGGCTCCGTTGAGGAAGGGTACATGATGGACATCGGCTTAGGCCTTGATGTTGTGTGGCACATAACACCCCGAACAGAAAAAAAAAAAAAACAGAAAACATGGCCCCAGCTTGGCTGGATGACAGCCGCTCCTCCTCCCACCACACTAGTCCCCAGAGTGCACCTCCGCCTTCCGCATATGTACCTGCCTTGGGGCATTGTATCCCTGAATTCTTCTCCCTTCCCCGATAGGGAGTGGCCCTCCTGGTAGGGGTAGAGCTGGGACCCTTGGGGTGCAAGGTATGTGGGACCATGACCAGCGGAGGGGAGGCAGCGGAGGTGACACAGCGGGCACAGGGAGCTATGCAGGCCTGAAGGAGTGACAAGGCCTGGGGGGAGCATAAAAAAATATATAAAAACTATTTACAGTAGGCCTTTAGCACAAACAAAGGTCAATAACACCTTTTCAGAACCTGTAGTGCTCCATAGAGGAGTAAGGCAGGGCTGCCCCTTATTGCCATCTCAACAGTCCTTTGGATCAGTGCACCCACTCGATTATCACAGACATAAATAAATGGATTTATTACTTAATGAAATAAGGGCAATGGATTTATTACTTAATGAAATAAGGGCAAACAGTCAAATAAAAGGGGTCACGATAGCTTCACAAGAGACTAAACTAAATGCATACGCAGATGACATACTACTTTTATTACAAGACCCGGAGATAAGCTTACAAGAACTGAAAATAATACAGATTTTCTAACATCGCAGGGTACAAAATAAATGAAAAAAAAATTGGAAATTATTACATCTGATATAGACAATATAACAAGCTGAGTGAGCAGCAGGAAGAATGCTTGTGGTGCTCGAGCAGCAGTAGGTAAAAATAAGAGCAAATAAATGTGATGAGCACCCACAAATCAAGGACACGCCAAAATGAATAAAAAATGCATTACCATTTATTTATACAAAAGTGCAGCATAAATCCCATCACTGTGGTTGCAGACGGTAAAAACCGTCGGAAGCTGTAGACGCCACAAAAACTGAACATTTTCACCAAGCTTCTTCAGAGTAATGAACATTTATTGGAAGTGACAATAAATAACTAAAGTGCCCATGCACTGTTCAAATTAACCAATCACAGTCACTTAGTGATATCACTCATGATCACACATGCCCACACAATGCAAAGCATCATGGGCTGCATATGCAAATCACCACAGAATGTTATGCTAGTTCAACTTTAAGCAGAATTGCATGGTGCCGAAAGGCCTCTCACACAGTTTGCAAAGGGTCCTACCAGGACTCATCAGTATGTCTCGTCTGTTTGACACCCCACTGGAATGGACCAGCTACCCTAAGACAGTGTGTCTTGGATATGTTGTGGTGAACCCATTAAAATAAAAAACTATTTAAAAGACAAAGAACCTCTGTGCGCAAACACTGAGGCAGGGGTTACCCCAAAGGGCATTTGGCTGGGAAGCCAGGTTTCAAGTAAATTCAAAATCACACATGCCCACACAATGCAAAGCATCATGGGCTGCATATGCAAATCACCACAGAATGTTATGCTGGTTCAACACTGAGGCAAGGGTTACCCCAAAGGGCATTTAGCTTCCCAGCCAAATGCCCTTTGGGGTAACCCTTGCCTCAGTGTTTGCGCACAGAGGTTCTTTGTCACTCATGATGTCATCTATCAGGATGTAAACATTAAAGACCAAAACATATTAGGACATCTTAAAGGTGTATACCTTCAATTACATATTGTGTACATTATATCCTAAATATATATATCAAGTTTCCATTATCCACATGATATAAAGAATTATACAATATTGTTATTTTAATTTTATAATTTCCTCAAAAACAGGGAATATCCCATCCATAGAACCCACATTAAAATTCATAAAGTTTCAGCGCATTGGGAGGGTCCAAAAAATAAATCACACACTCACAGCGTGGATAAAAAAGCAAAGAGATCTATGAAGGTTACCACCAGAGGTACACTAAAATAATCTTTCAGGCAGAAGGGATATAAAACCAGCACCATTGACAGGAATATCCATTCTGCACTCCGTAGGCCTAGGGAAGAACTACTAAGGTACAATCCACAGAGAACATCTGATCGCACACCTCTGGTAGTAACCTACAACCCAGAACTGGAAAAACTACTGAAAATAAAGATCTACAACCACTACTGTCTGAAGATGAGACTTTAAAAAAGATATTTCTAGGGACATGGATATGTTGTTCATCCACACTCATTGGCAGGTATCCTTGCCGCTTTAAATCTTGCCGGAAGGTCTTCAAGCTTGCTCCTCCCACCCTCCCGGGTGGTATAACTCTCGGCTCCGCCCCATGACGCCAGATCTTCCTTACCGCTTGGAAGCTCAGGTTCCTCCTTAACGCTCTGCGCTTGAGACTGGTTCCTATTTCTCGCTTATGGATTTAAAAACAAATTTTGCTAAAAGACTTCAGTCTTCTATCCCTCGCGGCTGCGATGGACAAATCGACTCCCGGATTTCAGAGATGCCCATGCGGGCAGAAGATGTCTCGGACGGATCCACACTCCACGTGTGTCTACTGCTTAGGCCTTGAGCACGACCCGCAGGCTTGCGACCTGTGCTCATCTTTCTCGGCCTACGTCCTCGAAGACCGTGCTGCCCGATTGCAACTGGGCCGTCCCGAGAAGCGTTTCCCTCCGGTGAAGTCCAAGGAGGCCCGGTTGGCGGTGTCCGCGGCGGCGGGCTCGGCGGATCAGTCGAGAGGGATGGTCGCTTCAAGAGGAGGCAGCGCGGGTCAGACCTTCCTCGGCCGCGGCATTTATCCCGCCTCTCTGGGCTCTTCTTACACGGCTTCTTTTTGGAGCTTTGTCTGTCCTCTCCACTAAAGGAGAAGGCCTCATCGCCTGCGGACCTTATTCTCGGTCCAAAAGAGGGACAGGGGTAAGTCCCTCCGTCCGACGCTCTTGGGAGCGGAAAGGTCCCTTCTCCGGGCCGTCGACCGTCGGCTTCGGTCGACCGCTCGGCTTCGGCCACTGGCCTCACGGTGTCCCCGTCAGGTCAGTTGACCGAGACTCCCACCGATGAAGTCGAGATTTTTCTCGACCCATTGGACGGGCTGTCGCCTTTAGCAGCCGAGATTCCCCTCTCCCCGGTTCCCCCGGGAGGAGTTGAGGATCCCGTGGGCTCGCCTGTGCCTCCGGTTCCGGAGTCCTCGGATGGACCATCCGAGCCGAAGGGAGTGCCGGTTCCGGCCGACACCTCCCCGCACCGACCTCGGAAATTCCGGGACTCTGGGTCTCGGACCTCTTCGCGGTCCAGCCGATCCCACCGTCATAGGCGGTCTCGGTCTCGGCACCGGGTGGTAAACGGCGTCGCCGGTCTGTCTCGTCCCTCCTCCTCGGATGAGGGAGGCTTCGCGTAAATTACGCCGGACGGCACGAGGACCTATGTTGCAACAGCCCTCCTGGCCGGGAGTGCCGACCTCGCCGCCTTCTCCCGCCATTAAGTGGCTGTCACCGAGCGGCCGACACAACCCTCGACTTATCCGAGGAGCCTATACCCAGGCCGGTTGTTCGCCAAAACCAGCTGCTCCACCGATTCTGTGGAACTCCGCCTCCACAGCCACCATGGGGTCGCACCAAGGATTCTCGGTCGGCTAAGGGTCTACCCCATCGGTGTCAGTTACCTCACTCCCGACCGACCTCGCAGGTGAAGGTGGCTCAGGCCAGAGGCAGCTTTTCGAGGACTCTTCCAGTCTGAAGATGATTCCTCCTTTTTCTCCAAGCGACTGGACTTGGAGTCTTCAGGAGGTCAGTCAATGGACGATAGCCCGTCGTCCTTCCTAGGACTGCTTCGGCTCATCTCGGAGTCCACCGGGATGGAGCTCGAACCCGTTTCCAAACGGGCCAGGTATCCCCTCACGGAGATTCTGGACCGAGGGGATTCTCCGACGGAGGCCTTTCCGGTGGCCGAGGCCATAGTGGGTCCGGCACTGGAGCTTTGGCAGCGCCCTGCTTCCTGCCCTGCGCCTTCGGCCAGGATGGCCAGGAAGTATGCGGTCCCTACCGGTTCCTTGTCCGGTTTTTCGGAACACCCCTCTGCTGAGGGGTTGGTTACCAACAGCTGCCCGCACGGCAACGCCCAGGATGTGGACAAACCTCCTGACAAGGAGTCCAAGAAATTGACTATGTCGGGCTTAAAAGTCTCGCCATGCCTCCTCTCGGCTTCGCCAGGCCAGTTCGGCCGCCTCATGGCACATTTTTCTCATGTCCTGTTGGGCTCCCTGGATGAGGTTATCCTCATCTTCCCGCCGATCTGCAGACTACGGTTAAGCAGGTGGGACCAGAGCAGGGCAGTGGCCAAACAGCAGCTCCAGACTGCTTTGGATATAGGGACCATGTGCCAGATCGGTGGCGGCCGCAGTGGCTATGCGGTCATGGCTTGGCTGAGGATATCCACCTTTACTCGGATACCCAGCACAAGTTGGCGGATGTTCCTTTTTGGGACTGACCTCTTCGGCCCTGGGGTGGAAGGTCACCTGCAGAGGATCGAGAATCCAATGCTACCTTGACTCGGTCTCTTCCGCTCAGAAGGACAAAGGCCGCAAACCACAGCCTAAGCCCTTTCGCCCTTCTGTGCCCCCGTGCGCCCGCCCAGCAACGCCAGGCCAGCAGGCTCGGCCTTGGCATCCCAAACCCAAGCCGCCGGCTTCTCTAACAGGAGGCAGGGAGGAAAGGCCCAGGAGGTCCCTCGACCGTCTCCTCCAAGCCTGCCCAGTGACGGGCTGAGGGGTGTCGCTCCATTCCCGCCACCTACCCTGGGTCCCCCGGGGACGGCCCGCACTCTGTTCCGCCTGGTCCGCTGTTACCACGACAGGTGGGTCTTGGAGGGGTGGGAAGAGGCCTGCTCTGGAATTCGAGCAGGCACCACCTTCAGAGCCGCCGCCTCGGAGGGCTTCGGGATCCCCAGCTCACTGACGCTCGTCGAGCCGATTATCGCCTCCTCCTCCAGAAGGAGGTGGTAAGAGAGGTGGTGGACCTCCTTCAGACCCAGGGTTTGTGTCCAGGTACTTCCTGGTTCCAACGGACGGGGCTTGGCCCCATTCTCGACCTCACGACCTAAACAAGTTCCTAAGGTCTCGAACCTTCAGGATGGTCACTGGCTCAGATAATACCATCCTTGAACGCGGGCGTGGTTCTGCTCTCTGGACTTGCAGGACGCGCTTTTCACGTCCCTATCCGTCCGCCTCACCAGAGATTCCTTCGCCTCGAGCGGAAGGATCCTCTTCGAGTTCCAGCCATGCCCTTCGGCTTGTCTCCAGCTCCCAGGGTCTTCACCAAATGCATGGCAGTGGTGACAGCATTCCCGGGCGCCGAGGGGTCCGGTGTACCCTTACCTGGATGACTGGCTGATAGCAGCTCCCTCCAGGAAGGAGGCGGAGTGGTCCAGAGATCTGGCCTCCAGGTCTGCTTTCAACTGGGCCTCCTTATCAACGAGGCCAAGTCGGAACTCGAGTCAAGCAGGTGATTCTGTTCATCGGGCGCAGCTCGACTCTCTTCGAGCCAGAGCGCTGCTCCCGCGGACAGGGCCGAGGTTCTTTCCTCCTTTGCCCGATCATTTCTGGTTGGGCATTGCGCCTGCCCGGACTTCCTCGCGCTCCTGGGTCTCATGGCGGCCTGCACCAGCGTGGTCCGTTGGGCCGCTGGAACATGCGTCCCTTCAGTGGGGACTGGCCAGCCAGTGGTCACAACGCTGCGATCCTTGACCAGCTTGTGTCGGTGCACAGGGGATGTGGAACGCCTCCAGTGGTGGACCGTTCCAGATCATTTGCAGGAGGGCATCCTGCTCGTCCGCCCGAGCCGCGCGGTCTCTCTATCGACCGATGCCTCTCTGATGGGTTGGGTGCCCATCTGGGGAACACCGGCTCATGGCCTCTGGTCCCAGCAGAGTCCCGATGCCACATCAACCTGCTGGAGCTCCGAGCGGTCCGCCTAGCTCTCACCGCTTTGTCCGTTCCTCCGGGGTCAAGTGGTCCGAGTCCAGACGGACAATACCACGACCATGTACTATCTAAACCACCAGGGCGGACGCGCTCCATGCTTCTATGCAAGGAAGCTCTCGCATTTGGTCACTGTGCGCAGCCTGGAGGCGGATCTCCAGCCATTCACGTGGCAGGAGCCTCCAACACCCTGGCCGATGCCCTGAGCCGGATAGGGGCTGCATCCCACGAGTGGTCTCTCCTGCCGGAGGTAGTACAGCATCTGTTCTCCCATTGGGGCACACCTCAGGTGGACCTGTTTGCCTCCAGGGAGAACGCGGGTTGAATCTGTTCCATGCCCGCCTCAGCAGGGCTCGCTGCAGGGGATGCCTTCTCGAGGCAGTGGACCCGGCCTCTTTACGCCTTTCCCCATTTCCCTTGATCCACAAGGTGCTTCTCAAGGGAGGGACAAGGCGCAGGTGATTCTGATAGCCCCAGACTGGCCTCGCCAGTTCTGGTACCCAGATCTCCTCAGTCTCAGCTCCAGGACTCCGCGCAGCTTCCAGCTCGCCCGGACCTGCTCTCAGTCAATCAGGGGAAGGTGTTCCATCCGGACCTTCAATCCCTGCACCTGACGGCCTGGTTCCTGAGCGGCTAGAGTTCCAGGCCTTGGGTCTTTCCGACGAGGTCCTCAATGTAGTTGAGGCGTCCCGTAAGGAGTCGACCAGAAAATGCTATGCCTTCAAATGGAAAAGGTTTTCATTTGGTGTCAGGGCAAGGCTTGACCCTTCCTCCTGTTCCTTGGCAAGCATCTTGGACTATTTATGGTCCCTTTCTAGTCAGGGCTTAGGTCAACGACCCTAAGGGTGCACCTGGCAGCCATCTCTGCTTACAGGCGCGGGCGAGGAAGCAGTCGATGGCGGGAGAGGTGGTCTGGCGCTTTCAAAGGCCTTGATCACATTTCCTCCAGTGCGGGAACCCCACCTCCGTGGGATCTACTGCTGGTACTGGCAAAGCTCATGGGCAAGCCATTCGAACCTATGCACAGGTGTGCTCTCTCTCACCTGTCGTGGAAGACCGCCTTCTTGGTGGCTATCACGTCAGCCAGAAGGATGGGAGAGCTCCAGGCTTTCCATCGAGTCTCCTTACCTGGTCTTCCACAGGGACAAGGTTGTCCTGCGCCCCACCGAAATTCCTTCCGAAGGTGGTGTCGGAGTTTCACCTTAACCAGGTGTTGACTTGCCGGTGTTCTACCCCAATCACACCGAGGCGTCAATATAGGCTCCATACTCTGGACCCTAGAAGGGCGCTCGCTTATTATAAGGAGCGCACGGCTGAAATTCGGGGAGAGGTTCGCCAGCTGTTTGTCACCTACGCTGAAGCCGCATCTGGCAGACCTGCAGCCAAGCGGACGATAAGCAGGCGGGTAACCTCCTGCATAGATCTCTGCTATAGTTGGCGGGCATGGAGCCTCCCAGAGGGATAAGAGCTCATTCTACCCGCCATACTGCTGCAACGGTGGCTGCTTCCAGGGACGCCCCTATCCAGGAAATCTGCAGGGCTGCTACCTGGAAGTCAGCAAACACCTTCATTACCCACTACCACACGACCTGAGTCACGCCGGGATGCTGGTTTGGGGCCTGCCCTCCAGTCTCTCTTCCCAAGTAAGTATTGGGGGTGTGCCTTGCCTCCTCCTCCCGGAGAACTGCTAGGAGTCTGCCAATGAGTGTGGATGAACAACATATCCATGTCCCTAGAAATACAGGGTTACTCACCTGTAACAGGAGTTCTAGGGAATGGTATATGTTGTTCATCCCATTCTGACCTCGACTTGACGCACAACCTGAGCTTCCAGCCGGGCAGATCTGGCGCCATGGGGCGGAGCCAGAGTTATACCACCCGGAGGGTGGGAGGAGCAAGCTTGAAGACCTTCCGGCAAGATTTAAAGCGGCAAGGATACCTGCCAATGAGTGTGGATGAACAACATATACCATTCCTAGAACTCCTGTTACAGGTGAGTAACCTGTATTTCCCACTCCACCAGTGTTTGCCTTCTGCCAACCACCAAACCTGAAGCAGAAACTGGTGCAAAGCAAACTTCCCACCAAGCTCCAGCTAGGCGACAAAGGTACAAAACCATGCAAAGCACCTCGCTGCAAACTATGTACACATATCTCTCCTAAGACATGTCATTCATAATGGAAAAACATTTAAAACCCAAAGCTCATATACCTGTTCTTTTAGTAACGTACAGTAGTATATATGATACAGTGTAGAAAATGTGAGGAAGGCTGGTATATTGGTGAAACTGGACGGGAACTCAAAACAAGAATGAATCACCACAGAGTCACAGTTACCCATAAAAATGAAAATACACCAGTAGGGGAACATTTTTCAAGACCAGATCACTCCATCAGTTATTTTACTGTCATAGTGTTAAAAGGTACCTTCAAAAACAGTCAGGTACAGCAAACATTTGAACTAAAAATGATACAATATTTTGACACTAAAGAAAAAGGACTTGATAAAGATGTTGATTTTTTTTAGCACATTACCAGTGAGTATGCTTTAAACAGTGCTTCATATTTTTTTAAACCCTCACGTCAGCACCCAATGGCACTTTTAACAGGTACCATCTAAAGACAATGGTATGTATTTTTTTTTTCCTGTCTTAATTTTTTATAAATGTTAATTGATGGTCCAGAGCCAAAGTAAAATTAAGCTGCCCTTTGATCATACAAGTTGAGCTCTTCAATAGACACACTCCAGTGACTATTAATGTCTTCCTGTTTGTAAGGAGTGTGAATTGGTTGTAATGCTTTGATGTGTAAACTGCTAGTATATGTTTTGAATCCACATCCAACATCTATATCTGTCATGCTGTTCAGCTGTTTCCACTTTGACCTGAGGAAGAGGGTTTTATTTCTCGAAAGCTAGTCTTCGAGATAATTTTTAGTCCAGTAAAAGGTATCACCTGCAACATGTTTGCTGTATTTTTTCTGTACATTGTTGACTGGACTAACACGGCTACCACATTTCTTTTTTTCAAACATGGAGGATACTGCATTTAGCTGTAAAAAGTGGAAGGTGACCAAGAAGGAAACCAAACTCAATAGTGACATATTTTTCCTCTCAGCCTGCAAGAAAAGGAATATTACTCCAAGAGGTCTCTTCATCAAGAACCCACTAGCCACAACACACAACTCATGGCACGCACAACGACTCTGCAAACGTAGCAGTGAGAGACTTCGAAATGGACTTATGCACCAAGGCCCAGATATTCAGACTGTGCCCAGCAGTGGCGCAAGCCTGGGAGCAGTGCAACTGGGATGCACCGGGGCCAGGCCCAGGTAATATTCAACAGTGATGTGACATGATGCAGCACCGTTCGATATGGCATGGACTGCGCATCGCACTGTGCTAGCGCAAGCCATGAATATGGAGCATGGGGATGCGCCAGTGTAACTGCAGTTGCACTAAGCACATCACCTGGGATATTCAGCAGAGGGCATGCAGATGAGGCCATAATATATTTTATTTATTTATTTATTTAATTCATATATCGGATTTATAACCTTTGAGTTAAAGACTCATTTACAAAGGCACCTCGTCGCAGGGAGGGGAACAATCAATTCGTGAGACAAGACAGTGGGGAACAGTACAGGTGAGATATATGCAACATACATAACAGAATTTTCAAAGATCAAATAAACATAGGCAATTGCAGAACAGCACACAACAGTAAGTCATTGGGGGTCCTGTGGGTCACACAGGATACATTGTGTGGTATACAGACTGAGAACAGGCAAATCGAGAGAGCTGTTGTATACGTAATACTATAGGAACTGGTTGGTTTGAAAGGCACTCACGGGAAGCCCTATAATAGGCATATACAGCTCTGAATACTAATGCGGTGTTTGCGTAGGGCAGTTTTGAAGTGGCCAATTTTGGAGGCGTTTGTGATGTGCGCGGGGAAGGAGTTATACCAGGACAGTGCTCTGTGATGAAAGGACCTTTGGGCGAGTGAGGTCCTGGTTCTAGGCACCTGGAAGGTGGCTTTAGTAGCATTACGGGTGGTGACCAAGTGGGAGGCCCGTAGAAGCGGTGCAGTGACTCCTGGGGGACATAGCCCAAGTAGAGCCTTTTTAGCCAGTATGCAGGTGTGGTATTGCAGACGTTCTTCAAGATTTAGTATGTTAGAAGTGGAGTAGAGTTGGCATGTGCTAGTTCTGCTTAGGGCACCGGTCAGGAGCCTGCAGGGTTTGTTAATAGAGGTCTGGATTTTGGTGAGGGCAGTGGGGTCAGCGACTGCATAGGCGGGGAGCCCATAGTCAACCAATGACAGGATGGAGGAAGTGATAGCCAGTCGTAGGGCGAACTCAGGGAGGCAATGTTTGTGGCGGTAGAGGAGTCCAATCCGGACATTCATGGCAGAGGACAAAGCACTGACATGGGCATGGCAGGAGAAAGCCGAGTTGAAGGTGATGCCCAGATATTTGTATGTAGATACCTGCTCAAGGGGGTGGAGAGTACTGGGAAGGATGCAAAGGGGAGCATTTTTGGGGTTACTTTGTCGGTGTGCAGAGATCATAGATTTTGTTTTCTTGAGGTTCAGAACTAGGCGATGGTCGAAGAACCATTTTTCAGCTTGGCTGAAGGAGAGTTGCAGGGAGCTCTGGAGTAGTGGGTTGGGGTGTGAGGCGACTAGGACTGCATCGTCGGCATATAGTAGCAGTTTACATCTGCAGGAGGTGGGAAGGGTGTTTAAGAAGAGACTGAACAATGTAGGGCCCAGGATGGAGCCTTGGACCGGAGCGTACAGGCAGTGCAGTAGATAGGTTGCCATTTAACTTGACACGTTGGGATCTATCACAGAGGTAGCTGGAGAACCAGGCCAAAGGGCCAGTTGAGAGTCCCAACTTACGGAGGGTGTCAAGTATTAATGGGTGATTCACAGTGTTGAAGGCCTTGGACAGGTCAGCAATCTCCCTGGTGTCTTGTGCTGAGTGTATATGGTGGGAAAACTCCAGTAGAGCTGTGGTGGTGCTGTGACCAGGGCCGAAGCCATGCTGTTCTGGGCACAGAATGTTGTAGTTGGATAGATAATCCACAAGTTGCGTGGATACTATTTTCTCCAGAGCCTTGGGGGGGGGATGGAGATAGGTCTGTAGTTGTTTGGTACTGTGCGGTCTCCATTTTTATGGATAGGGGTGATTTCGGCCTGTTTCCATGCACTCGGGAATTGGCTGAGGCACAGGGAACGATTAAGAAGGTCCATGAGGGGGCTAGCATGACATCCATTGTTAGGCGGAGCATCCTGGAGTCGAGGGGGTCACAGTTCGGGTTGTGGGAGGAGAGGGCTTTTAGGAGGATCGGTTTTGCGTCATGGGGGGAGATAGCCCTAAAGAGGAAAGGGGGCGAGAAATTGCTGGGTTGTTGGTTACTGGGATGGGGTCAAAGAAGTGGGCCGGAAGGACTGCACTTAGATCAGAAAAAGTTGTGTTAAGGCAGTCGGCAACATGGGATGGGTCAGTATTAATTATGCCATTTATAACCATCTGAGAGGGAGGAGGGGAGCGGGTTGTCCCGTTTAACTCCTTCATGTTATCCCAGAAGGTTCGGGCAGAGCCCCAGGAGGAGGTCAAGGTGGATTGATAGTAGTTGGCTTTGGCTTGTCTTATGGCCCAGGTGCACTGGTTGCGAGCTATATTATAGGCTTGCCTGTCTGCTAACCTGCCAGTCTTGACAGCAATGTGCCATAGGTTATCATGCTGCTTCAGTTGTTGGATCAGGGAAGGGAAATCCAGGCAGCAGTGTGTCTTTTAGTATGGGTGTTGGTGATAGGGGAAAAGATGTCACAGGCCTTACAAAAGGTACTGGTGAGGAAGGCTAGGGTGATGTCTATATCCATTGTGAGGGAGATCGGTGACCAGTCAAGCTGGGTAAGGTGCCGCTTAAGCTTGTTTAGTCCTCCAGGGCAGAAACGTCGATGGGGGGTGGCTTTGTGCGCAGGTTTGCATGTGGGGGAGGACCAGAAGCAGAGAATAGGTGAGTGGTCACTGAGGGGGTTTGCTAGGACATTAACATCCATTACTTTGTGTGGGCGGTTAGAGAGCACAATGTCTAGTAGGGAGCTGGTCCCACTTGATTGGTTAAATCTGGTGAGTCGAGTTACTAATTGGGATAGGTCAAGAGCTGTGAAGTTGTCCTTAATTTGTGTTGAAGTGGAGCCAAGCCAGTTGATGTTGAGGTCTCCTAGGATGAGCTGTTCAGCCTTGTGTGGCAGGGTAGTGAGATAGTCTGTGAGGGAGCAGATTGTTAGGCTTTGTTCTTGTGGGGTACGTAGGCTGTTGTGAGGTAAAGTGAGCCACGGCCTGGGTCAGGGGTAATTTTTAAGGTGATGGCTTGTGCCCCATGGTCGAGTTTGGGGGTGGGTAGAGCATAACCCAGGAGGGAGTTACTTAGGTAGACAGCGCATCCACTGCCACGCTTATTCACATGATCTTCTCTAAAGAGGGTGAAGCCAGAGAGGGAGACAGACAAGTCTGGGGTCGAGTGTGAGAGCCAGGTCTCCACTATGGCAAGAATGTCATGCTTATGTTGAGAGACCCAACACTGGAGTGCAGCAGTCTTCCTTGGGAGACTGCAGATATTCATGGAGGCAATGCAGAGTCCATGTCCTGTGGGGGGTGATGTAGCAGGTCCTGGTCCGGGGTTGGGGTGGACATTCCCAGAGAGCAGGAGGAGTAGGATGATGAGTCGGAGAAAAGGACTACGGCGGTAGTGGTAGGGATGCTTGGGCCGATGCGAGGATCTGGGGGGGCAGTGCAGGGGATGGGTAGGGAGTTAGGATGGGTAGAGCTAGGACAGAGAGATACCACCAACCACTATGGGCTGTGGGGGATGGGCACCGGAGGGGGTGTGCTGGGCAGTTGGGTGATCCAGCATGTAGAGTGCTGATGGTGAACGGAGGGTAGATGGGGGGGTTTGGGGCAGTGGAGGAATGAGATGCTTGCATATGTGCATATACAGGGGTGTTAGGTTTTTGGCAGCAATTTTTTGGGGGGGATAGGATAGTGAGGAGCAATGTGAGTATTCTAAGACCTAAATGAGACATATTGCTGTATGAGATAGATGAGGGGGGGATTGTTTTTGCAAGCAGGATCCCCCTAGTGTTCAGTGGGTATAACCTGCAGGTAGAAAAGTGGGCTGATTGGTTCTGCAGCCTCATGTGACACTGCCTATAAAATACAAAGCGGACCAAGGGTGGTGGTGGGGGCGGCGGGGTCAAAACAACACGCCTGAAATGATGGTCTGAAAGCCTTTCAGCTCCTGCAGCTGCGTACCTGGGAGTCCGGGGGAGGGCGCGGCGAGTCCCTCTCGGATCCTGACTGTGGGGAGGGCGGGCAGCTTCCTCCAGCCTCGTGACCTCTCTGGCAGTGACTGGGAGTCCGGGGTGCGCGAGTCCCTTTGATCCTGACTGTGGGAGGGCGGGAAGCTTCTCCGGCCCTCGCGACCCTCCTGGCAATGACTGGGAGTCCAGAGGGGTGCGGCGAGTCCTTCGATCCTGATTGTGGGAGGGCGGGCAGCCTCCCGCCCCGCGACCTCTGGCAATGACTGGGAGTCTGGGGGCGCAGCAGTCCCTTTCAGATCCTGACTGTGGGAGGGCGGCAGCCTCTCGCCCTCGTGACCTCTCTGGCAATGACTGGGAGTCCGGGGGGAGCGAGTCCCTCACAGATCCTGACTGTGGGGAGGGCGGGCAGCTTCCTCCGGCCCTCGCGACCCTCTCTGGCAATGACTGCAAGGCACAAATGAGGCCATTTGCATGTCATTATGGCCCCATTTGCATGCCTTGCACAGGGCAGCCCGGTGACTTGCGCCTGGTGCCCTGCACAGCTTGACATGTGCACATTGGGTGTCCTGGGGCATCCCCCACCCCATAGCTGTGATCCATAACACACTTCCCTTCTAGTTTAGTAGGACCTCCCTCCCGAATCCCCGATCGCCGGTATATGTATTTTAAGACATTCCATGGTAGTCTAGTGGACCACCTTCCTCCCGATTCCCCAATCACGGTAATGCACCCTTAATTAATGCCCTGGTGATCCAGTGAAACCCCTCCCACTCACACAGGACCCCTTACCCACCCCGCACCCCACCATCATTGGCGGGTGGCTGCAACCCGCCCGCATGCTGCACGCCGACTGACAGGTACAGTATGGGCTGACAGCCCATTGGTCCACAGTGTGGACCAATAGGCTTGCAGAGTATACTGTATTAGATAGTCCCAAATATATCAAGTCATTCACATATATGGGACTGTCCAGTACAGTATGCCCTGCAAGCCCATACTGTACCTGTCAGTCATCGGCCGTGGGTTGCAGATGCCTGCCAATGATGGGTGCGGGGTGGATGAGGGGTCCTGTGTGGGTGGGGGGGTGCCACTGGCTCACCAGGATATTAATATAGGGTGCTTTACCACAATTGGGGAATCAGGAGGGGTCCACTGGACTACCAGGGATGATTTATTGGACAGTTACTGCAATCAGGAGGGAAGGGGTCCACTAGACTACTAGGGAATGTTTATTAGACATTTACCGTGATAAGCAAATCAGTGAGGAGGGGGGTCCACTAGACTACCTGAGAGCCATGTGTGCTTGTGGATGGTGTTCAGGGTGGGTGGGTGGCCACCCATGGCTGGTGGCTGCTGTGTTGTGCCCTGCAATACAGCAGTCTACCTGTGGGTGGCCAGGAGTTGTTCCTACTTTTCACAGGCTCAACTTTGTGCCCTCCCTATGCGGCGCAATGCAGGGTTGCACCAGTATATGCGCCGCACATCTCGAGCTGAATGTCGGGATTGCCACATATGCATGGGCATACCCCCACATCTGTGCCGCATACAATTACATTGTGCCCCAACGCATCAGGTTTTGTGCTGCACCTGGCAGCCCTTTCAATATCCCAAAAGGGCACAATTTGGGGTTGTGGCAGCACAACATTGGTTGTGCTATGCGCAATCCCTTTGAATATCTGGGCCCAAGTATACAGAAAAAAGAAAATGATAAAAGCACAAACTAGCCTAATACTTCAAAACCTACGACAGCAAAATAGAAAAAGAACTGAAGAATTGAAAAAGGAACTCCAGTGCCTCTACATCAGAGAACAATGAGCTGCAATTAAAAGGGGAGAAGGAAACTACAGATTCTCGTACAAAAAGAGCATGATGGTTTCATGTCTCACAATAACAGTGATATAGAAACTGAGGACCTTACCTTCCTGTGGGCTGCTCCCGGAACAACACAGATCAGAGAGGAGCCCAGATCACAGTGCATGCAACAGTCAGCCTCAGAGGGAACCTTTGACCTTCAGCCTCTTGGAATTAAAACTACACAGCATACAAAGGACCCTACCTTGCCACACACCAGTAGCCAAATGGAAGTGAATATACACCCCAGATATGGGTCCACAATGAACACTGAATCAGACCTCACTAAGACTGGCAATTTGATGACCATGTCCAATGGAATAATTAGCCTGTCCAGCCATCTGCTATCATAGCCAGAAATGTCATGTCTCTCTAAAGGTCTGACATTCTGTCCCTCTTCAAAACTTGATTAAATACAACTGTACTCGGACCTGGAGGAATTCTTTAGAAGGTTATGACTGAGAGAATTCTTTCATGATCAAGAGGACTCATCTAATGGAAGATATAAGCACAAAAAGAAGCACTTCCACTTCACTCCACCAAGTAGATGTAACCCTAAACTGGACAACTATACAGACAGTTTTAGACACAAAATACAATCACAGGGCTTTAAATAATTGGTTAGCAGTTTTTTCTTCTTAGGGCAATGCTAACTACAGAAAGTATTTATATAGGTTTTCTGGAAGTGTTATGTTTGTTAAACACAGTGATGTAGGTGCTATGCATTTTCACAATGTTTTAGCACTTTTATGAGCAAAACGCTAATCAATTTTTGGAGTTAAATAAAACCCTGGATCACAGATCTCCAACAAACAGAGAAAATTTCCATACAACCTCTCACCCTTGGTAACCTACAAAACAAAAGCATCACCATTAAACCTGCTGATAAGGGGGGTGCAGTTGTGATCATGGATACAACCAACTACATACAGGAAAGCTACAGACAACTTTCGGACAACACCTACTACAGGAAGCTGACCTCTGACCCCACAAAGAAATTCATTAAAAAATTGAAACAACTAATCGGCACATTTCCAGAGCATACACATAATGAACTGGAAAATCTGATTCCAACAAGGCCAGCACTAGGAACCTTTTACATGTTACCAAAAATTCACAAATCTGGAAACCCTGACAGACCAATTATATCAGGAATTGGCACATTAATGGAGGGGAATTTTGGACTCCTAGAAGGTATACTCAAACCACTGGCACAAAATACAAACAGCTTCATACAGGATACTACAGACTTTTTAAAACAAACTGCACAGTATTTATCAGTTACCACTTGACACTGTTTTGGTCACAATAGATGTTGAATCCTTATACAGCAACGTCCCTCACAGAGATGGCATGCTATGAATACCTGCAAAAAGCCAGCACAGATAGCAAATATCCACCAGATGTGATGGCCACATTTATGGAATACATCCTTACACACAATTATTTCAGTTTCAACACTGATATTTACCTTCAAAATATGGGGGATGACTGTGGGCACCAGGATGGCACCACAGTATGCCAACCTGTTCATGGCAGATCTAGAAGAAAAATTCCTTAGCACGCAACATCATAAGCCATTAAAATATTATCGATATATTGCTGATGTCTTAATCACATGGACAGCAGGAGAGGAAAACTTAAAACAATTTCTTGACAGCTTCAATAAACTCCATCCTTCCATTAAATTCCAAATAAATTACTCAAAGTGTGTGCATTTCCTGGATACCATAGTCACACCAAAAAAAATGGAACACTGCAAACATCTGTGTACAGAAAATCTACACACAGTTGCAGTTACCTTCACAGCTCGAGCTACCATCCCTTACATACCAAAACATCCATTATAGACAGCCAGGCCATTCAATACCACTGCATTTGTTCAAACCAAGATGCAGAGACAGATATCTTAGTACACTAAAATAATTTTTCAGGCAGAAGGGATATAAAACCAGCACCACTGACAGACATATCCATTCTGTACTCCATAGGCCTAAGCCACAGAGAACATTTGATCGCACACCTCTGATAGTAACCTACAACCCAGAACTGGATAAACTACGGAAATAGTTTAAGATCTACTGCCTGAAGATAAGACTCTAAAAAATATATTTCCCACTCCACCAGTGCTTGCCTTCCACCACCCACCAAACCTGAAGCAGAAAGTGGTGCAAAGCAAACTTCCCACCAAGCTCCAGCTAGGTGACAAAGGTACAAAACCATGCAAAGCACCTCTCTGCAAACTATGTACACATACCTCTGCTGAGATATGTGTCATTCATAATGGAAAAACATTTAAAATCCAAAACTCATATACCTGTTCTAGCAATGTAGTATATATGCTACAATATAGGAAATGTGAGGAATGCTGCTATATTGGTGAAACTGGATGGGAACTCAACACAAGAATGAATCACCACAGTTTCACAGTTACCCATAAAAATGAAAATACACCAGTAGGGGAACATTTTTCAAGACCCGATCACTCCACCAGTGATTTTACTGTCAGAGTGCTAAAAGGTAACTTTAAAAACAGTCAGGAACAGCAGACATTTGAACTAAAAATGATACAATATTTTGACACTAAAGAAAAAGGATTTAAAGGACAAATAAACAGAGGTATTTTGGTACCTTGTAGCAGAGATCCCAGTTGGTCGCTTGGTGCATTATCCCTTCAAAGTGCTGCCCACAAATTTGTGAATAAAAAGCCTATTTAGTTTTATTTTAAATCACTCCATAATTATTAATCATTGTGTATGCATTTTCTCGGAATGGTCTCCCCGCCAGCTCGTGTGCGCGCTCGAATGTCTGACGTGATGGCGTCACTGTAGCAAGAGGTACTATCCCTCCTCAGTAGTGAAGCAGATGTCTCCTTGTCTTTCCATGCCATTTTTAAGGGACAAACTATTGACATTCATGTCGTGAATGTATTTCGTTTTGCCGAACTCTGTCATGTTATAGCGGTGTAGCTAAATTTACGCTTGTGAGCGTGTACTGAACTTCAGCATGTTCAGTGCCCCCACCACAACACACAATAATAGTACGATAGCACTGTACATCAGAGGGATTGTGCCACAGCAAACTGTTTCTATTGAAATTGTCATGCTCCTCAAATTCTTTCTTTAATGGGACACGTTTACTGTAAATAAAGTCTTATTTTAATACATTGTGATGTGCGAATTACTTATTGTAATGTTAGCCTTACTGCAGTGGAGTTATAATTACAGCAGTATGAGTGATATGACTGCTGCAGTAGGGGGTGGATTCACTACACATGAGAGGGTAGATTTATTACAGCGGGGTATATTTACTACAATAATGGGTATACTTATGCAGTAGGGGTGGATTCATGGCAATTGGGAGTGTAGACTTACTACAGTAGGGTGTACATTTACTGTGGTGCGGTGCATTTACTGCACTTGGTATGATGCATGTATTACAGTACGGGGGTATAATTACTGCACTGGTGGTTGAATTCATTACAGTTGGGAGGGTAGATTTACTAAAGTAGGGGTATATTTAGTGCAGTGTGGTGTATTCACTATACGTCAGGGTAGATTTACTACAGTAGAGGTCGATTTACTGCAGTGGTGGTATATTGCCATAAGGGGTCAATTCAGTGCAGTAGATGGTGGATTCACTGTAATTTGAAAGGCAGATGTACTGCAGTAGGGGGTAGATTAACTGCAGTTGGGGTATATTAACTGCAGGAAGCAGTACAGTCACTGCACGTTGGAGGGCAGATTTACTGCAGAAGTGGGTGTATTTACTGCAATACTGGATGGGTTCTCTGCTCTACGTAGAGTATATTTACTGCAGTAGTGGGGTGATGAGGGAAAGGTGGCCAAACAATGTGCCAGTGCTGTGGGGATAGCCAGTGGGATGCAGGGTTGCACAGGGACAGCTATCACCAGCAGAAGGAAGGAGGTTGTGATGCCGCTGTACAGATAATTGGTGAGGGCTCATTTGGAATACTGTGTCCAGTTCTGAAGGGTGCATCTCCGCAAGGACGTAGACAGGGTGGAGGCAGTTAAAAGAAGGGCAGCAAAGATGGTACAGGGCCTGCACCAAAGTCATATTAGGAGAGGCTGGGAGACCTCAATTTGTACAGTATACCCTGTAGGAGAGGAGAGACAGGGGAGATAAGATAGAAACCTACAAATATCTAAAAGGCATAAATAGGGTACCAGAGGCTAATATCTTTCAGAAAAGGAGATGTCCAGGAGTGAGGGGCATGACATGAGGTTGGAAGGGGGTAGACTAAGGGATAGCGACAGGAAGCGTTTATTCACAGAAAGGGTGGTGGATACATGAAAAAGAGTCCCACCAGAGGTGGTCAGGAAAACACAGTGGGGGGATTCAAGCATGCATGGGACTGGCATGGGGGAACCCTAGCAATATGAAGCAGGACGTATAGCCAGAGATCAAGTAGGGTCTGTGGCTTTTACAGTAGGCAAGGAAAATGAGCAGACTAGATGGGCCTAGCAGTCCTTATCTGCTGTCAATGTTTAATGTTCTGTATTCACTGCAGTAGCAGTCGATTCATTACACTTGGGATGGTATATTTACTGAAGCAGTGGGTATAGTTACTGCAGTATTGGGCAGATTCACTGCCCTTTGGAAGGTAGTTTACTACAGCAAGGGGTAAATTTACTAGAGTGGGGGTACAGTCACTGCACTTGGTAGGTTACAGTTACTGCAGTATGGGTGGATTCGCAACACTTCGGAGGATATATTGACTGAGGCATATTTACTGCAATAGGAGATAAATTCTCTACAAAGAAACACTGAATTTGTAGGCAGTGAAGGATTGGTTGGCCCACCCAGTCTGCCCAGATGGTCCCTGCCTAGTGTCTTTCTGCAGGTCCTAAATGGTCTCTGGTGACCCTCCCTGCTCTCTGCCCATTTACTGATATTCCTCTATGTCTGTCCTACACATGCTTACAACCTACCACTATATGTGACATCTCCTGTTCCGCTGGTAGTGTGTTTCAGGTGTTCGCCATAGTACTTCTTCACATCCCTCTAAAACTACCCCTCCCCCACCCAGCTTCATTGCATGCTGTATGGTCCTGGTGATGTTTCTCATTTGAGACTCCCATCCTGCACCCATGTATGCCCTGATGACGTACTTGTACTTCTCTGTCATGTCCTATCTCGCTCGCCCCTCCTCCCTTCCAGGGTGTACATGTTGAGATTCCCATTTCTCCTCATAGATCTTTTGGTACAACCCCTGCCCCATTTTACTCTCCCTCCTCTGTACTACCTCCACCCTGCCTATACCCTTTATGAGTTGCAGTCTTCAGAACTTGCACAATACTCTAGGTGTGGTCTCACCTGTGAGTGATATAGTGGCAACACCACCTCCCTTCTGATGGAGATACCTCTCTCTATACATCCCAGCATCCTGCTGTCCCTACTCACTGCTTGGTCGCACTGCCTTCTCACTTTGAAGTCATCAGATGTAAGACCAAGTTCCCACTCCTGCTTAATAACTGTCAGTATCCCCCCCCCATCATATAGTCATATCCTGATTTCCTATGCGCTAGGTGCATGATTTTACACGTTTTGTCATTGAACCCTAACTGCAATGCTCTTCACCAGTACTCTAGTTTCCCCAACATCCCTATGCATCCCCCCCAACAGCATCCAACCTCTTATAGAATTTGGTATCTTCTGCAAAAATGCATACCTTCACTTGCAGTTGTTCTGCAATGTCACTTATGAAGACACTGAAGATGATCGGTCACAGTACTGAGCCCTGCAGCACCCCACTGGTCACTACCCCATCATTAGAGTGAGTGCCATTAACCATACCTTCTGTCACCTATCCTTTAACCAGCTTCTAACCCAATTTAACCGCTCAGGATCCCACTCGTAGGCTGTTCAATGTTTGTTATCGGTCTCCTATTTGGCACAGCATAGAAGGCCTTGCTAAAGTCCAGGTAGACTACGTCCACTGCTTTCCACTAATTCCACTTTCCACTAATCTGTTCCCTGGTCACCCACTCGAACAAATCAATTAGGGTCATCTACCACAACCCCACCACCAACACCACCCACCATGAATTAATGCTGCCTGTGGTATTGCAGCCCACTGGATTCAAGATACTCTACCAAGCTCTCCTTTAACAGGGTTTCCAGTAATTTCCCTACCACTGAAGTGAGACGGACTGACTGTCCTATAGTTGCTATTATAAAATGTGACAACAAGATCCGGCTTTCTGATTGGTTATTACCAATGTATGAAATCTATTCCATGCACAGGTAATAACAAGTGCCTAAAAGCTGCACCACATTACAAAACAAAAAATCAGCAAGCAGTTGTAACGTTCAGTTTTCAAATTCCACTATCGTTTTTCTGTTGGCAATGGGGGTCATCCCGAGTTTGTTACCAACAACTTGTTACTGTCACTTGTTTTTTTTTTTTTTTCAATGTTCACTATGTGCTCACAGGCTCTCTCATACTACAGTAGTTGTAACCCAGTGCCTCGTGTTTCTGTCTAAGCTTGACTTGTAGTTGGGGGTTACTTGTACTAGGGAGGGGGAGACGTCCGTGCAACTGCATTGTGTTTTTTTTTTTTTTAATGTTTGCAGTAACAATAGCAATTCTGGAAGGCAACGCACCTCCAATACTGAAGCATAGCTGTCCCATATCGCCGTAGTACAATCTCCGACCTAACAATCCTTGGCCAGGATATGCAAATGAGGTCATGAATATTTATAAGCAATTCAATTACATGATTATGCCTGCCGGAAGGACTGTTTTATAAGAAAATCTGATAACAATAACCTTTTTTATATCACATTATTTTTTATAACCAAAAAATGTAGCCCATATTATAAGGTCAATAAGACACTCCAGGGTGTGCATGGCACATATTGTACCACACAGCCAGTGGTTAAAGTCACTCGGGCTGCGGTCTTATGCCTTATTATGCCCCTGGTTGTGCAATAAAAAATGTTCCATACACACCTTGGAGTGTCTTGTTGCTTACGCCTCCTCCCTATATTTCAGACTCCTTGCATTGCCACACATGGCCTCCATACCCTACTCCCTCATGTTGTTCCCTGACACTTCCCGCATAGCTGTACCCCTTGTTACCCCTCTCCTTACCTGTCTCCTTACGCCTTCCTTCTCTAATGTATGCCACCTTTGTCCTCTGCCTTGTCCCAATGCCTGTCTTCCTGCACACCTACCCCGGGACAGTTTACTGTCCTAGGCCCTCTATCCCTACTGCTTCATAATGTATGGAGAACTGCTGCCTCCCTTAGTCCTACAGTGCCCCCCCTGGCTACTTTAACTGCTTATACAAGTAGCATTTAAACCTCCCACTAAGGACTGTGATCCCCATCCTGGAAAGATGCAGACTGTCTCCCCAATAGAGGCCCATATCTTCCTAGGTTGGGCCACAGTCCCCAATGTAGTGAAAGCCCTCCTCCATGCACCATGACCTCAACCAATTGTTCAAAGCCCTAGTGTGCAGTGTCCTTTCCTCTCCACAGCCATATAGAGGTAACACCTTGACAAAACTGTCCATGCATGCCACCTCCTTAAGGCTCCTCCCCAGCTCCCTCAGATTTCCCTGCACTATCCCTATGCTGTTCCTTGACAGGTCATTTATCCCCAGCTAGACAATGACATCTACCTTCCTCTTATCTCCTGCTGCCCTAGGGATCCTCTGGTTCTGCTCTCCATCCCCCCAAGCTGAAGTACCTCTCAGGCAGTTCACCTCTCATCCTTCCTTCCCACTCCCGGTCTATCCCTTAACAACAGGGCCCCTTACTAGCAGCTGCTTCCTTGGCTGGTGCCTTCCTCCTCCATTGGGCCTCCTTCTAAGGAATCTCTTCCTCCATTTCCAATGCTATGGGTGCCTCCTCCTGGCTGCCCTGTCGCACCAGCATGACAAATGAATTCTGCAGTGGTACAGACTGAGGACTGGTGCCGCGCTTCCTTGCAGAATGTTGTGACTCGGGTCCGAGGAAGGGATTGTTCTCATTTTTTTAATTTTTTATTATTGAATAATTTTATCCTCCTTGGCTAGAGCTGCCCCAACCCCATCGGCCTGTATGCCGGCACCTGCACCAGGTCTATCGTGCGGATTCATGCGCCCACTCACAAGGCTGGCCAATGACAGGACCCCCAAAGGGACCTGTGTCACAGACACCCAGTGGCTATGTCTTCACGGGTCTGTGGGAGCAGGGCATGGCCATCAGCCCATGCAGTTGGTCTGCCATTTTTCCTCCAGGATTAGATCCCCTGAGAAGTGGAATGTACAATTGCGTCACGCACGTACATGCGGATGCCTGCCGCGCTCCACCCCCTTGTTCTGGCTGCAGCTAACAGTGCACCCATCTTCCACCAGGTGCTGCTGCAGTGCAGCGCAGTGTCCTTGCACACCCCAGAGGAATGAGAGCAGTCATGAGTCACTCAATCCTTCCTCTCCCCTGCAAACCCCCGGTGGCCCTAGTCCATTCCCGAATCTGTGTCGGTGTGGCGCGAGGTGTGAAGTCCAGCACCTCAACCCTCAGCACCACCGAGCCGGCAGGAAGGGATTATTCTATGATCCTAATGAAGGCTTTACAAGTTCTGTGATTCATCAGGTGCAATTTCTGTCTAATTCTGGGGCAACTTCAGCAGAGCTGTTCAGAAAAGGAGAACATGTTACCCAGCTGCCTTGATGACCATTGTGTGGTACAAATTACAGCTGCATGGTAAAAGTAAACATGACTTTTGAGAGACTTGAATATTCTTTATTCAACTACTTTCAGCAGTACAATCAGTCTGCAGTGCTGCTCACCACATGTGTACTTGATTTTTCCATACTCACATACATACATGGTAGGACTAACAATAGTGTTTTGCACAATCTTCAGGTATGCAACAAAATAGAGGGCCGGGTGGGGAGAGGAGACTTGAGCGTCTGACTGCTCGCCTTCACCTGGGGGGAGTGTGGGGATGTGACCTGACACTTGCTGACTCGTGCCAGATTCTAGGGGAGACAGCAACACATTAGGTCATGCTGAATGGGTGGTGTGGCCAACGTTCCCCGGACTGCTGGATGACATTTCCTGGACCACACTGCTACCGAAAACCTGAGACTACCCAAGACCACCACAGCAGCACATGGGCCAAGACTGAGTGCGTGCGGTGGCCATCTCCCACCGGTGCCTTTTTTCTCGGAGGAGGGGGACACATCCAGCAAAGGGTTACGCGCTACCCAAGGGTGCTCCAATGTGGAGTGGTGTTGGCTGGGGTCAGGGCATGGTGACAGCGGGGTACCTAGGTGGCACGAAGGAGTCACAGTCATCACAATTTAAAGTGACTGTACAGTTAGGGTTGTTATATATATATATATATATATATATATATATATATGGCAACCAACATTCCATAAATATCGATGCATCATGTGTATAAACACATACCATGAGCATAATGCTAAGTATAACAAACATTTTCAATACATGTATCAACATTATACACATGCACCGGAACTGCATACAACTATCAATAATAACTTACAAAACTATCAAGTAATAACTTGAAAACAACAAGAACATTTTATTGTAATACAAAAGTACTGTATAACGTGTGTTGCAGTAGAACATTGTGTAATTAGTTCTGTGTAGGTTGATCAGCTTCTCTGAAGCCAGTATATTCCTCAGACGGAAACACTGCACGAATAGCAGACACAGCGCAGGACGGCAAAATTCTTCTGTTATATCTTCCAAGACGATCCAAATCCACCAAACAAATTTTCGATAAGCAAGAAATCTGAATGATCTGCAAAGATAACGAGAAAAACAGTTGCACACAACTCACTATGGTAATAGTTATAACACAGTTCATATGCATTCCAGTTGTTAATGTTGCTGATGAACATACCATAATGGCTAAAATGGAACTATTATGACAGTATTCTGCAGTGGGTGTAGTACAACACATTGTGTCAATCATGATACCAGTGACACAGGACAAGGTAGCGCCTTATATGCTTCCACGTCCCACTATAATTTAAAAGCCCATTTCATAAGTGCAATGAGTCACTCCAGTAAGTAGTGTTACATACTTTTAACACACGGCTTAGCTGGACGACTCAGCCTGCGGCCTCGTGCCTCAGTACACCTCCTAGCCATGTGTTAAACTGTGTAAAGCACACCCTGTCATGTCTTATTGCTTACACAACCAATAGCAGTATCAAGTTCTGGTCACTCTAACTGCCAGGCAGTCTGCTCCCTGTAATGATAACACAGTGATCTGCTGAGCTGTAGTCTCAGTTATGCAGCACACACACACACCATACAGCTGAAGAACAGCATAGAGCATGCAGTGAATAATGGGAGCAGCAAGCTGCAGACTCTCTCACTACTGAGCCTGACTCACTGACCAACCATCTCCTCTGAGACTTTCCACACAGCTATCCTGAGAGAGAGGGACTCACAGCAGCATGAGGAAAATCTGAAGACAGCAGCAGCATCAATAATTTCTGAAGCAAGCTTACTAATGAAGGGAACAAACAGACTGTCACTACTCTCTGGGTGACTCATGATGACCAGTAAGCCAGATTGCAGGTCTGCATAAAGTCAATACAGCTATTATTAATGATTGTGTGAGGATATTAGAGGCATGACAGGCAGACAGTCGATGAGTAGTGACAGACCAGCAAGGGCAAAGGTATAGTTAATTTGCTGCTAACTCACAGCTGTAGCAACATAAATAAAATACCCTGACTATGCTGGTCTGTCACTTGCTCATCAGAGCTGTCTGTCCCTGTCATGCTCCCCAGTGTCCTCACACAGTCATCAGTAATAGCTTGATTGACCTTGTGCAGAGCTGCAATATAACCTGGCTTACTGGGTGAGTCACTCAGAGTAGCAACAGAGTCTGCTTGTTCCCTTCACTAGCTTGATTCAGAAATCTACTGCTGCTGTCCTGATTTTCCTCATGATTTCCTGTGAGTCCCTCTCTTAGGACAGCAACATGGATGAGTCCCAGTGGAGATTTACACATTTCCCACACAGACTCAGTGAAGAAGTAAAATTGTGATAGCACATAGGAATTTTTAGTAATTTCCCCGATTGAACTTCTCACTGATGTGCTTGCTCGCTGCCGAATAGCATCATCCCACCCCGTATGTGCTTGCCCCCTTCCCCCATGGCAATTTGTGGTACTACTCAGTTTTTTACCAATAACTCACAATACACCAGACGAAAAAATGACACTCAGGATCGGTGATCCGGTATTCTGAGCAGTAGTAGCAGTCCCTCCCCACCCACCAGGCCCTCTCAGTACTTACCTACCAGACATTTGGTGTCAGACACTGGTGTTTTTTGTGCTCAGTAGTCCTCTCCAGATCACCTACACTGGACACCCCCTCTCGACTCCAAGACTTGCGATATGCTGGCAGCTACACGGATGTGATCACTGAACCGAATGGTCACGGCACTCCACGACATGATATGGCCACATCCCCGACCTGTACAGATGGCACTGGCAAGAAATGGAGTTCCGCCGGCCCGGTGGTGCTGAGGGTTGAGGCGCTGGATGCTATACTGCGACTGCACTGGCGACCCAGGTTCGGGAGCAAGGTCGGGCGCTAGGGGTCGGTAGGGGAGGGAGGGAGGATTGCGGCCCATTGTTGCTCTCTCTCCCGGGGAGGGCAGTGGAGGAGTCCAGTGTCCTCATGACCCCCGATGGAGATCGGGGGAGCTGCCGGATGTGGACCTAATGAGTGGACAAACGTGGCAGATGCCGGCAGTGTGTATCTATAGCAGTATAGCATCAATGCCACACATAAAAAGAACCCATGTTTGTATTGCCAGCATGCCACATGACACCCACATACTACCAGCAGAAATCCATCCTTTGTCATGGAGGACACATAACTAACCGTGCTGTATACAAAATGGTGTGTTGCACAATGAGGGTTACTTATGCACACCTGAGATGCAAACTTGGCCAGTTTCTGGCAGGGACATTGTCACTTGATATGACTTAGTACCACTTCCTGATTTTCGGAGTTTGATTCCCACACTGTATTTTTTAGTGGGTCAGCTTTCTTTATGTTCCTCCTCTATGTTCTCGGACTGTCTCCGGTAGGATGTTCCACAAACCTAGCCATCCACCTGAAATGTCCGAGCCTTACCTGTCTGGGGGGTGGGGGGCAACTCTTTGCTACTCATCCTGGACCACTGACTCCCTGAATCTAAGCACCCCATGTCACGACCACTGTTCATCCACTGACCTTTCTGAAATGTAGTGGGCAGACCATGCATGGCACATGGAGCAGCCACAGGCAGGATGGAGGATCCAGCATTTGTGAGTGGTGGTCTCTCACTGGACCCATCTTTTTCTACTGAGGCACAAGGGTGTTTCCTTTGTTCTGTTGCCCCAGGACATGGACGTGCAATGATGCCACTCACTACTTGCTGTGTTCCAGACATCGCCAGGAGCCGCTGAAAGTGAGAGTAGACTACCCCCCCAGGAAAGGAGTGCAGTCCTCCAGTCGTTCAATCCTTTCCTGCCCCTGCCAACCCCCCCACGCCCATGACTCATTTCCAAACCAGGGTTGATGGCATGGCATGAGACGTGGCATCTGGCACCTAAACCCTTAACACCACCGGGACGGTCTTCAACACTGTATATTGACAGTATGTTGATACATATGCACAAAATTTGCTGTGGCATTAAGTGCTAGTGGCATGGATCAACATACTAATGAACTGTCAGCAGTACAGTTGGGTAAGAAAACAGCATAGGTATTACTTGTGTACATGCAGGACACTCTTTGAGGAGTTGTGCACTGGATGTCAAGAAGGGCAGCTGCAACATAGCATGTTAAAAATACAGTCGGTGCACTACATGGCAGTGGGAAAATGTCTCAAGACTCCTATGTGGTATCAGAGGAGGGTCAGTGGTTGCAGACACCCAGTCAAACTGTGCCCTTCTTTCACAGATGTGTGCCAGAGGCAGGTCAAAGCATGGTATTACTACATACTAACATACCAACATACGAAGAAGCCAGCAGAAGAATGCCATTTGGTTAATCTACTCTGCTTATGTCCACAGTTTCAGCTACTGTCCTGCCCTCTCTCACCACTCCTCCCATCCTCCCCACCCTTGATCCTTACCTTCCCCCATGCCTATCCCAGCCTCTATTACAGCTGCTCACTGTCTTCAATGAGATCACCTCCTCTGGCAATGCATTCCAAGTGTCCACCACCTTCTCTGTGAAGAAGTGAATCCTGACCTCCATTGTAAACTCCCACCTTCCAGCTTAAGACTGTGCCCCCTCGTGTTATGGTTGCCACTCGGCTTCAAGAGACTCTCCTTATCCCCCTTATTAATCCCTTTCGGTCCCTTATCAATCCCTTTCTACTACCACGTAGATGAAAATAGTACCCAGTTACAGCAAGTAGCAGTATATACTTCACGGTTCAAAAACTGATCTGTACCACGGTTTATACTCACTCGTTTAGAGGAACAGCATCATCGAGTGGTCCCTCCATGAATTCATACTCATAATAGGAAATGAGAATCACATTGCGACTCAGGCAGTTTTCTCGAAAGCAGTCGAGCTCGGTGATGCAGGTGACATGTTCCTCTTCACATTTTGCCCTTACAGCTGCCACCTCATGGCAACAAATGCACTCCACATTAGTCTCCATTTTATTGCAATTGCTGCAGACACACCTGAAAAAAATGGCCATAGCATTAGTCCCCACAATGACATTGAAGAAGGTGCAATCATACACTGGCATAAAGCAAACAAGACATTGGTAACCGAAAAACAACTGCATTTGACATGCAACAGATGCCCATAAAAGCACTGTATGTGATGTCATAGGATGAGGAAAGTTGTATGATGTTACACAGAAAGTGTTCTGCACAGCTGTTGCAATATGTTGTGACTCCCATCACAAAAGACAAATGGGGAAGTCAGTTTTGTGCAGAGGGAGAGACAGTACAGATGGAATGTAAAAGCAAAGGTGCTGCCATCTCATCTGTGTGTGTGTCTGTTAGACACTGACATGCTGTCACATGTCTCATAATGCAATGCACCGTGGGTGTGCATTACTACCCAATAATCACACATCCGGTTGTGGGTTAATGCTTACTTAGGAAGGAGGCAGTCTGGCAATATGGCACCGGGACAAGGTGCTCGCCTCTCACGCTGATAACCCGGGTTCCCTCCCTAGCATGGGACGACAGGAACGATGGCTGGCAGGGAGTGCTCCACAGTATCCTTTGGATAATTTCTTCCCAGTGTGGGGGGGCTTATCACTCTCTGGAAGATCCTTGTGGTCAGTATCTTCCAAGGCGCACTATGCAGTGTTGCTGACCATGCGCCACTGAAGTACCTATGCAAGGATGCTGCTGTGTGTGCTCCATTGGCCACCCAGCAGATAAGATGTTGACAGCTCACCTCCCCACTGCAGCAAAGCATGTTAGCCACAATGATGCACCCACCCCTCCGACACAGATGTAATGATGGTGCCGTGGGCATCGGATAGTTCACCTGCCTGGCCACCCACACAGGTAAGGGAGGCCTAGGTGAAGGGATATGAGGTGCAAACCTGGAGACCAGGGTTTGAATCACACAGCCACAACTTACATACTGTGACAAACTCTATCAGCAAAATTCACTTTGCTTCCATGTCGCACTTGGAAACAAGCCTCGGCTTAGTGTGCCATGGGATATTTAGTGTCCACCAGAGCAACTGCCAGAATGGGCAGATAGCACTGCTGTTCAATATGTCATCTGAAAGATGGTGCCTCACAATTACAGCACCACCCTCATGCTGCACTACGGTGTCAGTATTGGGATTTCAACTAAGTTCCTGGTGTGAGGATAAAATCCACAGCCTTCTGATCTACCAACCTCTGAGAAAAGTGTGCTATACATGGTATATTTGACTTTGAACCCTTTTCATGCAATAGAGAGCAACATGGACTATACCAACATGCAGTACTATAGCTGCGGCCGCTGGCACTGAGGGTTGAGCCCTGGATGTCACACTCGCACCAGGCCAACAACCTGTGTTCAGGAATGAGCAAGGGTCGCCAGGGTCAGTGGGGATGAGGAAGGATAGAGCGCCCATGGACTGCCTCTTCCTCGGGAGGGGTTAGCTCGCCGTGCAATAGCAGCCCCTGGTGGTAGATGCAGGGATCAGGCTGTGGCACATGCCTTCCAGTGCACACATTGCTCACACTGAGCAGGCGCCATTGCATGTCGGAGCCCGGGCAACAATTAAAATAAAATCCCCAGCTGTGGATAGGCATCTGTGGTACAGTGTGCAAGTGAACTCCAAGCCACAATCTCGGCAATCCAGCACTCATCACCACCATATAAATGATTTTCACAGCTGAGACTGTTGGATGTCAATGGCAGCTCTCATCCCATGGGGCAACAGCATCAAAAAGATGAACAGACTGCAGCAAGATAACGCCTCCCTTCAACGTGTATCACACCATGCTGTTGAGTCACTAAGGCCATACCCTTTCAGCTGTGGGGAGAGACATGCTGTGGAGTGAGAACTTAGAAGGGGTCATATTAGCAGGACAGGGGCATATACAGTTACCAACACAGCATAACAACTAATTTAAACCACATGCAAAATGTTGACACAGCATCAACAGGAGTCAAAACACTGGAGAAAGTAAGATGCAAGGCAAGGTATAGCACTATGTAAGTATATATATATCTGTATATAAATTGCTTTACACATCAATAATATTAACGTATTATGCCATTACACATCACATGAGTACTATGGGGAAACACGTCTGTACTGCTGAATCCCAGGCCAGCTACTGACTGACACCAATGTGAAATACAGAATTCACCCACCACTCACTGGCTGGCTAAGCAGTCCTTCCACCCTCACCAGCTTCAGACTGCTCCGATTCTTCTTCTGATGAAGTACCCGCCTCTGCAGCCACATCTTGTACTGGATCACTCCTCAGTGGCTCAAACATGTATGGCTGAGCCACTGAAAGCAAGTCAAAATCTTCACTTAAGTTAGGGATATCGGGAACATCTAACTCAGCCATGCTGCCAGTGTGATACGTCTCGCTACAATGACATCATCGGCTTCAAACACACATGCGCGAGACGAGCACGGCCGCTACCGACAGCAAGCTCATTAGTGAGGACACAGAAAGAGGAGCAGAAATTAAATAAAATGCAAACCTTTGTAGGTAATTATAATGCGTATATTTACAATTTTTAAGTCCCAAGAGGTGATTATACGGAGAAAGACGACACACTGAGCCACAAGGGTGGGTTCAACAACCATTTTAAAAAATATGCTCTTTATTTGTCCTTTAATAAAGATGTTTTTTTTATGACATTACCTGTGATTATGCTTAAAACAGTGCTTCAGAGTTTCTTTTTAAACCCTCACATCAGCACCCTCTGACTCTTTTAACAGGTACTTTCTAAAGACAATGGTATGTATTTTTTTTCCTGTCTTATTTTACAAATGTTAATTGATGATCCAGAGCCAGAGTAAAATTAAGCTGCTCTTTGATCTTACAAGTTGAGCTCTTCAACAGACACACTCCAATGATAATTAGAGTAATCCCATTTGTAAGGAGTCTGAATTGTCTGTAATGCTTTGATGTGTAAACTGCTAGTCTATGTTTTGAATCCACATCCAACCTCTGTATCTGTCATGCTGTTCAGCTGTTTCCATTCTGACATGAGGAAGAGGGCTTTAGCTCTCAAAAGCTAGTCTTAGAAATAATTTTGTTAGTCCAATAAAAGGTATCACCTGCAACATATTTGTTGGTTTTTTTCTCTACAAAAATGTTACAGAAACCCTTAACGTAGCATTCTTGAAATGGGAAAAATAACTTAACCAACCATGTACAGAACAATAATGTTTGCCAGCCTGTAATTCAATCTCAAAGTATAAACTCATAAGAGATAGAGCCATGCAATATAAAATTCTTAATAGAGCACATTATTCACCATACAGGTTGTATAAGATAAATCCAGAAATGTCTGGTACGTGCTGGCATTGTGGGACAGCAAAGGCAGATATGATGCTCCTTCTGTGGGAATGTCAGTTGCATTCTTCCTGGTGGACTCAGTCTTTAGAGATTTTGGAAAACACAGGATTTAATTTTCCACAGTGGGAAGACCCTAAATGTGTGATTTTGGAAATTCTTTTTTCACTTTATCTTTTTATTGAAATTCGAGTATATAAGAAAGCACACATTTAATACAGTAGTTTATTAGTTTAGTTTATTGTTCTAGGAATTACTACCTTTGAGCCAGAGGCTCTTTTACAAAGGTTCCACGTCAATTAGGTACAGTACAAAAGGTTACATAGATAACACAACAATTTGTGTTGTGTCAAGAGCAAGAAAACATATACAAATACATATCAAATCACTTGTGCAAAAGGACATGAGATATCAATAATCACATTATTATTACAAGAAAGAGGTCATGCCAGATTAGGAGAAACAAATAGGGAAAAAGTCCAGAACAGAGAGGTTAAGTGAAAGGTGTGGGGAGCAGACAATAGCAGGAGAAAAGGTTTCAAACATGTCTTTGTCAAATAACGGAACAGGGTGGGTAGTGAGAAAATAGGAGGTTTAATCGGGCAGTCACAGGAGCTGGAGGTGGCAAGGTGAGAGAAAAGCCTTGATTTGAAAATACCTAGAGAGGTGGAGGCAGTAATATGAGTGCTGAGGGCATTTAGCCAGCTGGGGCACGATAGGGCAAATGATCTTGTCCCTGGAAGTCCGGCATCGGGGACTTGAGAGGCTGGTGTTCTGATCTTCTGGTAAAACGGGTGCTAGCGTTCGAGCATAGCAGGTCTTGGATACAGGGTGGAGTGAGGCCCAGAGTGGATTTTTTCGCCATCAGGCAGGTAAGGTACTTTATCCGGTTTGAGAGTTGCAACCAACCTGAGTCAGCATAGAGTTCACATGTGTGGGTACGTCGATGTGCACCAGTGAGTAGCCGACAGGCCTTATTTAGGGATGTTGTAATGTGACTAAGTGCTGTAGTAGTGGCAGATCCGTATATAACTAAGCCATAGTCAACGACTGAGATGATAGAAGATTGGATGGCAATCCTCAGTGCAGAATGGGTAAGAAGTTGTCGGTTCCGATACAGAATCCCAATCGCTGATTAATAGTTTTTGCTGTACTATCAATGTGAGTTGCAAAGGTTAGGCCTTGATCAAAGTTGATTCCAAGAGATTTAAAATTGGCACTTGTTCAAGGGTATTTCCAGGACTAATAATGGTGAGTGGACTTGCTGTTTCTTGTTTTGCGGGTTAGAGAAGAGCATGGATTTAGTTTTTTTGTGGTTTAGAACCAGCTTATGTTCAAGGAACCACATCTCAACTTTGGAAAAAGCATGCTGAAGGTTGAGGCGTAAGAGGTTCGGATCTTTATGAGTGGCAAGAATCACGGCATCATCGGCATAGAGGATTAATTGTTCAGGGCAGGATTTGGGGAGGGAGTTTAGGAAAAGGCTGAAAAGGAGGGGGCCCAGGATGGATCCCTGGGGAACTCCTGAGTGAACCGGTTTTGAGTCTGAGAGAACTCCAGCTACTTTTACAGATTGAGAGCACTGAGCAAGGTAATTTTTTACCCAGTCACCAGGACCCTGCGAGAGCCCTAGGGATAGAAGTTGTTTGATAAGTAGGCCATGGTGAACTGTATCAAATGCCTTGGTTAAGTCAGTGTAGACTGCTCCAGTTAGGTTTCCTTTTTCCATGGCATTGTGGATTGCTCCTGAGAATTCAAGTAGGGCAGTCGATGTGCTGTGCCCTTTCCTAAATCCATGCTGCTGAGTGCATAGGATGTTGTGCTTTTCCAGGTAGTCTGAAAGTTGGTCCGCCACCAAGCGTTCAAGGGCCTTAGACAGAGGTGGTAGTATTGATATCGGGCGATAGTTACCAGGCAGTGACTTATCACCACTTTTGTGCACCGGAGTGACAACTGCAGCCTTCCATTTCCTAGGGAATTGAATAGAAGATAGATAGAAAATAGAAGACTATCCTCCATGTAAGTTATACAATATCACTTAACAAAACACAGTATTTAGGGTAAACATATTGGAGAAGCCTTATATACATGTATTGATAATAAAACACAAACCTAGACAGGATGTAAGTGGAGAGCAGAAGGGTTACAATCAATAGGGGTATTATAGGGTCAGAAATAGCAAGCATGTATGAAATACATGCTAGGGCAGGCTATGGCAAGGCAATCAGTAAATTGCAAAAAGTGATAAATGTAATATGAACAATGTTCAGTAATGGAGAAATGAAGATAAGAGAAAAGTGTGTAAGGAAAGAAAGAAGAGAGAAAAAAGCAAGGAAGAAGGGAAGGAGAGAGGGGAAAAACAGGGAAGAAGGGGAAAAAGGAGAAATCTATGCACAAAAGTTTTGAGAAAACCTAATCTGAGAGCAAAATAAGAAGGAGGGCTAAATATCCCTAAAAATTAAGGTCTAGAAGAACTAGGTTTGATGTACTGGAAGTAATCCTGCCAACATCTGTCATATACAGTGAGTCGGTTATGAGTAACATGAGATAATCGGTCTAGGGAGGCATACTGAGAGAGGCTTTGAAGAACATCTGAAAGAAAAGGCACCAGAGTTGATTTCCATTTCATAAGAATCAAACGTTTGACCAGATGAGAAAGTATGTTTTAGCCATCTAAAATGTGCATGTGAGAGGAGAGAACTATTGGGGATAAGGATGCCTAGAAGGAATAGCTTGGGGTCAAAAGGTAGTTTTTGTCCTGTAACTCTGGAGGCGAGTAAACAGACTTTATGCCAGAGCTTATTAATGGGAGCGCAAGACCACAAGATGTGAAGTACATCCTCGTTGGCCAAATTGCAGCACCAGCAATCATTATTATTTAATAGGCCCATTTGTTGAAGCACAGAGGAGGTTCTATACCAAAGTAGGATTTTAGTTTGTATTAAAGAACTTACGGGCATCTTTAAAGGTATTATGTGCAATATGCCAATAATTACTCCATTGTGCATCTGAAATATTGTAGTTAAGAAGAGTACTCCATTTATTTTTGGCCTGTATAGACTGATCAGGTAGTTTATCAATAATGTCTTTGTAAATGGAGCTATTTAATTTTATTGATAAATAAGTCCAGTGCGAGATGTATGGGTTTAGAAGAGTATGCCTATACACTAAACTAGAGAGAGAGTTATAAGCTGCCCGAATTTGTAAAAACTTCCAGAAGTCCTGTTTAGGAAGTTTCCGTGTGACCTGCAAGTCTGAGAATGATCTAAGAGTGAGTGAATTCTGGTCCAAGATATCTCCGAGAAAGAAAATGCCTTTGTTCCTCCATGTATGACAGAAAATTGGGTGATCTTCTAGAGTGAGCAGTGGATTGCCCCATAAGGGGGCATAAAACCAGGATGTTGGATTGGATTTCAAGAATTTGTGGGTTAGTTTCCAGTAAAGAACAGAGGATGATATAGTCAGGTGAGATTTTAGTTTAGAGGAAATGGGATTAAAAATGAAGGAAGAGGGAACTCCTCCAGGCACAATACGTATTCCATTGCAACTCATAGTGGTGAGTGAGGGGAGGGTTTCTGAAACCATTTAATGATCTGGGCAATTTGGAAAGCCCAGAGGTAGCCTTTGAACCAGGGGAGTCTGAATCCCCCTTTTTTCCAATGTGATTGAAGTTTGTTGTGGTTAAATCTCAGTGGTTTCCCATCCCAGATAAAGTTACTTATTAATTTATCAGTTTTAGCAAAAAAGGAGGATGGTAAGACTAAAGAAATATTGGCAAAGAGGTAAAGAATCTTGGGAGAAATGGACATCTTAATGGCTGGAATTTTCCCCATGAAAGAGAGATTAAGAAGCTTCCATCTGTCCAGAATTGTGTTGATGTTACCAAATAAGGGGTTAAAGTTAATGTCCCATATCTTCCCTAATTTACTAGTAATTTTGATTCCTAGATATGTTATACCCTGTGGTGATCAGCAGAATCCAAGAGGTATGTTCATAAAGGCTTTACAGTGGTCATTAAGGGGCATAGTTTGTGATTTGCCATAATTCAAAGCAAGGCCAGAAATTTTAGTAAAATTATTAAGCAAATTAACCAACAGGGGCCCAGCCTCATTCAGGTTTTCAAGTAAGATTAAGAGGTCATCCGCTTAGGAGAGAGAAACATATCTTGAATTGTTCACAGGTATGCCCATAATGCCAGAAGATTGACGTAAACAAGCAGTCAGGGATTCCATGGCTAAAATAAACGGAAGGTGACAGGGGACAGCCTTGTCTAGTTCCCCTTGCTAGCTGTAAGTAAGAGGAAAGGGTGGAATTAGTAAGTACTTTCGCAACAGAGGAGTTATGTAATAGCTTGATCCAGGAGCAAAAGGTATGAGAAAGACCAAAATAAGATAAAACTTGATGAAGATATTCCCAGTTTAAAGAGTCAAAGGCCTTCTCGAAATCAATAGCTATGGCTGCAGCTGGTGTCTTGAGGGATTTGGCTTTGTGAATTAAATTGAATAAGGAATGTAGGTGATCAGAACCAGATCTATGTTTAATAAAACCAGCTTGCGAACAATGAGTTAGCTTGGGAATCAAGGATTCAAGTCGAGAAGTTAGTAGTTTAGCAAATATCTTCCCATCCGTGTTTAATAAATAGATGGGCCTGTAACTTGTGGGTTGAGTGGGGTCTTTTTCTTCTTAGGGATTAGGGTTATGATTGCCTCAGTGCTAGATGGGAGAAGCTTGCCAGTATTGGAAGCTTCTTGATAAACATTAAGAAGAATGGGACATAAGGTGTCGGAAAACATTTTATAGAAATCGACAGGGAATCCGTCACCCCCAAGGGATTTGCCAGATTTCAAGGAAGACAAAGCTTTCTGGATTTCCTGAAGTGAGAAGGATTCGTCTAAATAATTTGTTTCAAGAGTAGAAAGATGATGAAGATGTAACGATTTAAGGAACTGTTGAATTTGTAAAGTAGATGGAGGATTTGTGTTAGAGTATAGTTTTTGATAAAAGGTTTTCATGACACGATTTATAGAGGGGTTGTCAGAGTGAATCTTACCCTGTTCATCTTTTAGGCTTAGGATGTGTCGTTCCATTTGTGGTACTTTGAGCTGGTAAGAGAGGAGTTTCCCATTTTTATCGCCGTGTTCCCGAAACTTATATTTAAGTTTAAACAAGGCCAGTTCAGTTTTATGAGAAATTAAATAGTTAATTGTAACGGTAAGTTGAAGAATTTGAAGATGAAGTTGAGAATCAGGACAGCGCTTATTAGAAGAAAAGTATTTTTTTTATTTTTATTTTTTATTTTAAACATTTGTTTACCGGGTAAGTACAATGAGCCAAAGGCCCGTTTTCATGTACGACCCGGGGACTGAATATATATACAGTCAAGATGCTTGCAATAAACAAACAACATCACAAATACAATATAACAAACATAACACAACATAGATAAATAATAATTAAAAACAACAACAATACAGTTTATCTGAAAAATAATTTCTTAACCTAATTTTAAAAGTCTGATGACAAACATTTTCATATAAAGCAATAGGAAGCTCATTCCAATTTTTAGCAGCAGAGTAAGAAAAAGAACTATCCCCATTTTAGTCTTAGTCTTAGGAAGATTTAACTTAATTCGCTGATCAGAACGAGTTCACTAGAATTTACTTTAACATGAAGAAGTGAATATAATGGAGAATCAGTCCCTGTCAAGAATTTTATCTGTTAATAAACATAAGCTGTATAAACAACCCATCATGGGAGGAAGTCAGGAAGATAACCTATACAATTCACAATGATGAGTAGAATAAGGCAAATTGAAGGTAAATCTACAAATACCATGAAACACATTTGTAGGAAGAGATAAATCTCTGTTTAACAAATTAGTAAAGAGAAATGCATTGTAATTCAATTGTGGTAATAAGACACCTTTTCAGCTACTGCACGTATTGCTGGTAAAGTCAGCAAAGATTTATACCTCAATAATACTCAAAGTCTCTGATTTATCTGACGAGAAATATATTTAACATGATCAGAGAATTTCAAATGTTGATCTAAAAAAACACCAAGATATTTAAACTGTTTAACCTACTCCATCCTATGCCCTAATAAATCAAAAATGGATAAGTCCAGACATCTTTTCAATCTAATTCGAGATCCAAAAAGCATACACTTTGTTTTCATATTATTTAATGCTAAACAGTTTCCCTTTAACCAACCACATAAGATAGCAAAGTCTTTATTCAATGCCTTATTTATTAGTTCAACAGAAGTTGAACTTTTATACAAAATAATATCATCCGCATAAATCAAACAATGCATATCATTAAATAAGGATGGCACAACATTTACAAATACCATAAACAACAAGGGGCCCAAAACGGACCCTTGTGGCACCCCCTGTAGCAAAACTTTACTAGTTGAAAAAGCTCCATTTAATCCTACCTTAAGTAGATGTCCAAACAAATAACTATGAAACCAATCAATAGCAATCTCTGTCATACCATATCTTCGAAGCGTCCCAATCAACAAAGAATGATCCACTAAATCAAAGGCCTTGGACAGGTCCACGAACACAGCACCAGTGAGCAAACCCTCATCCATAGCTACACTGGTGTGGTTCGTGAACCTGGCCAAGGCAGTCCCTGTCCCATGATACTTACGAAACCCATGTTGATCATGCGTCCTAAGCCCATTATCTTGTAAATAGGCAGTAAACTGTTCACTTACAAGTCTCTCAAAGATCTTACCTAGGGGTGGTAAAAGGGAAATAGGACGATAATTGTCCATATCCATTCTATCACCTGATTTATAAATAGGCTTGATTACTGTTTGTTTCCATACTTCAGGGAAACACCCAGGACAAATTATAAATATAAGTAAGTGGATAAGTAATATGTTCAAAAATCAACTTTAAGAACCTAGTATCAAGTTCACATGCACTAGAACAAATAGGCATATGTTTCAACAAATAATAAACCCGAGAAGGCTCTATAAATGTGAAAGAAAAAGAATCAGATTTAGAATCATCAAAAGAATTTCCATCATTACATGGATCCTTAATAAAGGTCCGTGTATACCTAGATAGATCAAGAAATTTGTCCAAGAAAGAATCACAAATATGCTGCACATCAGAAATCATCTGACCATCCTTTTTAAAAACCCCAATGGATTCCTCTCTTGATGGATTAATTAAAGAATTTATAGAAGACCAAAACCTTTTTGAATTTTTTAGACTAATGGTTTGTAAGTTCTGAAAGTAACAAGATTTACTTTGCCTAATTTTTATTTTACATTCATTTCTAAGCTTCCTATAGCTATTAAAATCACTCATTAACTTAGTTACCTTAAACAATTTCCAAGCTACATCTCTCGACTTTATTAAGCGTAACAAAGGAGCAGTAATCCACTTATTTTGAGAGCCTCTAACTCTCCTAATCACTCTTGGAAAATGTGTATTTTGTAACCCCAGAAGAATAGTTGTAAAATAATCAACAGCAATATTAACATTCAGTATTACATCCAAATAAGTCCAATCAATATTCTGCAAATCAACAAGAAGATCACCACTAATTTCATTAGTAAACTTACGATATGAAATAAACCTAGAAGGCAATTTAGGCCCTTTTAGATCTCCATATGCAATGAGTGGCCAAATGGTCACTTATTACATCTGGTAATACACCAACACTAGAAATGTTAATCTGTTTGTTAACAAGCACCCAATCTAAAATTGTATGATTTTGACTATATATATTCAAACGAGTAAATGAATTTATAAGCTGAGACAAACCAACATTAGTCAGTAGCGATTCTACAAAAGGGTCATTAATAGGATCCCAATGAATATTAAAATCCCCAGTAATCAAAAGATCACTACCTGATTTTAAAGTTGATACAAACCCCAAAATATCTTCCAACCCTTTCTTAGCAGTCTTAGGGGGATTATAAATTGTACATAATCGCAATTTTTGGCAACCACCCAACTTTAATTCCAATAACAACCATTCAAAGTCAGATGCTTTTGTATATTGGGGAAATATCTCCACTACTTGTAGTTCAGACTTATAATACACAATTATACCCCCTCCCTTCTTTTTTCCAATCCTATCTTTCCGAATTGCATTGTAACCTTCAAAAGCAACAAGATTATCTGGTACAGAGGGTTTCAACCAAGTTTCAGTTACACAAAATATATCTGGATCATAAATAGGAAGCCAAGCCTCAATTTCAGCTTGTTTAGACATGAGACTTCTAACATTTAAATGTGTTATGCTCAAACCTTTAGATTGCCAATAACTAACATAATCCCTTTCATTTGAAATTAGAGGACCAGGGTTTGTTTCCACATCACCTGATAAAAGTAGAATACACCACAAAGTACCAAGCAACAAGGAAACAAACGGAATTTTTACAATAGGTGCTGAACCAAAACCCCCCATTTCATATATATTTCTCCTACTAAGACTACCCAAAATCCCTTATAATTAAGGACATACCAGTGGTGGAAGCACTCACTAAATTTGAAAATGTATAATCAATAACCGAATAGTTACAAGCAGTTGCCAATACAGGGTCAGTATCATACATGAGGCCATGATCTAATAAAGACAACCCCAAACCACAACATATCATAAATATCCTAAAACCCCACATTTTAACTAACAGATAATACGTAGTATAATAGTAATTACACAGTTATCTATCCAACAACAGGCACACTTTAATTCTATATACAGCCTCCCCGTAGTCTCCCTCCGTTGACTCCCAAAAGTGACTCCACCACTCCTGCGTACTTCCACTCACGTGTACAGCTGCTCCGCGGACAGCCGCTAGGGATTACACAAATATCAATAAAATTAATTAGAAGTCTCTGCCCCCAATTATCAGTCCAGCCTCACTCACCTGCCCAGTAGCCCCCTCGCTTACCGAGACACCGGCAATTGCTGTAGAAAGCGGCGGACACCTTGCAGTGATAGGGCCAAGTTGTTTTCTCCACGAATGACAGTCGCAATCTCCCCAGTCAGCTGCAGGCAGGTCAAATCGATGGAGAAGTTGCAGCATGGGCTTGATAATAAAGTGCAGCAGCAGTTCACGATGAAACAAACCTGTGGAGCTTTTAAACTGAAGTCTCCGCTCCCAATTATCAGTCCAGCCTCACTCGCCCGCCTGGTAGCCCCCTCGCTCACCGAGACACCGGCAATTGCTGTAGAAAGCGGAAGACACCTTGCAGTGATAGGGCACAGTTGTTTTCTCCACGAATGACAGTCGCAATCTCCCCAGTCAGCTGCAGGCAGGTCAAATCGATGGAGAAGTTGCAGCGTGGGCTTGATAATAAAGTGCAGCAGCAGTTCACGATGAAACAGACCTGCGGAGCTTTTAAACTGAAGTCTCCGCCCCCAATTATCAGTCCAGCCTCACTCGCCTGCCCGGTAGCCCCCTCGCTTACTGAGACACCGGCAATTGCTGTAGAAAGTGGCAGACACCTTGCAGTGATAGGGCACAGTTGTTTTCTCCACGAATGACAGTCACAATCTCCCCAGTCAGCTGCAGGCAGGTCAAATCGATGGAGAAGTTGCAGCGTGGGCTTGATAATAAAGTGCAGCAGCAGTTCACGATGAAACAAACCTGCGGAGCTTTTAAACTGAAGTCTCCACCCCAATTATCAGTCCAGCCTCACTCGCCCGCCCGGTAGCCCCCTCGCTTACTGAGACACCGGCAATTGCTGTAGAAAGCGGCAGACACCTTGCAGTGATAGGGCACAGTTGTTTTCTCCATGAATGACAGTCGCAATCTCCCCAGTCAGCTGCAGGCAGGTAAAATCGATGGAGAAGTTGCAGCGTGGGCTTGATAATAAAGTGCAGCAGCAGTTCACGATGAAACAAACCTGCGGAGCTTTTAAACTGAAGTCTCTGCCCCAATTATCAGTCCAGCCTCACTCGCCTGCCCGGTAGCCCCCTCGCTCACCGAGACACCGGCAATTGCTGTAGAAAGTGGAAGACACCTTGCAGTGATAGGGCACAGTTGTTTTCTCCACGAATGACAGTCGCAATCTCCCCAGTCAGCTGCAGGCAGGTAACATCGATGGAGAAGTTGCAGCGTGGGCTTGATAATAAAGTGCAGCAGCAGTTCACGATGAAACAAACCTCGGAGCTTTTAAACTGAAGTCTCCGCCCCCAATTATCAGTCCAGCCTCACCGCCCGCCCGTAGCCCCCCTCGGGCCAATGAGACACCGGCAATTGCTGTAGAAAGTGGAAGACACCTTGCAGTGATAGGGCACAGTTGTTTTCTCCATGAATGACAGTCGCAATCTCCCCAGTCAGCTGCAGGCAGGTAAAATCGATGGAGAAGTTGCAGCGTAGGCTTGATAATAAAGTGCAGCAGCAGTTCACGATGAAACAAACCTTTGGAGCCTTTAGCCTTATGAGATTGTTCCAAGTCAGCCAGCTGTTGTTCCCTTACTCTTTTCCTATGTGCAGCATAACTGATAGTTTTCCCTCAAATCGTAGCTCTAAGAGCTTTCCATACAGAGGACATAGAAGATTTGATTGGGGTAATGTGAAAGAGAAAGTCCTGAATTTGTGCTTTGATCATGGATAAGAAATTGGGATCCTTCAGAAGGAGAGGGTCCAATAGCCAGTTAGAAGATTTAGGTGCTAATGGGCCCCACAAAAGTTGCAGTTTGACAGGGGAATGGTCTGAGATTATGATGGGAGAGATGGATGAATCAATAGTTTTTTCCAGTACAACAGGAGAGGCTAACCAGTAGTCAATTCTACTATATGTCTTATGTAGAGAGGAGTAAAAAGTAAATTCTCGATCACGGAGGTGAAGGAGGCGCCATACATCATGATTTTAGAAATTCTTAATAAATGAGAACTAGGCCAGAATATAGATTGATTTTGAAAGCTAACATCATGGCTATTAAAGGATTTCTTCTTAAAAACTGGAAATGCGACACAAATCTGAGGCCTTTTCCAAAAGTAGAATGGAAACAAACTTTCTTAAGCATGTTGTATAATTATATTTTGGGGGGAGACTTTAAAACACTTTGGAAAATATTTAATAAAGATATTATGGAGTGGGTTATAGAAGATTTTATTGCTTAAAGTTATACCAGTCTATTCTCCTATTCTTCCTAATTACATACTGTAGAATATGAAATGTATATAAGAATCTGCCAAAAGTATGGAATAAGGTGACCTATTAACTGTAAAAATTATTATTTGCAAAAAAAAAAAAGGCTTAGTGAGCTTCAGGCCTTGTTTGTTTATTTATTTATTTATGTATTGAAATGTTTCACCAGGAAGGCACACTGAGCAACAAGTTGCTTATCTACTGGTGTGACCTGGGGGGAGGTGTACAATTGGATGGACAAACAGAATTAAACATTCAGTTACATTTAACATACATGATGAGAATGTACAGATATTAAAAACAACACTATCGCCATCACCCCTGCTGGAATGGTGTTACAATTAAGAGACAAGTGATCAGAGCTGTACGAACAGTAATTAATACAGTAAATTAAACATTATTTTACATTTAGCATACATGACGAGTAACGTACAGAAATTAAGAACAACACTATTGCCATCATCCTGCTGGAATGGCATTACAATTAACAGACTGGTGAGCCGAGCTGTATCAATTGAGTTACAGTGGGAGGACAAGCAAGAGGGACAGGGGGTGCCAGCTGTGGAGGGAAGAAGCAAGTAAGACGGGGAAGCAGGACAATTCCAAGTAAAAAACAATAGCTGGGGCGGTAGTGTGTAGCAAATTAACATGGACTAAGTGCAAGCTGGAGTAGCAGCTCAGACAGAACAAAGTGCGAATAAATTAGTTCAGTGCATATAGGAACTAGGGGATTCCTATTTTTAAGTACAGAGGGGTAGAGAGGAGGAGGTGAGGGAATGGGTAGGGAAAGACACAGTGTGACTAGAGTTAACCCCACCCAGATGCTGGGAACCCTGCCAGGGGCATAACTGGATGAGGCTTTGGAAATAAGGGGAAGGGCAGGGGAAAGTCAGAGGAGTTAAAGGGAGGGTTGCAGTGGCAAGGGGGAAGGAAGAATTTTGCCTGGAACTAGCCCTCTCCAGGATGCAGAGAACCTTGCCAGGGGGCAGAGCTAAGTAATGACAGGTAGGAGAAGAAATGAGGGAGGAGAAGGGAAGGAAGCAGCTTGCATAGACTAGTCCCCTCCAGTATGTTGAGAACCCTGCAAGGGGGCAGTACTACTCAAGGGCAAGTTGGTAAGAGAGAATGGGGGGGAGGAAAGGAAGAGACTAGCCTAGACTAGACTCCTCCAGGATGCTGGGAACCATGTGAGGAGGCAGTACTATGCTAAGCAGAGTTGGTAAGAGAGGATGGAGGGGGCAGGTAAAGAACAGAGGTAAAGGCTAGGGGTATGTGAGAGGGTGGTAGAGAAACTTGCTGGGGAACACGCTCATAGGGAGAGTGAAGTTGAGGGGATGAGGTGACGGGGTGTATGCAGTAGTACAGGCTCATTGGAAAAAAGTTAAGGAGGATTAAAGCAGGAGCAGCTAGAGGAGAGGAAACTATGTAAGGCAGAAGCGAGGGAGTAAGAGGAGGAGGAGTAATTGTATTTGGTGGGGGGGGGGTGGAGGGAGTTCCAGACTTTTGGAAGTGATGAGTGGAACCGGTCTGTCTGATGAGTGTGAATCGTCGGGGGACCAATAAAGTACGAGTGTCTCAGGAATGGTGGGAATTCCACAAAGAATCTTACCTTATCATTCATAAGGACAAGGTGGTTCTAAGAACGGTCCTTTCATTCTGAAAATTTCTACATCTTTTCATGTGATCATGAGATCTGTCTTCCATCTTTCTGTCCCCAGCTGTCTCATTCAAAATAACGAGAGTTGCACAGGGCAGATAGGACATATCTTAAGCGAAGTTCAGGAAATCGGATAGTTTTATGGTCTTTGAAGAAGCATAAAAAGGCCAAAAAGCCTCTAAGACCACTTTGGCAAGGTGGGTGAGGGCATGTATTGCCAAGACTCATGCAGTAAAGAAGAGGGCTCTGGCTCTCATCAAGGCTCACTCCACTAGGGCTGCAGCTACCTACTGGGCAGAGAGAGAGGAAGCATCTGTGTTAGTACTGTGCAAGGTGACAGCATGGTCCTCCATCCACATATTCACTAAGCACAACAGATTGGATGTTGAAAGCTTCACCAATGAGGCCTTTGGTTGCAGAGTTTTGCAGATGGCAGTTAACAAATAAATTTCTTTACTATTTTGGGTTGCATATGGGATAGTATTCTCCCCCACCCAGTTGAAAATGGGTACTGCTTATTAGAACCTATATGTACTAACTACCCATTAGCAACGTGGAGTGCTACAGAAAGAAGAAACTCTTTCATACTTACCATAATTTCCTCTTCTGTTAGCTCCAGCATTGTCAGTGGGAGCCTAGTGCCTGCTGTAGAATATTGTCCAGTATGCCCCTGGGATGTCTGTTGTATCTTCAGAAACTTTGAGTTGCAAGTAGGGTTGACATCTTTCTATGATTTATCTGCTGATGTGAAACATTTACACTACAAAATATTTGGTTAAAGGCACACAGTTTAACAGGTTCTGATTTTTCTGAACAGTGAGTGGTGTCTCTCTCTGTTACAGGTTAGTAGTGCTTACACTGTTTGTAATTAGTCTGTTACATACTTTTTTCTATTAATAGTTTTGGCCAATCTCATACTGGCCAGTTAAGAAGACTAAAAAAAAATTCAGCTCTGGAGAAACGCAGAAGGTGAACATCCTTCCATCCTCCTGCTCACCAAAGTGAGGTAGGGAATCGTTTTTTGTATCTTCTTCTTAAGGAAAAGGTATGGTTATGCAAACAAATTCAATAAAATGACTTATTGCAAGAAGGAGCAGTATATTCTGGGCACGTTTAGTTTTGTTTTTGCTTTACTTTTACATAACTATGGGCATTGTGAGGACAAATGTTACTGGAGAGTCTCTGCTATTCGGGATGTCCATGTGCCCAGGATTGTATGCTGGTTTGTAGCCTTAGGCTGTGCCATTTCCCCTAGTAGGGTACACATTACCTCATATGTACTAACTACCCATTGACAGTATTGGAGCTAACAGAAAAGGAAATTACAGCAAGTATGAAGAAATTTATTTTTTGATTGCCCTGTCACTTCAACGAAGACCAGTAGGTTAAAGCACTGGAGCAATCAAACCAGTGGTTTTAATTTGTTGACCATATTACACTGACAGAGTCAGTCCATTTCTCCATAGAATGTGTTGTTTCTTGGTTTTCATGTTTCACGCCAAGGGTGAGCCAGACCCCCAGCAGCACCACTCACCAGCACCAAGGAGCGCAGACCAACCTGGTTTCTGTAATTATAGCATGTGGCTCATAGTTAAAAAAAAACAGACAATCACAGCAGGTCAAACTGGAGGCAAAACTTAAAAGAACTAGAAGGGAAGCCGGTCCAGTGGCATGGAGGGTTGAGGCATCCATGCCTTACCTCCTGCCATGCTGGCAACCCATGATCATGGTGCGAGCAGGCAGCCAGTGGTTGGCTGGTGAGGGAGAGGATCGAGTGTCCAGAGAACTGCTCTCCACTCCTGGGAAGGGAGAACTGGCTCTTACATAGAAACATAGAATTTGATGGCAGATAAGGACCGCTTGGCCCACCCAGTCTGCCTGTTTACCTGCCTACTGGATAAGCTGCAGATCCTAGTTAACCAGCAGCCTACTTCTTTCTACCCCCACCCCCTAGAATTGCCTTATGACTGTCCCATGCATGCTTGAATTCCACCACTGTTTTTGACTCCACAACCTCCTCCGGAAGGCCGTTCCATGCATCCACAACCCTCTCTGTGAAAAATACTTCCTTAAATTACCTCTGAGCCGCCCCCATCTTCAAATTGTAGCCCCTTGTTCTTGCACACCTCTTTTTTTGAAAGATGCTACCCTCTTGGACTTTGTTGATTCCTTTGAGGGACTTGAAAGTTTCTATCATGTCTCCCCTCTCCCTCCTTTCCTCGAGGCTATACATATTAAGCTCCTTAAGTCTCTCTTCATATGTCTGAACGACTGCTCCCTGGTGGAGGCCTGAGGGTAGTACATGTCTGTTGGGCCCCAGAGAAGGAAGGGTGCTTTGGGACTTCTGAAGGCATGCATGTGCCTCCACACACACATGTCTGACGTATACACCCCAGAGATGGAAGGGAGAAAAATGGAGGAAAAACACCCTGGCCGTGGGTGAAGACCGACTCACTGCAGGCTCCGCACCTGGTGACTAGGTGACATGCAGTCCTGTGACAGAAGGCATGGGCTTAAAGTAAGTCCTGGGGATGCTGGGGTGACAGGGCTGGGGGGTTGATTTGAAGAGGCAGGCAGGGGAGACTGGAGAATAAAATGTATAAAAAAAAAAAAAAGAACTAGAAGAGCTGTATAAGGGCGACCCACAATGAGAGGTAGAAGCACAGGTGAAAGCAACCAGAAAAGAACTACAGAATTTATTGGATATACAGACAGAGAAGAAATTAAGATGTATTAACCAAAGATACTTTGGGCTGAGTAACAGGACTGGGCACCTTCTGACCTTTCATCTGAGGAAGGCTCAAGCTGACTGCTATGTTAAAAAGGTTAGGTCACTGAGGGAAGGTGGTAGACATGGTTATACCCTGTGAGACATTGCTGGTAACTTCAGGGACTATTATCAGTCTCTATACTGAGTTCCTCAGAAAGAATGGGTGGAACAGGGGGCTACTAACACCTTCTTGAAGGGGATCAACTTACCTAAATTTAATTTTAAATTAGGCTCCTGTTTACAGGTTGGGACATTGTTCCTTTTCTGTGAGTTTGAATGGAGCATTGAGGGATTTGGGACTGAGGTTTAGAGTGCATCTGTAGATTTAATTGATTGATTAATGTTTCCTTTTTCTGTTTTATGTTGTCTCTTTCAGGTCAAGTTTTCTGTGCAACATTTGCCCTCTCTGGAATTAAACTGAGAATAGTGAATTCATATTTACATTAATTATTAGTTGTTTTTTTCACTTTAGAGAATTTAATATTTGCATTACAATTGTATTCTCATATGGTATCCAGTGATGGTAGTGACCGAAAATGAGCGACTACAAAAATAGTGACTAATTTTTAGCACTGTCATTCTGGGCTACCCGTCTAACTAGCAACCGTGCAGGAACACGATGGTGGGGAAGGACGACCAGAAGGGGGGGGGATAGTGAGGGGAAGGGGAGGGACAGGGAAAGGGTTTTAGGGGACTGGTGTACATGCTGCCGCTATGCTAGCCATGTGGTGTGGTGGTGTAGGTGACTAGTTCTGGCACAGCAGGTACTGGGTTTGAGAGCATGTGCATTTTGCTGCTGCCTGCGGCGGGACTTAATTTTTTCAAAATCTGGATTTTACCCCCTCCCCGACATGCACCCCCAGAGTTGAGAATCTTAATTCAGGCAGGTGTGGGGAAGGCAAAGCACTTTTTAACATTCTGGCTGCGGGGTCACTTTGAAGTGTAAATCATCAATTTGCTTTTTAGCGATATACACTTGCCATAATAGCGATCGTTGTTATGACATGGAACCGTCTCATATTTTTTTTTTAATTGTTTAACCAAGAGTGGCACACTAAGCTGAAAGCTTGTTACAGGTGCAACCTGGGAGCACAGGGAAGTTAAATGACTTGCTCAGGATCACACAGTATGCAAATGGGGGCTGTGGGATTCAAACCCAGGTCTCCAGATTTGCAGCTCAGAGCCTTAAACCACTGCACCATATTGCCTCCCTTACCCCGCTTTTGCATTTAGTTAATCAGACATTATTTGTATTAGATTTCTACACTTTTTGGGGTGATAACTGGTAATATTTGGGATAACACTTATTAGTATTGTGTCTTTTCGCTGCTCTTCACTTGATGTGGCATGGATTTTGCAGTTTATTAGGCAAGTATCTTTAAATGCTGTAAACAAAAGAGGCTTGAGCAGGCTGCAGCCCTACCCCATGAAGAAGAATCCATGGATTCGAAGCACAAGGGATTTTGTCTGTTCTCCTTTGGTGGCTCAATAAACCATTTTTTTTTCAGCACATTACTATTCGAATTTTGACTGGATTCTTTTTGTGCACCACACTTCCCTGTCTTATTTTCATTACCTAAGTGAAGTCAAGAAGATCAGCAAATGGTAGAGGGCTCCATTTTAACAGATGAGAGAAAAGTTAATTAAGGAAATTAAATCTGTAACACATATTTTTATAAGGCCTTCAGGCATTTCTCGACACATTATCTGGTTAAACAGTATAACTCAGGGAAGAGAGAGGAGATGTCTCAGAATCCTAGCAGTTTACCTTTATAACTGTAATACCAAAACCTGGAAAAAAAAGTGGATCAATGTGACTCATACCACCCGATATCCTTATTAAATATTGGTACAAAAATATTAACTAAAGTTTTGGCAAAAAGGATTAATCACATTTTATCCAAACTGGTTCACCAGGATCAAGCAGAGTTTGTCACTGCCAGGCTCCTGTCTGCCAATATCAGGAGATATCTGAATATCCTTCACAAATAGAAAAAATCTAAAGAACAGTAGAGAGCCATCACTGTTGACACTAAAAAGGTTTTCGATAGAGTTAGCTTGGAAGTTCCTTTTTGCCACCCTGCGTAAATTTGGTTTTGGGGACAGGCTCTGCTATTGGTTACAGGAACTATATGCACGCCCCACAGCAAGAATTAATTGAATAACTTAACAGCCATTTAACATTGAATGGAGAATTAAAAAAGGCTGCCCCCATCCCGCATATTATTTGTACTGAGCATAGAGCCCCTGGCAGCAAAAGTGAGGGCATGTCAGGATCGGGAGGGTTTTATAGTGTGGGTATAACATGTAGAGGATACCATAGATACCTTAGAAACACAATCAGAACATTCCCTATGCTGGAGACCCTATTAAAAGATTATGGACAGTATCAAGCTTCAAAATAAATCTCAGAAAGAAAGAGGTACTGAAAGTGAGTGGAGAAATGATACCAACACTGAGAGGGATCATCCAGTACAAATGGGTTTCATCACAGATAAGATACTGTACCTGGGAATACAAGTGCCAGCTAATATGAGACATCTGTATCAAAGCAACTATGGAAGACCTATAACAGAGTTTATGACAGATCTGAAAAGATGGAGGTTGCTCCCATTGTCCTTGGGAAACATGGAATCAAAGAACCATACAATCTGATTGCACAAAAGGACTGCTTGACCCACACAGTCTGCCTGTTTTTCCCTACCTACAGTATCACTGCAGACCCTAATCAGTCTCCAGCTCTTTCTCCCTCCCACACTTCCTTTCCACTATAATACCCTTATGCCTATCCCATGCATTCTTGAACCCCACCACTGTCTTCACTTCCACCTCCTCTGCTGGAAGGCTGTTCCAGGAATCCACCACTCATTCTGTGAAGAAGTACTTCCTCACATCTCTCCTGAATCTACCCACCTCCAGTTTCATAGTATGTCCCTTATTCCTGAGACCCTTTTTTTCTTAAAAATACTTCTCTCCTGCAGATTATTTACAGCTTGTAAGGTATTTGAAGGTCTCTTATCATATCCCCCCCCCCCACATTTCTTCCCAGATATGCATATTGAGGTCCTTTAGTCTCATCCTAGGGCTTTTTTTTTCCTTCAATTCTTCTTCTGGCTCCGACACCCTGGGGAACTCTCTCTCAGGCGGCCAACTGCTCCTCCTGAGCCTGAAACTCCTCCTGGCTCCTGGCACCAGCCCGGCTATCCCCCCAGCTCTGAGCCCCCGAGGTGGGGCTGCCCTATCCTCCCAGGGCTCACTATCTACAATTCGGGCCAGGCTGGGCTTAGCCCAGGAGAGGAGAGAGTCCGACCAGTGGAGTGTGGTGAGAGGTAGGTGGTGCCATTACCTATCCCTGGTGACAGAGTTTTCTCCTTAGGTGTGCCCTTGCCCCCACCCCCACAGGGCAGAGCCACGAGCGTGCAGTGATGCCAGGGGATGGCTGTTGTGGCTCTGCATCCCTCTAAGCATGCCCTAAGCAGTGCAGCACCTCCAGTCTCCACCGGAGGCTACTGCAGTGCTAGGCAAACCCCAGGAACCCCCTCAAGAGAGGAGAGGAGTCCTCCAGATGCTTGATCCTCTTTCTCCCCCCTGCTGACCCCCAATGGCCCGGGCTTGTTCTTGAACCCAGGTCGCTGGTGTGGCGTGAGGTGTGGCGTCCAGTGCCTCAGCCCTCAGTGCCACCGAGCCGGCTCCATCCTAGGGCTTTTGATGCAGACCCCACACCATTTTGGTTGCCCTCCTCTGGACCTCTTCCATTCTATGTTCTTCTGGAGATGTGATCTCCAGAACTGGACACAGTACTCAAAGTGGGGTCTTACCAGTTATCTATATAGGTGCATCACTACCTCCCTCTTTATTTATTTATTTCATTTATTGAATTCTCGGATTAAGACCTTTGAGCATAACAGCTCATTTACAAAGGTTCCATGTTTGAAATGGTACAGACAAGTTACAACAATAGGAAAAGTACAGTAGCAGTTCAGTTCATAATACGTAGTTAACAAAAGAACATAAGACAATGCAGGCAATAAAGTAGGGTAAAACAACTCCACACTGATGCATTGTTCAGGAGTGCCTATATACAGTGAATTGTTACGAAGTGGTAAGTTTTGCCCTAGGGAAGGGGATTTCTCTGCCCAGGAGGGAAAGTGAGATTCATAGAGGGAATTTTGGTGCAGTAGGGTGAAGGATGACAGGAGTAAGAGAGATTCAACCCAAAGGGTCTCATTAGTGTAAGGGCAGGTTATGGAAAGAAGCCTCTCTTTGGGTACATTGGAGCAGATTAGGAGTAAAGACAGAAATTGAATGTGATAGTAGGGGGTGAGGAGGAAAGATATTAGAAGAGGAGCCACCCTGAGGGTTTAGGTGATAAAATTAAAGGTGGAGGAGGACATGAGGGAAGAGGGGTGAGATAATGGGCAGGGCAAGTTCTATCTTGAGTGAGAGGAATACTGAGGTGCAAGGAGAGAGGGAGGGGAGTGGGGTAAGTGCATAGTAAAAGGCATGAAGGGGAAAAATACCTGGTCTAAATTAGGTTCTTGAGTTAGAGTCACACATATTGAGTGCGATCAGATGCACTTTCAGTCTAGATTTAAAAGGGCCTAATTTTGATTCCAATACCAGGTCAGCACCGAGGGAATTAAGCCACAAGGGTGGCCCTGTACTCAAAGGATCTCTGCCCTTGCGATGTACGGTGCATTGGGATTTGAAAGACAGTTTTGCTGGAACCTCTGGTTTGTCCTGGGTTGGATGAGTGGCTGAGAAGTCAATGCACTCCAGGGGGTGCTAGGCCCAGAGTAGACATTTTTGTAGCAGAAATAAATAATATTGTATTCTGATGTCCAAATTAAGCCAGTCAGTGTTCTCATAGAGCTCAAATGTGTGAGTTAAGTGGAGAGCTCCCCAAACAAATCTGCAGGCTTTGTTTAGGGTGGACCTCTCTACAGGGCAATGTTGGTGCCGACTGCATAGACAACCAGGCCATAATCAATGACAGACAAAATTGAGCTATTAACTTCTAGTTTAACTGCATTCTCTGTGAGGCTGTGTCTGTATCGATAAAGTTGTCCTGTTCTGACACTAGCAGCCTTGGCAACGTGGTCTGTGTGTTGACTAAATGATAGAGTACTGTCAAGGATGACCACGAGGTATTTAAAGTTACATACCATTTCAAGTACCTCATTCTTATTGTTATGTATTTTGATGAGATAGGACTTATGGCAGCTTTGGTGGGAGGCTAACAACATTGTTTTTGTTTTTTTTGTAATTGAGTAGGAACTTGGAATTGAGGAACCACTCCTCAACTGCACAAAAATCAGCTTGCATCATATCTTCTAAAGATTCAGGTGCTGGGTAACAGGTGTAGAGCACAGCATCATCTGCGTGTAGAAGGATCTTGTTTTGGCATGCTTTAGGGAGATCATTTGGAAATAGGCTAAGTAGCAGGGGGCCTAATATAAAGCCTTGAGGCACCCATGTGGTGACATTTCAGTGGTCAAACAGAACATTGTTTATCATGACCTGCTGCGTTCTGTCAGAGAGGTAGCTCCGGAAGCAGCCAGCAGAGTTGGCTGCTATCCCTAATTTGGTCAATGGGCTGAGAAGCAATTCATGATTAATCTTGTTGAAGACCTTGGTGAGGTCAATATAAGCAGCCCCCACCAAGAACCCCATATCTAGTGCCTCATGAATAAAGCCAGTAAACTCATCCAAGGCTGTGGTTGTACTGTGTGACTCCTAAAGCCGTGCTGCTGTGGACATTGAGGGTTGTACTTATGTAGTTTACTGTCTGGTTGTATACTATCCACTCAAGAGCTTTTGAGAGAGGGGGGAGGATTGAGATAGGCCGGTAGTTAGCGAGCGCCACTTTCCAGACTTGGGGGAATTTGCCAGTGCTGAGTGAGAGACTTAGGATCTTTGTTAGAGGTGCGAGTAGAACATCCAGGGTGAGTGCTAAGAGCTTGAGGTTAAGTGAGTCACCACTGGTTCTTGTTTTGCCAAGTACTTGTGATAGGTATTTTTTGGCATGAGCTGTCATTTTTTTTTTCAGTTAATTTCTTTTCTCTCTTCCCGGGTGGCACACCTTCAAACCTGAACCCCCAGCTCCATCCCCTGCTTGTGGCCTACCTTCCACTGTCCTCCATGGCTTGCCCCCATGGTGGTGTGGCAGGGATCCCTCAACCTGCCGGAATGGATCCAGTGTGGAGGTTACTGCTATTCACGGTAGCGGGGCCTGCGGGGATCGGCTGTCATCTTGCCACGCCCAAGACTCTTTCCACTTTTTCTCCCCTTAGGAAAAGAGGTGTGCAATGATGCCCTAAGGAGAGAGTGCACACGGATCTGCACGTGCTCCTCCAAGCGTCTGCCTCCTTTCCTCCCCTTTCTAAGTGTCAGTGTACTGTTCCCCAGCTACCGCTAGGGGCAAGTTGGCACCGAATGCTGGTGACCCCCCCCCCCGGAGAAGGAGAGCAGTCCCTTGGATGCTTGATCCTTCTCCTCCCATGCCAATCCCGATGTCCCATGCTCATTCCCAAACATGGGTTGCCAGTGTAGTGCGAGGTAAGGCATCCAGCACCTCAGCCCTCAGTGCCACCAGGCCGGCTAGCCTGAGCTGTTGTGATAATCTTAAGGTAGAAGGGAGGTGTTGTACTAGCTGATGGAGTTGGATTGATACTTGGGTTTGCACCTTGCTTGGGTAGAAGAAAGTCTGGAGGGAGCACTCCACTAAGGTCAGTGAAGGCCTTATTGAAAGCATTGGCAACGCTTTTGGGGTCCTGGGTAATTTTTAGTATTGAGCAATGTGAGAGGAGTTTTACTTGCATTCCCTGTAAGGGATTTGATTTTCTCCCAAAATCTATGGCTGTTGCCCCAGGAGTTGTTTAATTTGGTATTGACGTGAGATCTCTTAGCATTGCAGATAGCACTGGTACATTTATTCCTTGCTGTTTTGTAATTATGGAGATCAATGTGAGACCCTGTGCTCTTAGCTTTGTGCCACAAATGATCCCTGGCCGGCAAGAGATCGAGGAGTTGTGGAGTAACCACTGTCTTACTGGACCCTTTAATTTTCCTCTTCTTAAAGGGGGCATGTATGTTACAGGACTTAGAGAAAATGTTGAAACATAGAAGTTGACGGCAGATAAGGACTGCAAGGTCCATCCAGTCTGCCCTTTTCTTTTTCTACCTTATGAATGTGCCATCGGCCTTTGCTCTGTCAGTGGCCTATCTATTCGTACTCATCTGTATTGCTCCCTTATGCCTGTCCCATGCCTGTTTGAAGCCCTGCACTGTATTCATAGCCACCACTTCTTGAGGTAGGCCATTCCATGCATCCACCACCCTTTCTGTGAAAAAGAATTTCCTCACATTCCCCCTTAATTGGCCCCCCTCTAATTTCATGCTGTCTCTTGTCCTGCTATTTTTCTTATATTTAAACATGTTAGACTCTTTCACCTTGTTAATGCCCTTAAGGTGTTTGAAGGCCTCGATCATATCACCTCTCTCCCTCCTTTGCTCAGGGGTATACATATTGAGCTCTGTTAATATGTCCTCATATGTCTTCTGATGTAGTCCCTGCACCATTTTGGTTGCCCTTCTCTGGACTGCCTCAATCTGGTTAATGTTCTTGTGAAGGTGTGGCCTCCAGTACTGCATGCAGTACTCCAGATGGGGTCAACCAGTGTCTTGTAAAGAGGGATTATTACCTCCCTCTTACGACTTGTGATACCCTACTAATACACCCCAACACCCTCTAGCCTTACCTACTACTTTAGAGGTCTGCTTGGATGATTTCAGGTCATCAGTGATGATGATGCCCAAGTCTCTTTCTTCCTTTGTGACTGCTAGCAACTCCCCTCCCAGCCTATAGATGGCTTCAGGGTTTCTCTTCCCTATGTGCATGATCTTGCACCTCTTTGCATTAAATCCCAGTTGCCACTCTTCTGACCATTTTGCTAGTTTATCCAGATCTCTTCTCATTCTGCCCACCCCATCTGGATCATCTACTCTGTTGCAGATCTTGGTGTCATCTGCAAACAGACAAGCCTTCACTCGAGTCCATCTGCAAGGTCACTAATGAAGATGTTGAAGAGGACTGGCCCCAGGACTGATCCCTGAGGTACCCCACTTGTGACTTGCATCTCTTCTGACTATATACCATTTACCACCACTCTCAGTTTTCTGCCCGTCAACCAGCTTGCCACCCAGTTGAGCAACTTCTGACCCACCCCGAGCCTACCCAGCTTATTTATCAATCTTCTATGTGGAACAGTGTCAAAAGCTTTGCTGAAGTCAAGGTAGGTGACATCAACTGCTCCCCCTGGGTTCACCACTCTGGTTACCCAGTCAAAGAAATCTATGAGATTAGTTTGACAGGACCTTCCTTTTGTAAACCCATGCTGTCTTGGATCCTATGCCCCATGGATTCCAGGTGTTGCACTATCCTTTCCTTAAGGAGTGCCTCCATAATCTTGCCCACTACTGAGGTAAGACTGACTGGTCTGTAGTTCCCTGCCTCCTCCCTGCTACCACTCTTGTGGAGTGGGATCATGTGAGCCCTTCTCCAGTCTTCTGGGACTCTCCTGTGCTCAGAGACTCACTAAACAGTTCTGCTAATGGCTCTGCTAGTTCCACCTTTAGCTCCTTAAGTACCCTGGGATGTATGCCATCAGGTCCCATTGCCTTATCCACCCTGAGCTTGCAAGCTCTTGTGAGGACCCTTTCTTTGTGAAGGGGTAGTGCTCACCTCCCTCCCCCACTGTGTCCATGGTGCTGAGCTGTGGGCCCTGCCCTACCTTCTCTTCAGTAAATACTGAGCAAAAGTATCTATTTAGGATAGATGCTTTTACATGAGTCTCCTCCTCACTTGCTCCCTTTTCTCCATTAAGCTTAGCAATGATCCACCCGCTCTGGACTTTCTCCTTTCACTAATGTATCTATAGAAAGTCTTGTCACCTTTTTTACTGTTCGTGCTAGTGTTTCCTCAGTTTGGGACTTTGCCTGCCTTACTGCCTTCCCTGCTTCCCTTAGGGCAATTTGGTATGCCTCCCTTTCTTCATCCCGCTGTGTTCCCTTATATTTCCTGAAGGCCAGCCTTTTGGCTCTGACCTTTCCTGCTACTGTATTTGAGAATCAAAGTGGTTTCCTTCTTCTTTTGCACTTCCTTTTCTGTCTAACACAATGGGATGTTGCTTCAAGTATAGCATCCTTAATGCTTGCCCACTTTGCCTGTACCCCCTCACCTGTGTTTCTTTTTGCCAGGGTTGGCTTAACTCTGTTGGCCATCTTATCAAAGTCAGCTCCTCTGAAGTCCCATATGTTTGCCTTGGAATGGGATGATTTAGATGTAGTAGCCAAATTGAACCATACCATGTGATGGTCACTGGCCTCCAGGTGACCTTCTACCTGGAGATCTGTGATCCCTTCCCTGTTAGTCAGTATTAGATCTAGGATAGCCCTGTCTCTTGTGGGTTGTTGTACCAGTTGTTTGAGGCCCTCCCCCTGCAGGGAATCCACTATGTGTCTAGTTCTGGCAGATGTTCCTGCTGGTATTGACCAATCTGTATCTGGCATGTTGAAGTCTCCCATTATCAGAACCTCCCCTTTAGCTATCATGTTTTGTATATCTTCTATCAGTAATGTGTCTATGTCCTCTCCCTGGTCTGGGGGCCTGTACACAACCCCAGTTCTTATGACTGTCCCATTTCCTGTTTCCAGGGTGACCCACAGTTCTTCTGGCTCCTTATGTGTGTTCTGAATTCTGTAGCTTTGATATTTTCATTGACATACAGGGCCACTCCTCCCCCCCTTTTTGCACCTCGGTCTCTTCTGAACAATACATAGCCAGGTACTGAAGTCTCCCAAGTGTGGTTACTGGTAAACCACGTCTCACTAATTGCTACTATGTCCAATTTAGCCTCTGACATTATTGCCTGCAGGTCTGGGATCTTATTTCCCAGGCTGTGAGCATTTGTGTACATGGTTTTCCATTGGCCAGATTTTGGTGTGTTAGTTGTTGGGTAAGGTTTGGCAATACCCCTGTGCTTCGTATGGGGAGACAAACGTTTTTTCTTACGTGGTGATGCAAATGAACTGCAAACATGCTGAATCCCTGTTTGACCACTAGCTGAGGGGGGGGAAGGGTGTTCTTCCCATTCGACGTATGGGGTGTTGCACCCCTCTCCCCATTTGCTAGTTTAAATATTCTGCAAAGACGCCAAACTTCTGCCCCAATGCACTGACTCTCCTTAGTCAGATGCAGTCCATCAAATTTAAAGAACTTCGCCTCCCAGAACTGTTGCCAGTTCCTACAAATCTGTGTCCTTTTCCTGGCACCAGCCCTTGAGCTACGTGTTTAGCTCCCCTATCTCCCCTTCTCTGACCTTCTGTCCATCTGCCACCCTCTCCCAGACTGGCAGGATCTCAGAGAAGGAGATGCCGGATGAAATGGATGATAGTTTGTCACCCAGCCTGGTCAGGTGTTCTTTGGTCTCCACAACTGACCGGCTGGTGAGATCATTAGTCCCTGTGTGTACTAGGACATCAATGTTTTCTCCTGCTTTGTGAACAATTTTAGCAATGCGGTCAGTGTCTCTCCATGCTGATATACCTGGGAGACATCTGACCATTACCCCTGGCTGGAGATGGGTATCAACTCCCCGAATCATGGAGTCTCCTATGATCAGAAGTTTTTTGGATTTCCTTTTTGCTTTTTTTTTGTTTTGGTTCCTGATTTGGGTGAGTTTTGTTGTGCTAGCTCCTGTGCCGCAGTGTCCTGCTCTGCAGTGTCTTCTGCCTCTTTGTTTGATTTCAGAGATAGAGGCAGATACCTGTTTGTAGTGTTTATATGGTTTTTGGAGGTAATATGTTTGAGAGCAGAGAGTGATGGGGCATCCGATTTGCCCCTCCTAACCACCTGCCAACCTCCTGGACCAACTACCCCCTGCGGTCGAGGTTTTTCTGTTGGATGCTGGGGAAATGGCGGGTGGTTCTTATAATGTATTTCCTCTTGAATATAAAATTTGAGGCGTGCAATCTCTGCCCATGCTGCCCGTAGCTGAGCCCTAAGATCTCCAATGGCCCAGCATGTAGGACAGTGTCCTAAATCCTGTAAGACTGTCCTTCTGAAAATTGTTCCACAGTACCTGCAGTTAATGATGTCCATTCCAGATAAGTTGCTGGGTTTATAACCTAGTCAGAGTAATTAGAAGGAAAAGAAATGCAAGTAATGGTTTGATTGTGTTTTGTTTTTGTTTTGCTTGTTATAACAAGTTAAATTACTAATGCCTCTGTAAATGAGCTCACCTTGTGGATGCCCCACTGATCCGCCCCTTCCTGCTCTGCCACAGGAAATGTCACAGCTGTGGTACCCTATAAAAGGAGTGTAGTGTGGGGAGGTTGGGGATGGGGTGGGTTAAGGGCCTCCCCTGCCGAAAAAGAAGAACCACAGACGAAAGAACAAGGAGGTAAGAGCAGAAACAATCAGTCAACAACAAATGCAGTAACCCTGAAAGCTTATCCTAATGTTAGATAAAATGGTAAAACCTGTAAAATACCACCTGTAATAATTTCAGAGAAGATACACGCTGTAAGAAACACTTTGCTACAGAGAAAAATAAAACAATGAAATGTTAGCAACAAACAGTAGCAATCCCTGTGAGTAAAAAATTAAAACAACACCACACAGTAAATCTGCTTAGCCAAAAGAAGTCTTAATCCTTTTCCCTTGCTTTGGTAAGTTTCTCTACTCTGCCTTTCAAGCCGTCTTAGAAGGAAAGAGCTCAGGTGAAGCTAGGTGCCTTGGCCAGCAAACCAAGTCTTCTACCTGTTGATAAACCACTCTCCTGCAGTGTCATCTTCAGTAACAAAGGCAACTGACCAGTCTTGCAGACTTAGGTGGGTTATGAGGGAGGCAAGTTGTCCTTTTTTTAATACTCTAGAGGTAATGGTTTTAGGTAGTGTTTTAGGTGCCTTATTGGTCCAGGTACATAAAACTGGCAAGTGGTCACTGATGGTGTCGGGAAGCATTGTAGTACTGATTATTCTTTGTGGCCAGTTAGCTAGAACCCAATCTATGAGAGTACTAGTCCTGGCGCAATAGTTTACCTGTGTAAGTGCCTGTAGAAGCAGAACCGTGTCAATGGCAGAGATGGCATCCTTGTACAGTGCTGCCTCTGGGGATAGCCAATTAATATTGAAGTCCCCCACCATTAGAATCTCCGAAGTATTACAGAATTTGGATTGGTAGTTAAGGGCAAGTTTAAACCCAGTTGTCTGTTTTTTGAGAGGACTGTATACTGATACTAGGGTGAGGCACTTTTCCTGGGCGCCGAGTTGCAACTGCACTGAAGGCAGTTGTGAGCTATACCCAGTGGGAAGGATGGGAAGTACTTTGCACTGGAAAGTGTCTTTAACATATATGACACAGTCACCCCCAAGTTTACCAACTCTATCCAACATGAAGGATGTGTAGCCCTCCAATTGGATTGCCAGGTTAGGGGTTCTAGGGGTAAGTCAGGTTTCAATGACAGATAGGACGTCAGGCTTATGTTGTGTAACCCAGGCCTGCAGTTCATCATATTTAGCCATGAGGCTACAAATGTTAAGTGAAGCAATCGTTATTACCCCCGACTTCTTGACTGAGACTGGTACACCTGCTCCTGTTGCGGGACCAAAGTTGGGGTGAATGTTACCCGAGAGCAGTAGTAGCAGCAGTGCTATGCTTATGGCATGTAATGTTAGACATTTTAACACCTGGGATTTGTGGTAGGTGTTTAATTTATTTTTGCACGCTGTCACTTTGACTATGAACAAGTTCAGCTGGACCAGAGGGATGGGGTATGTGCAGTGTCCACAGAAGTTTGCTGATGTTAAATACAGAGTACCTGGTCCCTGAGGCAGGGAGATTGAAGGGATTACAGTCAGGATTATTTAGAGAATTGACTCTGAGCAGATCTCGAGTGTTATTATTATGGAATGAGGTGGGATGGAGTGACAGCATGAACAGTAGTATTACGGTGCACTGGTACACCATTGATTGCATTTTGGGTGGCATAACTGAACTGATAGGACAGTGTAAAACTATATGCTAGCTTGTGACAAGTTGTAAATCTCAGAAACATAGAATTTGACGGCAGATAAGGACCGCTTGGCCCACCTAGTCTGCCCATTTTCCTACGTAATGGATAAGCTGCTGATCCTAGTTAACCAACAGCCTACTTCCTCCTACCCCCCACTGGAATTGCCTTATGTCTGTCCCATGTATTCTTGAATTCCCCCACTGTTTTTGACTCTACGACCTCAGGAAGGTTGTTTCATGTATCCACAACCCTCTCTGTGAAGAAATACTTCCTCACATTACCTCTGAGCCGTCCCCTCTCTGTCTTCAAATTGTGCCCCCTTGTTTTTGCACATCTCTTTTTCTAAAAGATGCTACCCTCATGGACTTTGTTGATTTCCTTGAGGTATTTGAAAATGTCTGTCATGTCCCCCCCCTCCTTTCCTCGAGGCTATATATCTTTAGTTCCTTTAGTCTTTCTTCATATGTCTTCTGATGCAGACCCTGCATTATTTTGGTTGCCCTCCTCTGGACAGCCTCCACCCTGTCTATGTTTTTGCGAAGATGGGGTCTCCAGAACTGTACACAGTACTCCAGATGTGGTCTTACCAACTGTCTGCACAGATGGCCAACAACTTCTGTTTTCTACTGGTGATGCCTCTCCCTATGCATCCCAGTATCTCCCCAGCCCTCCTTACTGTCTTCTCACATTGCTGGCCCACCTTTTGGTCATCTGATGTGACTACCCCCAGGTCCCTTTCCATTTTTGTTGTTGTCAGTATCTCACCCCCCATTGTGTATTCTTCCCCTGGGTTTTTGTTTCCCAGGCGCAATACTTTGCACTTCTTTGCATTGAATCTAAGCTGCCATACAGTTGACCATTCCTCCAACCTTGCCAAGTCCCTTTTCCTCCTTTCCATCCCACCTTGTGTATCAACCCTGTTGCAGATCTTTATGTCATCTGCAACACTTGGGAGACAAAGAAACAGTATGGCCAGGTGTACATTAACTGTCAATTAAATGATTAGGTGGAGGTGTGGAAAACAGGCGCAAGAGTGGGATTGAGCCAAAGAAGGAGAGCTGTTAAGGTGGCACATCTGGTGTAGGATGGGGATTTAAAGAGTGTCGGGGTGGGAGAAAAATTTCACAGTCAGGAAATTCTACTAAAACAAAGCAAAAGCCAAAAGAAGCAGGCAGGGAATATGGAGCCAGGCAGGTGAGAGCCAATCACGCACAGGCTGCAGAGACTGGAGTCCAATCATAGGAGGGAGCCTGGTCCTCATGGCCAATGAAAATATGGGCATACAAGCTCGAGTCCTGGAAACTTGCCCCATACCTGTCTCTTTGTTGGTGGAACTACGGGCTGAGGAGGGAGCGGGTATTGCTGACAGGGATCACAGCCAGAGCCATGGTCAGCCGAAGAGCTCATTCAGGGGCTTGCTGAAATAAAGAAGGAAAAGGAGTGAGGAGCAGGAATTTTAATGTAGAAAATCAGTGCCTGCAGGTAATCAGTGAGAGAGTCTTAAATAAAACAAAGGAGATAACGATGGTAGGCGTGGGTGGCCAGAGAGAAAGGCCTGGTGGGGGGGTGTCTGATCTTAAGCGCCAGGGGGCTAGGGAACGAGTTTGAGAGTAACTTTGGAGAAGGGGAGCTTTTGGACAGGACAAAAGTGAGGGGAACAGAGGCTTCAAAAAAGGCAAAGTAAGTACTTATTAACGTGGGTAAACAGACTAATTTTAGCAGTAGAATTAACTGGGGGCAGAAGGGTAATACAGCATGAATTAAAGCAGAGAAAAAAGTATATTTTTAGTAGTAAAATCAACCCATAGGCTGCCAGAAGATTTAGAACGTATAGGTTTTTAGGACGTATATACACATCAGTGGCACAGCAAGGGTTAATTGTGGACAGAAGGGTTTTATAGGGGCAAGAAAGCACTACAGGAGAGAACTTCAGGTAGGAGACATTACTGGAGATGGGATTTGAGAAGGTGGGAGAGTACTTCAGATAGCAATCAATTAAACTCTAAGGTACTGTAAATAAGTAAATCAAAATATGGACATACAAGCCTGAGCCCTGGAAACTGGCCCCATACCTGTATCTTTGCTGGTGGACCGGCAGGCTGAGGAGGGAATGGGCACAGCCAGCAGGGATCACAGCCGGAGCCACGGTCAACCGAAGAGCCCATTCAGGGGCTTGCTGTATCTTTACTGGTGGACTGGCGGGCCGAGGAGGGAGTGGGTGTGGCCAGCAGGGATCACTACCAGAACCACGATCAGCCAAAAGCCCATTCAGAGGCTTGCTGTATCTTTTCTGGTGGACCGGCGGGCTGAGGAGGGAGCGGGCACAGCCAGCAGGATCACAGCTGGAGCCGCGGTTACCCGAAAAGCCCATTCAGGGGCTTGCTGAAAGATCTGTGCTGGTGATACCCTTCCTTAAGTACCCCAGCATCCCACTAGCCTTCCCAACTGCCTTGATGCACTACCTGACCACCTTTAGGTCATCTGATATGAGTACCCCCAGGTCTCTTTCCTGCTTGGAGGTCTTCAGTACCACTCCCCCATTTTGTACTCCACCCTTGGGTTTCTGTACCCTAAGTGCATTATTTTGCACTTTTGCGCATTGCAATCCAGCTGCCATCCCCTTGACCACTCCTCAAGTTTTTTCAGGTCTCTACTCATTCTTTTCACCCCCATCAGAGTGTCCACCCTGTTGCAGATTTTGGTGTCATCCACAAAGAGGCAGACCTTCCTTTCCAGCTTCTCTGCAGTGTTACTGATAAAGACATTAAAGAGGACCAGTCCCAGCACTGATCAGTGAGGCACCTCACTGGTCACCCTCCCTTCTTTAGCATAAACTCTGTTTACCACCACGCTCAGTCACCTAGCTCCTTACCAATTTAGCAATTTCTTATTCATTTTACCACCATTGGACCTACTTCTTAGCTACCTAGCTTGCTTGCAAGTTTCCTGTGTGGAATGGTGTTGAAAGCTTTACTGAAATCTAGGTAGGCCATGTCCACTGCTCCTCCCTGATCAAATTCCTTGGTCACCCTGTCAAAGAAATCTATCAGATTTGTTTGACAAGACCTCTTGCCATGAATTCATGCTGTATCAGGCCTTGTAACCCACTGGATTCAAGATATTCCACAATCCTTTCCTTCAGCAGTATGTCCATTAACTTGTCCACCACTTAGCCAGCCCAGTGGCGCTGAGGGTTGAGGCACTGGACACCACACCTCACACCATGCCAGTGACCCATGTTCGGGAATGAGCATGTATTGCTGGAGGTCAGTTGGGAGGAGGATGGAGTGTCCCATGGACAGCTCTCCTCCTCCGGGGAGGGTGGATAGGGAGGTCCGACGAGATGCCGGCTCCAGGGGGCTGATGCATCCTTGGGGCCGATTGGATGGGGCAGCAAGAGTGGCATCAGATGTGCAATGTATGGAAGCATGCATTGCAGCATCATTGACACCATTGCATGCCCATGCCAAGGGAGGGCAGGGAATATGTAAGAAAAAAATTCCCCTTGGAAGCATGATGGGTACCCCGATGGCATCGCCATGGATGCACCCAAGTCAGCTCCCTCCTGTGCCCATCCTCCAGGTCTCCGCAGTAATGGGGTAAGTACCTGATGGGATGTGGCCTGGGAAGCGTTGTGGTGGGGAGGTGAGCTCTGGCCATGACTGGGGCATTGGATGTGAAGGCTAGCCAGAAGGAGGAACCAAAGGCAACCCCCCCAGCTGAGGAATAAATAAAATAACTTGCCCACCGCTGGTGTCAGGCTGACTTGCCTGTAATTGCCAACCTCCTCTCTGTTACCACTGCTGTGAAATGGGACTACATCTGCCCTCCTCTGGTTCTTCAGTGCCACTCCTGTTTCCAGTGAGCTGCTAAACAGGACTGTCTGAGGTGCAGCTAGTACCTCCCTGAGCTCCCTCAGTATCCTTGGATGCACCCCATCTGGTCCTATTGCTTTGTCCGTATGAGCTTGTTAACTAGATTTCTATTTCTTTTTCAAACCCTGCCAATTAACATTCCCAGTTCAGACTGATTAAAAATAACTGAAGCTTGCCACCAGTTTATTTGGGGCAAGGGGGAAATCCAGGGTTAAGTGCAGGACTTGCAGAGACCAAGAAGGGAAGGGGGAGCGGGCCTGCCTAATTTGAAAACGTACTTCCTGATGGCACAACTTTTACCCTGGCTATAAAAAAAAGACCTGAAAATGTATGACTAACTGTGGAGAATAATATTAACACAGGGTATTATCACTGTTTGACTCAGCCACATTGGGGATGGGGGCCGGGCCACCTCCATTACAAATTCTTGGATTAGTCAACTATGTTGGAACTGGGGCAGAGTTGGGAGAGAGCTTTGGATAGTAAGCAAGATCACTAGATTCACACTTGTGGATCAGTGTGAAGAATTTAACCCCCCGCCCCCAAACAGATGCAACCTTCTTGAGGTAGAAAACTATGGGACTTGCCAGATCTTCACAGTTCTTTCACGGAGGGCAAGTAAAATAATTTGACATAATGCAGAGGGATTTCACCCGCAGATGTTCAGATTTTTTCCAGTATTTCCAGGTGGTGTAATTTCTTAGAGGGGATCTAGGATAGCAGACAAACCGGAGGAGGTGTATCATTGGAAACAAAGGGAAGCAGGCAAAGCATTAAGGAGTGCAAAAGTCCAAACAGAAGAGAGAATGACACAGGAGGTAATGAAAGGGTACTAGACAAGACATTTTTTAAATATATAAGTGAAAAGAGGAAGACCAGGGGTGAGATTGTGAGGTTAAAAGGGAAGGAGGGGGACCAGGAAAAAGCAGATATCATGAACAGATACTTTTGTTCAGTGTTCACAGAGGAAGGAGAAGGGAATGCACCACAAAAAAGTAGTAAAAGATTTGGAGGGAGGGAGGTGGACACTAGTTCTTTTTTGGAGGAGAGAGTCCTGAAGGGACTTGCTATTCTGAAGGTGGACAAATCAATCTGACCAGATGGGGTGCATCCAAGGGTATTAAGGGAGCTCAGGGAAATACTGGCTGCACCTCTGACAGTTCTATGTAACAGCTGACTGAAACAGGAGTGGTTCTGGAGGACTAGAGGAGGGTGGATGTAATCCACTACACAAAAGAGGTAGCAGGGATGAGGTTGGCAATTATAGACCAGTCAGCCTGACATCGGTGGTGGGAAAGTTAATGGAATCACAGATGAGGGAAAGGATTGTGGAATATCTTGATTCTAGTGGATTAGAAGACCCATGGCAGCATGGTTTCACAAGGAGGAGGTCATGTCACACAAAACTGATAGATTTCTTTGACTGGGTGACCAACATCCTAGATCAGAGTGGAGCAGTGGACATTGCCTACCTAGATTTCAGTAAGGCATTCAACACTGTTTCACATGGGAGACTACTAAGCAAGCATGGTAACTTAAGAGTGGGTCCAAAACTGAATAACTGGATAAGAAATTGGTTAGGAGATATGTGACAGAGGGTGGTGGTAAACAGAGTTCACTCCAAGGAAGGGAGGGTGACCAGTGGGGTGTCTCAGGGATCAGTGCTGGGAACCAGTCCTCTTCAGTGTCTTTATAAGTGACATTGCAGAGGAGCTGGAAGGGAAGGTCTGCCTCTTTGAGGATGACACTGGGGGAGGGGTATGGAAAGGATGAGCAGAGACCTGAGAAAAATAGATGAGTGGTCAAAGGTATGGTTGCTGGGTTTCAGTGCAAAAAAGTACAGAATAATACACTTAGGGCACAGAAACCCAGGGGTGAAGTATAAAATGGGTGGAGTGCTATCGATGACCACCAAGCAGGAAAGAGACCTGGGAATAATCATATCTGATGACCTAAAGGTGGCCAGGCAGTGCAACAAGGCAGTAGGGAGTGGCAGCCCTGACAGAGACAGCGCTAGATAGGGCAAAAAGGGAAAAAGTTGCAGCTTGCCCAGAAATGACCCACTTTCCACAGGACAGTGGGTCCAAAGTGGTGCATCTGTCTCTAACAATAGCTGAAAGATGGAAAATTAAACAATAGAAAAGTATTTTCACTCAACAAATTTAAGCTACTGTACTAGTTAAATTTCTACTTACGATTAGGTTTGGACCCAGTTGTTTCTCATTTTGACCCACATATTTTACACCTATGGGTCTAATTTGACCCATGTTTTAAAACCCCTAGCGCTGTCACTGAGCCCTGATGTCCAAGCTTTCTTCTGCCTACAACAGTGCATGTTGTTTTGCCCTGCTAGCCCCATTTTCTGCTCACCACTGTGTCCTCTACAATATGCTAGGATGGCTCCCACTGCAAGTCCACTTCTTGCCCTTGGCAGCTTGGTTGACTCTGCCATCCGGACTGGCCAGGAGTCCCCCCTTGCAGCCATCCTCTCAGTTCATAGAGTTCATCATTGCCTATGCTCTCACCGTATCCCCCTCTCTGTATATTCCCAGGGTATCCACCAATATGGGCAGTAGAGCTCTGTTGGTAGCTGCCCCAATGTTTTGGAATCAACTACCTGCTGAGCTCCGCTCCACCGACACTCATGGCCACTTCAAATCTCACCTCAAAGAGTGGCTCATGGTAACCTCCGGGTGCCATTGCTTCCCTGGATAGTCCATATACTACTGTATATAGCATGTACATATTTTTGACATTTGTTTTTCTGCTAGTACAGGTATAAGCTTAGTAGATCTATCTATTACAAATCTTGTACCTTTGTGGAACTCTGCTGTCAAGCTACCCTGTATTCTAGTGTACCAGTTTATTGTAAACTATACATTATTTGTAATCATGTTTTATTGTCTAACTGTTGACAGTCGTATGCATTGCTGCTTGTAACTCTGTGCCACTGTATGGTGCCCAGGTCATGCCTGAAAACAGTCCCTGGGATCAACACACTCACTCAGTTACAAAAGTCATAAATAAATAAAATAAAAAGTGGGATGCTGCGGTGCATAGGAAGGGGTATAGCCAGCAGAAAGAAGAAGGTGATGGTGCCTCTGTATAGCCCACTGGCTAAGACCTCACCTAGAATATTGTGTGTAGTTCGGTAGACCACATCTCCAGAAGGACACAGAGTGGAGGCAGTCTAGAGGAGGGCAACTAAAATGGTGCAGGGTATGCATCAAAAGCCCTATGAGGAGAGAGACTAAAGGACCTCAATATTTACACCCTGGAACAGAGGAGGGAGAGAGGAGATGTGATAGAAACCTTTAAATACCTCAAAGGGATAAATATGGTACAGGAGGGGAGTATATTTTCAGAAGAAAAGGTGCTCAGGAATAAGTGGACATGCTATGAAGCTGGGGGGGGTAGATTCAGGAGAGATGTGAGGAAGTACTTTTTCGCAGAAAGAGTGGTGGATTACTGGAAAAGCCTTCCAGTGGAGATGGTGGGGGCAAAAACAATGGTGGGGTTCAAGAATGCATGGGATAAGCATGCTGCATTTAACATCAACTCCACGCTGCACCTTTCTGTCCTGTTTGTACCTGCCTGCAGCTGATTGGGGAGGCTGTGACTTTCACCTGCGGAGAAGCAAACTGTGCCCTGAGTTTGGGAAGCTGTCTGCTGCTTTTTACATCTATTGCCGGTGTCTTGGTAAGCGAGGGGGCTACCGGGCGGGTGAGTGCGGCTAGACAGCTAATTCAGGGGCGGCGACTGCAGTTCAAAAGCACCGCGTGTTTGTAACATCAGAGACTGCTGCTGCATTTAACATCAAGTCCATGCTGCACCTTTCTGCCCTGTCTGTACCTGCCTACAGCTGATTGGGAAGGCTGTGACTTTCACCTGAGGAGAAACAAACTGTGCCCTGAGTTTGGGAAGCTGTCTGCCGCTTTTTACATCTATTGCTGGTGTCTCGGTAAGCGAGGGGGCTACCGGGTGGGCGAGTGCGGCTAGACAGCTAATTGGGGCGGAGACTGCAGTTCAAAAGCACCGCATGTTTGTAACAGCAGAGATTGCTGCTGCATTTAACATCAAGTCCACGCTGCACCTTTCTGCCTTGTCTGTACCTGCCTGCAGCTGATTGGGGAGGCTGTGACTTTCGCCCGCGGAGAAACAAACCGTGCCCTGAGTTTGGGAAGCTGTCTGCTGCTTTTTACATCTATTGCCGGTGTCTCAGTAAGCGAGGGGGCTACCAGGCGGGTGAGTGCGGCTAGACAGCTAATTGGAGCAGAGACTGCTAATTGATTTCCCAATAAATTTGTACCATCTTTAGCAGTTGTACGTGTGGGTGGAAGTATGCAGGAGTGGTGGAGTCACTTTCCGGAGTCAATGGAGGGAGACTGCGGGGAGACTGCATGTAAAATAAATTTTACTGTTGTTAGATAACTTTGTAACTATTTTATTAGACTATTAACTGATTATACAGTTAATATGTGAGGCTTTCAGATATTTATGATATGTTGTGTTACGGGGTTGTTTTTGTTAGATCATGGTCTTATATACTGCACTGACCCTATATTGGCAAATGTTTATGATTATTCATTCACTGACTATACATTTTCAAATTTACTAAGTGTTTCTGCTTCCGGTTTTTCCTTAACTATAAGGGATTTGGGTAGTCTTAGTGGGAGAAATGTGTATGAAATGGTTTTTTTTTGCTCAACATCTAGTGCAGAAATTTTGTTTGTTTCCTTGTTGCTTGGTACTATGTGGTGTCTTCTACTTTTATCTGGTGATGTGGAAACAAACCCTGGTCCTTCAATTTCAAATGAAGGAAATTATGACAACTATTGGCAAACTAAAGGCTTGAGAATAACCCATTTAAATGCTAGAAGTTTTATGTCTAAACAAGCTGAAATTGAGGCATGGCTTACTATTTATGACCCAGATATATTTAGTGTAACTGAAACCTGGTTGAAACCTTCAGTATCAGATAATCTTGTTGCTTTTGAAGGTTATAATGTAATCCGGAAAGATAGGACTGGAAAAAAGAAGGGAAGGGGTATAATGGTGTATTATAAGTCTGAATTAAAATTAGTAGAGATTTTTCCTGAATATAAACAAGTTTCCAATTTTGAATGGTTGTTATTGGAATTGAAATTGGGTGGTTGCCAAAAGCTGCGATTTTGTACAGTCTATAATCCCCCAAAAACTGCTAAGAAAGGGTTGGATGATATTTTAGAGTTTGTAGCAACTATTCAATCAGGTAGTGATCTTTTGATTACTGGAGATTTTAATATTCATTGGGATCCTATAAATGATCCTTCTATAGAGACGTTACTGACTAATGTTGGTCTGTCTCAGCTCATTAACTCATTTACTCGTATGAATATGAATAGTCAGAACCATACAATTTTAGATTGGGTTCTTGTTAATAAACAGGTAAACATCTGTGGTGTTGGTGTATTACCAGATGTAATAAGTGACCATTTGTCCTCTTATTGCATATGGAGATCTAAAAGACCTAAATTGCCTCCTAGGTTCATTTCATACCGTAAGTTTGTTATTAAGGTTAGTGGTGATCTTCTTGTTGATTTGCAGAATATTGATTGGATTTATTTGGATGCAATCCCAGATGTAAATATTGCTGTTGATTATTTCACTTCCACTCTTTTGGGGTTACAAAATAAATATTTTCCTAGAGTGGTTAGGAGAGTTAGAGGCTCCCTTAATACGTGGATTACTGCCCCTTTGTTACATTTAATTAAATTGAGAGATTCTGCTTGGAAATTGTATAAGGTAACTAAGTTAATGAGTGATTTTAATAGCTATAGGAAGCTTACAAATGAATGTAAAACAAAAATTAGGCAAAGTAAATCTAGTTATTTTTAGAACCTACAAACCTCTAGTTTAAATAACCCAAAAAGGTTTTGGTCTTCTATAAATTCTTTAATTAATTCATCAAGGGAAGAATCTATTTGGGCTTTTAATAAGGATGGTCAGATGATTTCTGATGTGCAAGTTATTTGTGATTCTTTTGTGGACAAATTTCTTGATTTGTCTAGGTATACGCAGGCCTTTATTCAGGACCCGTGTATAGATAGACAATCTCATGTTGTTTCTTAAATCTGGTTCTTTTTCTTTTTCATTTATTGAACCATATCGGGTTTATTATCTTTTGAAACACATGCCAATTTGTTCAAGTGCATGTGAACTTGAAATCTGGTTCTTAAAACTGATTTCTGAATATATTACTTATCCATTTACCTATATTTATAATTTGCCTTTGCTTACTGGATGTTTCCCTGATGTATGGAAACAAACAGTAATCAAACCTATTTATACATCAGGTGATAGAATGGACATGGACAATTATCGTCCTATTTCTCTTTTGCCACCCTTAGGTAAGATTTTTGAGAGACTTGTGAATGAGCAGTTTACTGCCTATTTACAAGATAATGGTCTTAGGATGCATGATCAGCATGGGTTTTGTAAGTATCATGGGAAGGGGACGGCCTTGGCCAGGTTCACGAACCACACCAGTGTAGCTATGGATGAGGGTTTGCTCACTGGTGCTGTGTTTGTGGACCTGTCCAAGGCCTTTGATTTAGTGAGTCATTCTTTGCTGATTGGGATGCTTCAAAGTTATGGTATGACAGAGATTGCTGTTGATTGGTTTCATAGTTATTTGTCCGATCATCCACTTAAGGTAGGATTAAATGGAGCTTTCTCAACTAGTAAAATCTTGTTACAGGGGGTGCCACGGGGGTCCAATTTGGGCCCCTTGTTGTTTACAGTATTTGTAGATGTTGTTCCATCTTTATTGAATGATACACATTGCTTGATTTATGCAGATGATATTATTCTGTATAAAAGTTCAACTTCTGTTGAATTTATAAATAAGTCTTTAAATAAAGACTTTGCCATTTTATGTGGGTGGTTAAAAGGGAATTGTTTAGCATGAAATAATACGAAAACAAAGTGTATACTTTCTGGATTTAAAATTAGATTAAATAGATCTCAGAATTTGTCCATTTTTGATTTATTGGTTAATGTGATGGAGTAGGTTAAACAGTTTAAATATCTTGGTGTCCTCTTAGACCAACATTTAACATTTTCTGATCATGTAAAATATATTTATTGTTAGATAAATCAGAGACTTGGTGTATTATTTAAGCTCAAATCCATGTTGACTTTACCAGCAAGATGTGCAATAGCTGAGGGTGTCTTATTACCACAATTGAATTACAATGCATTTCTCTTTACTAACTTGTTTAATAGAGATTTCTCTCTTCTTACTAATGTGTTTCATGGTATTTATAGATTTACTTTTAATTTGCCTTACTCTACTCATCATTGTGAGCTGTATAGACTATCTGCCTGGCTTCCTCCCAGGATGGGTTGTCTATACAGTTTATGTTTATTAACAGATAAAATCCTTCATCAAGGGACTGATTCTTCATTATATTCACTTCTTCGTATTAAAATAAATTCACTGAAACTTCGTTCTGATCAACAAATTAAGTTAAAGGTCCCTAAGACTAAGACTAAAATGGGGGATGGTTCGTTTACTTACTCTGCTGCTAAAAATGGGAATGAGCTTCCTATTGCTTTATATGAAAATGTTTGTCATCAGACTTTTAAAATTAGGTTAAGAAATTATTTTCTTGATAAATTGCAATGTTGTTGTTTTTAATGATCATTCTATATTTATTACTAATGTTAGGTAATGTATGTTAAATGCTGTATTGTATTGTTATGTGAGTTTGCTTATTGTAAACATCTTGACTGTATATGTATTCAGTCCCCGGGTCGTACATGAAAACGGGCCTTTGGCTCATTGTATTTACCCGGTAAACAAATGTTTAAAATAAAAAATAAATAAAATAAATAGTGGAAAGGGAGGGAGGAGGGATAAGTAGCTGTAGATCAGGCACGGTCTAATGTAATAGTGTAGGTAGAGAGAACTGGGCAGAGTGGATGGGCCAAGGGGTCCATGTCTGCCGTCAAATTATGTGTTTCTGTTTCTGTGAGGGACCCCCCCCTTGTGGTATTCTCTGAAAATGCACGTCTTGGGACAACAACTAGAAAACATTTCACTCTAGTTCAGTGCTATGGAACTAAGTGGGAAGCCCAGCCACTGCTTAGTGAGATGGTATGGGAAAGGGAAGCACAAATAAAAACTAGAAGAGCAGGACTGGCACAATATCTGGGAGGGGGTGTTCATGTTCACCCCTGTAGCCTGTGACAGTTGGAGGGAGTTTTAGTGGAAGGTGGTAAACAGCTTATTTCTTGACTCCCTCCTGAACTAATAATTTCCATGGTGGGGGCACAGATAGATACTGGAGGAACTGTAGTGAGGAGGACACACCCTATCATGTTTTTTGGGTGTGTGCATGGATCAGGTCCATCTGGGAGGATATTTGACTCAAGAATCAATAGATGGTAAGCATGTTTCTAGTGCCTGGCTTTGAACACCTTATCCTGTGGAAACTACCCAAGGGGAGGAACTCCAACCAACAAAAAGTATTTGTGGGAATACTGCTGACAGCAACTAGCAAAGCTATCACTAGAAGATGGTTAACACCAGCATGCCCTAAAATAGAGGACCAGGTATCCATCTTGAAGTCATTATACCAAATGGAGATAGTTACAGCAGATCTGCATCTGCAGGTGGAGAAATGTAAGAGTTTGGTTACCATTTATGACCTTTATTGAAGAACTGGAGGGCCACTAAGTGCTCTCGCAGCAGGCAGATGGTTACTAAGAGTTCAGGTATGGGCACCTTTGGGGTGGGGTGCTGGGGATCCTGGAGATGATATTGTGGCCAGCTATGCCACTGCCAGTCAGATGTACAGATACATGGTGTTATATTCTTTTTTTTTTTATGGAGGACTCAGATTGGTTCAAAGGGATAACACTTCCATCAAGACCATTACATCCTTAAGATAGTTCCCTTACAACCATCATTACAATCCCCCCTTCTGTACTATCCAGGATTCCATATTTTGCAGAACTCAAATAAAACAAACATAGATATTCAATATTACTTTATAATTCCCTCTTGGATTTGTATATATAAAGGACCCCATATTTTTTCAAAGGAAATGAATTTCTGCTCCTTTAGGTAATAAACCATTTCCAATCTCATTACATCTATCAAAAAATTCAACCAGGTATCAAAGAGTGGAGGAAAAGAATCATTCCATTTTAAAAGAATACATTTTTTTGCCAAAATCATAGAGATAACAGATACAATTCTTTGATGGGTCGTCATCAAACTATTTTGCCCTGAAAGAGCCAAAAGTCCCATCATAGGATCAATTTTTATATTCAATTTCAGGATCTTATTGAGAAAATCATAGATTTTGAGCCAGAAATTCTACAAATAAGGGCAGTTATGTAACATATGTACTAAGGTGCCAGAGGTACAAGCATATCTAGGGCAATTCGGAGATATTGTATTATTAATCTTGTGCTGCCTATAAGGGGTAAAATAAGTCAGATGAAGGGTCTTAAGATGTATTTGCAGCAATTTACTAGATTTAATATTAGCAATCAGAAAAAACAAAATTTGGTCCCACAAACTATTGGATTTCTGCACTCTTAAGTCGTTTGCCCACTTTTCTTTTAACTGATACATATCATCATCAGCAAATCCAACACCTTAGTAATACCCAAGGAACCAAAATTATTTTTAGTCTTAATTAAATTCTTAACTTGAAGATATTTGAAATAATGTGCATGAGGGATATTGTACTTCTCTTGTAATTGTGTTAAAGATAATATAATGCCTTTCTTATATAGTTAAGAGAAATCAAACATGCCTCTTTCATTCCATCCTTTATAATGAGAACTGATAATTGATGGTGAAAAATAATAATTTTTATGTACCAGAGAGAATTTTGTAATCAGAAGGTTAATTTGTAAGAGTTTATGGATCTCCAGCCAACATTTAATAGATGTATACGTAACAGGATTAATTATTTTCTGAGATTTTATATTCTTACTATAATGCCCTGAAAAGAGGAACTGACTCAGGGGCTGGCTTCCATGGATGTCCTGTTCAACTCTCATAGATAGAGAATGAAATCTGCCATCTCTTAGCCAATACCATATGTCTCCTATTTGAGTCGCATAATAATAGTATTTAAAATTTGGTAAAGCAAACCCTCCTTTTTCTTTAGGGAGAATACGTTTTTGATAAGAAATCCTTGTTTTTTTCTTATTCCATATGAAGTTTATAATAATCATTCTTAAATTATTGAAAAAGATATTAGGAATGATGATAGGGATAGCATTAAATTTATTAAAATTTTTGAGAGAACGTTCACCTTTATCACATTTATTCTACCAATTAAATGTAGTGGAAGATGAATCCACTTTTCTAGATCAATTTTAAGTTCCCTAAGTAACTTTTTTTTGCTGTTAATTTCTTTATCCACCTGGTCCCTGGTGGCTATACATCCCGTTGGATTCCCCCAGCCCCGTCCCCTGCTCGCAGCCTACCCTTCCAGCTGCCCAATGGCCTATACCCACTGGTGGGGTGGCAGGGAACCTCCAACCTGCCTAACTCTGGATCCGGTGCTGGAAGGATTACTGCCCATTGCAGGGGCAGCACCAGTGGGGACTGACCATCACTATGCCTCGCCAGTACCCATTTTTCCTCCTGTTTTGGATCCCCTAGACAAGGCGTGCAATGATGCCCAAGGAGCGAGTGCACACGCTCCTGTACGCACTCCTTCGAACATCTGCCTTGTCTACCCCCACATTGTAGCTTTCGGTGTACCAGACCCCCTAGCCTCCGCCAGTGGCCAATCATGCACCTAATCATTGGTGTCCCCCTCCCCAGAGAAGGAGAGTAGTCCTCGGATGCACAATCCCTCTCCTCCCCTGCCGACCCCCGTCAGCCCGTGCTCGTTCCCAAACATGGGTCGCTGGTGTAGGATGAGGTAAGGCAACCAGTGCCTTGGCCCTCAGCACCACTGGGCCGGCCAAGTTCCCTAAGTAACTTAATAAAATTTGCTTGATATAAAGCTTCATATTTATTTGTCAGATCTACACCCAAATATTTAATGGACTCTAAGTGTTCCCCTACCCCAAGCCCTGTAGTATCAAAATGAAAATTATCATCTAATTTCATCAAAGGAGTTTTTTGCCAGTTTATCTTGTAACCTGAAAAATTACCATTTGTAGAAGACAATCTAATAAATTCTAAAATATAATTTAAAGGGTTTGTTAGATAAAACAGGATATCATCCGCATAAAGACTAATTTTATGAACCATATTATTAACTTGAATTCCATTAATATTATCATTCTGATGAATACCAATAGCCAATGGTTCGATAGCTAAAACAAACAGCAAAGGGGAGAGGGGACACCCCTATCTCATACCTCTATGTAAAAAAAATTGAATCGGATAACACATTATTTATTCTAATAATAGCTTCAGGATTTGAATATAATGTTTTAACCCAGGTCAGGAACAGATTGCCAAAGTTCATTTTTTTAAGAAGGGTGAGTAAAAATACCCATTCCACGTGGTCAAATGCCTTTTCAGCGTCAACTGCAAGCAATATTCCATCATGCTGTTTATTATTTGCTATGATATTTGTAGTTCTGCGCACATTATCAGCAATTTTCTGTCCTTTAATGAAGCCCGTTTGATCTTGTTCAGTGAGATCAGGGAGTGTCCCCATCAACCTTAAAGCCAAAACTTTAGCAAAAATTTTATAATCGCCATTTAATAACGATATAGTTCTACAGGACCCACATAAAGTTGGATCTTTCACTTGTTTATGAAACAATAGCAAAGTTGCCTTTTGAAATGAGGAAAGGATAGATCGAGCCCCACTAAAGTTATCAAAAAGTTTAGTCAGAAAGGGGATCAAAAAAGATTTACATTTTTTATAGAAATCAATATATATCCCATCTGGACCCGAGGCTTTCCCTGAGGAGAGACTGTCAATTGCTCATGAAATTTCATCTTGAGTTATAGATTTATCAAGCGCTTTTCTCGCCTCATTATTAATTTGCTTAATATGTAATTTAGACAAAAATTGTTCCAATCCCTCCTGATTGTAATCATATTCTGACATATATAATTTTTGATAATAACCTACAGAAAGTTCCGTTATCACTATAGGGTCTCTCTCTAAACCTCCCTCTTCATTTTTTATTGAGTTAATGTTATTCTTTTCCTGATCTTTTTTAGTTGCCAAGACATTAATTTTAAAGGCTTATCTGAGAACATCTAATAATTAGACCTTGTTTTCAATATTTGATTTTCAGCTTTATCAGTTAAAAGTCTATTCAGATCCGTCCTTTTTTTAATCATTTTGTTATAAACATCCATTTCATTATTCAATGTATAAATTTGTTCCAAAATCTGTTTTTCATTCTATAACATGGTGTTATAGTCTGTTATATTTTGTGTATGTTTAAAATGCCACAGGAAATAGTGGATAAAAGGGTCACATGAAAGAAGAGAATGGATTGTTTTTTTTCAAAGGTCTGCAAATTCCCTGTAACCTAAGAGAAACTGGTTTTCCCAGGGAAGCTGGAAATGCATTTTAAAAGAGTCTTCCTGACTAACACAGAGGTCCTAAATCTATCACCTGTGATAAAAATTGTCACTTGAAAAGACAGGAAGCTTCAGAAGACATCATTGGGGTAGCTATTAAAGAGGAAAAGGGTTATAAACTCAGGAGCTGTTAACAGCTAGCCCTGTCTTAAAAAAAAGTTACACTTCAAAGGACAGGGCTAGATTCCAGGAAACTGTCATGGTATAATTATTTTGGTTAGCTGGCAGGATACTGGAATTGTAAGACAGTCTGACTAATAAAGGTATGAGTCCCTTAAAATTTTTTTGGGAAAGTGCAAGAGTGACATCTACTGGCTTAAAATTTAGGACCAGACCAAAACTTACAGGCTGCCTGGGACCCCAGGCATTTAAGACCCTCCACAGAGCATTTTGAGGACACTTTGCTTTTGGACCCTCTTCTGAGCACAAAAGAATAACCGCCAGCAGACACACAAGATGCAAGACTGCTACAGAAAGGACAGAAACCTTTGAAAAATCATTTATTTTTCTGGACTTCATATTCACTATGAATTTAAGGTAGAATTTTAGATAACTGTTATAGTGCATTTTTTTACATGTCCACTTTTATTTGTGTTATTCTGTAGCCAAAATTTTCCAAACCTTTTTCTTGTAATGTATGATAATTATTTAATAAAGATAAAGAGAATCCTGCCTGAGTGAGATTTCTATACTGTGTGTGTGATTGTGAGATGTTTCAGTAATAATCTGTGACTAAACTATTATTGCTAAGGGATGCCATCATAAGCTACCAAATTGAACAAGGGTCTGAAAAGGTAAAGAGAAAGTCTGGGTAAAGATAGGGGGAATACCAAAGTCTCAAGAAAGGGTCTGTGGGGATTTGAACTAGGTTATTGCACACCTTATGGGAGAAGGCAGAATCAGGGTTATGGTGCTGCTCCAAAGAGGTTGTAATGCTTGGATCTTCCCCCTTTGTGTAACAATCAAGAAGGGTTCATATTTGGTTACAAGACTTGAGACTAGTATTGTACCCTGATCCAGAGTAAAGAGGAGACCCTGGGCCTTCATGGCGAGAGCTCAGTTATGAACTCAGTGAGCACCATAGAAGGACACAAAGAGGATATCCCCTGTTTCCCCTCCCTGTCATGAATTGCACTTAGGGCTGGGCACCATGAGCTTAGTGGACCTGATCCTCAGGAGTGGGTTCATGATAGATATAACATAGGGAAGCAATTAACTCAACAGTCTTATGTTAATGTGTTTTGATTAACACAGTTTTAAAGTTTATTTAGTTTTTGTTTATTGGTTAGGTGCGCTAGACAATAGAGTTTCCTGTTTTCAGGCATGATCTGGGTGGGTTACAGACATGGTGACAGAAGTCACATGGTGACAATACATTTCAGAGCAAAGCTTATGAGGTTGGTAAAATAATACATGACCAAAACATATGTTATGGTACAGAGCATTTAACTATGGTAAAGTTACAGCGATGTTACACTGTATGTTCTTTGTTTAAAAGAGAATGTACTTGAGAGTCTGTTGGATACTGGAACAATGTTTTATAGATAACATACAATAATCAGTGGATAAAAATGTACTCCTAAGCTACCCAGTTTACTTACTAGTCTACAGTGTAGAACAGTGTCAAAATAGTCCAGCAGCATAGCTCAATTTTTTTGTGTGAATTGTGCGCTTTTTGATACCAGCATGGCACTTGGCATGCTTGAACAGGCTCATAAGACAATCATTTTCTGATATAGTGCCAAGCTGTAAAACAATCTGTTACCATAGAAACCAATTTGTAATTGGAACCTTATATTATCTACAACACCCATTGCTGTCATGTGTCTATTATGCAGTCACAGTGATCCAAATATTCACCATGCATCTTTTTCCTTTTAAGTATTCATGAAGAAAATCACTTTGTTACAGAAATCTACATTATTGATACCGTAATGATTTAAAAATACTTTTTTGTACAAACAGCATTGCTTTAAAGAAAATAATTATCAACGTCAATATTGTCCATAAATTTGAAATCAACTTGAAACATAGAAACATAGAATTTGACGGCAGATAAGGACCGCTTGGTCCACCCAGTCTGCCTATTTCCCTACCTACTGGATAAGCTGCAGATCCTAGTTAACCAGCAGCCTACTTCTTCCTACCCCCACCCCCTAGAATTGCCTTATGACTGTCCCATGCATGCTTGAATTCCACCACTGTTTTTGACTCCACAACCTCCTCCAGAAGGTCGTTCCATGCATCCACAACCCTCTCTGTGAAAAAATACTCTTAAATTACCTCCTGAGCCACCCCCATCTTCAAATTGCCTCCTTGTTCTTGCACACTTTTTTTGAAAGATGCTACCTCTTGGACTTTGTTGATTCCCTTGAGGTACTTGAATGTTTCTATCATGTCCCCCCTCTCCCTCCTTTCCTTGAGGCTATACATATTAAGCTCCTTAAGTCTCTCTTCATATGTCTTCCAGTGCAGACCCTACACCATTTTAGTTGCCCTCCTCTGGACAGCTTCCATTCTGTCTATGTCTTTGCGGAGATTGGGTCTCCAGAACTGCAGCAGTACTCCAGATGGGTTCTCACCAGCTGTCTGTACAGAGGATAATAACTTCCTGCTTTCTACTGGTGATGCCTCTCCCTATGCATCCCAGTATCCCCAGCCCTCCTTGCTGCCCTCTCACATTACTTGCCCACCTTTAGGTCATCTGATATGACTACCCCCGGGTCCCTTTCCATTTTTGTTGTTGCTAGTATCTCATCCCCATTGTGTATTCTTCCCTTGGGTTTTGTTTCCCAGGTGTATTACCTTGCACTTCTTAGCACTGAATCTAAGCTGCCATACATTTGACCATTCCTCTAACCTTGCCAAGTCCCTTCTCATCCTTTCCACCCCACCTTGTCATCAACTCTGTTGCAGATCTTTATGTCATCTGCAAAGAGACATATTTTTCTTCCAGTCCCTCTGCAATGTCACTTATAAAGACATTGAAGAGGACTGGTCCTAATACTGGAACCCTGTGGTACCCCACTAGTGCAACTCCCCTTCTTCATAGTGGACTCCATTTACTTTTACTCTCTGTGTCCAATTCTCCAGCCAATTCTTTACCCAGGCTGTCATCTTGGGACCCACTCCCAGGCTGACTAACTTGTATATTAATCTTTTGTGTGGGACTGTGTCAAATGCCTTGCTAAAGTCTAGGTATGCCATGTCCACAGCCCCTCCCTGATCTACTACTTTGGTCACCCAGTCAAAAAAATCTCAGATTCATCTGGCATGACCTTCCCGCTGTGAATCCATGCTGCCTTGGGTCCTGTGCCCCTCTGGCCTCTAGATACTTGACAGTTCTTTCCTTCAGAAGTGATTCCATCATTTTCCCTATCACTGAGGTTAAACTAACAGGTCTGTAGTTTCCTGCTTCTGCCTTGCTCCCACTTTTGTGAAGGGGAATCACATCTGTCCTCCTCCAGTCCTCAGGTACCACTCCATCCTCCCATGATTTGTTAAAGATGGTAGTCAGTGGTGTCACTAGTTCTACCCTTAGTTCTTTTAGAATTCTGGGATGAATCCCATCAGGCCCCATTGCTTTGTCCACCTTCAGTTTTAAGAGTTCTTTCATAACCCTTTCTTCTGTAAATGGGCTGGTATCAATTTCTGTATCCAGAGTGTTTCTACTGTTTGTTTTAGGTACCTCCCCCTCTTCATTTGTAAATACTGAGCAAAAATATTTGTTTAGTATCTCTGCCTTTTCACAGTCACCCTCTGTCCACCCTCCCTCCCCTTTATTAACCCTCACTATCCCTTCCTTGGTCTTCCTTCGCTCCCTGATGTACCTATAAAAGGTTTTATCCCCCTTCTTAACTGAGTTGGATTTCTTTTCCTCGGTTTGGGCCTTTGCTGTTCTGACTGCCTTCCCAGCTTCCTTTTGCTTTAACTGATACAGTTCTCTGTTCTGCTTCTTCTGTGATCCTCTCTCCATCTCCATTTGAGATAACCAGGTCTAAGATTGCTCCCTCTTGAGTGGGCTCCAATACTAGTTGTCTAAGGCATGCCCCCTGTAGGGCATCTAGAATAACCCCACTCTTTGAAGTGGCTGTTGCAACTGCTCTCAAGTTAACATCTGGCATATTCAGATCACCCATCAGCAATATCTCCCCTTTTTCTGCCATTCTAAGTATACTTTCCATCATTTCCTTGTCCCTTTCATCCTCCTGAGAAGGGGGTCTATATACAACCCCTGTACGGATTGTGGTGTCATTGCCTGTCTCCAAATTTACTCACAGTGCATCTTCTCCTCCCTGTTTACCCTTTTGTTCTGTTGCTTTTATTCCTTCCCTTATGTAAAGAGCTACTCCTTCTCCTCTTATACCCTCCCTGTCCCTCCTGTAGATAGTGTACCCTGGTATGTTTACGTCCCAGTCATGGTTTTGTGTGTACCATGTTTCTGTGACTGCCACAATATCCAGATGTTCCTCCTCCATCAAGGCCACTAATTCAGGAAGCTTGTTACCCAGACTATGGGCATTGGTACTCATTGCTCTCCATTTTTTGATGGCTTTACCTTCTGTTGCAGCATCTCCCACTGACCTTTCTAGCTCAGTCTTTTTCTCATTTAGTACCCTGTTTTGTAGGGAGAGGTTGGGGTTTTCCTGCTGCTTATCAGTGCCTCCCCCCTTGACTAGTTTAAAAGCTTGCCAATGAAGCATTTAAACTGATTGCTCAAAATACTTGTTCCCTTCCTGGACAGATGCAGACCATGCTGCCAGTATAGGCTGGTGTCCCTCCAGGTGGAACCCCAGTCCCCAATGAAGCCAAACTCCTGTGCTCCACACCATTTTTTCAACCATTCATTAAACTGCATGGTGCAAAGTACCCTCACTCCCCATGCCATTGACAGGCAGCACCTCTGAGAAGGATACTGTGTGTGCTGCTTGTCTTAGGCCCTCCCAACTCTACAAAGTCCTCCTGCACTGCTCTAATCTCATGATGAGCCAAGTCATTTGTCCCTAGGTGAACAATGACATCCAGCTCAGACTCCTGTGCAGCTGTTCTCATGATCCTGAAGATGCGCTTCCTGCCCCTCCAAGCCATGGCACCAGGCAGGCACCTTACTTCAGTTTTCCCTGCTCCCCCAGTTCTAGCCCCTAATAATTGAGTCCCCCACCAGGAGCTGCTTCCTTTCCTGTGGTATCCTCTGCCTCCTTCCTGTGGGACTCCCTTGTGACAGTTGTCCTCAGCCTCCTTAGTCTCCTCTGCAGGTGCATCCATAGGGGAGCTATGCTCCCCCAGAATGGTGTATGGATTGTGGAGTGGAACAACTGACTGGGTGTGCCTCTGTTTCACCATCCTCACCTTCCCTGAGCCCACTGTGGTCCAACTGCTGTGCTTTCTTCACAACCTCTGAGGTAGTGGTGGTGGCTCTGGTGCTCCCTGGATGGGGAAGGTTCCCTTCCTACTGTCCCGTGTGGCCTGGGGGAAGGTTCCCTTACAACTGTCCAGTGTGGCCTGAAAACGGGCAACTTCCTCCCTCAGAACAGAGAGTTGTCTGCAAATAGGGCAGCATCTCAGCCTCCAGAAAGACTCCCGGAAGACTGCTGCCCCACAGCCATTACATTGCACTACTCTCCACATGTTTATCTACTTTTTTTTGTGTGTGTGTGTGTGATTGGTTTGTTATATAGAAATATATATATATTATACAATGTGTATGTTATCTACATACAATTGGTGCCATTCAGCATTACAAAATATGTATGGTTTCAAGTCATGTCCAAATCCTGGGTTCATTTTCTTAGCACACATACCAGAATAACATAAGTCTGTCAAGAAGCAAAATAATAAGCAACAAAGAATACTTGAGGCCAGAGCATTCATGCATTCTCATTGTTTACAGAACTGGGTCCAGCCATCCATCATTCTAGTCTCTTGCACATTAGCCATCACACATACAAAGTGGTGTACAAGGTAAATAAGCCATTACACACTTGCATCAAGATGCACAGCCCTTTTTACAACTACAGTGTACAAGTTCATAACATGTTTTGGCAGCCTGTGGCAGAGTAGTCCATTTAGGCTGAAGTTCCTCGTCAACAAGGATCCATTCCCTGTCAGTAGGGTTTGGAAGCACTGACACCACCACTGTGGATTATCCCCATATGTGCACCCCTTGGTAGGTTGCCTGATAGATATGCTACACCAGTGCAGCCTGCATTGGTGGTATTCCTTCCAGACCTTGGCCCTTCTTAGTGGACAGATACTATTGGGCATCATTCACCTGAAAAATTAGCAAGATGTATGCAAGAACATTACTAATCTTATAAATGTTTCCCATTCTAGTAAAGATACTCATGAAATAAAAATATTGTAACAGAATTTATTGTATCTTGCAGTTCTCATCAATGAACATTATTAAAAAACTTTACACATTGCATAGTATGAAGCTTATGTGTGTATTCAGTATATGCAATATACCTTGTCAGAGCTGCTGGTTCGATCATACATCAAGACTACAAATCTTTCTAGGGTGTCTAGACACTCGATAGACACATCCGAAGGACACTGTATTAATTGCTCACAGAACGATGCAGTCTCGCATTGTACACTGTGCCTATGATTTGTTTGTTTGTACCAAGTCTTCTCATGTCTGATATTGAAACCTTGTATTCACTGTTCTCAAATGGACCTATGCATCAAACCTGTATATTGTGTCTACTATTGTTGCTTGTATCAAATCTGTTTCATGTGTATTACTGTTACCTTGTACTCCACTGTCACCCTGCGCCATGTGTTATGGCCCGGGTTGTGCCTGAAAATGGTCCCTGGGATCAGTGCACTCACCCAGTTATCAAAGTCATAAATAACAAAATAAATAAATGTTGTGCTAGTTCCAGGGATGCATCCGTAACTTCAGGAAAGCTTTCCCATGTTGTCCAAGCAGTTTTTTTTCCATGCCCACCAAAACATGATGTTGTGTCGCATCCTGTTATAGCATGGAAGACTGGGGGGCATCAGGACTTTTCAGGACCTAATGCTATGGCATATGCATGGGCAGGCAAGAATCTGTAATTCTTTCCTGTTTCATATCAATCCATAGTTCCTTGATAGAGTCTGAAAAGCAGCAACTGCAAGCACCACATCAGTATCTATCATACGGATCAGTATTGAGCAGTGCCCCTTTGCTACAGCATCAGAAAGATGTACCATCATGCATGTGTCTGCCTCTTCACATGAGCATGGTGAGAGTTTAGTAAGGTCATTCCATGATGGATACGTGAGCACATTTTGAGCATTTATTGCTACAACTTCCTTGTCTTCAGTTTGAAGTTTACTGACTACTTGTGAGAGAAATTTAAACAGCTCTTTCTTGTTATCATCTGAACACAAGAATTCTTGCCAGTTGCTAGGGATTGCTACTGATCATAAAACACATCTTCTGGTACCTTTTCCTCTGTTTACCCTTGTGGATGCCTTCAGGCTGGTAAGAAAGTAGTCATCCCATACTATATCCAGTCATTGCACTTTCTCCAACCAATCTGAGATGTATGATAGGAAGATTTTCTCACTGTAATCTAGGATAGTTTTGCTTAATATAGGCTTTAACATCTGGACAACAGCTACACAATCAATTATAAAGACAGAAGGCTCTGGATTGTATTCAGGGGTTTTGATCAGTTTATGTAAGCAAGTGACTAAATCACTCATTGTCCCAAGTCTGAGTTTTCTGCCTTCAGACAAAGAGGATGGGCAGCCTTGGTTTTCATGGACAAAAAAGTAATTGAGGTTGCCATCACAGCTTTGGCAACCAATGTAGAGTTTGAAAAACAATTGCCAATTCGTCCTTGCTGACATCAGCTTCATCTTGTCCTTTTTTACATTCTTTGTTGGACAGTCTTTAAAAAGAGAAAGCTTATTGAAAGAAATGCTGTCTTTCATGGGTTTTGACCTGGTCATTAGTCTTTCCATAACAAAAGTGTTGTACTGTTTCTTTCCAACTGTTTTTATCTTCCTGACTGTATCATGAACTGAATGGTCAGCGATATCCTTTGTGGCTAATGAGAAAAGGTCTCCACTTTCTTCATCAAACAAGTTGTCTAACTCCTCAGTTGAAGCAAGTAGTGACTTAACATGAGTCTTAAATCATTTTTGATTTGCTGCTGACTCTTCATAATGGGATGATCCTTCGGATCCATCCTGCCCTCTCCCTTCCTCAAACTCCCCCACCACTCTAGCCATTTCAGGTCCAGCCACCATCCACTGTAAGAGTACGCTGGGTTTTTCTGTTAGATCAACAGTCCCTCAAGCACCTTTAGCCAGTTCATTGTTCTGTTCATGAGCCTGATCTATTGGGATGACTGAAAAGGGCAGTCTTCTGTACAGTGAATTTGCCATCCTCAAATTCTTTGTTTACAGCAGGGTGCTTGTTTGGTGGTTCTAGCATGTCTCTTAAATACATTGGTAACCAGGGGGAAAAACATGGGGTGAGTTCAACCAGTACTGCAGTGTACAGGGTGAAGTGTGATTGCACCAATATCATGACGAGGAGCTCCAGTTCAAGCATCAGGCTCCAGTACTGGAATTGTGGACTCTTGGCTCAATGGGTGCACCACAAAGAAATTGACAGAATGACATAATCAGAAGTGACTCAAGATACTTCTTGTAAGCATAATGCTGAAGTTGGTACAGGTATGCACCAGTAACCTGATGTGCATATCTTGTGCATGTCATGTGTGCAGCTTGTAATGAGTCTGTCTTCCCAGGTGTAACCTAGGCCAGAACCAAAGCATTATTCCATCCACATCCATCAGGCCATGTACTTGCTGCCTTCAAAGCAGTCATTTCTATATGCAGCCCACCAAGAAGTACTACAAGCTAGTTTTCTCCAACAATCTCTGGTGAGGTCCATTGTATTTCTTTAGCTAATGCAAAGAGCAGTTGGTCACAGACAAGAACAGGGGTTTGCCCTGGGTTGAGATATTGTACAGATTTCTGTACAGCAGTCATTGCATGATGAATCATAGCCACTCAGTGAGCAGAGTCTGGGAAAAGAAGCAAAAGAGATCTTGCATACTTTGGCTTGATTTCTCTTTTCTGACTTTCTGCATGGTAAGCAGACCAGGATATTTGTCAGTCTGTTCATCCCCCTTTACTTCCCTCCCAACAGTATCTTCTTCTTAACTACAGGTTTCTTCTGCTCCTTTCTAATCTATTGTACCTCTCTCTTCTTCTTGCTCTAGTGTTTTTCTTACTTTCTGAAGCCATTCCTTTTTTTCTTCAATAGCATCCTTTACGGTTGCATGATCACAGTGTATCTTGTTTTCAACAGCTGGCACATGTAAATGTGCACAGTTGATAAGACACTGGAGACACATTTGTGTAGGCTGAAGGCAGTGGATTCACACACTTTGTAGAGGATGACTTCTTTAATGTCACTTTGCCCATCTAAGTGCTCTCTCCTGTAAAGGTAGGATGCTGTGTAAATGAGATTCCAGTTCCATGAAAAGAACCTGTTGCAGTGGTTGAGGATGGATTGTGGTCAACGGTTTCCACTGCAGCTGTTATGAATACACCACCATGAAGCTAAGGAGGGCAAATAACCTGGTTTTCTTCATAATGTACACAGACAGCATTTGCAAGATCTGCTGACAGATATAGCACTCTGTCATATGATATAGAAATGCCAAGTTCATAAGGTCTGTCTATCAGCTCTCTCTCTTTCTGGTTTTAGCATGCAGCATTGCTTCTATGTATAGTGGTAACAGTGTTTCTAGGTTTCTGGTATGCTTTGCAGAACTCATTCCTTACTGTTTCTGCTTTACACAATTAATCTTCAGTAGCTAAGCTATAGACAACACTGCCTGATTTGTTGGTTTGGTTGCTTGATATTTGATGTTTGGTCCTTCAAGAATCATGTTAACTAGTACCAGAATTGACAGTGAGACTGATTTTTCTTGACAATTGGGGAAATGTCCCATTGAAAGGTATGTTCTTTTCAAAGAGTTCCCTTCAAACTATCTACACTATATGTGTCATACACATTGCATCACAATCACTACCCTTCTGAAAAGCATCCGAAAGTACCTGCCCTATATCATTGTCAAATGCTAGGAACACTTTTCTTCCCTTTGGTGTGTGCTCTGAGACCTGGGATATGGGCCAAAAAGTTGTTCTTCAGTCTGGTTTTGTACAGTCTTTGTGTTTGTTTCACGCCTAGCTGTTCAAGCCTTATGCTTGTGGCATAAGTCATGCATTTATGAATTAATAAATAAGTAGTCATTTGCTAAGCCTGTAAGTTTGAAGATGAATGTGTTTGATTTGTCTAATTGAGCATCTTCTATATAAGAAATCAGTTGAGCAAGAACAATACCGTGAGTAATTGCTTCACTTTCCGGTTGGAATGACTCTTTCTTAGCCTTATCTCTTGCATGATTATAGAGTATAGCAAGGCATTTATTGTGATACTTCGCTTCAATGGCTATTAGGTCTCCAGCACTTAACTTGGTAAGAAGCTTGGTAACTTCCAACTGAAGAACCGCTGGCTGAATGCATGAGTCTAAACCAAAAGTGCATGCTTGTGTTAGATCATCCACAGAGGACACCTGGTCATAGAAGAATCATGTTGCTTGAGCTGTATCTTTTTGTTGGATATTGGAAGCTGAGCAAGTGTATTTGTGGATTCCTGTTGACTCCTTCTCTTGGTCAGCATCCAATGACACTCTTTTCACCACTTGACTTAATTTGGTTTTGTTATATGTATCTCTGCATGAGTTATGCCACAAGGCACTATGCTTGAGTAGAGTTTCTGCAATTCCACCACCTTTGTCTAAGTAGGCTAAGTTCAAAGTCGCAGGCAACCCATGAACCTCAGCAAAGCCCTGCAGATCCTCTTCTGTTGTTCTGTAATCTGCACCAGAGTCCTTTCTCTTTGACTTTACAGGACACTGGAGACATTCTTCTGTGAGCTTTTGACATATAATACACTTTGACCAGTCAGTGGTAGTCATTGAAGGCCCTGGAAAAGGACAGTCTCTTTTTAGCTGATATTCCTCAGGATGTTTTTCCAGTTTACATAATTACTGAATAATGACTACATTCTACTAAATATTAGGAACTACATGTTAATCTTCTAATATTGGCAGCTGCAGAAGATTGCAAACGCCAAATTAGATCTAAAAGCATTTGTATATAGTAGGTACCCAACTGTGATACAAACTCCGAACAATGAACATATTCTGCTAATGTCAAAAGACAACTAAGCTACACGTAATGCATGATTATGCAAAGAAGTATCACATGTAGTACCTTCACCAAATGCTGAAACTATCTTTAACATTTCCAGGTCTATATCTTTTGTCTTTCTTAGCCAGTTATGTGCAGTAATTTAAATATACTCATAATTTACCATAGGCATCTTATGGCAGACAATCAAAGAAACATACTGACTAATCCATGGGCAGAAATGAAGGTAAATGGACATTTGCATATCACAAAACACCTCCATACATCAAAATGAGGGTACTTTATTAAGCATGGTGATTTTAGAATACAATTGGCAAATAATGCTGACAAAAACAATGTAAAACAATTCTATGCATATGTAAACTCATTAAAGAAACCCTCAAATGAGGTGAGTCCTATTACTTGTGCAGATAAAGTGATTACTGATAGAAAAAAATTAATGCCTGAGGCCTTTAATCAATATTTCTGTAGTGTTTATAGAGTTGGAAAACAGGATCTCAAAGCAAGCTATCATAAAAGTACCTTTCACATTTATATCACAGAAGAAGAAATAAGAGAATTGCAAAATTAAAGCCTGCTTCTTCCCTTGGGCCTGACAAAATATCAGCGAGACTGTTACAGATCATGTCATCCTTTCTTTTGAAACCTTTAAAAACTCTTTTTGAAACATCTATAAGTACTGCTATGGTCCCAGAGGACTGGAGATTGGCTCATGTGGTGCCCATATTTAAAAATGGAAGCAGTGAACATGAGTAACTACTGGCCACTAAGCTTAACTAGTGAAGTTTGCAAGCTCTTGGAAGGGATTATTAAGGACAGGTGACTTATCACATTAGATGGTGGTGGATGGGGAGGAGGGGAGGGTGGCCCTACAGGGGGACCTGGAGGCTCTGGAAAGATGGTCTAGAAAGTGGAAGCTGAGGTTCAATGCAGGGAAATGCAAGGTACTCCACCTGGGGGCCAGAAACCCGGGCCAAGTGTACACCCTGGGGGGGGGGAATGCTACAAGTCTCGATGGCTGAGAGGGACCTGGGGGTGGTGGTGGATGTCAAGATGAACAACTTGGAGACTTGTAGGATGGCAGCAGCCAAGGCCAACAGGATGCTGGGATGCATTGCTAGGGGGATCACCTCCAGAAGGAGGGAAGTGATACTCCCTCTGTATAACTGCTTGGTGAGGCCACACCTTGAGTACTGCGTGCAGTTTTGGAGGCCACACTTAAAGAGGGACATTAAACTCCTGGAGAAGGTCCAGAGGAGGGCAACCAAAATGATTTGGGGCTTGGGGAACAGGACCTATGAGGAGAGGCTCGAAGAGCTAAATATGTACACATTGGAAGAGAGAAAGGACTGGGGGACATGATAGAGGACTTCAGGTACATGAAGAGGGTAAATAGGGGAGGAACAGTCAGGGTGCTTCGAAGGAAGGAGGAGGGGGCCACTAGAGGGCATGGGTGGAAGCTGGAGGGGGGAAGATTCAGGGGAGAAAGGAGGAGGTGCTACTTCACTGAGAGGGTGATGGAGCCATGGAATGCACTGCCTAGGGGGCTGGTGGAGGCAGACACAGTGGAGGGGTTCAAGAGGGGCTGGGACAGGTACAGGGGAAGGGTTCTGGAAGCAAAATCCAATGCAGCAAGAATATCCAGAACTGGGAAGGGAGAAGCCAGAGAAGGCGAAGGGGGCAGCAAGGTCAGCACCCAGGGTGGGATCTGACCAATCGAGCAGACTCGAAAGACCATTAGGCCTATTCTGCTGGCATTTTAGTATGTTATTATAATGTAGATCCCGTACAGCATGGGTTTAAAAAGGGCAGAGGTAGCTGGCCCGGTGGTCCTGAGGGTTGAGGCGCTGGATGCCACACCTTGTATCACGCCGGCGACCCAGGTTTGGCGGGGGCAGGTGAAGACTGAGCGCCCATATGGGCTGCTCTCCTCCCTGCAGGGCGGTGTGGGACCACTTGACATGCCAGTGGCTCCTGCTGGAGACCGAGGGCGCTGCTGCATGGCTGGCTGCATGTAGATAGCATGCCCTGATGTGGGCAGGGATTGCCATGTGTCCTATGTCAGGGATGTGCACACACATGGGGGGGTAGAGGGAACAGAAAAAGGAAAAGAAATGGTCTGCGAGGGGTAGGCGATGGCACCTGCCCCATCCTCAAAGCTGGGCCCATCCAATCTGACCTACCAGGTTGGACATTGACATCCGGCTCTGTCTTCCATCCTGCTGCCCTAGCGATCCTCAGGATCTGCTTCCCATCCCTCCGGGCTGTGGCACTGCATAGGTGCCTAACCTGCCTCTCCCTCTACCTCTCCTTTCCTATTCCAAAACTATACCCCTCACAGTCAAGTCCCCCACCAGAAGTTGCTTCCTCCTCCTCCTCCTCCTCTGGGGTCCTCTACCTCCCTCCTTGGGGTCTGCACTATGGTGGGCCCCTCATCCTTCATGGACACTACAGTGGATTCTTCTTCCCAGCAGTCCCACCCCGCCAGAGATTATATAGTGGTACCAGTTGAAGAATCTGCCTCTGTTACACCATCCCACCCTTTCAGAGCCCACCATTGTCCAGCCATTCCTCCTCTGTGGTGTCCTCTGAGGTAATGGTGGCAGACTTGGTGGCTCCTGGGGGGGGAGAGATCTCCCAAATCCTAGCCAACTCAGCCTGGACTGTAGCAACCTCCTTCAACCCAGAGAGGTGTATGCAGATGGAGCAGCACTGCAGTCATCAGAAGTTCTCTCTAAAAACAGCCACACCACAGCCACTGCATTGCACTACATCCAGCATTCTCAGCTTCTGTTCTCCCTGTTTTACCTGGAAATACTTTTGTACCTTAACCCCTGATAGCATGTTTCCCATTTTCCCTTTTTTTGTTTGTTTCTATTTGTATTCCTCTGTGTTGGCTGATTACAGATGTGTAGGACAAAATACACAAACACCAGAGCCATCACAGGTAATAAACAATTTATTACCAGATAGCACAGAGATGCAAATAGGTGTTACCTGCTGGGAGCAGCAGAACCCACTGTGATGGAATAACCATCTACTAGTTATGTGTATGTGTGTGTGTGTGTGTGTGTGTGTGTGTATATATATATATTTATATATATATATATGTTTCTTTGAATTTCTGCTTAGGAGATATGGCAGGGTCAACAGGCCCATGGGGAAGACTAGCTTTTAAAGAGGCCTGGCCTTTTGACCCCAAAGCAGTTGCTTGCTGGAGCTAAATAGCTAGAGTTTCCTTTTCTATGTTAACACTTATCTGCTAAACTTCCTGAACACTGTTATAAAAAAACAGGTTATAACAAGCCACTGCTTTGAACCTAGGAAACTGGTCATAAAATATTGCATTTTATGACATCAGGAGAGAAGCCAGTTCTGATAGATACCTGTGAAAATTCACACAGCTAAGATAAATGTTTTTTGGGATGTTTTTCTGAAACATCAAAGGGGAATGTGGTTATAACTTATACTTTGATGAAGAGAGACTGTCTGTATAATTTGATATTGTTATCTTTGCAGATTTCAAGCAAGCAATAAGATGAAACCATTTTTGATTATACTTGGTCATATTACAGATTAATTGCAGGGCTAAAAAGTGACCTCGTGCTGTGATATCACAGGAGGTTGGGACTTTAACTTTGAATATTGCCAAGCTGGTTGAAAGGACTGTGGCTCACTTTTGTTCCAAACTTTGAAAGACCTAACGCACTTGTGTTCTGGACTTAAGAGGCACTCCTGTCAAGATAGGTAACACACAACTGAAAACTTAGTTAGAACTAATTATTCAGTTACAAGGTGATTTGTTTTGTAATTTCAATGTCTTTCTGACTGTAAGCATTAATGTACACATGTTCTGTGTTTTTTATTTATTTTCTATTTTTAATTTTAGTAAACTTTTTGGTTTCCTTAATCCTGCCTGAGACATTTTCTCATTTTGAGTGTGAATGCTGGAACAGTATTGATAATTCTGACATAACTGTTTAACATAACTGTTAAAGTGCTAATTGTGTTACCATATGCAGTCACACTAACAAGGATATGTGCAAAGATCCAGCAAGGTAAGGAAATACCTAGGTCTCAGTTGAGCAAGCAGGGGATTTGTGAACCAGGTTGGTTGTGTGCCCGCTGGGTCAAGTATTACACTGTTTTCTCCGAAGATGGCGTGATATTTGGACTTGTTGCCAGGGCATTCTAGCTGAAAAGGGTTCATATCAAACCCCAGGACTTGAGACTGATAGTTGCTTGGACCCAAAACAAACAGGAGGGTGTCCCTGTTGGCTCCCTCTTCACATACTGCACTTCGAGGTTGAGCACTGTGGGAGCAGAGGGCTTGACCCCAGGAGTGCGTTTGTTACACCCACCAGTACCATGATACTTCTCCAACAGCTGTACTCAGCTAGCAAAGTCTTCCCATTGTATTTATACCCCTAGACAAAATACTTACCACCACATAATGATTCTGCTAACTAAATAAGGCAAAGTACGTGACATACACATGTTTTGTTGATAAGTAACATTTTCTTGTAGGCTGGGTCCACTGACCATACCAGAACTAGTTCAAACTAGTTTGAATTAAGATATGGCAACTAGCCTGTAAGGAAGTGAAACTGTAATGAAAACTTCATCAGTCTGTTCCAAGGACAGAGGAGAACAAAAAAGAACAGAAAAATGTGTGTGTGTGTGTAATGCTCCAACCAAGTTATGCTGGGTATACTGCCATGTGTTAGTGCAAAGCAGTGCTATGCGTATCTCATACATTGGTGAAATACTGGATCTACATATCCTCCCCTTGTTTCCTGTGAGGCAGGCAACATGACATAAACCTAGGATAGCTTCATCTGTTATGCAGCATATAAAAAGCATAATTGATTTCAGTGGCTTTGAAGCATGGATCTGAGACAGCATATGGTACATGTAAGGATAAAAATAAAAAGAGCATACAAAATGAGGAAACCTTTAATAGTCAATTCCAACCAAGTGATGGAAAGAACTAAGTTTAAATCACCATCATGAAGCAGATCGTCTAGAGCAGTTTCAGCCTTATGCATGCCATTGCTAATTCGAATGAGATGAGTGTCTTTGCAGGCTAGGAGAGACTTTAGGTTCATAGTCAGAGGATCAATGTGCACATTAAAAATGGCCCCCCCACCTTGTTATCCTCTCCTGGATCCGTTCACTCCTTCTGTTTTGCCCTGTTCCCTGCTCTCATTTGTGCCAGTCCCAGTCCTCCTATGCCTTCTCTACTCGCAGTGTGTTCTTCCTTAGTGTACTGCCTAGCCATGGGCCTCTGCTCACTGCTCAGCTCTGGCTGGGGTACCTGCCTTGCCTGTCATTTCTGCTTCCTCTGCTTTGCTGCCCTACTGTTTTTCCTCATTCCTCTCAATTGGATGCAGCCGTCGGTCTTTCTGGCTCCCTACCGGACTCCCCTTTCCTCTAGACTCCCTCGCTGCTGCTGGCTCCTGCCTTTCAGTCCGTCCCTGTCCTCTGTGTGGTTGCCTCCCTATACTTGCTTCACTCCTTTTGGTTCTGCTCATCGCTGCTTGGGGCAGTTCAGCATCCTGTGTTCTTTCCTCCTGTGCCTGAGCTACCTCGATTGGGATTTGGGTTCCTCTCATTCTTTGCTGCTCTCATTTCTCTGGGGATTCACTGACCGGTTTTGTGTGTCTCAGCCTGGTGCTGTGCATTGCAGATCTCTCCTCTCGCATTGACCGCAGGTACAGTCTCCGTGGTGATCTGCTACTGTTTTTCATATATTCTTTGCACCGTGCTGTTCGGCTTTATCTCCTGGCAGCATCGTTCCCCTGTTCTGTTGCCTGGCTGTTTGCTCCTTGTCTGGCCTCACTATACATTGGTTTTGAAGGGTTTCTTGCTCATGTACACCTACATCAGGTACTCTCCTGTGCCTGAATTTGCAGGGGACTTCCTTGTCGCATCTAACATTGCCTTGGCCCTTCCTTCCCATTCACTATCTGGGGCCCACTATTTTGGGCAAATTGTTCTTTCCTATAGGCAGTGCTGCTCTTTCTGGCTCCTACCTCAATATGCTGCCTACTTTCCTCATTTTTCCTGCATTCAGACATGGGCCCTGGTCTACGGATCACCTGCACCCTGCTCCTGTGTTTTCTTTTTGGGCTTTGTTCCCCCTCTCATTTGATGCCCTGCCCATACTGGGATTTGCTGCACTAATCTTCCTGGTCAGTCATGTCACTGCAAGGTACTGAATGGCAGCCTTCCTTCCAGTTGCATTGCGCAACTTGAAGTTACACTGGATTCGATTTGAGGGAGAGCCCTTCTCTGATCTTTTCTTTCTTTTGGGGTTTTACCTATCCTGCCATCACCTTTCCTATTCATATCCTCATCTTACTCTAGTCCGTCTGGTGTCCAGGTGCCTGAGTCTGGTTCTCCTTCACTCAGTCTGACCTCAGGGTCTACTTACTCACATTGATTAACCAAGCACACCTCTCACTGGGTCTTATGCTACTTTATTGAACTGCTGCACCCGTGTGGCTATCATCACCATCAGTCTTCTCAGGGTTGCATCTGGGTATCCCTTGCTCATCCAGCCTCTGTACTGCTCTACTCATTCACATCGACTACTCAAGCACAACCCTCTAGGGTCCATGCTACATTGACTCAACCTACTCTCCACTTGAAGACATGCCTTTGCATCTGTTGCCTCTTTGCTCTGCGCTGGCAGGCTTCTCTCCATCATCGTATATTGTTCATTTCATACCTCACCTTAAACCATTCAGGCCTTCAAGACTTCTTTCCATCATCGTACTTCCTCTCTTGATTTTGAGCATCCAGTTGCAGAGACATCGCTAGCATCCCTCAACAGCTGTCCATTTAGAAGAACAGAGTGAGAGATTCCTCTACAATTGGACTGTTCCTCCTTCCTCAATCTCAACTTTAAATTGCTGTAGTGGAGCCACAGGAGGAGGGGCAGAATCCACATATAAGAAACCGTGTGGCAGATTCAAACAGACAATGTACACAGAGGCTGTTTCCACCTGTCTGACACTAACTATACCTCATATACCAAAATGAACTGAGAGCTGCTGTGTTGAGCCTGCACAGTGTTATGTACTGCTACCCTATGTGCCATTGCTCCTTTGTGTGAGACTATATACCAGCTGCCAGTAATAATGGAGCCTGCCAGAGCTAAACCAGGAACACGTCACCACAGGAGGAGGGGCAGAATCCACTTATAAGGAACTGCGTGGCAGATTCAAACAGATGAGGTATGCAGAGGCTGTTTCCACCTGCCTGACACCAACTATACCATGTATACCAAAATGAACTGAGAGCTGCTGTTTTGAACCTGCGTAGTGTGTTTGTACTGCTACCCTACGTGCCATTGCTCCTCTGTGTGAGACTACATACCAGCTGCCGGTAATAACAGAGCCTGCTGAAGCTAAACCAGGAACATGTCACCACAGGAGGAGGGGGGGCAGAATACACATATAAGGAACCGCGCTGTCTGCAGCGCGAGCATGAGTATCATGAGCGCCACTCGGTATCAAAACAGCTCGAAAGCACTTTAGTGACTTGCAAATATTAGTGTTGAAAGTACGGTGAGGAAGAAGTGAAAATATCACTTGGTTTTGGACTGGCTCAAGGAGTTAAACATAGATCTACAAGTTAAACTACTACTTGGTGTAGTAAGTATTATCTCAAACAGCTGGTTTCTGTCTGAGTGAGCAGTCCGTTATTTGATCACTACAGACAATTTGTTGCACTAATTTGAGACACAGAGTTGCAGGTCCTACAAGAAGAGACTGATTCTGTGACTTACTTTAAATGTGCTTCACTAAAAATTGCACTAAAAGAGCCTGAAATCATATAGTCTGTGCTTACATTTTGTTCAAGTTTAAAGTCTGAAGTAGCACAGAGGTAAAGGGGCTCAGAGATAGTTTTAAGTCCAGATGATTGGTAACTAGTCTTTTGTACTGTGTTATATAGAAAGGAGAGGGGCAAAAGTTTTATAAAAGTGACATATTTATTTAGTTAAACATGTACACATGGACATTATTGAGTGTGGTGTTTTTGCCATATTTTATGGGATGTGCTTCCTCATGTGAGGGAAATGAAAAGGTTAATGGGGTCTGTTGGTAACATTTAAACTATATGCAGGGTAAAACGAGCTTGAACTCCCACAGAAGAAATACATTTACTAGTCTTCGGAGGGTATATAGTCAATGCGGTAGGGTAAAGGTTGAAAGTCCATATAAATTTGATAGAATTACCCAGAAAGAACAGGGTGGAGATCTAATAGTCCTGTTGATACTGTGAAGTGATGTGGAACTTAATCCTGGACCAAAGAATGGAACAATAGAGGTTCTACATGACAATGCACAAAATTTGAAAACAAAAATGGACACAGTGAATATTTTAATTAATGAGCAAGCCCCAGAGGTCTTGGGCCTGATGGAAACATGGCTTACCTCAAAAATTGAGGATAAGGAATTCAACTTGCCTGGGTACACCGTGTTCCGCTCCGACAGGCCCAAGAGAGGGGGAGAGGTATTGCTTTATACCAAAAATTGCTTAGGCCATGTGGAACTTGTAATTAAGGGATTAGAAAATGACATTGAATACTTGGTCATTGAAATAAAAGCCTTAAAACTAATGCTTGTAGTTATATACTCTCCCCCTAAAGCTAAGTTGAAAAGTATAGAGGAAGTAATAAATAAGATACTGTGATAAATTGTATTCCCCCCCATTAAAAGATTTGGCATAATTATTCTCCCTACAGTCTGCTGCAGTAACAAACCCTTATTCTTTCTATAACTAATTATATCTATTCTATCATTATGGGAAGGCCATCCATAATGGTATCTCTTTGCTCCCTTGCCTGCCCTTCTTTTATTTTTATTTTCCTCCCATGCCTATGTCTGAAAACAAGAACATTGTAGGGCTTTAGAAGAAGATGAAGCTATTGCTCAACTTAGTAAAAATAAAATTATGCTGCACCTTTGGTTGATTAAACCCCATATGCCTTTAGAAAACCTGTGGGGTTATAGTACATAAATGAGTAGCCATTTGTGTTATAAACAACAGAACATTTGTTTATTGCCCCTGTAAAAAATAGTTAAGTTGGACAATAAACATCACACCTAGAAAAGTCGTGTTAACCATATTTTTGGAGTCTTGTCTCACTTATTTACCCTATCCACATAACCCGGTCACAGATACATACTGCATTGGGAGATAGACTGTTAGTATTGATAGGTGACTTAAACTGTAACTGGCTGGGTCCCCGAGGTAACCAGTTAAAATATTTAGTTTCAGCTCTAGATGTTACCCAACACATAAATACCCCCACAAGATTCATAAATACTATGAAAAAGGGACTGTATGAGACTTGTTGTTTACTTCTTCATCTTTAGAGCTTGAAAATCTAGAGGTACTTTCGTCCCATCTGGGTGACAATAACCCAATATGGGGAACCTTTTCAACATTACACATTCAGGGGCTATTTGATTATACTCCACAACCCCTAGCCTGCAAAGCCGTGTTGCCTGTTAAACTCGGCTGACTGCCTGCCTCCTGAAGTTGCTGAATTGACCATGTTTATGACTGTTGCCCATACTTGCACCTTCTCTTATTGTTTGCCTGTTACACCTGAATGTATCTCTGTAATCTTGAGTGTATCTTTGTAATCTTCTGGGTCACACCTGAAAATAGGCCATTGGTTATCTATTGTGCTTACCTGGTAAATAAAAGCAAATAAATAAATAAAATATAAGAAGAAGGGATTTTAGAAAATTCTCAGAGCAGAAATTTCTAACAGACATTGGAGGGGGAAAAATGGGACAGATGCTTACTGATTCCTGACTTAGATTTAACAATACAGTATTTTACTCATACATTTAATAAGATTTGTGATTTGCATGCCCTAAAAGGAATCTGGAAATCAAAACAGCAAGACTTCCATGGATAAATGAAGAATGACTCCAGATTATAAGAGTTAAAAATAGGTTCTGGAAAAAGACGAGGAAAACAAAACAAGAAGATTGGATTCTTTTTAAAAAGGAAAGAAATAGATGTAAAGTATTAACAAAGAAAGCTAAAGCTATTCATTATAAAAATAAGATGCAATGTTGACAACAACCCTAGGAAATTTTGGCAGGACATTAATAGTCTACTAGATCCAGGGCAAAAAGATCCAACTAAAAAGACAACTATTGAAGTACAGGGGTCACTGATGGACGATCCCTATCTGGCTGCAAATTTACTAAATGATTTCTTTGTGGACTTACCAGGGTATAATGTTGATGATAAAAATGTGGGGCTACACGGAGACCTATATAGGGAAAAACAATATAAATGAGATGAGTAAAGGTTTAAGAAACCTGAGCATCCACAAGTCAGCAGGAACTGATGGACTAGAGGGCAGATTTCTGAGAGTAGCTGCACGTATAATTGCTCCAGTTGCAGCATACATTTTTAATTGGAGCTTACAAATAGGCTTATTCTCTCAAGTGTGGAGGGAAAGTAAAATAATTCCTATTTTTAAAGGGGGGAGGGTGAAATCTGAAATAAACAATTATAGACCAATAGCTGTCCTTTCAATTTTCTCTAAAAGTTTTGAACGTCATGTTCATACCTAAATTATGGAATACATGGAAAAATGCAATTTAATCACTCCTTATCAATCAGGATTTTGAAAAGCATATTCAACTATGGCTGCACTATTGAAATGTAGTTATTTGATTAATACATCATTACATTCAGGTTTGGAGACAGCAGTAATTTTTATAGTCTTGTCCAAGGCCTTCGACCTGGTGAATCACTCCCTCCTCTTACAGGTAGTGGAAGATATGGGTATCATGGAGGGGCCTTGGTGTTGGCTGCAGTCCTACCTTGGAGGGCATTCACAAACAGTTGTGGTTTCAGGAAAAATGTCATCAATCAGAAATGTTAAAAGAGGTGTTGTTTAGTAATGATCTACCACAAATTGTGAGGGACTCACGGGTAAGACTGTATGCTGACGCCACTGCAATTATAGCATCGGGTTCAAATATTCAAGGTTTACAACAAAAACTGCAGACAGATTTTGATAACTTGAGGGAGTGGTTCACCAGGTCAGACCTTATTATAAATATAAAGAAGACAAGATTATTACATTTTGTACCAAAACAAAAAGAAAAACTTCACATCAAAATAGATGATAAAGCATTTCTACAGCAGGTAGCTCAGTATACCTACTTGGGTTTAACTTTTGATACCCAAATGTCTTTTAACACACATGTGAATACTCTGATAGACAAAGTCGATAAAAGAATAGGTGCATTACATAGGACAACAAAGTATTTAGGGAAAAGTGCTCATAAAATAGTGGCAGAGCAATTAATCATGCCTGTAATAACATATGGAGAACTTGTGTACCATACAACAAACAAACAACTATTGTCTAAATTAGATTAGGTACACTACAACTTGACAAGATATGTACTACAATGTAACTTCAGAACACATCACTGCATGTTGCTGTCCAAACTGCAGTGGCAATCTTTGGATATAATTTGTACTAGGGCATGGCAGAAAATGATTTACAAATACCATACATTTTATCCAAATCACTACATTAACATTATGTTATTTAACAAACAAAAATCAACTGATAAACTTAGAAGATTGGTCCATGTGGAAAACATTTATGTCTCCAACATTCGAAACAATCATGGAGAACGAACTTTGGGTTACCAAGCATCAAAACACTGGAACATTTTACTATTCTCAGCTTGTACATCAACATCCTATGATTTATTTATTCAAGAAATAAATTATATTAGTAAATTTAGATGTGTTTGTACTTAGAGGGTCTCAAATATTTCTAAATTCAGGGACCCAGAGGACAGGGTGGTGTTAAAATCAATGGACAGTTACTTACATGTAATTATTTAAGCAATTTATCCCTCCCGGGTGTGGGTATATTGGAAGATTTACCATGGCTGGTGTGATTCGGTCACGAGGCACAGCCGAGTGACCAAATCACAACAGTCGTGTTAAGTCCTCTAGTATACCCACACCCGGGATGGATAAATTTATATTATACAATGACAAATGTTGTTTTATTTAATTTTTTTAGATATTTTGTAAGTAACTGAGGTCCATACGGTTGGAAGGAGGATGTCATTGTTTTAATATTTACCGCAGTGTTTTAGTGAAGCGGCAACAGGACAAATGGCTGCAGTTTCAATTAAAGTGAAAGCAACCGGACTGGCATGAGATAAGGTTGGCTGGCACTTTTTCCTGTGGGTACACTGGAGGATTTACCACCCTGGGAATGCAGCATTTGCCACATTCGATTTACTCCATTGTATAATTGTTAACATTGTACTCACAGACATGACTAAACTTTTACAAAGTCTTAGGGACTAGCATTGTGATTTTAAATTTGTAACATTTATACATGTAGAAGACTGTTAAAGATTACGTTTAAATGATCTATTCTAGTTAGTAATATTTAGTGATGATGTGTTATTTATTGGTCTGTTAAAGACTGTGTGTACTTATATGAAATAGATGTCTATATGTATATGTTTAGTTGGAATGCTAAATAACAGGTCTGTCTTGTAAACTGGGTTATCAACCCAAATGACATGTATCCTGTATAAAAATAAAAATTTTTACTACTACTATTCAAAATGTCTTTCAGCCTGGAGGGAAGGCTTTGGATCCCCAGAGGTTTCCTCCTCAAAGGGTTTTTTTTCCTCTCCTCCATGCCGATGGTCATAATATTGTTCAGGTTTAGTACTTTTTTAGATTCCTTAGTTAGGTTCCACTGTTGGATGGAGTCAGATAGTGACCCCAGCTTTCCCTGTCTCCTTAGGAAGTCCGCCCTTCTGCATCTTGTCAAATTTCCTTTCATTCTTTGTCCTCGTCTCCTCCTATTCTTCTGTATTTCCTATATATGTCTGTTACATCTATTTCTGGTCTAGATATCTTCTGCTTTCTTACCTCTTTGATGCTCAACATCCTTTCGGGTATTCTTTTTGGGATTCTTCCTAAGCTACCTTTAGCCAAGGGAATTATTCCTGCAGCACCTATGGGAGGAACCCTCCTCTAGGGTTCCTTGCATTGTACCCCTACAGGGTGGTATAGCCCATGGATAGAGAGGCTAATAACCACAATGTATCAAAGTCACACAAGCATACATCTTCTCCAGTTGCGTAAGCACAATTGAATGGGAAGGCTTTAAGCCTGAGGTTCAATGGGCAGAGCAACTATGTCACTCCCCCACCAGGCCTTAAAAAGCCACTCCTCCTGGACTGTTCCAGGATTCATCTCTTTGTTACCCCACCATCCACCCCTTCTCCTCCAGCGGCTCATCTCTCTTTCCAATGGGCATCTTCCTAAGCTACTGTACCTTTAGCCAAGGGAATTGTTCCCACGGCACCTGGGGGGAGACCTTCCTCTAGGGTTCCTTGCATTGTACCCCTACAGGGTGGTATATCCCATGGATAAGGTGGCAAATAGCCACAATGTATTGAAGTCACACAAGTATACATCTCATCCAGATGCATAAGCACAATTGAACCTTTGTTTTCTACAATTTTATAACATGATAATCCCATCAATATGACGTCAGGAAGCTGTAAACCTTGCATTGGCACGCAGTGACAATTCCAAGCATGGAATGCCAATCTGTTAGTGTCAAAATGGCAGCAGTCTCACACAGTAAGGCACAGAACCTTTCTTTTTTTGTCCCCTTATTTGCTGAGGTTACCTTGCTCTTTGTGCTGCTCTCCCAACTCCATGCGTGTATAACTACGAATGCCGCTAAGAGGTAAAGTCTCAGATGCATACAGTGCCACAGACTCATATGACCAATATGGACCAACCAGAAACACACTGGATGTAGCCTATTTTGTTGTTAAACTTCTAGTTTGATTAATGTCTTTTTTTTAATTAAACATGTCGTGATTGTATTCGCAGTTAATATTTAAATGCAGTTGCCATGTTAATGTTGCTGTTTTTGAATACTGCTCGACACCCTGTCAAGCTTGAATGTATTCTAAATAAATGGCATGGTAAGTTTTTACCCTGGCCAATCGGAACTGTGGAACTTTGTTGTGTTATTTTACGAACATATAGATAAATAAAATAGCAAGCATTTCAGTGGTTTAATGGATCTGGCTTCATACACTATAAAAGACAATGCCTAGTTAGTGGTTGTTAAACATGGCAGTATTCACCTCTTACAGTTGCCAAGACAACTGTAAACCTTTCAAACTGCACTCTTGAGGTTTACTTGGTTGTCCTGGCAACTGCTCTAGGTGATTACAGTGTAGTTAACAACCACTGCTTAGGCATTATCCTCTATATTTTGAGCTAGAATCAGGCTGTTGCTAAGAACAAGCTTTCCTGGTATTGTGTTCTAGTTTTTTTTTTTTGTTACTAATTTTATTCTCCTGCTGTTGCGGTCTCTACCTCTGAAAGGAGCCCCAGACCTGTCCCCTGGTGTCCACCAGCCGGCGCTGACCCTCACTCCCAGGGCTTACCCCCCAGAGGGGGCTGGCATGGTCCCCAACCCCTGCCAGAGACCGGATCCAGTGTGGCCTGCACCATGGCTAGCTGAGAGTGAGACCTGCAAGGTGCCTTCCATCATGCACTGCAGCAACTTGTTTTTCCTCCTCTATTTTTCTTCCTGTGGAGATGAGGCATGCAATGACAAAGGTGGAGAGAACTCGCACACACACCTGCATGTGCTCCTCCATGTGTCTGCCCCATTTTCACCCCCATGTGCAGCATCAGTGTGCTGTCCCCCAGCCTCCGCTAGGGGCCAGTTGTGCGCCGACCACTGGCACCCCCCTCCCTGGGGAAGGAGAGCAGTCCCTTGGATGCTCAATCCTTCTTCTCCCCTGCTGACCCCCGGCAGCCTGTGCTCATTCACGAACATGGGTTGCTGGCTTAGTGCAAGGTAAGGTGTCCCGTGCCTCAGTCTTCAGCACCACCGGGCCGGTGTGTTCTACTTCTGATAGAACATCTGAAATAGCAGACCACTGAGTTCTAGAATGTTGAGATTTGTTGTTATGTTTGGATGGTAAAAGTGAAATAGAAATTTAGATATTTTTTGATTTTATATTTATGTATAATGGGAGGCTAGGTGAAACTGAGCCAGGAGGATGTGGGGGAATAGGTACATGTATGGGAAACAGGAGAGTGGAAAGAGACTAGTAAACTGCAGTAGCTATGGGGGTGTGCTGTGGAGCCTGAGCTGAGCAGCAGCAGAATTGTTTAACTCCATACTTCTCTATAAAAAGCTGCTAAAATCCTCTGTTTAGAGGTCTTAAACTTGATTTTAGTGGACACTAGCAGAAAGAATGATGCTGAATTGCCTAAAATGGATAACCCCAGGAAAGATAAAACTTCTGGTGGTGCAGATAAAAGTAAGGGACATGGTGGCGTTTCGAAGCCTGACATAGATATACTGGTCAAAGAGACGAGTTCTACCAAGACTATGGCATCGTTGGGCCAGAAACTACAGTGATTAATCTCTTTGGTCTCATATTTGACCCAGAAGGTTGATGGTTTTAATGGTCGAATGCTGGTTATTGAGAATTTGGTGGAAGGTCTGAAAGGCGAAGTGAAGTGAATGAGGTCTGTAAGCAAGTGGATGCTTCCACAACTGCCACAGCCCTACTGGTAAAAGAAATTCAGCATTTGCGCACCAGACTGGAAATGCTGGAAAACCAAATGAGATCTGTGAATATATGGATTATTGATCTCCCAGAAGGTTGCGAAGGAGATCATCCGATGATGTTCTTGAAAGACTGGCTATTGGAGAAATTGCTATCAGAAGGAGAAGATTATGACTGGAACATTCAAACAGTTTATCGGATTACTCTGAGAGGCCATTCACAAAACTCTGAGGAGCCCAGGACTTTGATGGTAGTGACTGCTGGCATAGGAGTCAGAAATCGTATCTTACAGTATGCCCATCAAGTAAGCCCTATAATACAGGATGACCATCAAGTTTACTTTTTTCCTGACATCAGTTATGCTATGCGGCAAAGACAGCAATGTTTTGATGGTGTTTGGCGCTCTTTAAGGTAAACTGGAATGTTGCATACTATGATATACCCAGCCCGGCTCAGGATTACTTATGAGGGCATGGTCTATATTTTCTCTGAGCCTGTGGATGCTGACCAATGGGCTACCCATTGGGAGGCTGAGGTTAAAGCTCAATCGGGGGAAGGTAACAACTCTGAGGACTTCAGGGCCACCTTATACCAGACTGTTGATTTCGTGTTTGTTCTTTAGAACAGCCAGCTTGGAACTTGGATTGTCTTAATCGGCTGTTGAGTTCTTTCAATCATAATAATTGTACCAGCAGTCTAGTAAAAAGCCATTACATTTATTGCGCTTGTATTTTAGCTATCAGTTCTTTCCAGCTATTGTTATCTGAGGGTTACTGTTTTTAAGGGCATTGTGTAATTTAGATGATTAGTATTCTGTCTGGTGCCCTCTGCAAGTTGCTTCTTTGACGTTTGTAATGGAGGATGTGGTTATGTTTATACTCTTTGAGTGAAATATAAACAATAGAAGAGAAAATTTGTTCATGTAAATGTTCGTATCTCTGCTTCAAGCTGATGTTTAGAGACTACTATCTACTTAAGGGGTTACACATGGCATCACTACTCCCTTATGGGATGTGCACAAATTGTAATGGAATTGCTGGACAATTCTCTAATTTTTTGACTAGCCATATTGCTCTTGGGTTCATAATCATAGCATATGTTGAGTTTAACTTTTAGTTTCTATTTAAAGAGAGCCCCTCTTATCATGTATCTCAATATAGTAAATGCATATGTCTCCTTTGATTAAGGGACTTAAGTCCCAGAAGAACCTGCTTTTATAGACTGTTTGCCATAGGTTGTTCTTTTATCATGTAAATGATAAAGCTTTACAAATAAAGTAAAAAAAAAAACTGCAGTAGTTGTGGGGCAGCAGTCTTTCTGGGGAGGATGTGGAATAAAGGGGTCTGTCCAGCGTGTAAGAGCCTGGAACAGCTAAGGTCTGAAATAAGGCTGCTCAGATAAGAGCTGAGGAGGATGGTGTGGGAAGTCAGAGAAGTAGAGCAGTGGAGGGAAAGGCAGATGGGAAGTTCCCAGGGGAGCAAGGGCATCAGGCAGGGGAAAGGAGCAGGGAGGACCACCCAGTATACAGGAATATCTTTTCCTCAGAGGACCAGGGAGCTCAGAGTGTAGGAATGGCAACTGGTAAGGGAATGGGATGGGAATGTGAGGGTAACATCAGGGGTGGGAACTTCTGAAGGGATGCCTATATCGAATAGATTTGCACCACTGTCTGAAAGGAAGAGGGGGAAGCAGGAGGTGAGGTCGGAGGTCGTGTTGAGCCATGGCTGAGAGTAGGAGTTACAGGGGAAGGGAAAATGAACTAGTCTGGGTGGGGAGGGAATAGAAGGTAGGCAAAATAGAGTGGAGAATGGGGGAGAGGAAAGGAAGAGGGGAGGGATAAGTGAAAGCAGTCACAGATAGTCAGAAGAGGAGGGGCAGAGTGGGAGATGGAAAACCAGCTAGGGGATAAGTGGTGGATGTGGAGATAAATTCACCAGGGTGCCGGGGGAGCAGTTAGACAGAGGAGCAGCTAGTATCATAGGTAAGAAAAGAAGGATGGGGAGCATGGGTGCAGGTGATGGAAGGGTGGCAATCATGGGGGACTCCATAATTAGGGATAGTCACTGGGGAAGGAATCGGGACCCAATGCAGGCAGGAGAGTGGTTTGTATGCAAGGGATGACAGAGGGGAAGATGGGCCCAAGAATAAGGGAACTAGTAAGGGAGGTTGGAGGAAAACCTAATTTAGTTATGCACATTGGAACCAATGACCTAGCTGGGTCAGAGGTTGAGGTAGTGCAAAGTAGGTTCAGGGAATTAGGGAAGAGCTACAGGGAGGAAGCAAGTTCACTGGCCTTCTCAGAGGTGATACCAGCACAGCCAGGAAAAGAAGAATAGAAGATTTTAATGACTGGCTGAGGAAATGGTGCAAGGAGGAGAGGTTCATCTGTATTGGGGACTGGGAGGAGACCTGGTCAAACAAAGCACGCTTTTCACCAACAGGCTACACCTTAGTAGAGTGGGTTTGAGGGTACTCAGGGACTAACTGGGGAAATACATAACCACTACACTTAATTTAAACTACTGAGGGGGAGTGGGTCTGCAGGCCCAAAGACTCCAAGAGGAGGAGGTCAGTGACCCCCCCCTCAGTGATGGAAGAGGTCTGGCAGAAAGAGGGGGTGGAAGGGATGAGAAAACAATTAACAAAAGGTGGAGGGGGTGAGAAACACATAACAAGGGTAGGTGGGGGGCACATAGAAGGGAGAAATGTGAAGAGAGGGAAGCAAAGGAAGGTCAGATTCTAGGTCAGTGGTGGGCAACCTAAAATAACCCGAGGGATGCATATGCGGCCTTCAAAGCCCTTGAGGGCCGGATGACCTGGACCAGATCCATTTCATCACAAAATTAATCAAAAGTAACAGATCTGAATGCAAAGAAAAGCTTTATTTAATGGGCTGTAACATCATTAAATGTTTAAAGCAGTAGAAATAGTATTAAATACAGTTAAAACTCAGTTTATTTATCTTTTGTGCAGTGTAGTGAAGTCCTGTTGGGGTGGCAGAAATGTTCTCAGGGGCTGCAGCTTAACCTGCCAAGGGCTAGCCCACCACTGTTCTAGGTGGAGGGTGGTGTCTCTGTAAGATCAGAGTCTTGGAAACAAGATGCATGACTTGCAGGTGCTATTAGCAGACAGGAGGGTGAACATAGCAGTAGTAAGAGAGATTTGGGCAACACCACACCATGACTGGGACTTTTGTGATCCCTGGATATAAACGATAAAGGAGGGACAGGGTAGGCAGGAGGGGGAAGGGGTGGCAGTTTACATCAGGGAGAGAATAACTTGCATGAGGGAGGAGTCAGAGGAAGGGAAGGCAGAGGCATTATGGGATCATTTACAGACCAATAGAAGGAGAAAGGTGAGGCTGGGGTAGTTTACAGACCACTCACCCAGGATGAAGTGAGGGACAGAGAACTGAGCTTGCAAACATTGGAAGTTGCAGAGAAAGGAGAGGTGGTAATTGTAGGGGACTTCAACCTTCCCAGTGTGGACTGGAGCGTACCATCCACAACATGTGCTAGGAGTCAGGTGATCCTGGAAGGACTGCAAAGTGGATTTCTGACTCAGGGCACCACAGAACCAACAAGAGTAGAGGCAATTCTTGATCTGGTACTCACAAATGGGGAGCATGTCCAGGAAATAACAGTGAGCGAGCCCCTGGGTGGGAGTGACCACTGCACAGTGTGGTTCTAGTTGGATATGGTCAAGGAAAGCATCCCAACAAAGACCAAAATCTTGGATTTTAGGAGGGAAGACTTCAGGAAGATGGGCGAAGTGCTAAAGAGCCACCTGGCAGACATCAGAGCAAGTATGGCGGTAGACCAAAGGTGGTTCATCATTAAGGAAGGAATACTGGTTGCCACAGAGGAGTGTGTTAGGCTTGGGGCAAGAACACGAGGGCCAACGCACCCAGCTGGTTCAGTTCTGGGGGCATCCAGGCAGTAAGGGAAAAGACATTAGCCTATAGGAAATTCAGAAAGACCAAAAGAGAGGTGGATATGGAAAATTACCTAAGGTTGGCTAGTGAGGCAAGTAAGGAAGTCTGGCAAGCTAAGGTACAAAAGGAGCTGCAGATAGTTGAAAGAATTAAGAAGAGGGAGAAGGCCTTCTTTTGCTATATAAGCAGGAAAAGGGACAAGAAGGATGGGATTGTTAGGCTTAAGAAAGGGGAGGTGTGAGTGGAGGATAACAAAGAAAAAGCAGCGATAAATGAATACTTCTGTTCTGTCTTTACAAGGGAGAAGGAAAGAACAGTACCTTCAGGAAGGAGAAGAGGAGCTAGGGGGTAGGGAAACACAGATGTAGTGATAGTGGAGGATAGAGTGAGGGAGGGGCTGCTAGCACTGAAGGTGGACAAATCACCAGACCCAGACAGAGTATATCCAAGGGTACTAAGGGAACTAGCTGAGGAGCTGTCCGGGCCACTGGTAGGCCTATTTAATAGTTCACTGGAGTCAGGCGTGGTATCCCAGGACAGACTGGAGAACAGCACATGTGGTGCCCCTTCACAAAAGTGGTCCCACGTATGACCCAGGGAATTTCAGACCAGTTAGTCTGACTTCAGTCATGTGCAAGTTCATGGAAACTATACTTTTTATTTTTTTTGCTTATTGATTTTTATTTTCTGCAGTGGACCGCTGTTTATGTCGGCCAGCCTTTGCCGGACTCTGGGGTAATTCAGGATCTTCTAATGCTGTCTGTGTTCCAGCAGAGCCTCAGAGCTGGCCTGGAGGCTTCATCCTGCTGCTGCCCCCACTATTCCCACTTTTTCGCTCCATTACCCTGAGGCCCCACAATGCAGTAGCACATGCGCGTAGCGGCGAACATGTGCAATGTGGCCCGTGACGGCCTCACACCTCCTCGGCCTAATGCCAGGGCTCCTCCTGTGTGGCGTTGCCACCCAGTCTTCACCAGGTGGCAGCAAAGTGCTGAGGAGGCCCTCTGAACCCTCCGTAGGAGGAGAGCTGCCAGTCTACAGCTCAGTCAGCTCCTCACCCTCCGCCCCTGGCTGAACCCTGGCGCCCCAAGCTTGAGCCCAAACCAAGGTCACCAGTGTTGTGCGAGGTGTAGCATCTGGCTCCTTGATCCTCAGCACCACTGGGCTGGCCCCATGGAGACCATACTTAAGGAAATGGTAGAATATTTAGAGAGACATGGTCTCCAGGATGCGAGGCAGCATGGGTTCATTGGGGGGGGGGATTTTGTCAAATGAATCTGATTGACTTCTTTGACTGGGTCACTAAGACAGTAGACAGGGGCCAAGTGGTAGACATCCTCTATCTGGATTTCAGCAAGGCCTTTGACTCTGTGCCCCACGAAAGGTTGATCAGGAAGTTGGTGGATTTTGGGGTTTGGGAGAAGATGACCAGATGGCTGGAAAATTGGCTGAGGGACAGAACCCAGAGGGTGATTGTGGGGGGAGAGTTATCTGGCACCAGAGAGGTCACCAGTAGGGTTCCGCAGGGCTCATTGCTGGGGCTGGTGTTGTTCAGTGTCTTCATTAGCGACATAGGGGATGGTATTAAGGGCAAAATGTGCCTATTCCTGGATGACGCCAAGCTCTAGTGGACACAGCTGAATGGATACAGGACCTACAGGACAATCTGGAAAAGCCGATGGTCCAGGATCTGGCAGCTTGGCTTCAGTGCCAAAAAATGCAAAGTTATGTACACTGGAGCCAAAAATCCCAGGACAGAGTATGACCTGGGTGGAGTCCCAGTTATCTGCATCAGAGGAGGAGAAGAACCTGGAAGTGATGATCACTAATGACCTGAAGCACTCCTCACAGTGCAAGAAAGCAGCAGTAAGGGCCAACAAGATGTTGGGATGCATAGCTAGGGGGATCAGTAGTAGAGAGAAGAGGTTATACTGCCCTTGCACAGGTCACTGGTGAGGTCACATCTAGAGCATGGAGTTCATTACTGGTGCCCACACCTCAAAAAGGAAATTAACCTGCTGGAGAAGGTTCAGAAGAGGGCTACAAAGATTATATCAGGTCAGGAGGGTAAGGCATATGAAGAGAGGTTGAGGGCTCTGAACATGTACTCACTGGAGGACAGCAGAGAGCGAGGGGGGACATGATTGTGACCTTCAGGCACTTAAATAAATAAATAAATAAGGTGGATATAGATGATCTTTTCAAACTAAGTGCAACCATAACACGAGGGGGCACAGTCTTAAACAGGGGGGGGTTAGGAGGGAGGTCAGGAAACATTTCTTCATGGAAAGGGTTGTGGACATTTGGAGTGTGCTGCCAGAAGAGGTGGTCTCTTTGAAGATGGTGGCAGCTTCAAGAGAGGCTGAGATAGGTATAGGAGGAAAGTAAGGATCATGGGTAGGAAGGATGGAAAGGATGGGAGGAGTGGGAAGGGCAAGGTCAGTAGCTCAAGCTGTGGACCCTGAAGTACGAGCAGACTAGAGAGACCAAATGGCCTTGATAGATAGATAGATAGATAGAAAGATAGATAGATAGATAGATAGATAGATAATGTTATTTCTATAGCGCTCCTTCCTGGATGCTCAAGTACGAGCATACGTACATATGAACATACGAAATTTGCCAGCAGATAAAGGCCTAGAGGTCTATCAAGTCTGCGCGAATGTGCAGCTAGCACCCCTTATTCTGCAGCTGCCCCTCCCTTCCACCCTTCCCCTTCATTAACCCTCCCCCTTGTCCTGTCCCATCCTCGTTTGAAGCAGTCCACTGTTCTACTGCATACCACTTCAGCAGGTAACGCACTCCACCCAGCCACCACCCTCTCTGTAAAAAAGTGTCTCCTCATCTCCTTCCTGAACCTTCCTCACTCCAGTCTCATATCATGGCCCCTGGTGGCCCTCCCCTCCCTTACTTTGAACAGCCCCTCTGTACCCATCTTGTTTATTCCTTTCATGTATTTAAAGGTTTCAGTCATGTCACCCGTCTCTTCTCTCCTCCAGTGAGTACATGTTCAACTCCTTCAACCTCCTCTCGTATGATAAGTCCCCCAGACCCTTGATCATCTTTGTCACTCTGCGCTGCACCCCCTCCAGTAACTTAATGTCCCTCTTCAGATATGGACTCCAGTACTGCATGCAGTACTCCAGGTGTGGTCTAACTAATGACCTATACAGTGGCAGAATCACCTCCTCCCTCCTCGAGGATATACCCCTTGCAATACAACCCAGCATTTAGTTGGCTCTTGCAGCTGCCTTCCTACATTGTGCCGAGTTGTTCATTGACCCTGTAATGAGCACACCCAGATCCTTCTCCTCCTGTCTGGGCTAGCCACACCCTAGCTGGTAACTCCTCCTTGGGTTCTTCATCCCAAAATGCAGCACCTTGCACTTTTTGGCATTAAAGCCCAGTTGTCAGGTGTCTGACCAGGTTTCAAGCTTTGCCAGATCATCCTGCAACCCCTGCCATCCCCTAGGTCATCCACCACTGCGCCTACCTTGGTATCATCAGCAAACAGACTGATCTTGCTCTTGATGTCCCATGATGTGTCTGCAATGAATATCCCAAACAACACTGGTCCCAACACCAAGCCCTGTGGAACACCGCTCATCACTGCCCTTGGGTGTGAGAGCTCCCACCCACCACCACCCTCTGTTGCCTTCCTGCAGCCAGTTTCCTACCCATCTCACCAGCTTTGCACCCGCCCCTGTGCCTACTAACTTCCTTCCCAGCCTTCCATGTGGCACTGAGTCGAATGCCTTACTGAAGTCCAGATACAGGACATCCACTGCATGGCCCTGTCCAGTTGCCTAGTTACCCAGTCATAGAACTCGACCAGGTTGGTTTGGCAGGATCTGCCACGTATGAAGCCATGCTGTCTGCTGTCTTGTAGTCCTTTGGCATCTAGGAGGGCCACCAGCCTCTCCTTCAGCATAGTCTCCATTAGCTTACCCATGATGGATGTGAGGCTCACTGGTCTGTAGTTTCCCGGTTCATCCTTGGGGCCACTCTTGTGGAGAGGCACCACATGAGCCATCCTCCAGTCCTGAGGTACACACCCCGAATGTAGTGAGGCATTAAATAGGTTTGCCAAAGGTCCTGCAAGGACCTCTGCCAGCTCTTCAGTACCCTGGGTGGATGCCATCTGGGCCTGGCCTCGTCCACCCTCAGTGCCTTCAAACCCTCTCAAACTCTGCTCTCCATGATTTCCTCATCTGTCACCACTTCCCACCTTGCTTCTGCCATTTCTCCCACCTTGGGTGTCACCCCTCTTTCTTTAGTAAATACTGAGCAGAAGTACTCATTTAGTGCTTCCGCCATCGCACTCCTGCTTCCACCAACCCTCCTTCCTAATCCTTACTATGTGGTCCTTACAGCTCCTTTTCCCTGATGTACTTAAAGAAGTCCTTCTCCCTTCTTAATGCCTTGTGCCAGCCTGAGTTCCGAGATGCTTTGGCTCCCCACTGCCCTTGTCACCTCCTTCGATTCTGTCAAGTACCTCCCCTGTCCTCCCCTCCGTTTTCTTGTACTTCCTAAAGGCAGCTCTTTTCCTCCTTACCTTTTCCATGACCTCCTTGCTCAACCAGATCAGTTTCTTAGCCCTAGCCTTCTTGCTCTGGGCTTTGCAGCAGGTTTTGGTTGCCTCCACTATCCCCAGCTTTATGAGCTCCCACCTCTGGTTAGTGTCCATACTAGATTGAATTCTGGCCAGGTACCCTTTTTACCACTTCCCCCATTCTCCCAAAGTCAACCCTCCTGAAGTCCAGCACTATTGTGCCAGATTCCACTCCTTCCTTGCCCATATCCAATGTGAGCCATACTGAGCGGTGGTCAATCCCTGACAGCAGTTCCTCCACTGTAAGTTCTCTCACAAAGTCCCCATTTGCCAGCGCATGGTCAAGGGTATTCCCTAACCTGGTTGGTTCACTGACCATTTGCAGCAGGAACCTGTCCTGGAAGGCATCCAGCAGTACCTGCTCCCTTCTGTTCCTGGTTGTTGGGGTGCTCCAGTCCACTCCTGGCATGTTGAAGTCCCCCACAATCACCACACTACCCTTCTCGCAGGTCCTCCTGATCTGCCCCCGCTAGTTCCCTGTCTAACTCCTCCATCTGAGACAGTGGTCTGTACACCACTCCCATTCTAAGAATCCTATTCTTGGAATCCTGGATTTGCATCCAAAGTGACTCCGTACTACCCTCCTCCCCTTCTTCCCTTACACACTTCAGTCCTTCCTTCACATATAGTGCCACCCCCCTCCTTTCCCAATCACCCTGTCCCTACAAAATAACCTGTACCCTGGTACAGACAGGTCCCAGTCATTGTATTGGGTGGCCCATGTTTCCATGATGGCTGCAATGTCCACCTCCCTCCGCCATGAGAACCTGTAACTCTGCAGTTTTCCTCCCAAGGCTCCTAGCATTAGGGTAACCACCTTCCACCCTTTCCCCTCCCATCCTGCCCACCTTCCTAGCATCACCAACAGTACTTGCCATTTGTCCTTAGTCACTGTTATGGGGGTAGCTCATATGGTTTCCCAACCTGTGGTCTCTGCATATCTCTTCCCCAACTGCCACCCCCCACTCCTAGTTTAAATTCCCAACTTCCTCTATGTACTCCTCCATCCTCTGTTTCAACACTTTCTTTCCCTCCTCACTCGAGTGTAGTCTGTCCTTGGCATAGAGACTATTGTCCTTCCAGGTCCCTCCCCACCCCCAACAGCCCATACCCTTTAGCACAACACCAGGTTCTTAGCCATCCATTAAATTCCTCTATTCTCAGCTTTCTTGTTGTGCTTGCCTTTGGCACGGGAGTTATCTCTGAAAAAGTTACTGATCTTCCTGCACCCTCACATAATTGTGCTAGTTCCTCAGACCTCCTCTGGACAGTATCTACTGTCTTGTCAGCCAGGTCATTTGTTCCAAGATGTATAATTAAATGAGGCTTGTCCCTACCCCTTCTAGCATATTTCAGAACAGACTGTCCCACCCTTTCCGCTGTCATTCCTGGCATGGCCTCCACCCAAATGCGACTATGCCTCTCCCCCTTGCTACCCCACCTAACTCCTCTTAGTATTGAGTCCCCCAGCACTAAGATTCCACCCCTCTTACTCCCTGCTTGCTTCCATTCATCTCCCTTTCTCATTTCCAGCTCCTCTTCTTCCTCCTACACATTATTTCCCCCCGCTCCAGTTTGGTACAAGCATTTATCAATTACTCCTCTAATTTCATCATTTCCCTCCTCCACCTTCTTCTTCTCTAGCAGTGCACAACTATTTTATGAAGGCCCTTGACAAATGCCCGCTCCCTCTCTCTTCATAGTAACCTGTTCTGTCCTTTCCACTCCATGACTTTTGCCACTTCTTCGCCTCCCCTCACAAGTCCCTATCTCCTCCTTCCATTTGTCTTTTGTCTCCTGACCTGATTTCCCCGGCAATTGTTCTTCCTGGCCTGGACCCCTTTGTCTCTGCTTCCCTTCTTTTGACCCTCTCCTCACCACTGTTGGCTTAAATCACCCTCCCTCATCTCCCCTTCTTCCTCCCTCCAGTATTGGGCTAAACCCACCCCCAATCTGCCTTGCCTGGCTTAGTTCCTCCTGCAGACCCTCAATCTCCTTTCTAAGTTTTTCTATGTGGTTGCACACTAAACATCCTCCCACACTCCAGGCAATTTTTAGAAAGATTGGTGCACCGCAGTTGTTGCAGCCTACCACCCTACCCATTGCTGTCATTGCCCACCAGCGACCCCCCCCCCTTCCAGATGCAGGATACCAAACACTCCCCCAAGTCTCCCCTCTCCCTTCTCTATCAGTGCAAAACATTTTCTTTATTCCCCTTACCTCCTTTGTTGCACACGTTTAGATATATTGAGCAACTGCTTTTTATATTCCTATCCTTCCTATCCACACTCAAAACACACACAAAAAAAGTACTGCACAAATCATAATCACATAAAAAAAAGCTGGTGGCTTCTTCATATGTCTTAGTGGGGGTGTTGAGATAGAGCCACAGATGCTCGGTGAGTTGCTTCTGTCAGCCTGTCATCACCTCAAAATGGGTGAGCTGGATAGGTGCTGCAGTGGTAGTCCTGATTGCCATCAGGAGGATTGGCAACAGTGCATCCCAGTTGTAGGTGTTCATGTTCATAAACTTAGACAGCATGAGTTTGATTTGTCTATTGGCTTTCTCCACCTGACCCAAAGACTTGGGATAGTATGCAGTGTGGAATTTTTGGTTTAGCCCCTAGTAGTCAAGGCTTTCCTGCATAACCTGGCCTGTCAAATGTGATCCTCAGTCTGAGTCTACTGTGAGAGGTAGGCACCATTGTGTGAATACCTATTCTACCAGGATTTTGGCAGTGACCTTAGCTGTGTTGTTCCTACAGGGGAAGACCTCTACCCATCTGGAAAAGAGATCTGTGATCACCAGGGCATACTTGTTGTTTCTGCTGGTGGTGGACAGAGGTTCTGTGGAATTGATTTCTATGGTATTCCAAAGCCCTGAATGCCTCTAGGGAAGCAACTTTGCATTTTTCTTAGTGGGAGTTGGATTGTTTTGTGCACTTGTGATGCAACTATTCACATAGTGTTGGATGTCAGCGGCCTGCCTTGGCCACCATCCCACAGTTGTTTGTCAGCCTCTGCATAGTCTTATCAGTGCCCTAGTGCCCCCTTCCCATTCAGGTGCCATGGAGCAGGTAAATAAGTTCCACCTGGAGTTCTTTGGGCACCACCCATAGCAATGTCTCCCCATTGTCATATAGGACCAGCTTCAGGTCTGGGGACAGGGTCAAATGCTTCACATAGCGCTTGAGAGGATTTTCCTCAGATATCTGGGTCTTTTCCATGAGTCAATGATGTGCTTCCTTGATGTGGGGTTCTGACAGTTGGATGGTTGGCAGGTCCATAGCATTCTTAGGCTTACAGTGCTGTGCAGCCACAGGAATTGGGGGTGTTTCCAGGGCCAACATGACCCATATATCTCCCGGCTGTGCCTCCATCTTGGCCAGGGCATCTGTTCTGGTGTTGTACTGTTGGTAAGGGGCAGATTTTGCATGGATCTTCAGTGTTCAGAAAGTTCACTTGGAATCTCTTCCACCAAGACGTCAATATACTGAAACAGTTCCTGATATTTGATTGGTGTAGTGTTGGAGGAGGCATAGCCATGGACATTCCAAAATGGTAAGAATTGCATAAGGGAGTTACTGACCCATAATGACTCTGAAAAGATGTCTGAAGCGCCACCTTCTGCCTTGATGATATCTAGTGCATGTGTGACTGCAGCCAGCTCCAGATATTGGGAAGATCATTTGTTGCACTTTATGGTGACTTCCATTGGTTCTGCCCCCCAAAGCAGGAAGTGTCCTGGAAGTGCGGAAGGGGTTCTTTCCACACTCATGTGGTTCTCCCTCATAAAGGAGTATGTATGCCAACACAGATGGCATCCGGGTGGGTTGCACTGTGATGTCCTGGTCCTGCAGGAGGAGGGACCAGTGGGTCAGTCTTGCTTTGGATAATTCCCGTACTTCACACAGTCTGAGAGGAGAAAATTCATGGGGGTTTGGTTGGAGTGCAACACAATGGGGGTGAAGTCCCATGATGTATGTGAAGTGTTTCACCACCCTAAAGTTGCTAACAAGTTTCCCTCTCAAAGTGAGTACTTCTGTTCCACAGGCATAGGCAATAGGTTGCAAGCGACCACAGACCATTTGTGCTAGAACTGTGGACATGGCAGTGTCCGAGGTAGCTGTCTCCAGATGGAAAGGGAGGTCCAGATTGGGATTTACTAGGGCTGGGGCTTCTGCTAGGGCTTTCTTCAGTGTGGTTACTGATGTGGGTTATTCCGGCTATTTCCACAGTGCGTTTTTCTTCAGGAGTGTGTACAGGGGTGCTGCTTTCTGAGCAAATTCCAGAATAAAATCCTGGGAGTAGATAACCATGCCCAAAAATATTCTCAAAGTCTGGACAGCGGTTGAGAGCAGCAGGTTTTGCATCATCTGTACCTTTTCTCCTGCAGGGATTCTCCCCTCTGTGGTAATTTGCAGTCCCTGGAAGGACACCTCATTTTGACAGATCTGCACCTAGGCTGGGTTACACTTGAGCCCTTGTCTCTCCAAGATGCACTGTTCTCCCAAGAGCTGCAGGTGCTGCTCCTGTTATGTGGTGACTAGCAGCAAATCATCCACATACTGCAGTAAGCAGTCCTGTGCTGAAAAATCCCTCAAGGCATTCTTTATGTGGACATGAAAAATATCCTGTTGACCTTTGAATGTGAAGGCAAACTTGTACTGGCACTCAGGGGATAATGGTAGTGACCAGAATCCATTTGAGGTGTCCATGGCTGTAAACCATTTATGTTCTGGCATAAGGAACTTCAAGATGTCCAGTGCAGAAGCTACGGTAGGCATGCAGCTGGGTGTTGCGTGGTTCAGCCTCTGAGAATCCTGGTCAGTCTCCATGTTCCATGGGGCTTCTTCACTGGCAATATTGGAGAATTGTTTGTGGAGATGCAGGATTGGATAACCCCCTGCTTCATGAGTGACTTAATTGTGTCCTTCAAGAAGCAGATAGCTTCTGCAGGAAAGAGGTATTGCTTCTGTGGGGCCAAGTCATTCCCGATTATGTGTAGGACAGTGGCCATACATCCACAGTTGTGTTTATGTTTAGCGAACACCCCCAGTGTTGTTCCAGAACTGATATTAGTTGTTCAAACAAAGGATGCTGGCGCATGATTGTGATGACATCATATTCCACATCATTGGGCTTAATAGCTGCTACCACATGGCAGTCTGGGATCAACAGCATGGTATTTATGCCCAAACTTGGAAGAGCAAGCAGTTTACCAAATCTACCAGACATCCACTGCGGGAGAGAAACTCGGCTCCCAGAATTCTGTGGTGTTGGGGCAGCATCATGAGGTCAAAGCGGTGTTTTGCCTTCATGTTACTAAAAACTACTGGTATGGATTTAGACCAGAATGTCCATACAATATTGCCTGCAAATGTCTGCATGGAAGTTGACCTTCCAAAAGACAGTGGGGATTCTCCGGGTCAGTGTCATGTAGGACTGACACAGCCATTCACACGTCAATCAGCTGTGACGTCTAGTTATTTCTGCTCTGAACTTAACGCATCCACTAACTCTGCTACCAAGTTTTGGAGAATTTAAGGGAGGTAGAAGGTCATAACAGCACTGGCACACTTCCCCACAAAATGTCAACTGGTGGTACCCACACTACAGATAAAAATAAGATCCTTGACCTCCTTAACAATCACTTTGCCACAGCAGAGATGGCTTTTGATACCTCCCCAGCAAATGCCATCAGGGCACAGTTCCTTAGTCAGTCATCTGTTTGCCATGATCCAGAATATATTGATCCTTACCGCTCTTTCTCCTTCTGTCCGGTCACCGTCAAACAGTTTGAGCTTCTCCTTCTTCAACTTGATACTAAGAAAAGTGCGGGCGCGGATATGATTGGACCTTTCTTCCTAAAGTTGGCCTACTATATTTTGGCTCCCCCCATTACCCACCTTTTCAATTTGTCTCTCAATCAGGGCTCCCTCCCCAAGTCTGGAAGATGGCCCATGTCATCACTCTATTCAAATCAGGGGACCCCTGCGACCTAAATAATTACCACCCAATCTCCTTGCTCCCGGCCTGGTCAAAACTTTTGGAGAAAGTAGTAAATGAACAGCTCAGATCTCATCTGGAAAGTTTTAATCTACTAAACCCAATTCAATTCAGTTTCCGTCCCATGCATAGTACCTCCACTGCCCTTGCTAAGGTTCTAAATGACTGGCAGTTCACACTTGAAAACAAACAATATATATGGGGGGTAAAAAGGATGAGAAGGGACTTGGCAAGGTTGGAGGAATGGTCAGACATATGGCAACTTAGATTCAATGCAAAGAAGTGCAAAGTAATGCACCTGTGAAACAAAAACCCAGGAGAAGAGTACACAATAGCAGGGGAGGTACTAACAACAACAAAAATGGAATGGGACTTGAGGTAGTCATATCAGATGATCTAAAGGTTGATAAGCAATGTGAAAAGCCAGTAAGGAGAGCCAGAGGGATACTGGGATGCATAGGAAGGGGCATCACAAGTAGAAAAAGGGAAGTAGTTATCCCTCTGTACAGACAGTTGGTGAGACCCCATCTGGGGTACTGTGTGCGGTTTTGGAGACCTCATCTACACAAGGACATAGACAGGATGGAAGCAGTCCAGAGGAGGGCAACTAAAATGGTGCAGGGTCTGCATCAGAAATCATATGAAGAGAGACTGAGAGAGCTTAATATGTGTACCCTTGATGAAAGGAGGGAGGGGGGACATGATAGAAACGTTCAAGTACCTCAAGGGAATCAACAAAGTCCAGGAGGGTAGCATCTTTCAGAAAAAGAGATGTGTAAGAACAAGGGGCACAATTTAAACATAGAGGGGATGGCTCAGGGGTAATGTGAGGAAATTTTTTTTCATGGAGAGAGTGGGGATGCATGGAACCGCCTGCCTGAGGAGGTTGTTGGGTCTAAAACAGTGGGGGAATTCAAACATGCATGGGACAGACATAAGGCAATTGTAGTGGGGGTGGCAGGAAGTAGGCTGTTGGTTAACTAGAATCTGCAGCTTATCCAGTAGGTAGGCACATGGGCAGACTGGGTGGGCCAAGTGGTCCTTATCTGCCACCAAAGTCTATGTTTCTATATGCGTCTTGTTTCTGGACCTTAGCAAGGCTTTCGACATGGTGGACCATGATTTGCTCCTGGTGACCCTGAAGAAAGTTGGGGTGGACAACCTGGCTTTAAGTTGGTTCGCAAACTATCTTGTGGACAGAGAGCAGCGGGTCAAGGCTGAAGGATACCTATCGCCAAAAAAAATACTCTTTAGAGGTGTCCCCCAAGGATCCATACTTGGTCCACTTCTCTTTGCCATTTATATCAATCAGATTGACACTGGCCTAAAGTCATCTAGTATCCATCTCTTCGCTGATGATACAGTGTTATACATTGACAGATCAACTCTGGATCAATCCATTTTGGACCTCTAGAATGATTTTAACATCCTTCAAAAAAATCTACTTAACTTGAAACTCCTGCTTAATGCAAAAAAAAACTAAGGTCATGATTTTCTCTCTATTCGCCTCTCATCTCAAAAAAAACCCAGATAAGGTTCCTCACATAAGCACCCTTTTGTGAGAAGCCCTGGAGCTTGAGGAACAATTCAAATACCTTGGGGTTTGGATTGACTACAAATTGTCCTTCATTGATCACAGTGAAGAACTCACTAAGAAACTGCATCAAATGCTTGGTATTTTCTTCAGGATCAAACACTCACTAACCCAGGAGGCTAGAAAACTTCTAGTCCAAGCTACCTTTTTGCCTCTCCTAGACTATGCAGACTTCCTATATGGCCATAGTACTAGCACAGCTTTCTCCAAGCTTGATACCCTACACCACAGAGCCCTTAGGTTCATTTTGGATGCCCCTTATGACACACACCACTGCATCCTCTATTCTTCTGTAGGCTGGAGCTCCCTTAGCTTCAGAAGGCAAAAGAATGCTATTCTATGGGCATGTAAGGCAATCATTCATAAATTACCTCAGTACCTCACAAGCTGCTTAACTCTCTGCATCTCTAGTGCCTATTCTCTCAGAAGTCTTGCCGTCTTATCTCTGGCTATCCCTAAAGTTAAATCGCGCTTTGGTAGAGCCTCAATAAGCTTCTCTCTTCCTACGCTGTGGAATAAGATCCAGAAAACCTTAAGGCTCACTTCCCCTGTCACGTTCTCTCTCTTCAAATCCTTGTTCCTGAGGACCTTCTCTGAGGTCTGTCATTGCTTCAAGTCAAGCTCTTAACTTCACAGTTTATTACTGCCTTAAATTCTGGACTTAAACCTCAACCATTTCCTGAGGTGTCATTTGAGTCCTCCCTTCTGTCATTGTCCAAGTCAAGGTCCCAACATCACGATCTGTCCTTGCTTCAAATATTGGACTTAAACACCAACCATTGCTTCTGGCATCTGTCGTGTTTCTCCCTTAGAGCTGTCCTTCCTTCCTAGGCCATCATGTCCACCCTCTCCTATCTCATCTGACCTTCCCTTCCCACTCCCTATACCCCCTTCCCTTCCCAGCCCACATGCTAGGCCATGCCTACAGTATTTATCAAAGGACTCTTACATCTCAATCTTCTTCTCACTTTAATGCTAGAGGAACTGCCACTCCTGTTTACTATGACTCCTCCAATGATGTTTACTGTATAAACTTTAGCTCATTACCTTACATCCATATATCTGTATCTATGCAATTGTATTTAAATGGCACTAGCTCCTGTTCAACCTATTGCTATGTTCTGGTAGAGGTATCTTGTTACATGTGATGGTTATATGTTATTATGTCGTTGTTATTACTGTGTAATTGTTATGTACGTTCACTCAACCTGTTATGTCTTAACCCTGTTGGCAATTGTTTTGCCCCAGGTCCATCTTGTAAATGAGCTTGTCTCAATGATGTTCTGCCTGGCTAAATAAAGATATTGACTGATTGATTGACTGATCAGCATTTCATGCTGGTGGCCCCCAACCAGTGCTGCAACACATGAGTGACTTGTGTCATCGGGAGTCAAGGAGGCAACTATGTGGGTTGGGGCCTCTGACCATCAGCCTATGGACTGGGAAGTGCCATGGAAGTCTGCAGCTGGGGTTTCAGTAGCAGCGACCTTCAGCGCCTTCTGTCATGCTTTTAGTTCTTCAACCTCCTGCTGGAGTTCATGATACATGGGCTCAGTACCTTTCTTTTACCCTTTTCCAATGTTTCGGGACCCCCGACCCTTCCTCCCCTCCCACTGGGGATTATGAGGCGGGTAGTTTATTGGGGATTCGTTCGACTTCTCTACCTTATACTGGGTAGGTGAAGATTTTTCGCCATTGAGGGCAGCCACCTTTGACTTGGAGCTCAGCCCCTGGGCTTTACAGTGGATCTAATACACCCAGTCAGTTTGCTGCATGATCTGATTGACATGATTGGTTTTTGAGATGACATAGTCCTCCACCCTGTCACGAATTGCAGGCAGGAAGTTCTGTATCAAAAGACATTTAAACTGTGTTAAGTTCTGATGGGGACCTCCTCTGCTAAGTCCATGCCGATCTGATTATGCTGTCCACAACTGGTTCCAGTACTGGATGGGGGACTTCTTATTTTGCTGCCACACTTGGGCAGCACACATCACTCTGACTACATTAAGGCCATGGGCCCTAGGAGGTGAGCTAATGCCTCATCAAAACTGAGGTTAGTAGCAGTCCAGACTCTGCCCCGGAGGGATGCTCACAAGGTGGGTTCCATGGTTTGTATGAGGACTTGGATCTAATTGGCAACCAATAAGCCTAATATCTGGCATTGCTGCTGCACCCTGTTCAGATGACATATCAAGTTATCGGATGAGGCCATGCAACTGATAATTTCTGCAATGTCATGTAAGACTCAGGGGGACTGCAACACATTTTGAGCTGCATCCTGACAAGACCAAGTGGACCTGGCAGATAGGCAGTTGCTTGTGCCACAGCCTTTGCCACTTCCCTGAACTCCCTTCTTCTCTCGTCCTGTTCCTTGATGGTCTTTTGTATATAACCTTTTATGCTGTCTGCATTGGCCTCGGAAAGCTTGACTTTCCTAATGGCTTTCTCTATCAGGTCTTCAACCTCCTTTTGATCCTCCCTTGTCAGCATGGCCACTGGCAGATTCTGTTGGGATCCTCTGGTGTCCCAAAGCAGACCATCATCCTCGCTATCCCTCTCCGAAGATAGCAACTCTGGTGGTGGGGCAGACAGCACCACTCTGATATATTCCTTTAGGACCACAACCTGCTTCTGTAACTTCTCTATTTGCCTTTTGCACTCAGCATGCTCAACGTCCATACCAACCCTTTCTTTCCTTCGTGGTCCTGCAAAATCTTGTATGTGGTGGCCACTTCATGCTTATATCTTACTTCTGTCCTTAATTCCTCCTTATACCCACACATCTCCTGAAGCAGCTCCACGTTCTAATGCTTCTCAGACTCATTTGCATCCATCACCGAACAGTTAACATGCAAAGCTTGCTGTTTTTCCTATCTAACCTGCTCCAATTCCTCCTTCTCTGTACATATCTCAAGCTTTCTATATTTCAATTCCTCCTTTAAAGCAGATACTTTACTGTCTAATGTTTGGCAAATAACAAAGAGGGCAGCAACCACCAGACCCTTCTGTTCCTTTTTCTTAGCCATAGGCTTCTCCTCTGTGTACAGTTTCTCTATGTTCTTTACGAGATTAGTTTGGTGTTTCGCATCCCATGCAAAATCACTCCATCCTCTGTGGGAGGTAAGAAATTTCAAGACATCTATTGTGAGCTCAGAATGTGTGGCCTTTTAGTGGGGATTCCCTTGTAATTGAACTGTAGTAATTGGTGATCAAAGGCTTTCCGGCTCACCTCGATCTCTGCGGTCAAACAGTTGTGTGCTCTGGCTGCTGAGGTGCTATGGACTGTTTCACAACTGGAGCAGGAGGCGAAGGCTCTCGATGCCTAATGATACCCTATTCCACTACCTGAGGACCTCTTGCCATTGGTTCTGTCCAAAAACATGTTCTGCCATGATTGCCTATTATGTTGGCAGACTACAGACATATAGGACAAAATGCACAAACACCAGAGCCGTCACAGGTAATAAACAGTTTATTACCAGATAGCACAGAGATACAAACAGGTGCTACCTGCTGGGAGAGTGGAACCCACCAGTACTATGATGCTTCTTCAACAGCTGTACTCAACTAGCAAAGTCTTCCCATTGCATTTATACCCCTAGACAAAATATGTATCACTAAATAATGGTTCTGCTAACGAAATAAGGCAAAGCACATGACATACATATGTCTCATTGGTGGACATCATTTTCTTATAGGTTGGGTCCACTGACCATAGCAGGACTGGTTCAAACCTAGTTCAAACTAAGATAAAGCAACTAGCTTGTAAGGAATAAGTGAAGCTGTAACAAGAAGGCTGTAGCAGTCTGTTCCAAGGATAGAGGAGTTAAGAAAGGACAAAAAAGTGAGAGTGTGTGTGTGTGTGTGTGTGTGTGTGTGTAATGATCTGCCCAAATTATGCTGGGTATAATGTTATGTGTTAGTGCAAAGCAATGCTCTGCATATATCATATGCTAGTGAAATACTGGGTCTGCACCAGTGCCTTGTTCAACTCTCTTTATACTCCTACCCTAATTTGGGTGTTGCTCCTGCTCCCAGTTTTGACCTACCTTTTACCTTCCGCTCTTCCCAGCAGTGACTGTTGCACAGTAGTGAACAGGTGCCTTACGGCAGTTGACCAGCAGAGTCCCCTGCTTCCTTTTGCTGATGCCTGCCAATGCTTAAGCAGTAGCAGTAGTCTTTGTTTGTGCTGCCCTTCATCGGAGGCCCTGGGTGCCAATACAATACAACACAATTTATAAACCAGCAAACAATTAACTACATTAAAACCCCCAAAATAAATAACAAGTAACTATATAGAGTTTACACAACAAGAATAATAAAACAGGCTAATAATTTAGGATGTGCTAAAATAGGATATTACTAATCCCAAATGCTTGTTGGAACAAATATGTTTTTGAACCCCTCTTAAATGCCTCGAGCGAGGGGGCTTCCCACAAGGCTCTGGGTAGAGAGTTCCAAAAGGTTGGGCCCACTACTTCTTCTTCAGGCTAGCCCTAGGAACCACCAAGAGGCCCTCCCCAACTGATCAGGAGTGGGAAAACAGGGATGTGCAGATGCAGAATCTTAGTGAGGTAGTCTGGACTCAGCCTGTGCAGGGCTTTGTAGGTTAACAAACCTACCTTAAATGAGATATGTCACTTCACCAGGAACCAGTGCAAGTCTTGCAGTGCCAGTGAAATATGGCATGCTCTAGAGAGGCCTGTAAGTACCCAAGCAGCTGCATTCTACAGGTATTGCAGCATACTCCTAGTAAACTGGAGGTACAGAGTTACAATAGTCTAATCTGGGGATCACAAATGCATGTATCAGTGAGGACAGGTCCTTGGTGGTGGTGGGGGGTTGGTATCTGATCTGGCGTATATTCTGTAGATGGAAAAAGACATTCCAGATTACGGCCAACACCTGAGCCTCCATTTTCTATCCCTCATCCAGTATGACTCCCAGATTCTTCACCCTAGAGGCAGCTAACAGCCTGGAGGGATCAAGCTGAAGCCCGGTGTCTCTTCTGGTGGCTGCACCCCCACGACCCGGCTCAGTCACTAAAACTTTAATTTTCTTGGGGTTGAGTCTCAGCCAACTCAATGACATCCAGTCTTGGATCTCAGCCAGGCACTTATTGAGCACATTAACAGCACCAGGTATCCTGGGAGCAAAAGACATATAGAGCTGGGTATCATCCGCATAGCAGTGAAGCCCAAGCCCATAATGTCTAATAATCCAGGGGGAAACATGTAAACCATGAACAACGTGGGCAACAGGACTGAACCCTGGGATGTACCACAGCACAGAACCACTGGGTGAAAGGAAAAACTTCCTAACAATACTCTCTGGGTTCTGTCTCAGAGATAGGACTCAAACCAGTGGAGAACCTTGTCAGTGAGTCTGACATACTCGCTGAGTCAGTCCAGAAGTAGACCATGGTCCGTGGTATCAAATTCAGATAAGAGATCCAGGAGAACAAGAATTCACTGTTCTCATATATCTCTTGTCCTGAGCAGGACATTGTGCACCCTGACTAGTGCTGTCTCTGTGCTGTGCCTGGCTCTGAATCCAGATTGGAGAGGCTTGAAGATGTCAAAGCTCACAAGGTGTTCCTTAAGCTGAAGCACAACTTTTTCGATAACCTTTCCCAGAGAGGGAAAGGTTATATACTGGTCAGTAATTCAACAAGATATCTGGGTCCAAAGATGTTTTTTTCAGAAAGGGTTTAACCAGTGTGCACTTAAGTGCTGCTGGAAACAACCCCTCTGACAAAGGAGCACCTCACAATCATGGCGAACACCAGGCCCAGATGACTGACACAGCTCATTAATAGTCACGTTGGGCCTGGGCCCAGATTACAGAATGTTGGCTGCAGCTCTGAAATTACCCAGCATACCTCCTGCACTGTGACTGACTGAAACTCCCCCCAAGTCCACTGAATCCATTCCCAACCCACAGGTTGTCCACTGCTGGGATCACAGGGCCCAAGTGGAGTAATTGCAGCCCTGATAGAGGACACTCTTTCTGAGAAGAACTGAGCAAGCTCCTCACATTTTGCAGGTGTAACTACTCTCACGGAGATCCAGACAAGCAGGGTGAAGAAGCCTGTCTACAGTCCAAAACAGCTGAGCCAGTCAGTTCCAGCAGCAATCTCTCTCGACAGGAAATCTGCCTTTTTCCGAGTGATTCCCTTCTGATATTCTTCATAATCAGAAATCAGTGCTGGTTTGCCCTCCCATGCCTTGGACCTCGTCCAATGATGCTCCAACTTCCATCCACTGCTTTTTAACACTCTCAGCTCACCATCAAATCACAGCGGGACGAGACACCAGGGGACATAACATGAATTGGCACTAAGCAGTTGAGGGCCCCAGTGACCACCCTATTGTAGGTTGCCACTGTGGCCTCTGCACCCCCAGCACATGTTGCCAACACTTCCAAGGTGTCCAGAACTGACATCAGTCCTTCTGATTCAAGCTTTCTGAAAGGTCTGTACTGGACCACCTCCACAGGGAATGGACTACAATGGTGGCCCTGAAACTGAACCTGATCACTCAGTGATCTGATCAACTGACTGGATCAATCTCAAACCTATTAACTTTGAGCCCCAGGGAGAATACCTGGCCTTAGGCGTGACCATGTAGGTGGGCTGTGGTAGTAATCACCTGTGCAAGGCCAAGAGCTTCCTTACTCTGGAGGAAATCTTTACTAATTGTAAACATTCGTCATCCATCCAGGCATTGAAATTGCCCAAGATAAGCAATCTTGGTGATTCCAAAATGAGGTCGGCGATAAAGGACGCAATTTACTGCAGAAACTTCCCTTTGCAACCAGGAGACTGTACACAAGAAGGATTCTACAGCCTCCACCCAGACCACCTTGCATGGCCACGCACTTAAATGACCCAACATCCCCCACTGGGTACACCACCAGATTCAGTTCAGATCTAAAACAGATGACCAGCCCCCCACCCTACCGTCCTTTCTTGGGCAGTGCACAACTGAGAAACCAACTGGGACTGATGCCTACAGAACTGGTTCAGAGTTGTCCCCCAGCCAGGTCTTGATAATGTAAACCAGATTGACAGAGGAAATAAGATCCACCATAATTGCGGCCTTATTCTTCATTGATCTAGCATTGCATAACACTACCCAAAGTGGATGGAAGGATTCAGCAGGCCTCTTACCTACCTGCCTACTCAGTCTGTTGGGATCCCTGAGAATGGGAACCAAGCACAACTGACCCATCTCTAATCCCCATCTAACTCCATAGAGTCTCTTGGTCAACAGTACCCTGATAGGCACCGCTCCTTCAGTCCTCCCTAATCAACATGCTCTCCTTCTGTCCTTCCTCACTACACTGATGATGCACTGCTGCTGGCTAGTGGGGGGGATCGAAAGGACGCAGATCCTTGAGCTGAGAAGAGGTGTAACTGAACCTCAGGGGCTGATGCAAGCAATACATCCTAATACCCTCATAAAACCAAAGTAAAATAGGCAGCCCCTACACAGCACTCTCCCACTCCATTATCAAATCCAACTACTAAATCCCAGCCTTTTACCCCAGTACCCTACCACCCACCTTCACCGAATCCCATCAACCACTAGACAGCTAATAACAAAATGATTACTTAAAACAAGAATAGGAGAATCCCAGACTACATCCTGTAGTGTGGAATATCACCAAGCAACAACACTGAAACAAGTCCAGTAGCAGACTGCTGGAATGACACCCAGTCTCTGCTCTCACCACCATAGCAAAGAAGCCAGGTAAAAGTAAGAGCAGTAGTCCCGCTATAGCCCAAATGACCAAGATATTAAACAGCCTAGTAGAGACTACATAAACAGTTCATTAGTGGACCTGAGGGTTCTCTCATCACCCACGGGTATCCAAATATTAACAGTTCAATATGGTCCAAGATCAAATAGACTCCAGTAAGAAAATAGAGATGTGGAGCCAGGTAAAGGTAAAGATAGAGGCAATACTCTCACTATTGCCAAAATGACAAAGATGTTTAACAGCTTAGGAGAGACCACATAAAACAGTTAACTAGTGGACCCAAGGGTTCTGTCACCACCCATGGGCATTCCAGTATTAACAGTTCTATGGGAGTCCAAGTTCAAATAAAGTCCAGAATGGAAATGGAAGTGGAACACAGTTCATCAACAAAACACTCCCAAACAACAGCTCCCAGAGAGATCCCAGGGCTGCAGTGACCATGGCAACAAGCCACCAAATCAGGCGAGAGACTTGGTTGGAACAGAAACAGCAGCGACCGCCACGCCTGCAGAAGTACGAATAGCAAGCACTTTCCACTCTGTGCCAGATAACACTCCATAAACAGCCTGCAAGACAGAAAGGGAAATCCAGTCCTCACGACCTGGCTGAGTCATCCAAATTCAAATCCAGAGTCCCCATTGGACAGAACTTCCACAAAGCAGGCACTCTCAGCTGTGCCGTGAACAATATACTCAATTCAATAAGTGGCTCCCAACTACTGCTAAAATACCCTACTACTACCCAACAACCTAAACACAGCTACCTAAAAAAAGGACAATTTAAATTATGGAGTAACTTGTCACTGAATAAGTTATTCACAAAATTAGGGGGTCCTCCCTCCAAACACAGCGCTCACAAAAAAACACGAAAAACAATCACCACTAGCACAAAACTCAATAGACTCACAGAGCCCATCAGACAGCCACCCAGCATGGCAGCCGTCTTATTTATTTTATTTATTTATTTATTCAATTTTGATAACCAGGTAGACCCACTGAGCCTCGAAGTTCCCTTTTTCAGGGGCGACCCGGAATTAGTTACACAAAGTAAGAATATTTTGCATATACAGTATTTAGGTGAGCTGACCATTTCTGTTTACAATCAAGTCAGTACATCACTGGATTCAAAGACACAGTGCACAGCAGCATTCAGACATTCATCAAGACAAATGCAATGTACAGTCACATTAGGATGGAACAGACCTTTAACAGGTGTGGAATTAGTACAGAACAGGACAATTGACAGTACACTTACATCTCCTTTATTGGAGAGGTTTCTACTGGACTGACAGGGCCAGGGTAGGCTAAGATTTAAACTTTGTAGTTCTGTGCTCAGGTGCAGGAGCATGCGCTTATATCTAGTAGGGTTCTCATGGAGCCCAATAAGGAAGGTTCCCAGGGAGGTAGCATCCTGCAGGTGTGCGGGGAGCTTATTCCACAGTACAGGAGCTGCATAGGCAAAGGATTTGCTACAAGCCATTGCCCGTACCCTAGGTTCATCCAGGAGATTTCTCCCTGTGGTGCAGAGCTGCCTACCTGATTGCTTTGGAACCAGCAGCCCGACTAGGCTATCGGGGGTGGCTGTTGATGAGCTTGAATGTGTTGCATAGTAGGGGGTACTGCAGGCAGTTGCAAAGAGATGGCCTGTTTAGGAAGGCCAATGATTCACAGTGATGCCGCCTCTTATTATATAGTATTTGCACCCTACTATGCTCTTGTTTTGCCATTCTCTGCATTACAGAAGCAGCATAAGACAAGGTTGGGAGGAGGACATTGTTAGCTATAGTAAATCTGGTCTCAGGGATCAACTGGGCATTCAGATGGTAGAGTAGACTGAGTTTTCGATGTATGGTTTTGGTCATGTGATCCGCATGGGACTTCAGTGTGAAGCCTTGGTCCAGCATCAGGCCCAGGTATTTCTTTTTTATGCTTTATGTTCATTAGAGTTCTTGGTAAACATACAGTAGCTGATCCTGATGTAGTACATGAGGGTACATATAACATCCACTTGAGGGTGCCACCCCTCTTAATACAAGCAAATAATAAAATCGTCATACATCCATAAGATACAACATAGGGGGAATTCAGTAAAAAGATTAATTGTGCAATTAAAACATTTATGAGGCTATGTTATATGAGCCCATGAGTGGCATGCTTAATTAAATCAAATAAATCAGTTAGGTCCATGTTTTCACTTCCTATACAGGAAAGAAATAAAACTGCATGTTCAAACATAGTGAATGCACCCCCAAGGTATTATACGTTAGGAATTATACAAAACTCTCTTAAAGGAGCTGCAACGAAGATGGGAGCATCCAGAATAAGTATAGGTCTAAACAATATAGTCCAGCAAACCAAAAAACTATAAAATAGCATAGAGTTTGAGATTTAGGAAGGTAGAAAACACTCCCCTTTGTCCCACACTAAGGGCTTATGTTGCCTCTAACCAACCCCACTGAGTTAGCAAAAAACAGTGAAAAGACATCCCGATATGAATACAATGTCTAGCTGGGGAGAGAAGCAAACGTCACCCTGTCGATACTTTAGCTATCAAATCTGGAATCGGCTGAGCAACTATATCCATCTAGGGATCTGTTTCATCCTCTTCTTCCAAATTAGATTGGGAGGGTTTCTGTCTTCTTCTAGCCGGCCTCACATGTTTCTGGGCCCTGGTTAAAGCATCCGCTGCATCAGAAAAAATAAAGACCTTCCCATTATGCACCAGTCTGAGTCTCACTGGGAACAGCATATTATGTGGAATGTTTGCTTCATGAAGCATCACCTGGATGCCATTGAAACGTTTCTTTTTCTACCTTGTTGCAAAGCTCAGGCCAGGGTATATGGATACTCACTCTCCATCTTGAAGTAGGGTATGTTTTTGCCTGGTTAAGGATAAAATTAGATCCATGGTCCCCATACTGTCCAGAACCGCCACAATTGTTCTTGATGTCTCCATATTGCTAGGTCTACCTTGAGAGGTAACCCTGTAGGACTTCTGAATTGACCAACTCTGATCAAGCAGGGGCTGGCCAAGCTGTTGTTTCAGCCAGTCCTTTAAAAAAAGGTTGAGATAGTCCCATTCACAACGTTCTGGGATACCGATTATCCTGAGTTTAGATGCCCTGGCCTGATTCTCTAAGCTCTCAAGCCGAGCCTGAAGATGAGTGTTTTCTTTCACCAGATTTGTAGCAGTACCCAATACGACCTCTGATTTGTTTTTTGGCATCTCTCGCCTTGATCTTTATCGTCCCAGAGTCTGCTTCCAAAAGAGAAACTCTGTTCGTCAAGGCATCGAAGCGATCCGAAAGACCAGACATGGATGCAAGCATTTTATTCCTCTTCTGGCCTAGTGTTTGCAGGGTTTCTTCCTCACCATCCTTTCTTAGTTTGTGGAGAGGTTGACTATGCACCAACAGCATTGCTGGTGGGCTGGAGGAACTTTTGCTTATAGCGCTCTCTCCGCCCATTTTGTCTTTTGTCAGATTCCCCATTCTTGTTCCAGAGAGTGTCCGATGCCCGATTCTTTGCAGTTTGAAAGTCCTATCTCCATTGGAGCTCTTAAAAATTAACTGAATTTGAGAGACTGAGAAGAGTTTCAAATTCCTGAAGTCATATTGCTCGGTCTCCACAGCACCCCCCCAGGCCAAAGTATTTAAAGGACTTCACTATCTCTGTTGATGTGCCTGATGAGGACCTTGACTTTCTTGTTATGCAGACCCCAGTTACCTGTTCAACACCAGTTATCTGTTCCACTCATCAAATTGTATCATTGGAAGGCAATGACTGCTGTAATATATATTTTTGTTTTGTTGTTAAAAAAATGCAGGCAAGTCGCTTTACCATGTTTTCATAATAGCAGTATGATGACTCTGTAAGGTGTGTTATGATGTGGTAATCCCACCCACTTGGCAAACCCAGCTAGCCTTAGGTGTGCAGGGTGTGAGATTACCTCATGGTAGCACCCCCCCACCAGTCATGCCTCAGTACTTAAATCTGGCAGGCTGCTTTGCTGAGATGCCAGGGTGGCAGAAAACAGGGGGAGTTTTTTTTGTCAAAGCAGCATGCCAGCATCTCTTGCTCTTTAATGTGTCACTTGCTGGGAAATTGGTGCATCTGAAAAGATAGGGATGGTGTGCAAAAGTGCACAGAACTCAAAATGTAAGTCTTTTGACATTGATTCAATCTGACTGATTTGGAATGTTTTTTAAGCAGTAAAGCATGATGGGGTAGATTACCATGATGCAGTCCCTCCCAAGCATGCCTAGAGGTTCGCCATGGGGATGAGAATACCTCATGATAACTCCCCCAGCCCCCGAGTAACCTTACCACTATTATAAAACATGCTAAAACAACTTTTTTTCTTGCTTTTGCTCCCCCTGAGCACTGTGCTACATGCAATGGTAGGGCACGTGCAATCCTCTGAATACCATATGATAGTCACGTGGGTCACAGCTAGTCCAGAGTCAGGATTTATGAGCCTAGTTTTATAATGGTGTGTATCACAAACAATGACGTGTGTTTTTTCTGTTCTGTTTCTGTGGTGGGGCATTGGCATTCCAGCACACCATTTTGCTGACATGCGGCAGGCCGGTAAGCATCACATTGTTGTGGGAGGTGCAGGAACCCTAAGCCTGATGTTCTGTTAAACAGTCTACCAGTGGAGACAGTGGCCATGAAGACAGTATATGCATTTAAGGGAAGTTTGGACACATTTCTGCTTACTAAGGGAATCAACAGGTACCCTGCATAGTAGAGTGGATATGGAATCCGTGTGAATTAGTGCATGTTTACAATGAGAACTAGTTTTTCTTCCCTGCATATGAAGCAGGGGGACTGACATGATGTGCTTAGAGTCCCTTCCAACCTTTATTAATATCACTATGTCCAAGCCCTGCTCTATAATCAGTAAGGATAAGTGTGCTGTGGAAACATGTACTAACACAGAAATAGAAACACAGATGTTGGCAGATAAGGACCTCCTGGCCCACTTAGTCTGCCCTATTTTCCCTACCTACAGCGACACTGCAGACCCTACTTGGTCTCCGGTCCTCACCCCCTTCTGCTTCCAAGGGTATCTATTTATTCCCTTGGTGTACAAATATGTGTCCAGGCTTGAAGGCTTCTACTGTTTCCATGGCAACAGTCTTTGCTGATAGGCTGCTCTGTAGGGTCACCAACCTCTAGATGTGTTTAAAAACATTCCCCTGTATTTACCACCTATACGCTTGAAGGTGTGACCCCTTGTTCTGCTGGAGGTGGAAGATTAGGTTTGCTGGCAAAGGCACCTAGCTTCACCTGGGCTCTTTTCTTCTAGGTTTGCTTGTAAGGACAGAGCAAGGAACAACATTATCAGAGCAAGGAAAAAGATTAAGGCTTCTTTTGGCTAGGCAGATTTACTGTGTGCTACTATTTTCTTTTGTGCTCACAGGCTTTGTTACTGTTCTTTGCTTACATTTTACTGCGTTATTGTTCTCTGATTCAAATTGCTGTTGCAGGGTGTACTTTCGGCTGCATTATTACAGGGTGTGCCTACAGGTTTGTTACTGTTTTGTGCTCACAGATTCCTGCTGTAATATTCTCTGATTCAAACTGTTTTTTGCAAGGTATACCTTCTGTTAAAGTGTTCTGCAGGTTGTGCTTACAGGTTTTGTTACTTTTTTACTGCTTTATTTTTCTCTGTAGCAAAGTGTTTTTGCAGGGTATATCTTCTGTGAAATTGTTACAGGTGGTGCTTACAGGTTTTGTGACTTTTTAAATCTATCATTAGGCTAAGTAAAATTATTGTTTTCTGCTATTTCATTTTTCACTGAAAGGTTTATGTTTTGATCTCAAAGGTGTTGCAGTCTCCTTCTCACATTGAAGGAACTAATTGCTTTCCTCCCACAGTTGTTCCAGGGGATTAGGAGTGTAACTGGGGGGTGGAGCTGATAAAGTCTTAGTAACTTCCAACAGAGGGAAGAGTTAAATGGTCAGGTAAGTTGGTGTTTTTTGAGGTGGAAGACTATGTTTGCTGGCAAAGGCACCTAGCTTCACCTGGGCTCTTTTCTTCTAGGTTTGCTTGTAAGGACAGAGCAAGGAACAACATTAGCAGAGCAAGGAAAAAGATTAAGGCTTCTTTTGGCTAGGCAGATTTACTGTGTGTTACTACTTTCTTTTGTGCTCACAGGTTTTGTTACTGTTCTTTGCTTACATTTTACTACGTTATTGTTCTCAGATTCAAATTGCTATTGCAGAGTATACTTTCTGCTGCATTATTACAGGGTGTGCCTACACGTGTGTTACTGTTTTGTGCTTACAGATTCCTGCTGTAATCTTCTCTGAGTCAAATTGTTTTTTTGCAAGGCATATCTTCTCTTAATGCTTTGTTTTTCTCTGTAGCAAAGAGTTTTTTGCAGGGTATATCTTTTGTTAAATAGTTACAGATGGTGCTTACAGGTTTTACAGTTTTATCTATCATTAGGCTAAGCTTTCAGGGCTACTGCATGTGTTGTTGGTTGATTGTTTCTGCTCTTACCTCCTTGTTTCTTTCGTCAGTGGTTCTTCATTTTCGGCAGGGGAATGACCCAAACACCCACCCCGATCCCCAACCACCCCATGCTACACTCCTTTTATAGAGTAGCACAGTCATGACATTTCCTGTAGCAAAGCAGGAAGGGGAGGATCAGAGGGTATCCACATAGTGACCTCACTTACAGTGGCACAATTAATTTAACTTGTTATAAAAAGTTATACAAAAACAAATATATATATATATATATATATATATATATATATATATATATATATATAAAATATTTTGCTTTCATTTTCCTTCTAATTGCTCGAACCAGGTTATAAACTCGGAAACTCAGCTAGAATGGATATTATAACCTGCAGAAACTGTGGGACACTTTTCAAAAGGGCAGTTATACAGGATTTAGGATGCTGTCCTACATGCTGGACCATCGGAGATCTAAGAGCTCAGCTCCGGGCAGCATGGGCAGAGATTGCACGCCTCAAATTGCATATTTAGGAGGAAATATATTACAAGAACTGCCCGCAATTTCCCCAACATCCAACTGAAGCACCTCAACTGCAGAGGGTAGTTTGTCCAGGAGGTTGGCTGGTGGTTAGGAGGGGAAAATTGAGTGCCCCATCACTCAGTGTTCCCCAACGTATCACCTCCACAAACCATATAAAAACTACAAACAGGTATCTACCTCTATCTCTGAAATCAAACAAAGGGGTAGAGTACACTGCAGCACAAGAGCTAGCACTACAAAACTCGCCCAAAACAGGAACCAAACAAAAAAAGCAAAAAGAAAATCCAAAACACTTCTGATCATAGGAGACTCCATGATTTGGGGAGTTGATACCTACCTCCCACCGGGGGTAATTGTCAGATGTCTCCCAGGTGCATTAGCATGGAGAGACACTGACCGCATTGCTAAAATCATGCAGGAAGCAGGAGAAAACATCGATGTCCTGGTACACATAGGGACTAACGATCTCGCCAGCCAGTCAGTTGTGCAGATCAAGGAACACCTGACCAGGCTGGGAGACAAACTGTCATCCATTTTGTCCGGCATCTCCTGCTCTGAGATCCTGCTGGTCTGGGAGAGGGGAGCAGATGGACGGAAGGTCAGAGAAGTGGAGATAGGGGAGCTAAACATGTGACTCAAGGGCTGGTGCCAGGAGAAAGGACACAAATTTGTAGGTAACTGGTAACAGTTTGGGGAGTGAAAGTTCTTTAAATTCAATGGACTGCATCTGATTAAGGAGGGAGTCAGTGCATTGGGGCAGACGTTTGATGTCTTTGGAGAATATTTAAACTAGCAAATGGGGAGAGGGGTGCAGCACCCGATACATCAAACGGGAAGAACACCCCTCCCCCCTCAGCTAGTGATCAAACAGGAGTTCAGCATGTTTGTAGTTCATCTGCATCACCAGGTAAGGAAAAAGGTCCAGCTCCCCATACGACACGCTGGGGAAATGTCGGACCTCACCCAACAACTGACACACCGAAATCTGGCCAATGGAAAATCATGTACACAATTGCCCGCAGTCTGGGAAACAAGATCCCAGACCTGGAGGCAACAATGGCAGAGGCTAAACTGGACATAGTAGCCTGTAGCGAGACATGTTCACCAGTAACCACACTTGGGAGACTTCAGAAGAGACCGAGATGCAGAAAGGGGGGTTGGGGAGTTGCCCTTTATGTCAATGAAAATATCAAAGCTACGGAAATTCAGAATATACATAAGGATCCAGAAGAACTGTGGGTCACCCTGGAAACAGGAAATGAGACAGCCATATGGACTGGGGTTGTCTACAGGCCTCGAGACCAGGGGGAGGACATAGACACATTACTGTTAGAAGATATACAAAACATGACAGCTAAAGGGGAGGTTCTGATAATGGAAGACTTCAACATGCCAGATACAGATTGGTCAATACTAGCAGGAACATCTGCCAGAACTAGACACAGTGGATTCCCTGCAGGGAGAGGGCCTCAAACAACTAGTACAACAATCTACAAGAGACAGGGCTATCCTGGATCTAGTAGTGACTAATGGGGGGAGGATCACAGATCTCCAGGTAGAAGGTCACCTGGGGGCCAGTGACCATCACGTGGTATGGTTCAATTTGGCCACTAGAACTAAATCATCCCATTCCAAGCCAAAAATGTGGGACTTCAGAGTAGCTGACTTTGATAAGATGGCCAACAGAGATAAGCTAGCCCTGGCAAGAAGAAATACAGGTGAGAGGGTACAGGCAAAGTGGGCAAGCATTAAGGATGCAATACTTGAAGCAACATCCCATTGTGTTAGGGAGAAAAGCAAGAGCAAAAGAAGGAGGAAACCACTTTGGTTCTCAAAAACAGTAGCAGTAAAGGTCAGAGCCAAATGGTTGGCCTTCAGGAAATATCAGGGAACACAGCGGGACGAAGATAGGGAGGCATACGAAACTTCCCTAAGAGAAGCAGGGAAGGCAGTAAGACAGGCAATGGCCCAAACCGAGGAAACACTAACACGAACAGTAAAAGAGGGGGCAAGACTTTCTATAGATACATTAATGAAAGGAGAAAGTCCAGAGGAGGTACTGCTAAGATCAAAGGGGATAAGGGGGAGTGTGTGGAGGAGGACCAAGGAAAAGCATGGATCCTAAATAGATACTTCTGCTCAGTATTTACTGACGAGAAGGTAGGGCAGGGCCCACAGCTCAGCACCATGGACATGTGGGGGAGGGAGGTGTGCACAAGTCCCTTCACAAAAGAAAGGGTCATACAAGAGCTCGCTAAGCTCAGGGTAGACAAGGCAATAGGACCTGATGGCATACATCCCAGGGTACTAAAGGAGCTAAGGGTGGAACTAGCAGAGTCATTATCAGAACTGTTTAGTAGATCTCTGAGCACAGAAGAGGTCCCAGAAGACTGGAGAGGGCTTATGTGATCCCGCTGCACAAGAGTGGCAGCAGGGAGGAGGCAGGGAACTACAGACCAGTCAGTCTTACCTCAATAGTGGGCAAGATTATGGTTGCACTCCTTAAGGAAAGGATAATGCAACACCTGGAATCCATAGGAGCACAGGATCCAAGACAACAAGGGTTTACAACAGGCAGGTCCTATCAAACTAATCTCATAGATTTATTTGACTGGGTAACTAGAGTGGTGGACCAAGGGGTGCAGTTGATGTCACCTACCTTGACTTCAGCAAAGCTTTCGATACTGTTCTACATAGAAGATTGATTAATAAGCAGGGTAGGCTTGGGGTGGGTCAGAGGTTGGTCAAGTGGGTGGCAAACTGGTTAGCAGGCAGAAAACAGAGAGTGGTGGTAAACAGTATACAGTCAGAAGAGATGCAAGTCACAAGTGGGGTACCTCAGGGATAAGTCCTGGGGCCAGTCCTCTTCAGTAGCTTCATCAGTGACATTGCAGATGGACTGGAGGGTAAGGTTTGCCTGTTTGCAGATGATACTAAGATCTGCAACAGAGTAGATGATAGAGAGGGGGTGGACAGAATGAGAAGAGATCTGGATAAACTGGCAAAATGGTCGGAAGAGTGGCAACTGGGGTTTAACACAAAGAAGTGCAAGATCATGCACATAGGGAAGAGAAATGCTGAAGCTACCTATAGGTTGGGAGGGGAGTTGCTGGCAATCACAAGGGAAGACAGAGACTTGGGCATGATCATCACAGATAGCCCGCTGGCACAGCAATTGGATTTCCGCTTGCGATGCCAGCGACCCGGGTTCGGGAATGAGCCCGGGAAACTGGAGGGCTGGCCGGGGGAGAAGGCTTGAGCATCCCAAGGACAGCTCATCTTCTCCAGGGAGGGAGGGGGGTCAACATACTGGTGCAAGACTGGCCCTAGCGGAGGTCTGGGGCACAGCATGTGCCGAGATGCAGCAAAGGAAGGATGTCACGGGTGTCGGCGCTATGCGCCCTGATGTCAGGGGATCATGCGACATCCACAGAAAAATGGGAAGAATGGCCATGGCATCTCCGGTAGACGGAGCGCTAGCCCCGATCCCCAATGCCTTCTACCTGTCACCGAACCGGCATCCCGACGAGACAAGGAAAGACGGGGTAAAGGCCCTACCTCAACTCCACCTGGGGGGTAAACCAAGGCTCCATGGGAGATGAGACCACTTGGATGGTCAGGTAGGTGAGCGGGGACGTACAAGGCATAAGCGACTCCTGAAGAGAGGAGTGTCGATGGCCGGGGGGAGCATAAAGAGAGGAAAAAAAAGCAAAAAAAAAAAAAACCAGATGACCTGAAATCATTGAAGCAGACCACTAAAGCAGTAGGTAAGGCTAGAGGAATGTTGAGGTGTATTAGTAGGGGTATCACAGGGAGGTGATAATCCCTTATTACAAGACACTGGTTAGGCTCCATCTGGAGTACTGCATGCAGTACTGGAGGCCGCACCTGCACAAGGACATTAACAAAATGGAGGCAGTCCAGAGAAGGGCAACCAAAATGATGCAGGGACTGCATCAGAAAACATATAAGTACAGATTAATGGACCTCAATATGTATACCCTAGAGCAAAGGAGGGAGAGAAGTGATACGATCGAAACATTTAAACATCTTAAGGGCATTAACAAGGTGAAAGAGTCTAACATGTTTCAATATAAGAAAAATAGCAGGACAAGAGGACACAGCATAAGATTAGAGGGAGGCCGATTAAGGGGTAATGTGAGGAAGTTCTTTTTTACAGAAAGGGTGGTAGATGCATGGAACGGCCTACCTCAGGAAGCGGTGGATATGAATACAGTGCAGGGCTTCAAACAGCCATGGGATATGCATAAGTGAGCAATACAGATGAGTATGAATACATAGGCCATTGACAGAGTAAAGGCCTATGGCACATTCATAAGGCAGAAAAAATGGGCAGACTTCTATGTTTCTATGAGGCCACCAGATCAAACATCTCAGTCTGTTCAGTCTTGCCTATGCACTTGAGTATGCTGAAGATTAAGATCCTGTTCCTTATCAGCCTGTCTTTCTCCAACAAGATCATGTTGCAGAGCACTAGCCTCTACTCAGTACAGAAAGGATATTGAGGCAGTTGAGAGGGTGCATCATAGGGCCACCAAAATTATTAGAGGCATGGGGAGAAAAGTTATGAAGACAGGATAAGGTGCTTAACATGTTCCCGCTGGAGAAACAGAGGCTGTGAGTTAGCAGATCACAGCCTCCCACATACTCAAGGGTTTAAAGATTGAAGAGACTGAGATGTTTGAGTATGTGGAAGACTGAGAAACAATCCCTTCTCGGCCTGCTTTTCTCCAACTGGAACATTTTTATGGCCAGCAGCCTCTCCTCATAGATTTCCTATTCCATTCTGCTGACCATTTTGGTGTCCCTTTGTTGCAACTTCTTGACTGCCTCAGTGTCCTTTTTCTGACAAGAAACAGATGTGTACGCAGTTCTCCAGTTGGGGCTTGACCAAGGCCTTGCAAAGAGTTGGGGTTACTTCCCCTCTACTGGTGATCAACCCCCTTTTGATGCAGCCCAGATGTTTAACAGCCATCTTGACAGTGCCCGCACACCACTTGTCAGGCTTTGGCCCCTTTTCTAAGATGCCCCAGGTCCTTTTCCTCCTCCAGTGTAAGAGGTACCAGTCTATGCCTACTAAATAAAATTTTCTCATGCTCACAACTGCATCCGATTTGATGGCTTTCATAATTTTCCTAACCAGCTGGTGAGGGCCATGCTCTGCCAAGGTTTACCTATAGCGCTTCGACAGTGCTAGCGCCGACATCCCCTACAGTGACAGCTACAATGCCAGCTGTCGGCATTGTAGCCACGGGGATGTTGGTGCTCACAGTAGGAGGGCTGGCCCCTGAACCCCCCTTTGGGGGCTCCACCCCCACACCCCCAGTCTCTAGGTTCTAACTCCGAGTCGGAGTTGGACCGGGAAGGGGACAAACACCCAGCGAGGCAGTCCCAATTGACAGACAGACCACAACAGCGACGGGCAGATTTTGCCTGATTCCTGCCACTGTGGTGGTCTTCGTCGTCGGGGATTCGCTGCGGAGATGGTACACCCTCTGCCAAGTTATTTGAAGTCCTGAAGCACACCATCACCATGTCATCTTTACCACGCTGCCCACTGTCCTCCACAATGACCTCCTTCCTTGAAAAAAAAATCCAACTCAAGGGGTAGCAATTAAGAAAATAATCTTGTATGGGAGGCAGAATACCCTTCCCCATATTTGCTATTCTGTCTCAAGATCTGGTATTCTGCCTATCCAGAAGAGCTATGCTTCAGATTAAACCACAGAGTGGTGGCATGGAGAAGTGGTGTTCCAGTCAGTATACTAGCATGATGAAAATGCTAGTAGTCTGACTGGAATGCTAGAATTCTGACTGCACTAGGCTGCATTTTTACATACCTTTTCATAAGTATCATGCACAGTAAATATTACACTTTTAAAACTTGTAGTTAAAGCAGGACAGAATGTCATTAAGTTTTAGCCCTGTGCTCACTTTCTGGTCAGGCTTATCCTTTTGCAGTAGTCTGCATTTCTGTATTCTGGTCTCTCAGTTATATTCTTGCCCCACCAAATCTCTGGAAATGCCACTAAGTCTGAATCCTCTAAGTGCATTAGGCATGTGAGGTCACCAATGTTAATGGGTGGAATCCTCTCATACTGGCTTGTGCTGATAGCTGCCCCTGTTTGCCCCTTGTCCCCCCCATGTTCCTTCTATTGGCCTTGAATCTGTGTTTCCCTGCACCTGCCTTCTGCAGTTGGTGACCCCCTGAACCAGCCTCCCCCTCCTTTTATCCTCTAGTTTAAATCACCCTGATTTCCCTGTCCATTCTCTTGGTCAGTGTAGAAAGGGACAGGGCCCTTGCTTGGAAAGAGAGGAATGGTAGTCAGAAGCAGAACCATCATGTCAAGGCCTTCCCTTTAGGTGTTGATATGTCAACTCAGTAGTGCCATGCTACTGTATTCTATTTTGCCCTATTCTGCTTGTTTTGGTTTGTATAATGCACCATAATCCATTTTCCTCACCATGACAGCTGATCTATTTTGAGTGCCCCTTTTACCACTGTATTTACCTTTTCATGTATTTATTTTATTTTCTGTCTGTCTTGTTTTAGTTTCTATATTACACAGTGACATATTTTGAGTGCCAACTCCACTGCTTAGGTTGCAGATCCATGTAGGACCTGTTTATTTGTTTTGTGCCCCTTGCTGGCAGTACAAGAATGTAAAAGTAAGGCACTGGTGTACCTTATAAACTCCAGTCAGGAGAGTTTGTACTAGTGGAGCTCTGACTCCCCTCTTGTATGTGGAAGCAGAGCCAACCGTGAAACACAGCAGTTCGGCATTTCAGGCAGTGTGACTACCTGTTAACCTAATTTTGCTCCTGTACTGGGAAACTGGGGGGAAAGGAGTTGCTTTCCCCCAATCTGACCAGACTGCTGGACCCCAAAGTAATGGGTCTGCCAGTTGGCTGAGAGAAAATGCAATTCCCCATCATTAGTAAAACTGGTCTGGGTGTGCCTGATAACATTCTTCCAGGCAGCTGCAGCAAGCTGTGTACCACTCCTTGGGCTGCTGCATTTTTATATAGGAGCAGAAACATTCCTAAAAGAAAAATCCTTAAGGATATTATAAGTATGAAAGCACATTGCTGTATTCTGTGTTCTTCCTTGAGCTACTGGTTGGTGGAGGGAATCAAACAGCCACAGGGAAGACAAACAAGATGAGAGCTATATACTTTACAACGTAGGTTGTTAGCGGGACACTTGATTTTATTTTGTTACTTTGCCTGTAAAACTGGGGAAGACTACTAAAGGTATGTTAAAGCACATGCTTGACCCTTAGGCAGAACAGTACTGGTGCCTGGAAGTTACAGATATTTAGTTTACTGGGCGTAAGCAACCATACTGTGGAGTAATGCTTGTGCAACTTGTTGGTAGTTGAAGGCAAATTGTATGGTAGGATGTTGACTGTCATTTGTAGTTAGCCTGGTCATTTGCACTCTCTGTCCCCTGCAGGACTGCCACCCTGCTGGGGCACCGGGAAGACAAAGGAACCCTCTTGAGGAGGGTCCATCTCTAGAGGTGCCATAGGAATGTGATTCCTTTGGCTAACAGTACCTTAAGAAGGAGCCCAAAAGAACTGTGAAGCAGGAACTGCTAACACAGAAGAGCAATGTGATGACATAGACAGCTGATAGCTGGTGATGAGTGATAGCAAACCGAGGTGTGACTTCCAGAGGAGAGGAGGACCGGTAGGATTTTCGGAGAAGGGGAGCCGCCATGCAACCCCAACTTGCAGCGGAAATTCTAATACTGGTACTCAGGAAAGGAAAAAATAAACAGTGAAGGAAATCTTGGGGATCCATGGCCTTGGCCACCATCCCTCCTGCCATGGTTACTATTAGGCTCACTGTGCTAATTTGGAATTCCAGTTCAGAGGAAACATTTGGAAGGATACCTCTCGGACTAACTGTCGCCCTGTAACAGGATAATGTTCTGGTAGTGCCGCGAGTAGATTTTGAAGTCAAAGGAGATATCTCAAGGATGGAGGCCCCCCCCCAAAACCTGGACTGAGGAGAGAGTGACTGCTGAAAGGTTAACATCCAGCCCTGAGACTGTGAGGAGACCTAACCTTGACTGGAAACTAAAGGAAGGAGATACGACTCGGCGGACCTTACACTGACCCAGGGAGAACAGCTGTTGGAAGTGCTGCTGATGTGGATTACACTGCTAAAAGTAGAAGTAGTAGTAGTAGTAGTAAAAACCTTTATTTTTCAACAGGATTTGATGTCACAAATACACCATTAGGACCGAGGTCCCATTTTCAAGGTGCTCCTGAATTTATATAATTCCTTAGTACAAAAGTTACTTAAAACATACAGTGCACAAATATTACCACAACAATTAATACAAATACTTAATAACATATACCCTAAGGTACAAGATAACGGCAGGGAACAGTAGTACTATTTTCTGTCATGGGTGTTTCTAAGACATTTCTAATAATACACTTGTTTCATTCATTTATTAATTCTAATCAAAACATGTGCATCTCTTTGTTAATTCCTGTTTAAGGGCTGTATTGAATAGTTTTTTTTACTATCATTTATACTTTTCTCTTGCATGTTATGTTCATTCCAAACTTTTACTGCATAAAATGAGAAGGTAATCTCACCATATTTGGATTTTGGGGGTTTTATTTGATAATCTCTAAGTAGTTTATCATGTTGTAAGTTATGTGTATGATTTGTCTTTATGAATTTATCATGTAGATAAGTAGGTTTTGTTGTTTTTATTACATTTCTAACTTGATTTATCCAGATAATGTTTTGTTTATCTCTAAGTGAATGGCAATTCATTTCCTCATATAGATGGCAGTGATTAGTTCGACTATCAGCTTTAAATACAAACTTTGCCAGTCGGTTATATAACACCTCCACCTTTTTTAAACTTTTACCATTTGCAAACCCATAAATATGTAAACCATAATGTAATACAGGAACTATCATTTGGTTTACTATTGACCTTCTCATTTTAATATCTAAACAGTGTTTTGTCCATCTCAGTGCACCTACTCTGCAGTTGACCTTGTTAACCAAGTAATTTATGTGATATTTGAACCTTAACTTACTATCTACCCATAGTCCCAGATACCTGTATTCCTCTACATGTTCTAAATACTTTCCTGTAGTAGTTTTTATTTCCAACTTCAATAGTTCCTGAACTTAGTACTAAAACATCATCATCTTTGATTTTTTACTGTTTAAACTCAGATCTAAATTTTCAAACCAGCTCTGGACCTGAAGAAAGTCCTGTTGTAGATTTACCTGCACCTGGTCTCGATTAGGCCCTGTAGTCAGTATAACTGTGTCGTTTACGTAAAGTCTAATTTGTGACTTTTTTACAACATCAGTCACTTGATTTGTATAAATTAGAAATAATAGAGGCCCCAATATAGATCCCTGTGAGACTCCCTACTGGACTTCTAGAGTAGCTGAGTAGTTCTCATCCAATACAGTCTGCTGCCTTCGTCCTATAAGGTATGACTGAAACCAGGTACATGCTTTCTGTGATAAACCTACATGTTCTAGACCATCCAGTAGCCTTTGGTGGTCATAGCTCTCCAGATAATTGCATAACTGTCCATGCACCAGTCTTTCCAAGAGCTTTGATACCATAGGCAGAAGGGCTATGGATCGATAGTTTGAAGGTTCTGTTGTGTTTCCTCTAAAAATTGGGACTGTTTTTGCCTCTTGCCATAATTTAGGGACCTTCCCTCCCTCAGGCTTCAATTGAATAGTTTAGTCAGGATCGGGGTTATAACACGCTCTGCATCTTTCAAAAATCTTATTTCAATCTTGTCCTTCCCTGGAGCTTTATTTTTATTTAATGATCTTATTATTTCTCTAACTTGTTTACAAGTAACATATTTAAATCTAAATTTTGGCACAATGTTTTTTTCATTTTCCACTGCTCGTTCATCTGTCTGTTCTTTTTGAGTTTGTAATCTTCCCCCTAGTTTTCCTGCCAAGTCCGGAAGAGTCGTAAAGTAATTGTTTAATATATTAGCTGATTTCATATTATCTTGTAAAACAGCGTTCTGTTCCATTTGAATTTTTTGAGCTCCTTTTGAAGGGTTTTCGAGCGAGTTTAACAGAGACCAGTATTTTCCTGTACCTCTTGTATCTTCACTATTATTTCTAAAGTATTGTAGTTTTACTTTCTTTATTTTTACTTTTAAAGCATTTCTTGCTTGTTTATACTTGTCCCAATCTACTACTGAACTCAACATTTTATTGGCCAATTTCCATAATCTATTTTTTAAACGAAATTATTTTTTTAATTTTTCAGTTACCCATGGTACATGATTTTTTCTTTGATATATTTTAACATAAGGGACTAATCTATTACAAACCCATACAAACTCTTTATTAAATTCTGAAACTGCTAGTTCCAAAGATGGAATCAGGAACAATCTTTCCCAATTAATCAGCCATAATGTTTGTTGAAACAATTCTACACTATAAGATTTAATGCTTCTTCTCCTAACCTGCTGTTCTTTTTTCTCATAACTTTTTTTAGTTGATAATCTTGTGCCATAGCTCAATGTGTTATGATCACTCAATATTGGTTGCTGTACTTGAGCATATTTTACTTCTGTTTGTTTTGATACAAATACTAAATCTAATATGTTACTTGAACTCATCAAAGAGCTTTTCTTTGTAGAATGAATTATAAATTGCCTAAGATCTAATTGGGCAAGACCAAGTTCTAGTGCTCGACCTCTTAAATTCCTCCAAGCAGAATTAAAATCCCGTTAATACACATTTTTTCCCTAATGTTTGATTTTGAATTACTTGGGCTAAGTTTTCAAATTCTGTGGACTTGACTTTTTGTGGAGAATATATAACCCCATCACCAAATTATGTTCAATTATGTTAGTTACTAAGTATTCAGTACCCTGAATTTCTCCTGTGAGAAGTACTTCTGTTGGTCCCATTTCCCAGTTAGTATGTAACATCACCCCTCCCCCTCTTTGTTGCTTTCTATCTTGTCTATGAATGCTATAGCCATCAATTGCCATTTCATTATTTTCTACCTTCTGATTTAGCCATGTGGGCTAAGGGCCCCACCCTTCGGCAGCTGAAGTCTTAAATACTGTAGTGTGAGATGCCAGTGAATGTGGGTCTGCACAGTTAAAGCTTCCCCTGAGCGCTTGAGCTTCTCACCACCCAATAGGACTTTGTGGAAGTGCCGCTGGAGACAAGGGGCCTGAAAGGATCTCCACCTGGTGAGGGACTCACTGTCAAGATGTGGACTTTAAGAACAGAAAGTGAGCAGGGAAGGGAAGTATTAATGGCCAGTAGGAATTCGTTCATAGAGCCTGATGGCATGATGCAAAAATGAACTTGACTGCATGATGATGCAGAGGGAAAGAATGATAGATTGGACTAGACCGAATGAGACATACTGGAGAACGACAGGTATGATAGAATGAAATTAATGACTAGGTACTGTTATTAGCTAGGTGGTTTTAATCAAACTGGAAAAGCTGGTGTATGATGGTGCACATTAATAAGAAAATAGTATATAAATGGAATAATTTACAGGAATGATATAAAATGAAGGGTGTCTTGCACCCATGTAAGAGGTTTAGCTATAAATGAAATAAGCTTCTTTTTAAGGTGGATTTTAGAACTAGAATAAATCTTTGGGGAACAATGGACAGCAAATACAATTTGTAAATCAAGTAGATTACTGAAGAGTATTTTTTATATAAATATGGAAACAGTTTGAGATATAATAATTATATTATTATATTATTTTATTATTAAAATGCAGATTCTCTACCCTGCGGACACCCACATTTTGGTGAAACACTGGGCGTGGTATGGGGGATTGTTGTATGGTTGATGGATATGAAATAAAAATCTTGAAATGTATTTCTGTTGTTGGCGTGGCAGGACCTGAACTAGTCAGAAATTCCAGAAAGATTTTGGAATCCCTGATCATGAGGTCAAGCAGGATTTGAACTGTGAACAGTAAGAAACAAGTATGTGTCAATGCCAAATGTTCACCGCTTGCATTGCTGTTGTACTGGGTCCTGCTTGTACACAGGGAGATTTGGGAGGAGGCAGAAGAAAAAGCCTAAAATCAGGAGGGGATCTTCAAAAATGGGAGACTTGGAAGCAGGTTCAGGGTGATAATGCCACTACTCAGCTGGTTGGTGGGTAGTATCATGCAGATGAAGGAAGGCAGCTGCTGTCTGATAGGTGTGGCTACCTCTGTTCAAGTACACAAAATATCTGCCTATCAGTTGGCAGAGCAGCGTCATGATCAGCCTCGCTGATCATTGGGCTGTCATAATCGAGCTCATTGCAGCTTGAGTTGCATTGGCCCTCACAGTGACAGATCTCTGAAATCCAGTATCACAGCAGTATGTTGACTTTGCAAAAGTGCATGCGTGAACATGAAAACTAGTTACCCAAGTCTAGGGGGATTTCAGTGGCCACATACCTAGTCTGACATTTGTTACACAACTCCACAAGGCAAATGAGGGCCTCTCCTAAACTATTCATTGATTAGGGAAAGGTAAAGGGAACATTGTTTAACCAGGAGTAGCACACTAAGCCGAAGCTTGTTTCCAGATGCGACCTGGGTGCACAAGGAAGTTAAGTGACTTGCTCAGGATCACACAGTATGCACCTAGGTGGCTGTAGGATTCAAACACAGGTCTTGAAATCTGCAGCTCAGAGCCTTAACCCACTGCTCTCTACTGCCTCCAGGCAGATTAGGCTGCTGTTATCAGTAGCATTTGCATTATATCCTGCAGTAGATGTCAAAATCTCAGTAGCCATGTGTAAGCAAAGCAAACAGTATGTAAACAAACTGTTGGGGATGTAAGTACATTTCTGGTGTGCTTCAACTGCAAAAGCTACAACTATCACAAACTTTTAGTGCAGCCCTAGGGAAAATATGCAGATAAGTTATCAGCCTGACTTCTTGAACCCAGCTTACCTGGTGTACAGTAACTGCTACACAAACAGACGATTTTGTACAAGAGAGTCATTAGTTAAGCAAACAGCTATTCAATGGCAATTATGCCCAGACATGAAAAATAGACATTTTGGAAAGTGTGACATACTGTCTAAAACTGTTAGAGAAAAATGCAGGAAGGATACTTTGTAAATTACTAGAAATGCACAATTGTTGATGTGTCCAAGTCGCTTATCAAAATACGGGAAGAAACCACAAACTGCAATGTAGTGCCTTGCTTCTGCACAGTCAGCAGGTCAACTGAAAGCAACCATAAATACAGTAATGTAGACGTTGCACTGTGTTGATCTGTCCCAACTGACAGTTTCCCACAATGGCAACAATGTTGTTGTACTGCTGACACTTCCCAAATTCCCTAACCTGCTCTGCTTGCTTGATATGCTCCTGAAGATATTGTAGACAACACATGTGAGAGTAACTGACCTCGGACAGAGTACATTAGGCTGCAGTTTGTTGGTAGATTAGTGGTGTTGTGGGGGGGGGTCAGAGTTGCTGGTTTGTGCCACCATTCAAATACAGCATGATCTTACTGTCAAGACTTCGTATACAGACATCATATATGAAGGAATTCTTTTAATTCAGCATGACATATTTTATTAATCACTGAATTTATATTCCTGCATGTGCACAGATGTGATCCATCGAGATTCTGCAGCCCATGATTAAAATGTATGCATTACTCACACTTGTAAAGCATGAGAGCTTACCACACCAAACACAAGTAAATAAACATAATGCGACCTAAGAATGATCTTTTCTTTCTAGGCATGCTACTGCCACTGTAATGTAAAATTCGACTACACTAGATAAACTTTTTAGTGTAATAGTGGCAGTACTTGTGCTGTCATAGCACAACAGTATGTAAGGTTGTTAGCATTTCACCCAGCTGCAAAGGTTCAGTTCTCAGTCACCCACATCAGAAGTACACCTAAATGTGATTAAGTAGTTTATATAATTTGTTATTACCTAAAAACAATTACTTTTACTGTTAAATAAACAGCAAGAGCCAGCAGATGTATTAGACCAACAAGGGATAAGGAAGGCAGTAATCATTCAAGCAGCCATGATTCAAATATGCCACATGATTACAAGTTAGGTTGACCAGTGACATGGACACTGACTATTTTTTTGATCCCGGAGCACATCTTATGAAGATACTACATGGTGGAAATCAATAGATGACAAATTGTTTGGTGGGATAAACTGAGTTGAATTGAGAGCTCAATATTTCTGCAGGAGGATCAGGAGCAGGTAAAAGTTTGTTCTTAGCTAATTTGGGCTATAATTGGATGTTGGCTGGACTTAATGAAACGTATCTAACACTGGAACTTTCAGAAGGGTTAGTAAGCATGCAGACTCAGTGCTAACAGGAATTCCAATTCGTGCAGTGTTTAAGAATCTAGACGATGTTGAAATGAAAGCCAAAATGACTGTTAGGAGGTCAGACACATTTCAAGTCAAATACAAGTCCTTAGGTAAAACAGCCAATGATATTCACAGTTACTTGAAAGAGTACAAAATCAAAATGGATTGTAAGGTTGATGTACTGCTAGCAGACTATTTATACTTGTTGATGCCTCTGTGCAGTGTGTAATTGACCTCCTTTGCTGTAGAGTGCTGTGCCTTGCAGAACTCTCTGAGATGAGTTTCCAGTGCAGGAGGATGGGGCAGGGGGCTCTCTGCTTGCACGACATCATGCAGCTTCTCTGATAGTGACACCACTCAGCTGGTTGGTGGGTGGCATTATGCAGATGAAGGAAGGTAGTTGCTCTCTGATAGGCTGGGCTACCTCTTTTCAACTACACAAAGTTTCTGCCCATCAACTAGCAGAGCAGCATCATGATCAGCCTTGCTGATCATTGGACTGTCATGGTCCAGCCCATTGCAGCGTGAGCTGATTGGACTCAACAGTGACACACCTCTGAAATCCAGTATCATAGCAGTGCATTCACTTTGTACAAGCACAACTGCAAACATAAAAATTGCTCACCATAGTATATTTCTTCTTAAGTGATCCATCACCAAGATTCACAAACAACAGCAATCAGTCCACTGGATTGAGTTGTCCCGGAGATAGAACTTATGCTAATTATAGAATTTAGAATTAGAATCAACTTCAGACTTTGTATTGTGGTCACCCTCCCCTTAACTTCCTTTCTTCCGATTTGTTTCTAAAGCTACAGGGAGCTGTGACCACTAAAATAGCTAAATGGCTACCAAACTTTTTTCAAAATTTTTATTGATAAACGTTTAAAAATAGTAAGCATATAAAAGCAGACTTTTGATTAGACCACTTATTCAGAATTGTAACACACTGTAATAAGTAAACCTCAAGAGCCAGCCTGCCAGTGCAGTGGTAGTGCTACCACTCGCGATGCTGGCAACCCAAGTTTGGGAATGGGAATGGGCTTGAGTTGTCAGAGGGCCAGCTGAGGGGAGGAGGCTTGAGCGTCCCAAAGACTACTCGTCTTTTCCGGGGGGGGGATCTTGGCTCGCGCATGACTGGCCCCTAGCGGTGGCTGGATGACCAGCATGCTTGAGCTGCATAGAGGGGGTGGAGTGCAACAGACACCGGCTCTGCTGTGGTATTAGTGTATGTCATGTCTCGGGGGGGGGAGTGTACATGAAAAACACTCAGCCTAGTGTGACACCGGCAAGAAGGTCAGTAATTGGCCTCCACCAACCAGCTCAAATGACCTGGAGAGGACCCCGATGCAGACAAAAAGGTACGGCCATGGGGGGGGGTTCTATGGGCTGTGGGGGGCCTCCTTCCATCTCGTCCCCACCTTGGGGTAAACCAAGGCTCCATAGGGGATCCTCCTCCTGAGTTCACAGGGTGGTGGGTTAGTCAGGTGGCAGTGCGGGGCTGGGAGGGGAGAAAAAGAAATATAAAAAAAAAAGTAAAGCTCAAGCCAATAAAACAGAAACTGATTCTTGTCTGAAGCTATTCCCAGGTTCTGGAAGGGGAAGCAGGGTAAGAGATTGTGAATATTACTGATGGATCCCTTAAGAAGAAACAACATTACTACACTGAGTAATTGCAATCCCCCCACCATGTCTAGGGGTATCCGGATGGTAAAAGGTGGCGGGGGACACCATTCAACCCAAGAAACATTGTCCAGAAATAAAACAGGAAAACAGTATCTGAGTTCTATGGGTGGTGCTGGTGATGGATGAACTCCATCAATGGGTGCCCCCTGGCTGCCAGATGATGCAGGGATGGTGCACTGGAATGATGCAGATCTTTACCTGCCTGGCCTTGCCCACTTCACTGGATGGCCTTTGTAGACAGTCTTCACCAGGCAGGCCTCTCGATGACTTCCTCCTCAGTGGTACGCAGGTTCTTCAGGATCAACCCTGGAACACACTGAAACAGGCTGTGGAGACAAACTTCTTTTAGCAGCAAACAGTTTCTCCAACGAACGAGGCAAACACCAGAACTGCAGAAACAGAGATCCCATTTAATGAACAGGTGATAAAGAGGAACAGTCACTCCAAGGAGCAGGGGATAAACACATACGGTGGGGGCATCCACTGGCGGACACCTAAATCCTGCAACAGTCTCTTTTGCCAACAGACTGAATTATTTAATGCAGTAATTCCCTCAAGCCGACAAGGCTTCATTCCTGACAGCAGCAATACAGTGGACTGAATCAGGCCACATCTAGAGACAGCTTGCACTTAGCAGTACTTTTATTTCACATTCCTTCTCTCAATCCAATTCCTTACACTGGCCTCTCTGGCTTCATTTCCATTCCTTATCTCTCAACATTGGACACTGACTAGGACTATAACAGCACAAGAAGTTTCTACTGTTCCAATCCCTCTTTCCAAACTTGGCCTTCCCATACACTCTCTCCACCGGGGGTACCTTACAATTCCTGGAGCATTTCCTTCACTTCACGGTCTTAAACACAATCAAAATGGTGTTCTTTAGCAAGAACAGAACCACTGAAGACCTTCTGGATACCCAATCGCTGATGACATATGCTTAGAATGGCTTCCCCAGTGTCTATCCTGGCCCTGAAACTAACAGCACCTCTGCTCATGCAGCGATTCCAATTTCTGGACTGCCTTCACCCAGGGAACTAATTGCCATGCCACACAGAGCACCTGGACAGTCTTCCACCCTGCTGGGGTCCCAACCAACCATTTCCCACGTGGACCTTTCCCTGCCTCCACAGGCTGCCCAGCTTGGAAGTCCCAGCTCTGTAGCGGCCACCGGCCAGGGGAAAAGGGGTAGGGCTGTCACCACTACACCCACAACAATCCAGGTTGCCACCTCTGAACTGTGGGCTTGATATTCATGAATCAACATGCCTGAAGATTCAGCCACACATGGCCAAATTCACAGCCCCTGTATACCTGGATCCATGCAGACAGAGGGTCGTGAGAATGGGGGGGGGGGCATTCAGGGGACAGAGGTTGGCTGGATTCTCAGCATCAGATTAGATGCTTTGGTTGGCATCTATATGGATTCTAAGCACTTTGTAGAATTTGAAGGCTTTGCCTGTTGTTTGGCGGGGGCAGTGGGCGACATGCCACACCACCCTCTACACGGTATATAACCACGCATGTCCAAGCATCCTTTGGACACTTTCTTCATTGATCTGCAGGGCTGCTCTTTTCCATCCCACCCCTCATACCTTTACTGCCATGTGGCTTCCCTCCAGGCATCCTCCAGCTGGGCTTCTTCCTGTTCCCCTATGCTGTGTGCAGCCTGCTGGCCATTCCTCTCTGCTTCCTTGTGGTGTTTTGGCTCCTGAATGTTTGCAGCATGATATACGTTGCATCCCATTCAGCTGGCCCAGTTACTTCAGCTGTCTCATTTTAGCTGGCTACTGGTGCACAGCCCCTATTTCTACTATGTGCTAGATCATATTAGAAAACAGGATTTTTTTGGAGGTTCAAATTAGAAACAGAAATGGATCTCTCACTCATTAGTCAGAGCACAGAACCAGGAACTTGAAAATCCCAGGTTCGTTTTCAGACACAGTTACTGGTTTTCTAAGGAGTTTGTGGCTTGACTTCACTGTGCTTCAGTCCTTGTAACTGTAAAACTGGGTAGAAGCTATCAGCAACATGAGCTGTCCTGTTTGGCCGTACTGCTCTGGCAGTCTGCTTCACCGGATACTACCCGCCGGGGTCCTAGTGCCTTCCTAATATTGCAACTTGCTATACCTAAAGTTATTTGGAGTTTTGTTGCGATGCCTGCAGTTAGTCCAGAATGATACAGCCTGGCTGATTGCGTGCTTCTCTCATAGGGACCTCATTACACTGGTGATGTGTGTGCTCCACTGGCAGCTTATGCAGTGGTGCATAACCTTCAGGATATGCTTGATAACTTTCAAGGCCCTACACGGTTTGGGACCAGACTACTTAAAAGACCTTCTAGCACCCTACCACTCAGCTCACTCACTCTGCTCTTCATATGCTGGCCTGTTCCCTGTCACTACGTCTAAGCTTTGACAATCTGGGGACAGAGCATTCTGTGTGGCAGCACCCACTTTATAGAATGCTTTGCCAGAATATATCAGATCTGCCTGCACAATAGAAACCTTTAAGTCTAATTTAATAACCTTCCTCTTTGCTGAGGCTTTTTCCTGAATTTTCATTATTGTTAATTCTGATCTTATATGTTGCCTGTTTTAAACTGAGAGCTTGTAGTTGCTTTTATTGTAAAACACCCTGAACCTTTGGGAAAGGGCGCTATGGAAATAAAGTTGCCTTGCCTTGTCTTGCCTCTTTACTGGATTCCTATTTTTATGTTTGCTTGCACGCATGTGCAAGAAACATAGTGCCATCATCCAAGTTTTCGGAGGTGTGGCAGCCCTCTTCCAATTCAGTCAGTGTGTTTTGCAGGTGCGACGCAGTTTCTCCAATGGCTGCTGGGCTGTCTACGACAGCAGTCAATGCAGTAGTGCAGTTGAAAGGGAGCTACGCTGAGTGAGCAGCGATAAGATGTCCGCCTGCTCAGCGCTCTCCCTACACACACGACGCACACTCGTCCGCCCCATGCACACACTGTATTAGCCGATGAGGGGTGTCCAATCCCCCATTGGCTGTGCTATCGCTCCCAAACAGAGTTCCACATGCCGCTGGGGCCCACCAGTGTGGTTACACATACTATAGCCGATGGGGTGCCCAATCCCCGTCGGCTCCACGCGCCAAACAGCCATCCTTGTGCCACGCTGGGAGCCCACCCAGCGTGGCAAACGTCCCAGTTGTCGTTCTTTAAAAAAAAAAAAACCTGAAACACAAAAGCGGTCCCTCGATGTCTCTGCCCCCCCACGCCCACCCACTGCGCCCTGCCTGCCCACACCCCCACTCACCCCATACTTACCTCTAGACTCCAGCGCGGCGATCTTGCGTGGACCGAAGAACACGTCTGCACTCTTCAAAGCCGACCCATGAACTGAGGAAATGCGGTAAGCTGTATAATGGGATAGATAGGGTTTTTCAACTTTGCTGCATATCTCAGGCATTTTTGGAATTTTTGCACCAAATTTTCAACATGGGTTTTGGATCCTTCTCATGATGCTGTCACTGTCATGGCGTTAATCGGGCCCGAAGGGTGATTTCACCCTTCGGGACTGAGTAATGAAATAACACTGCCACTATTCATAAGGTGGGCTCTCAAAAGCCTATGTTGAAAATTTGGTGGAAAAATTCTAAAATGACTGTTTACGGCGTGCTTTGCGCGGTTCTATCGTAGCTCATAAGTTCCAGAAATTTTCAATATTTTCTCCAGATTTTCAACACTGCCATTTTACCACACTTCCTTATGAGCAGTACAGCTGTCATTTTCACATCTCACCCAAAAGCGTGTTTCCGCCCATGTAAGCACAATGAGTATGATCGTTGTCTTGAAATCAATCTATGGACACATTAAGAAAATCACAGTGAAACTGGTCATGAGCAGAGGTCTTAAAATGGCTATGTTGAAAATTTGGTGAAACAATTCCTAAAAATGACTGTTTTATGAGCGTGCGTTGCGCAGTTCCTACGCACGCTCGTAAGTTTGAGAATTTTCAATATTTTCACTCCAGATTTTCAACATTGCCATTTTATTACACTTCCTTATGAACAGTACAGCTTCCATTTTTCACATGTCGCCCAAAATGTGTTTCCGCACATGTAGCGCACAATGGTGCAGTCGGTGTGCGACAGCAATGTTTGGGACAGATTAAGAAAATCACAGTTACACTGTTCATGAGCAGAGGTCTTAAAATGACTATGTTGAAAATTTGGTGACAAAAGTCCATAAAATTACTGTGTTACAAGTGAGCATTGCGCAGTTTCCACGCACCCTGGTAAGTTCATGACTTTGTAATATTTTCAGTCCAGATTTTCACCAGTGGCATTTTTCCACACTTCCTTATGAACAGTACAGCCGTCATTTTTCACAACATGGCCAAAATGTGTTTTCACACTTTCAGCGCAGAGATGCGTGGTCGCTGTGGGAAATCATTGTTCGGGACAGATAAAGAAAATCACAGTGACACTGTTCATGATCGGAGGTCCCAAAATGCCTGTATTGACAATCTGCTGTAAAAAATCCCAAAACTAATTACATTATGGGTGTACGTTGCACAGTTTCTATGCACGCTCGTGACTTCACCAGTTTTTTTAATATTTTTACTGCAGATTTGCAACATTGCTATTTTTTACACCTCCCCATGAACAGTACAACTGTCATTTTTCACATCTTGTTCGGTATGTGTTTTTGCACCTGTGGTGCTAAATGCCGTAGTCACTGTGCATAAGCAACTTCCGGCTAACAAACTGATATTGCCACTGTTCATGAGGTGGGGGTCACAAAAAAACCATGTTGAAAATCTGGAGTGAAAATATCAATGAATGCCTGAGGTGTTAGGGTTTCCAACCATAACGCCCCACCCTGTAGAGAATGACAGGCTTCAGGGGTGTGACTTGGGATTCTTGCCTGTAATGCTCATACCATTCCACACCCTGCAGCCAGTGAGAGGCATCGAGGTATGCCTTGGACTCTTCAGCCCCAAAGTTCACCCCATTCTCCTTTACCACACCCATCCCACCATATTTTCTGATGGAATGGGGTGCGCATAAGGGCCAAAGACCCCAAGGCACACCGTGACACTTGTCAGTGTCTGCAGGGTAGGGTGTGGTGAAATGGCGTGGCCGTTATGCCTGATGACCCAAAGGCACACCCCAATGCCTGTCACTCTCTGCAGGGTGGTGGTGGGGTTGGCTTCAGTTCAGTACTTCACTGCCATTCATATTATGCAGTTCTGTAACTCCTACACTACCAATGCCAATGCCAGCAAGCAAACATTCGGCACTGACAAATGCTTGTTCCACTAGCAGCAAAACTCCTGCTGTTTTACACTGTTCTTAACCCTGTCTGTGCTGTTCAGTCTGCCTTAGTCTCATTTTCAGCATACTTGAGCGGCACGCTGCTTTAGAAATTCCTTGCAGCCAGCTAAATTCCATGCTCTGCTTTCAGAAGGGCCTCATTTTCAGTATTCTGCCTCAGCATAACTGGCCTTATCACAGCTTTCTCTGGGAGTGGCTAGCATGTGTCTACCTTTGCTGTCATTTTGTCACTTTATCTTTAAGCCTCATTTAACCTTAGTTTCATACCATGCTCAATCAGTCATTCTAGACGACATCATTCTTTCTCTTACCTGTCTGTATGTCAACAGCTGTCAGGCTTTGCCATCAGTTGCCTGCAGCAGTCATGTACTTGTAGAAGCTCTCAGATGCATGCCAACGTTCACTATATTCATGGTTTCCAGGGTTCCCCTGCCATGTAAGCCAAAAGTCTCACTCTGCTCCCTTTATGTCCACATCTTGGGAGCAGGTACCTTAACTCAGTGGGGTGCTTCTCTTCCTGCCCATGGGTGAGAATGTCCTATGCTCTGGGATAAACCTTAGTCATGCAAATCAACTCAGCAGTACCACTTGATGTAGCAGTTAAGACTTCCGATATTGGAGGGTGGGGCCTCTAAGTCTTTGGGGACTCCTTCTGTGCAGACCATTTTGGCAGCATTTTGAAAAGCTGTTCTCCGCATGACCACCTAAGCTTCTCCTGGTCTCTTCAGACTTCTCTTCCTCTGCCCCTCAAAGGTGAAGATCATACAAGTACTCAAATGCTCTGCTTCATGGGCTCAACTCTGATGCCTTGCCTCTCAAGCACTTTGCTTCCTATTTAGACCTCTCCTCAGTTCAGCGGCCAGGTGAGTGTCTTTCATTGGCTGTTGCTCTCCTTTTCCCACCTTGGGCTGTGGTGGGTTCCTTCACAGGGGAGCTCCTTTAGCTGGAAAGATCAGCTTGCAGAACCCTCCCTGTGTTCCCAATAGAGGGATATAGGGAGAGCCCTTCCTCTAAAACTCTTTCCCTTCATTGGGTCTTTACATTGCAGTAGCTGTCCCACCATCACTGCTACTATCCACAGCATGGAAGGATGGATGGTGTCCTAGGCCTTGGGTCCCTTGAGGTTTCACTCCTAAAAGGCATTTTTTTCTATCCTCCGGGCTGAAGGTCATAATACTATATAGTTTCCACAGGAATTGGAGATGGATGGAGGGTTCTCCCTACTCAAGGTCTTAGCCTGGCTATGCCTCTTCTTCTTAGGAAGAATGTGCCTCTATATGTTATGCTTTAGGGCCTTCATCACTAAGATGCCTTTAGTCTTGAGGACCTTATCCGTGTGACACCGAAGGGCTAGATCCCTGTCAACAAGGTTTCCTGTGTTCTTATGACACCCCAGCAGGGTGGTAATCCCTGTAACAGGAACAGAGAGAGCATAAGCCACAGTATAGAGTTGTACAAGCATCAACTCAGTCTTCAGTCAATCCTAAACCATGTTCATAGAGCCCGATGACCCTGTCAACATAGAACTATGGGATATGGCAGTCCTTCAAGATGCCCGTCTCAGCTGTAAATATGTTGTTGACAGCAGTTAGTGGTACAGGCAAGAGAGGCTGAGAAGGGAATAATTCGGGTAACTCTGCTTGCTGGCATGCAGTTACTTGGGGCAGAAAAGAGAAAAGTGGGAAAAAGCATGGTGTACAGGATATTGCCAGTACACTGGCCCTACATAGCCTCCTGTTGCCTCTATTCACCTGTGCTCTGAAGAGGACCCTCAACCATCAAGCACAACCATGAGAAGGAGGAGGGAGGTGGCAAGCTGTAGAGCTGGAAGGAGTTCTGCAGGTAAGAAGTGGCAGTCAGGGGCAGATGGAGCAAGGTCAGTGAGGTAATAGTAATCAAATTGTCACAAGCCTCACAAGCCAAATGCTGGTAGAGTTTTGTAAAAATATCCTTTCACTATCCATGCTGGCATGTATTGGAGGCAGTAATATCTGAATAAATACATCAGTGAGAGCAAGTGGAATGTCCACTGGGCTAGAGGATTTTTCCACTTTCTTGCCCTGCTGGTTGCAGGTGCTGCAAAAGTTAATGTCAACCCATGAAATAGGCATATAGTACAGGTTTAAAAAAACACAAAAGATGTAGGCAAGTGATATTGTCCCACAGCTGCAAACTGTTGAGTGGAAACTGGCAAGGGACCAAGAAAGCTGCTCCATGCAGTCGGCAGATAACACAGTGAGGGTCCTAGGAATTAAAAGCTGAGGTTCACCGGATGTCAGGTGGTATATAGGAGATGGGGAGTGGGGGAAAATAGGCTAATGTGCCTGGGAAGGTCACAGGGCCACCAGAAAAAAAAATGTATGAACACTAGCCCAGAAGCAGCCCTTGGCAGAATGGGTCAGTGAGAACATGCAGCAGCACTTCCAGTCCCTGTATGACACAGTTCCATGCAACTATATTATTCCCTAATAAATATTGTGGACTTGATGCTTTTTAATGTTCTTCACTACCCCAGTGCTCCTGTGCTGACAGCAAAGTATTTTGACTTGTTTATGGCAAGCAAACAAAAAGAGTGGGGAAAAGCCTATTTAAAGAGGGACTCCAGACAACATACCTGTATGTCTCTTTGGTAGATTATACCCGCGTTAGCCAAAAGGCATAGGTTTTGCATTTTTTAAATCCACCATTAAATAAATAGATTTAATTTAAACAGCCAGCAAACCAGGAAGTACTGTAACTGCGCAGTGAGTCATTCAGGTCAGTAACTGCACAGTACGGCATATTGTAATGTCCTGCTCTGCACACATCAGTCCCCCTGCTGAATGAATTATTCCCTAGTGACTAGTAACCCCACCATCCTCTGATCACTGTTTCTGTTATAAAGTACTTATTCCCTGGTGTCCAGTGGCACTCCCCACCTTCTGATCACTTACTGGTGTCAAAATCCCTGGTGTCTAGTGGCCCCCCATCCTCTGATCACCATCCCTGTAGTAAAGTGATCATTCCCTGGTGTCTAGTGGCACACCTCACCCTCTGACTGCTTGCCGTGTCAAACTCCCTGGTGTCCAGTGCTCCCCCTGTCCTCTGACCACTGTTTCCATAATGAAGTACTTCTTCCCTTATGTCTAGTGGCACCACCCTCTCCTCCAATCACTGTTCCCATAATGAAGTAATTCTTCCCTGATGTCTAGTTGCACCACCCCATCCTCTGATCACTGTTCCCTTAATGAAGTAATTGTTCCCTGGTGTCTAGTGGTAGCCCTCCCACCTCTACCTTCCGATCGCTTGCTGCTTTTGCCTAAGAGAAGTCCATAGTGTCAAGTGGAACTCCCCACTTATGAGCATCCATCCCACAACAGAACTGGCATTCCCTGGTGTCTAGCAGCCCCATCAGCACTGGGTATACCTCATTGCCACCCCCCTCACCTTAGTCATTGGTGTCACAGGGTGAGGATACAGCAACCAGCATAGCCCTCCTTTCACCACCTCGACCAGCTGCTGTATGCAAGGACAGGGAATGTGCTTACTAGTATGCACATTCCCTGTCCTTGCATACAGCAGCCAGCTGAGGTGGTGAGGGAAGGGCATGATGATCACTGTATCATCACCCCATGGCACCAGTGACTAAGGTGAAGGGTAACTTGTGATGCAATGCTAGAGTGGGCCACTAGATGCCAGGGAATGCTGGCTCTGTGGGATGGGTGCAGAGGTGGGGATAACACTAGGGACTTCTCTTAGGCAATAGCAGCAAGCGATCAGAGGGTGGGGGTGGGGTAGTGCCACTAGTCACCAGGAAGTAATTACTTCATTTCCGGAAACATGATCGGAGGATGGGGGTTGGTGGGCATTAAACACCAGAGAAGAATTACTTCATTATGGGAAGAGTAATTGGAGGATGGGGGATGCCACTAGGCATCAGGGAAGAAGTACTTCATTACAGGAACAGTGATCAGAGGACTGGGGGGGGCACTAGACACTGGGGAAGAATTACTTCATTACTGGAAAAGTGATCAGAGGATGGGGGGAGGACTAGACACCAGGGAAGAAGTATTTCATTAAGGGAACAGGGATTGGAGGACAGGGGGTATGCCACTAGACACCAGGGAGTTTGACACGGCGAGCAACCAGAGGGTGGGGGGAGCCACTAGACACCAGCGAATAACTCCATTATTATGTGGACAGTGACTGGAGGACAGGGGGCACTAGACACCAGGGACTTTGAATACTACAATGTATGTGACACTTGACTTTCCCACATAGGGCTGTCATTGGGGAATTCTGGAGACAACTTGACTTCTGGTGGGTCAGCGGAAACAGAGTGGCTGTGGCTGGGAAGAGCAATGTGGCTAGAAAATAACTGAAAAACTATAAAGCTATATTATTAACACTTGTGATTTTATTACAGATCTACTAGTTAAGATCTCTGTGTAGTAGGTAAGTAAGTCCACTTCTTTATCGTTTAAGTACAAGGGTCTCTCTTTAACATGTAGTGGAGGAATTGGGGTGGTGTACAGTATATTTAAAATGAGAGACCAAAAGACTTAAAATGGGGGAGGGGTGGATCCCTTAAAATGGAGTGAGAAATGTAGCATATTTAAGCTATTGGGGGCATACCTTTAAACCTTTCTCCATCGAAATGTGGAACTTCCTTGAAATGCACTTGAATGTACTGACCCTTGATGCAGGCAAACAATTTGATTCATCTCTTGCATTTGCATCTGCTTATTCGCTGCATTTCTAACTGCCTGATATAAGAAGTAACATCCATATGGTAAATCATGATTAAATATTAGTACTGTGCAAAATTTTCAGATTCCGGGGGAATGAAACTTCGCAGAATTTTTGAAATCTCACTGAAATGCTATTGAATTTTGGTGGAAACAATGCAAGAGAATTCTGCGGCAGAAAAATATGGAATGAATTTTTCTGCAGCATTTCTGCTGCATTTTATTCTTCAGATCTCAATATTTTCCACTGAAATAGTTGCTGAATGATCTTCCATGGAAAAAATGGTGCCCCACGTAATATTATTCGGTGGATCACAGCAGGTGGAATTCTGCAGAAGAACCAGTGAAATTTCTGCAGAAATTTCGCTGGCAGAATGGTCATTCCATGCTAATTTTGCCAGCGGAATTCCATATCCCAAACAGCACTATTAAATATAATTCTGTGATAACCATCGTGGATAATGCTCTGACCAAGCTAGGCTGGCAACAATTTACTACAGTGATCATCAACTACAGTCAAAGCATGTTAGGCAACTTCCACCATGGTTGAATGTGGCTCTATGGTCAAATCCTTGGCTGGGCTATTCACAGGATCATAGGATTTATACAAGTCCAATAGGGCTAGCCATAGTGACTTGATTTTATTTGGATCCACGACGGGTGTTCGACAACATTTTTGTCGAATGCCCCGACAGCGAAACCGGCAGGTCAACTGCATTTTGCAGTCAGCTGCCAGTTTCCAATGGAACTAAGTGTTTTCTTCGGGGGGCTTTGCCCCTCCTGAATCTCCCACGTGGGGGGCTGTGCCCCCCGCACCCCCCCACACTTAGGATTATCAACTCCGAGTTGGAGCTGATTTGGGGGGGGAGTGCAGGACCCCTGATAGTGCTAGGTTCCAGCGAGTTCCCTACAGTGACATGGCGCTGTAGTCGCTGCAGGGGACCTTGCTGTCGAAAAGTCGCTGTGGGGTGGGATTACCATTTTTTTTTATTACTGAGAGTAGGGAGATCAGTCTCTGACTGAGTGAATGTGTCAATCAGTGAACTATTGGGTTGATCAGCATCTGAAAGAGTTGGTCAGTCATTGAGTGCCTTGCTCCATCGTGCTGTGTCTGATGGGGCCAGTGGGATTACCAGCATTTGGGCTTGGTGATCAGAAAAGAAAGCTGAGGACCAGTGCACAGTAGGGAACATTAAGCTATGTATAAAAATTAAGGAGGGATCTTAAAATCAGTAATTAAGGGTTGGGTGAGAATGCTGGTGGTGTGGGAGTCCTGGTCAGTGATCCTTGCTTGTCGAGGATGCACATCATTCACAAACACACATTTTGAACTTCTCACCAAGTGTAAAGGATGTGGGCACCTGTGTCCCTGACACCCCTGATATTTGTCATAAGTGGGCGTGCCACTGGATACTAGGGAGTGTTAGTCATAAGAGGGACTGCCACTGGATACCAGGGAGTGCTTAACACCTGGGTAGGATGAATCAGGGGGTGCCACGAGGCCCAGAGAGTTCATGGCATGGGGCAGGATCAGGGAAGGGGTGCACTTGGTGTAGGATGGGATGAGGGAGGAGGTGCCATTGGAAACCATGGAAGGTTCAGCATGATATAGGATTAACAAAAGCAGTGCCACTGGGACACTTCACTCAAGATGGGATGAAGGAGAGGGTTGCCACAAGATATCAGGATGTGCTTGGCATGGAACAGTGTTAGGGAGGAGCCCTTGGACACCAATGAATGGTTGGCAGAGAATACAAAGAGGGTGGTGGTGCTACTGGAAACAATGGACTAGTTTAAGCAAGATGGAGATGTTGTATAGGAGGTTCCCACAGGCACATGGAATTGCATGGTATGGAGTTAGGGTAATGAAGGGGATACCACTTGACATCAGGGCCCAGATATTCTAAAGGGTTGTGCCATGCACAACCCACTGATGTGCCCCGGCGTGATATTCAAAAGGGAAAAGTGCACGGCACAAATCCCGATCCGCCAGAGTGCATCAGTAATGTATGCAGGCGCAGGTGGGGGGGGCATGCCCATGCATACTCTGCACAGTCTGATATTCAGCCTGGGATGTGCGGATCCATGCATGCACAACCCCTACCTGCACTAGCACAGAGCTGATCCCCCCAAAAAAGGAACAACGGATGGCCACCCACAGGTGAGCTGCCGCATTGCAGGGCACAACACGGCAGCTGGCCACCCGAGCTCAGGCTGCACTTGGTGGCACCCCACCATGCCCGATCGCGGGCATTTGTAAACTAAAAGAACCCCTATATCCCTGGTGGTCCAGTGGACCGCTGTCTGCCTGATCGCGGGCATTTGTAATAAAAAAAGAATTATGTCCAATATCCCTGCTGGTCCAGTGGACCGCTGTCTGCCCGATAGCGGGCATTTGTAATAAAAAAAAAAGATTATCCAATATCCCTGGTGGTCCAGTGGGCGCTATCTGCTTAATCGCGGGCATTTGTAATAAAAAAAATTATGTCCATTATCCCTGGTGGTCTAGCAGTACCCCCTCCCCACCACCCACTGTGCCCCACCGCCCCACTCCCCTCTGGTCAGCGGCGGGCGGCAGCACTTCACCACTGCTGCCCGCTGACTGACACCATAGGTAGGGCTGTATGCCCATTGGTCCACAGCATGAGCCAATGGGCGTGCAGCCTGTACCGTACTACACATTCCAGATATGTGAATGGATCCATTATTACAAATGCCCACGAAGGTGGCTCCTCCCACCCAAACCCAAGTGGTATAAACCTCGGCTCTGCCCCAAGACACCAGATCTTAAGGATTCAGATTCAGGTTGCCTCCCTCATGCTAATGCATTTTGTAGGCCCTGGCTTCAAAACCTTTGGTTATTCTGAATATCCGTCTAGTTTGCATTAGCGATCATGATTCTATACCTTCAATTATGGAAGACAAGTCTTCCCTCAGATTTCACTGGTGTCCTTGTGGCCAGAAGATATCATGCATCGATCCCCATACCACGTGCGTTTACTGTCTCAGTGTCGACCGTGACACCTCGAAATGCGATCTTTGTCTCGCTTTCCATCCTAACATCCTCGATGACTGTCTCGCATGCCTGAAGTTGGGGAGGTGAGAGAAACGGAACCCTCCAATGAAATCCAAGGAGGCTCGGTGGGCGGTTTCCATGGCTGCGGGATCCGCCGAGCAATTGGAATGCATGCAAGCATTCGAAGAGGAAGCAGCTCGGGCTGCAGAAACTACTCGGAGCTTCTTCGTTCCTCTCAACCTGGGCTCCACCTTCTCCGGTTCCTTCCAAGAGTTGTGCCAGTCTCTCCCTACCAAGAGAGAGGGTCCTGCAGGCACGCACTCCTCTCGATTCTGTAAATGGGAGAATGATCCGGGATTGTCTTCGTCCCGACGGAAATACTTTTGGGAGCGGGAGAGATCTTGGTCCCAGGAACATGCAGTCTTGACTTCAGTCGAGATTGCTTCTTCGGCCGCTGGCTTCTCGGCTTTGCTGTCTGGCCAGTCGACCAAAATGTCGATCGACGATGTGGAAATTGTCATCAACCTGATCAATCCATTATTGCCGACTCCGGTCGATGATTCTCTCGATTGAACTCCAGTTTTGACTTTCCCCGACGAGGAGACCCAGCCTGCAGGGACTCCCATCGAGGAAGTGGTCCCGGACCCGGGGCAATCACCAGTCCCGCCGGTGTCTCCCGAATGACAGAATCAGCCTGTCCGATCTTGATCGAGGATCCAGACTCCCTCAACCAAAAGGCCAAGGAAGAGCCAAAAATGGACTAGAAAGAGGCAATGCCATCGGTCGTCTTCATACTCATGGGATGAGGAGAGGCACTACGAGGACCTCGTGGCAGCAGCTGATCTTAACCAGGCACAAGTCGACCCCAGCTTCCACCCTGGCCATTACTAGGCTTTCACCTCCTAGGCTGAAGCTGACTCCTTCGGAGCTGATCAAGTCAGTTCCCTTGCCCGTGGAGCCGGCAAAACCTCCGTTTCGGCCTAAACCGGTCTCTCCACTGATAGTGGTGGAACCACCACCCAAGCAGCCTGTGGGAGGGGCTCCTTCCAAAGAAGATAGTCTGGACACTGGGCTTCCCCGGCATCTTTCGGTCACTGTCACCCCGGACAGCCCTCGGCAGGTCGACGGTGACCTGGGCGGTTGACAATTGTATCTGGATTCCTTGGATTTGGATGTGACCAACCTGCATTCTCATCCTGGAAAAGACGAATCGGCCAGTGGGTTAGAGATGGAGGAAGGTCCTTCGTTCTTTCAGGGCATTCTTCACCTCACCTCTGAGTCCACAGGGATGCCCCTGGAGCCAATCCAGAAAAAGGCTGAGTACCCTCTCACGCACATCTTCAAGAGAGGGCATACCCCAACGGAGGCATTTCCTGTGGCTGAGGCTTTTGTTGGCCTGGCCTTAGAACTCTGGCAGCACACTGCCTCTTGTCCAGCGCCGTCTGCCTGCATGGCCTGCAAGTATGCGGTGCCCATGGGGTCCCTTGCGGGGTTCACAGCACACCCTTCAGCTGAGAGCCTGGTGACTGCCTCTGTGTTCAGGTGTACTGGCAGTTCTGCCGATACTGACTGACCTCCCGAGAAAGAGTCCAAGCTCTTGGACCATTCGGCCATGAAGGTCTATGTGGCTTCTTCCTTGGGCCTTCATCAGACAAGTTCAGCTATCATCATGGCACACTTCTCCCATGCCCTCTTGGGGTCTTTGGATAAAGTCCTCCCACACCTCCCCACGGACATGCAGACCACGGTCAAGCAGGTCCAGGATCAGGGCTGGGCTGTTGCCAAACAGCAGCTTCAGACAGCCCTGGACATTGAAGATTCTTCTGCCCATTCGATGGCAGCCACAGTTGTTTCTTGTCACAGGGCTTGGCTGAGACTCTCCTCCTTCCTGGCAGATATTCAGCACAAACTAGCTGATGTGCCTTTCCTAGGGACCGACCTTTTCAGCCCAGGTGTGGCTGGTCACCATCAGTGCATTGAGCAGTCCAGTGCTGTCTTGGATGCTACTTCTGCCAAGGGTTCTTCGGGCAAGAACCAGCAGAAGAAAAAGAAGAAGCCTTTTTGGCACTCCTTTGGCTCAGCAGCCCTCCTTTCAAGGAGGATAGCACCGTCAGCAACAGCAGCAGGCTAAAGCTTGGCACCCCCGGCCCAAGGCCAGGCCCATAAAGGAGGCCGGGGTTCGGGTCCTGCATCTTCCTCCTCCAAGCCTGCTCAGTGATGGGGCAGGAGCTGCCTTCCACCCTCCCATCATGCCAGTTCTGGGTCCTCCCGTGGGGGGCCGGCTCCGCCACTTCCTTTTTGCCTGGTCCGCTGTTACTTTGGACAGGTGGGTTCTCGAAGTGGTCGGTCAGGGACTGCCTCTGGAATTCAAGCAGTACCCTCCAAGCTGAGCCCGCGCCCCTTGGGAGGAAAGAGTATCCACCCAGACTCAGTCGTCTCTCAGAGACGACATCGCTCAACTCCTTCTCAAGGAGGCAGTAGCTCCAGTGGCAGATCCTCCAGCAGACCCAGGTTTTGTCTCCACGTACTTCCTGGTGCCCAAGTGGATGGGGGGCTGGCACCCCATTCTAGATCTGCATGACCTGAATCAATATCTCAGGTCACGTACCTTTTGGATGGTCACTTTGTCCCAGATCATACCATCCTTGCAGCGAAACATGTGATTCTGTTCACTAGATCTGCAGGACATGTTCTTTCATGTCCCAATCGTCTATCTCATCAGCAGTTCCTCTGTTTCAGGGTCAGGAGTACCCTGTACGAGTTCTGAGCCATGCCATTCGGCCTGTCATCAGCCCCATGGGTCTTCACCAAATGCATTGCAGTGGTGATGGCCCATCTCAGACATTGAGGGGTCAGGATTTATCCCTACCTTGATGATTGGCTCCTAGCAGGTTCTACCCAACAGGAGGTGGAGAGGTCCAGGGACCTGGCCCTCCAGACCTGCTCCCAACTCAGCCTCCTGATCAATGAGGCCAAGTTGGAACTCGTGCCTTCTCAGGTGATGGGCATCATCGGGGCAGAGCTCGACTCTTGTCAAGCCAGAGCTCGGCTCCCAGTGGACAGGGTGGAGGTTCTCTCCTCCTTTGCCCAATCATTTCTGGTTGGGCAATTGCGACCTACCCGGGACTTTCTGCACCTTCTGGGTTACATGGCAGCATGCACCTCAGTGGTCCATTGGGCCTGGTTGCACATGTGCCCCCTCCAATGGGAGCTGGCCGCCCAGTGGACTCAGCACCACGGTCATTTCAACCAGCTGATCACTGTAACCCAGAAGATGTGGGACGCTCTCCACTGGTGGACCGCCCCAGACCAGTTGCAGGAAGGGATCCCATTTGTCGACCCCGAGCCGACAGTCGTCCTTACGACTGATGCCTCTCTCATGGGCAGAGGAGCCCACATGGGGGACAAAAGGGCCCACAGGCTCTGGACCACTGAGGAGTCCTGATGCCACATCAACCTGTTGGAGCTCAGAGCAGTCAGACTGGCACTGTCAGCTTTCGTTCCTCAGCTCCAGGTTCAAGTGGTTCAAGTCCAGATGGACAATACCATGATCATGTACTACCTCAACAAACAGGGCAGCATGCACTCCTGTCTGCAGTGCAGGGAGGATCTCTGCATCTAGATCCTCGTGAGCCATTTGGAGGCAGATCTCCTAGCCATCCATGTGGCAGGAGGCTCAAACCATCTGGTGAATGCTCTCAGCCGCTAAGGCAAGACATCCCATGAGTGGTCTCTCCATCCAGAGGGAGCTTACAGCCTGTTCTCCCACTGGGGCAAACCAATGGTGGACCTGTTTGCCACCAGGGACAACACCAAGCTGAGGCTGTTCCATGCCCACCCCCCTCAGCAGGGCTTGCTGCAGGGGGATGCCTTCTCGAGGCCATGGACCCCAGATCTCCTCTACCCCTTCCCTACATTTCCCTTGATCCACAAGGTCCTTCTCAAGGTGAAGAGGGACAAGGCAAAGGTGATCCTAGTAGCCCCAGACTGGCCGCACCGGTTCTGGTATCCAGATCTCCTCAGCCTCAGCTGCAGGCCCCTGGAGCAACTTCCAGCACACCCGGACCTGATATCTCTCAATCAGGGGAAGGTGTACCATCCAGACCCTCAATCCCTGCACCTCACAACCTGGTATCTGAGCGGCTAGAGTTCCAGGCTTTGGGTCTTTCCAAAGATGTCTTCACTGTGGTGAAGGCATCCAGAAAGGAATCGACCAGGAAATGTTACGCCTTCAAATGGAAAAGGTTTTCCATTTGGTGTCAGGGCAAGGGCCTGGACCCTTTGTCCTGTCCAGTGGCTAACATTCTTGACTACCTTTGGTCTCTCTTCAAAGGGGCTCTGTGGTCATCGACTCTTAGGGTGTACCTGGCAGCCATCTCGGCTACCGGATGTGGGCTGGTCAGTCGACATTGGCGCAGGAGACAATGGTCAGGCACTTTTTCCAAGGTCTGGATCACATATCCCCTCCGGTGCGTGAACCTCCACCTCCGTGGGATCTTCTGCTCATACTGGCAAAGCTCATGGGCAAGCCATTTGAACCAATGCACAAGTGTGCCTTGTCACACTTGTCGTGGAAGACGGCCTTTCTGGTAGCTATCACGTCTGCCAGAAGGACAGGGGAGCTCCAGGCGCGTTCAGTGGACTCCCCTTATCTGGTCTTCCACAGGGACAAGGTTGTCCTACACCCCCACCTGAAATTTCTTCTGAAGGTGGTGTCAGAGTTTCACCTTAACCAGGTGTTAACTCTACTGGTTACTACCCCAACTACACCTCGGAGGCCGAGTACAGGCTCCATACTTGGGACCTGAGACATGCTTTTTCTCCTATTATAAGGAGAGGATGGTGGAATTTCAGGGAGAGGTTCACCAGCTGTTTGTCACCTATGCTGAAGCTGCTTCTGGCAGACGTGCAGCAAAGTGGATGATTGCAAGATCGATTACATCATGCATTAGTCTGTGTTATGAGTTGATGGGTAAGGAGCCTCCCAGAGGGATAAGAGCTCATTCTACCCGCCATACAGCTACATCAGTGGCTGCTTCCAGGGACATCCCTATGCAGGAAATCTGCTGGGCTGCTACCTGGAAGTCAGTAAACACCTTTATTACCCATTACCACATCGACCTTGAGTCATGCCGGGAAGCTGGTTTTGGGGCCGCAGTTCTCCAATCTCTGTTTCCCACGTAGGGGATGTGCACCTTGCCTCCCTCCTCCCAGAGAACTGCTAGGAGTCTGCCAAAGAGTGTGTATGAACAACATATCCACGATCCTAGAAGAACAGGTTACTCACCTGTAACAGTAGTTCTAGTAGTGGTATATGTTGTTCATCCACACGGACCCACCCGACCTCTCCAGCTGTGGATGCACAACACCTGGCTTCCAGCGGGCTAAGATCTGGCGTCATGGGGCAGAGCCGAGGGTTATAAAACCCAGGTGGTTGGGAAGAGCCAGCTTGAAGACTTCTGGCAAGATTTAAAGTGCAAGGGGACATGCCAAAGAGTGTGGATGAACAAAATATACCACTCCTAGAACTACTGTTACAGATGAGTAACCTGTTCATTTTTTAGCACTCTTGTTTGATATGTTGTACATATTAGGAGGTACAACTTACAATGATAAATAACATCAAGGTGTACTACTTTAGAACAGCAAAGTACAAGGTAAAAATAAGGTACTATATAAAATCAAAGTTTTACTACTTTAAATCAAAGCAGCACAGACCTTATCTGTAGTATTCCACCACCTTGTGCCCTGTGTTCCCTGCAGACACTGCTGACATGCGCTTGGCTCAGTACGCATTTCTGCACATGGCCATACGTGTGCTCACCCCACACATGCTCACCCCACTCTGTGGAGGGGTTGTGGGATAACAGATGGACCAGACACCGAACTTCAAGTTCAACACACAGTCTCTGTGTGATGTTTATTCAAAATGCAGATGATAACCTTAAGCAATGGCATATCCCTACTTCAGTACATCAGTTTGCAGCAGCAGACTATGTATAGCCTATTCCAGATGTGTTTACATGCCTGGGAACTCCTAAATTTGTGCACACATCCGAATATGCACATAGCCGAAAATGGCATATGGACTATCTGTGTACGATCAGGAGATCGCGGCTAATAAGTGATGTGGTGAATAACAGCACTTTAAACAGGAAGATGTTATTAACAGTATGTTTAATTGTAAAATGACACACACATCATTATAAATACTTTATAGCATTAAAATAAAGTGTAAAAATGGTGAAAATGCAAGTGCTAGTTTGCATAACTGTAGTCACTGGTGTAAAAGCCGGTAATGCTTGCCTGCTTCGTGTCACAATTGCTGAGTGTTTCAATTTTTTTTGAATCAGTAAAACCACCCAAAGTCTGTCTGCTCTCTTTGGTCAACGTAGTGCCTAATCTTTGTTAATATACACCAGACTTCAGCAGTGGTAGGCACCTCAGCCTCTGGGTCATCGTCTTCTTCGGTTTGCACTCCATTCCAGCAATATTCTTTCCCTTTTTTTTTAAATTCACCCCACACAAGACACATCAACAGAAAACTCGGCCGCTAGCTCCTTTCTTGTAATGCCAAGGACAAGCGCCTTATCGAGCAGCTGCACTTTTTGCTCAAGAGTTAGAACCACTCGTGTAAGCTTGTCCATTGTGACTTCTGCTACTGAATGGTTTACTGACTGAGTTTAATCTAGCAGCAGATTAACCTTGATTAAGCTGATGTTTTACACCTGTTTACACCTGCTTACAACGACTGACTGAAGGGTATGCGAGTACGAGTGAGTAAATTAGTCTAACAAGTAGCTGACAATTAATGATAATTACCTCTAAAGCGCTGCTGAACTACAAGACTACAGCCTGAAATGTGTGCACACAACCGAAAATCTATGTGCACAGAACCGAATTGTTTAACAGGGAATTGAATAAAGAATGAAACAGGACAGCGTGATTTTGTGCACATAAGCGGAATGTGCACACATCCGAATGGCACACAAACAGAATGTACTGTATGTCCTTTCTCTGCACTTAGCCAGCACCTACTGACACTAATTTCTAATCTAACAACTTTTCAGTGAAAACCCTTCATCCCTGTGTAGGCCTTGTTTGCTTGGGTAGTGGGGGCTCAAAAAAAAAAAAAAAACTATAGACAAAGAACCTCGATGCAGAATCACTGAAAAAAGGGTTACCCCAAAGGGCATTGGCAACAAATCAAGTTTCAAAGAAATACAACATCATACATACTTCCATAATGCAAAGCATCATAGGATATATGCAAATCACCAAGACATTTCAGACCTATTCAGTTTATAGCAATTTACATGCATTTTAAATAGCACAACTAATTTCATTTCTATAATAGTCACCTAGTACTTTTTACCATTATCAAAAACACCTAGTGCCATGGTATTTTCAACATTTACAGGTTTTGTAAACATAAGGTATATACATCAAGGTATTTTATGACATAGTGCTATTACATACTAAGTCCAACAATCAGAAACACAACCTGTTTTACATACTTTTGGAGGTCACCGCAATAATCTCCCTGTATGAGGACCTGAGAGGGAAATGGAAAATTAAAGAGGACACTATAACATAGTCAAGTAAGGGAAGGAGTGCCCATAGGTGGCCAGCCTTATGGATTAGAAATTGTAAAAGATAGATTAGGCTAAGAAATAGAAGAACTGTTGCAACAGATTTAAGAAAAGTTCGGTCCTCAAGAGTGGCAGGAGCTCCCTGTCACATATCTCCCACCTTAAGAGGGAAACAGTTTATTGCAGACTGCTTACCACCTTCCTGTCCCAGGAAGGGATGCAACTTCCACCCATCCATCTTCAGAAGCTCTGTCTCAGGGTCCCTATTAACAATATATATTCTATCATAAACATAGTGGATATCATCATTCTTTACTCTGAGGCATTAACACATTTTTCAACAGAGACAAACGGTAACTTCCCATCTCCTTTTAGGGAAAGTCCATCATATTTCTTAACCAAAAATCTGGACGGCTGTAAAGACCAGTACAGTACCATAGAAATACTTTCTCTGGGGTGAGTAATTATCTGCTCCAACCCCACCAGACATGTCAGTTTTAAGCAGGGGGCCAGTACTAGGTTCAACCCCTCTATATTAAACTCACGTCTCTTTATTCATTTCACTTGCTACAGATACAGACACCTGAGGACAGACACTCTAGGTGTTGCCCCAGCACAGGTTCCAATCCATTTTCCACCTACCTCCTCCTGTGTAGGTTTTCCCTCAGAAAAGAATACAACACATGTACCACCTTAGACTCCTTGTCTGCCCTTGGGTACCTCTTTCTTCTTTCAAACATGCATAGCGTAGTCAAGAAAGGGAAGGGGGTACCCATAGGTGGCCGATCTTATGGACTAGAAATTGTAAAGGCTAGATTAGGCTAAGAAATAGAAGAACTGTTGCAACAGATTTAAGAAATGTTTGGTCCTCAAGAGTGGCAGGAGCTCCCTGTCACACACTCACTGGGGTGATCTATTTATGGTGCAAAACCAGAAGTGGAGTGGCTCCCAACTTCCAGTTTGGCACTAGTGCACAAAACACTAATAAAGTTTAAAAACAGCTTAAAACACCACCTATATGGTGGATTTGAGCACAGTGCCACTTTGAATGAGTGGTCTTACAACCCCTGACAATATATTCACCGTAGCTTTGATATTTCTTGGTTGGAGGCAGTAGTCCTCCTCCTCCTCAATCCCACACTGCTCTGTTCTGTTGCTAGGCTTACCTCTCTAGACTCCTGGTTGCTAGGCAACAGGCAGTATTCCTTCCCCTCTCACCAGAGGAACGATGTATACTAGCAGAACACAGTCACTCTCCCCAGAGGACTGCCATTAAATGAATAACCTCTCACCAGAGGTAGGAATGCTTTTTCTTTTTTTGCTCCTCCGACTCCCTGGCCGGCCACTACATCAGGCTGCCAAGGCCCTCACCACCGCTGCCAAGTCCCAAACGCTATCCACCACCCCTTATTACCATGTCCCCAGGTAACCCAATATAACCCTTTGTCGGGATGGCCCCTACATCTTCGGGGGCTACCAGAGGAGGAGATTTTCCCCAGAGGGCTGTACGTATCCTGGGCACAGCAGGAGTTGGTACAGACACTTGTCTGGGGCTTCGTTGCATGAGAAGGGACCAGCAACCATCATCCTGTCAGCCAGGTGGGTGTGTTTCTCATTTTCTGCCCTGCCTACTCCTCATTCCCATTGGCACTGCATGCCCACAGCATCCTGGTTGAACACACCTGCGGCATGTGGTCACCCACGTCGCAAGGTGCATCGCCAGATGACCAGCCAGTAGGAGCCACTCGAGGGCGATGCTGGCTGCTGCCCACCCCCCTCGGAGGTGCACTGAGTCCTCCCTGCTGGTCTCCGCTCCTGTCATCCCAGGTTCGGACATGAACCTGAGTCACCAGCGTGCCAGGGGAACCCCTTCACCCTGTGCCACTGAGCTGCCAAAATGCTTTTTTTGATATAAAATACACTGTGGCTCACTGGGGCTGATCTATTTATGGTGCAAACTGAAAGTGGAGCTGCTCCCAACCTCTGGTTCGGCGCTAGCACACAAAACACTAATTAAGCTTAAAAACAGCTTAAAACACCACCTATATGGTGTATTTGAGCACAGTGCCTCTTTGAACAAGCGGTCTTGCAACCCATGACAATATATTCACTGTAACTTTGATATTTCTAGGTTGGAGGCAGTAGTCCTCCTCTGTCCACACTGCTCTGTTCTGTTGTTAGGCTTACCTCACCAGACTCCTGGTTGCTAGGCAACAGACAGTATTTCTTCCTCTCTCACCAGAGGGATGATGTATACTAGCAGGACACAGTCACGCTTCCCAGAGGACTGCAATTAGATGAATAACCTCTCACCAGAGGTAGTAATGCTTTTTCTGATATAACCCCCCTCCCAAAAAAAAAAACGGTGAGTACATAACTTTCATATCTTCAAGGGCATAGTCTTCACTATTTATTCATACTGATGGGAAGAGTACCAAGCTCAGCCAAAAATCCCCCGTGCAGGGTGGTAGGAGACAGAGCTCACTCAGACAAAAGTCCATTAAGGATTGTCATGCCGAAGGAGGCATGCTGCCAAGCATGGACATCCAGAGCATAGTGCCTAATAAAAGTAAGCACTGTCCAAGTTGCTACTTTGCAAATTTCAGAAATGGAGACAGCATGGATTTCTGCCAAAGAAGTTGCAACCACTCTGGTAGAATGGCCACGGACCTGGCCTTCCTGTTTGACCTGAGCCATGAAGTAACATTGGCAGTGACAAGCCACTATCCAGGTGGATATAAATTTAATTGTAACTGGCTGGCTCAGATGGGCAGCATTGAAGGAAACAAAGAGTTGTTTGGAATGATGAATGTCCTTGGTTCTATCAGTATAGAACCTGAGGGCTCTCTTCACATCCAGAGAGTGGAGAGTTCTCTCTCCCTCATTCTGGAAGTTAGGAAAGTACTGTACTGTATGTTGGCAACACCAAGGGCTGGTTCAGATGGAACTACAATGCAGCTTTGGGCAAGACCTTGGGAGTGTGTACGGAGAACCACCTTGTCTCTGTGAAACATCATATACGGAGGGCGGGTCCATCACTAAAGCATGTATTATGGAGACTCTTCTGGCTGAGGTGACAGCCACCAAGAAAGCTGATTTCCAAGTTAGAAATTTAAGATCACACATAGTCAGAGGTTCAAAGGTCTGACGTTTGAGCATGTGCATCATAAGGTTGATATCCCAGGAGCGAGAGGCTTCCTAACTGGGGGCCTTGTGTTCAGAATGCCTTTTAGGAACCTCTTGAAGAGAGGTAGTTTGGCCAGTGTAAGGTTCTGGACCGTCTCATGTAGGGCGAAAGAACACAAAGGTGAAACTTTACAGAGAAGTACTGTAGTCCCGCATCAGAAAGGTCTAACAAGTACTCTAAGACTTTGTCCGGTGGTCATCTGAATGGGTCCAAATGAGATTTGGCACACCATTCAGAGACCTGTTTCCATTTGGCTGTGTATGTCTTCTGAGTTGAAGGCTTGTGAGCAGCCAAGAGGATCTCTGAGACCCTCTTGGAGATGCTAAACCTGCCGACTGCTATCTCTTCAGGAGCTAAGCATAAAGATGAAGGGAGCACAGGTTAGGATGGACCGGGGACCCTTGAGTCAGTAGGTTCATCCGCAGCGGTAGAGGCTTCAGAGGGACCACAGATAACTTGTTGATCAGTGGAAACCAGATTTGCTGTGGTCAGGAGGGGGCAATCAGAATAATTTCCCCCTGTAGGTTTCTAGTTTGAGCAGCACCCTCTGAACTAGTGGAAGAGGAGGAAATGTGTACAGAAAGCGATTTGTCCACCACAGGCTGAATGCATCCTGACAAAGAACACCAGGTCCTGGATTTTTGGAGCAGAATTGAGGTAGTTTTGTGGTGAGCGGGGATGCAGAAAGGTCTAGATCTGAAGTTTCCCACTCATTGAAGAGTGACTGTACGACGTCTGGTGCTAGTGACCACTCATGAGGATATGCTTCTGTTTGACTGAGTTGGTCCACCAGCTTGTTCTGCTCTCCCAGCAGATATACTGCTAGAATTAAAGCATTCTATTCAAGTCACCACTCCCATACCCTCATTGCTTCTCTGCAAAGCTGGTAGGAGTCAGTGTGACCCACCTTGCTTGTTGATGTAGTACATCACTGACTTGTCAGTCTGCAGAAGGATCAACTTGTGACTGACCAAGTCTACTAAGGCTTGGAGTGTGTAAAGGATTGCTCTCATTTCCAGAACATTGATGGGGAGATGGGACTCCATCTGAATCCATACTCCCTGGATGTGATGGTCATGACAGTGAGCCCCTCAACAAAGGAGGGACACATCTGTGGTGAGAGTTATCTGAGACTCTGGTGGAGCAAAGGTGAGACCTTGAAGAAGGATATCCTCCCATGCCCACCATGCTATAGACCGGTGCAGTGGTTCTGTCACTTTGATGAGGTAAGACAGAGGATGTGTGGTCAGCAATGACTGAGTATTGAGCATCCACTGAGTGGTTTTCATGTGTAGCCGTGCCAGAGGTACTGTGAAGACTGAAGTGGACATGAGACCTAGCATCCATTGCATGGAGTGAGCCTGCACTGAGTCGTTCTCTATGATGAAATGAACTATCTGAAGGATGTCCTTCCGTCTGTCCTCCAGGAGGAAGGCACTCACCTTAGTGGTGTCCAACAGAGCTCCTGTGAAGAGGAGTTGCTGCGAGAGCTGAAGCTGTGACTTTCCAAGATTTAGGAGTACCCCCATGGAGGTTAGGAACTGGGTTGCTGTGTTCGCTGTCTCCTCTGTGCCATGTCTGGATGGACTTGTGAAAAGCCAATTGTCCAGGTATGGAAATACTTAGAGCTCAGACTTTTGAAGGTACGCTGTGAGAACTGCAAAGCACTTTGTAAAGACTTGAGATGCCGAGGATAGTCAAAAGGGCAGGACTCTGAACTTATAGTGCTGACCCAAAGCCATAACATGAAGGAACTTGTGGTGGCTGAGTGAACTAGAATATGCTGGTATGCGTCCTGCATGTCCAAGGATGCCAACCAGTCTTGAGGTTTGAGAAGTGTAGGAAGGGTCCCCAGGGAGCCCATCTTGAATTGCTCATGGTACAGAAACTTCTTTAGTTTTCTGAGGTCGAAGATGGGGCACATGCCCTCTGTCTTTTTCAGAACCAAAATGTAATGGGAGTAGAAGCCTGTGCTGTGTTCTGCTTGAGGTACTACTTCCACTGCCCTGTTTCTCAGAAGGCCTGCAGTCTCTGGTGAGGAGGTCTGACTTGGCAGACAATAAAGTGGGTTGCCTGTTGGTTGGACAATCCAGGGGGATTTCCGAAAAATTCAGCAAGCATTCCTCTCGGATGATCCTCAGGATGCATTTGTCCATGATGATGGAATTCCATTGATTATAAAAATGGGATAGATGACCTCCCACTAGAGAGGAGAGATCCACCTTGGGCAGTTGAGGCAGAACTGGGTCCGGAGACTCAGAGGATAGCACTGGGTGCTTTTGGGGCCTGTGCTTTTTGCTGCATTTTCTTTTGCAGCTGAGGGGGCTGGTGCTTGGCTGGAGCTCCTCTACTCCTCCCACGAAAGGGCTGCCTGTTACAAAAAAACTGACAGCCCCTTCCCCTCTAAGGGTGTGAGGAGGCCGGTCTAGCAGACTTGATAGCCATTCTTGTCTTCTCAGAGGCCTTGAGGGACTGCTCTACCTGTTGACCGAACAGGTAGATGCCATCAAAAAGGACATTCATAACCTGTTGCTGGGCATCAGAGTAAAATCCTGAAGTCTGCAGCCAGGAATGCCTCCTAATGCAGATTCCATCAGTGGCAGTACAAGAAGCAGTGTCAAATGCATCCATGGCTGCCTTTAGCTGGTGACTGTTGGACTCTATACCATGGGTTACAGTCTGAAGAAGTATCTGCTTAGTATCCGACTCTGGTAGCGATTCTGCCAGAGACTTAAGAGAGGTCTATAGAACATACTCATACTGAGAAAAATTACCTTGATAATTGGCTAGTCACATGCCCAAGGTGGCTGCTGCAAAAGCTGTCTTACCCATAGTGTAAGTGTGCGGGATTCCTTATTAATAGGGTGCACTGTAACCTCTTGGGGGAGGACAGTCTTGTCATTTTCTGCAATGATGACAATTTTGTCTAATTGGCTGAGAAGCCAAAATTGGCCTGTCCTTAGGAGGAAAATACTTGTGGTCTGTTGTCTTGCAGATGGAAGAAATAGTGGCTGGTCTAGCCCACACCACCTCTGAAAGGGTTTCAGAGGCTGGAGGAACTGGAGGTGTGAGGCTGACAAGTATGTTTGGGATATGGAGCCACTTCAGACGCAGTCGTTTACCTGGGTTGAGGGCTGATGTCTCAAGAGCTGAGGTAGCCTGCATATTCCTTAGCAAGGTTTGAGAGGAAAGATCTTCCTGAAGAACAAACATAGGGGCTGGAGATTTGTTCTCCAGGCAGACTTGTCCCTCTTGGAAGAAGGAGCTGGAAGACATGTGGACCAAGTAAGGCCTGTCCCAGGCCTTGGTGTTAGATAGACAGGTGACACTGGCACCGGAAAAAGAGACAGAACTAGAGTCAGTGCTGGCATGGAAACCCCCCAGAGGAACTGGCACTGGCAGCGGCGTCCAACCACTCAGGTAAGAAGAAGTTGGGACGCGGTGCCAGAGCAGACCTAGAAAGGCCTGAGTCCTAGACCAGGCCCAAACTTAACCACAAAGGACCACCTGGCACCAAGGTGACCGGAGATAGTACTGGTGCCAGCCTCTGTGAAGAGACAGAGTGCGGGGGAGCAGCATGTGGGACTGGTGTTGGCGGTGAGGGCACTGTCAAGGGGAGAGAATCCATTGGCGATGCCAGACACTCCACCTGGTCTGAAAACCCCGATGCGGATCCAAACCTAGACCTGAAGGTCCCAGCACCAGGTCTGCAGGTAGGAGCAAATGAGCCAAATGCTGTATGCACTGCTCCATAAGAGCTGCCCAGTGGTGAACTGCCCCCCCCCCCAAAATCCCACTATAGGACAGAGAAGGGCTCTGGGTTTAAGACCTCGAACAACCATGAGCCGAAACCTTCGGAGAAACTGACAGCGCCAGAGAAGGCATCATGCTCACGGATGAAGAGGGCCTCTTTGCCGATATACCAGAGGGCTACCTCGAGTGGTACCATTTCTTCCTGTTCTGACAGGAAGAGGAAGAACCCGAGGTCGAGCAGTGCCGGGTCCCTGACCTGAATCAGGAATGTGCCCGCTTCTTTTTCTGTTTACAGGGGAACTGTCCTCCCTCTTGAACACCGGACTGCCCCCCCAGGAGAGGGCAATGGATTGGACTCAGCCTAGCTGCTAGAGAAGCCTTCCAAAGGATATTCCCTACCATCATCATCATCACACTCCATGGATGACTCCATTGTTCAGTAGGGCTGAAGGACGCTGAAGAAAATTGTGCCTCCTAGGAGGCCTCTTGCCTCTCTTAGGAGGCAGTATGGTTCTGTGGTTTAGGGCACTGAGTTGCAAACTTGGAGACCTGGGTTTAATCCCACAGTCCCCACCTACATACTGTGTGACCCTGAGCAAGTCACTTAACTTCCTTGTGCTCCCAGGTCGCACCTGGAAACAAGCTTCGGCTTAGTGTGCCTTTCCTGGTTAAACAATTTTCCCTTTCCCTTTGGTAGAAAAGAAACCTGAGTCTATTCTATGCCCATCCCAAGATGGGAATGCTGATGGTGGATGCCTTCTATCCGTCATGGACCCCAGGCCTTCTGTATGCCTTTTCTCCCTTCCCTTTGATCCACAATGTGATGCTGAAGGCATAATGGGACAAGGTGACCCTGATCCTGATAGCTGTAGACTGCCCGAGGGAGTTTATATGGCAGGATTACCTCAGCAGCAGATCCCTATGGTGGCTTCTGCACCATCTGATCTGCTGATGAGACAAAGGGGAATGGTTCTACATCCAGACCTTCAGTCCCTGCTCCTCTTGCCTTGGTTCCTGAGTGGCTAGAGTTCCACACCTTGGGCCTTTTGGATGATGTTTCCATATTATGAAGATGTCCCGGCAGGAATCAGCTTGCAGAATGCACACATTTAGGGGCTGAAGGGCTTTGTCTGGGCATTTGCTACAATAAATATGCACTAAGCATTTAACTTTATTTGTTACATGAGTGCTGAGAGTTTTCTTTTGAAGTTCTGTAAGCTAGCAGCTTTTGTTTTCAACACCACCATCATTCCTGAGTGCGCTGGATACATGTTCATGCATTAAAGAGACAAAAATTCTCACTCTGGTGTCAGGGCAAGGATGTTGATCTCCTTGCCTGCCCAGTGGCTATGATCTTTGATTGCCTTTTGTCTTTGTCTCAGTTATGACTGTGAACCACGACCCTTAAGGTGTGCCTGGCAGTCTTCTTTGCATACTGGGCATGGACTGGTCTTCCAGTGGTAGCGTAGAGGAAGGTGGCCAGTTTTTTCAAAGGCCTGTACCACTTGTCTCCTCTGGTGCATGAACCATCCCCCTCCATGGACTTACTGCTGGTGCTTGAGGTGCTGATCAGTAAACCATTTGAGCTAATGCACAAGTATGAGATGTCGCACTTGTCAAGGAAGACAGTTCTGTTTCAGTCTGTGCCTCCCTTAATATTTTTTCCCTGCTTCGTTTCAGAAGGCAAAAGCTGTTGATCTCCGCTCTTTGAAAGCTTATTCAGAATTCAGTTTATGTGTTACTTCCATTGGTTATGTCCCAAAGAACCTCTGTAGAATGCCACTATTGAAAATAATTCCTAATGTTTTGAAACTCCTTGTTTCTTCTTCAGAATTTAGTAGCTTTTATTCCTGTATGATAAACACTTAAATATAAAAATGTTATATAGCTTATTTTTTTTACTTTAATAATTTAATTTTAATTCTTTTTCAGTTTTTCCAGTTAGGTGGAACTAACCTAGTTTGGATCCTTGTATCCAAAAGGGGTGCAGGTGCTATAGTTTGTTTCCAGTTTAAATTGTAAAGATTAGTTCTGTATAAAAAGTAATAAAGACATAAATAATTTTCATTTGCACCCATTATTATTAAAAAAATCCACAAAAACATTGACCTCTTCCTCAATGTCTCCCAAGACCCCGGTGGTGGTGCTTCCTATAAAAAGTGGTACCCATGCTTGTCTGCACTTTTCAGAAATGACCCCTTTCCTTGTTTGTGACCTAAAAAAAATCACACCCCTTAAATACAAATACAAGGAGTCAATTATGACCCCCCTTTTAGCATAAAGTGAGGAAATTATGTAATGGGTTTGCAGCAGTTGTACAGAGTATCTTATTACAACGTTTAAGACACTGGAATCCTTTTCTGACAGACCTTCATGCTGCTAAATCTATAGAAATGTATTTAAATCTGTGGAGCTTATGTAAGCTTGGGATAGACCCTTTGTTTCCCTACCCATATCTTCTCAATTAGATGAAAAATAATCTGTATATACTAAACAAAGCCTCACATGTTGTAGTGGCCATTGGCTAAAGCAACATAAACACTGTACATATGTACTATACAAAATCATAACATCCTACTGGGTACATAAGGACATTCAAGACTGAACCATACAGTATGCCAAGCACTATATATGTATTTCAAGTGCATCAAGCCAAAAAGCAATTTGATCAATATCAGCACTAAAGAAAAATGACACTTTAATGTAGTTGTTAGACCTGTTAATATTTTTATGCACACAAAGATGCAAAAGCAGAAGGGAAAAGGGTATAATATAACACCCACATTCTGAGGTATAATTTTACAAGGATTTTAGAGACGCTTATACCAAGACATTGCTTTTAATAGCGACTAGTTACAGTCCTTGACATTTAATCAAAAGTCCGCTTGAGGCGCCAAAGCTGACAATCAGTTTTGCCAGACACTTGGCTTTAGCTACTGTTGCATTTCCACATTATGTGTACCTGTGCCAACTACAGGTCACTTGCATGCAATATACCAGTGCCAGCCTCAGTGCACCTGACCAGTCTGCAATGTACCCGTTACTAGCACCAAACCAGCTGCCAGTAATGTACTCCTTCCACTCACCTGTATGTGACAGCAGGGACACAAGGTAGGTTGGGTCAAGCACAAGGTAGGCTGGATAAGGAAAGTGGAGTTGGAAGTTGTAGGGACCTGGTGAATGTATGGAGGGAGGTGAAGCACAAGGCAGGGTGACAGGGACAAGGTGAGTGGGTATGGGGTTGCATGGATATGGTGCATCTGGGGGATGATCAAGCACAAGGTGGAGACCAGGACAGCAGTAACAAGGGGTGCGTGTGTGACGGTCAAGCACAAGATGGGTGACATTGGCAAGGACAAGGTGAGCAGGGTATTGACAGGGACAAGATAAGGGGGGAGGGGTGAAAGGGACAACAGAAGCCAACATTAACCTGTGCCCGAAGAAACTAACCACAGGCATCAAATGCTGCCAAGTGCAGCTACAAACAGCGAAAAATCATACAAGAAAATCCGGGAAGAAAATACAAAATCACCTTGAAATAACGATTTGCAAATCAGCCAGAATGCTCCCCCTACCCCTTAACCCAGTCCTCCCCCAACATCAGAGGCCAAAACGGAGGCCAAAACCAGCCTTGTGTACACTAAGCCAACAGTCAGAACACTGAAAGGATTGCTAACCCGGATTGCCAAATACCATATCATTAAGGCGGTATGGATATATTTACCTTTCATTGGGTTTCAACAGCAAATCCAACAGGAAATCCAATCTGCACCTCTTCTCTGTAACTCGCAGTCCCTATAATAAACACTGACCCAGCTGTCTGATCAGAAGGGTTTGCCTCCCGGGTTTGCCTTCTTCTGCCTCAGTGGGCACCTGGGTGGGCGGCTACCCTGTTGCTTCTTGGGGGCAATTTGCCGTGCCACTGGGCATGCCACCTTCAGCCCTCCTGGTCCCTCCTAGTAGTCCTCCTCTGGCTTATGGCTTCCCTCATGGCTTCCTCTCTTCTCCTTGGGCTGGACTGGATGGCAACCCGGATGACGACCTTCTATCTCTGCCTGTATCTCTGGCTGGTGTGCTGCTCCCGCCTGCTGCTCCTCTGCTCTGACGGTAGATGGCTCACACTCCCAGACCATACTCCCGGACTGCACTATTGCTGTGTTCTGCTCCCAGTTCTGCTACTCCGCTCATACACCGAGGATGCCCGACCCCGCGATGCCTACTCGCCTTGCCACTGGTCCCTGGTTAACTGCCCACCTTAATTTAAACCTTAGTGCTGCCCCCCCCCCCGATGCTGCCCAATCAGATGTGACTCTGATTTGGCAGGCACATCATATGCAGAGATAGGGACCCGGGACCGGGATTTGGTCCAAAGTGGTGCCAATTTCAAAAATGCCACCTTGGCCAACCAATGAGGGGCCCAATGGGTGAACCACTGGGATGGGATCGAGCAACAGCCATAGGCTAAGGACAGGTGTTGGGACAGGACAGGGAGCACGCAGCACAACTCAAGTCGGGGCTCAAGTGCAGAAGTCCCTGGAAATTACGAGCTGAATTATCACTTGTCCGGGTCACTTGTCCAGCTCTTCACCAGCCCACCCCTACTCATAACACATCAAGGAGACACATTGCATGGAAACCATAAAAAAAGACCCCATCTAAGAAATACACGGAGGCAAGCATCCACATCTGCACTTTGAAAAACACCCTTTTTCCTTGATTTTTCGCCGCGGATGCGTACCTCAGTGGCAAGAGAGTGCCACCACCAGGCCTAAGACACACATTGTAAAGTCCATATATGTTCCCCCAATAGACAATCTTGTCCAGAAATGGGTTCCCTATGGGATCAGAGATCGCCAGCTCCTCTCACTGACCCATGAATAGGTTGGTGTACGATGGAGTGATTGGTAACCGCATGGCCATCCAATAACACATTTAGGGTCAAACAAAAAGTAGTTCTGAGTTAATATTAACTCCAGGCCTGCCAAGATAAACTCTTTTGGAATATGTGGGATGTACCCTTCTTGTTGAAAAAAAAAATATTACACTGCTTGTATACTTATGAATGCACTGTGACTTCTGAAGACCTCCCACTTGCTGCATTTAAACTTTGATTCAGACAGTTTTATATTTAAATCAATTTCAGTACATATATTTTTTTCCATATATATATCTATATATTTTATGCTCCTCGAGGAGCTGGCAGGCAGCTTTGGACCCTTATTCACTGGTCCCCGACTCTCTCATGCCCGACCCTCCTGGTAATCTCCCATGGGTTGCCCCTCCATGACAGGGCTGAGGACGAAGGGCATTGACTCCCCCCTCCCCTGGAGACCAACATCCAGACTCCAGGAGGCTGGCGCAGGTGCTACAGGGCCGTCATGGAGCCTGCCAGCTCCATTTTCCACTTTTCTACCCTTCCCCTTGCCACAGTTGCTCATGTACGAGTGGAGGCATGCACACGCAGCAATCCGCTGCACCCTCCCTTTGCTAGTCGCTCTCCTCTGCACTACCCTTGGGCTTCTAACCGGGGCAACCTGCAGCAGGTGCGACTGGGTCCCTACCAAGGAGAGGAGAGCTGCCCTACGGCCACTCAATCCGTCTCATGGCCTCCGCCTCGCCCGACCCCCAATGGCCCAGGCTTGTTCCCGAACTCGGGTCACCAATGTAGTGTGAGGTGTGGCGTCTAGCGCCTCAACCCTTAGTGCCACCGGGCTGGCATATATTTATTTTTTTAAAGGTTTTATTTCATAATTGTTCATTATAGTACAAACAATATACAATATACAGTGGACAGAAATGATGTACAGAAAGCAACAAAAGCAGTCAATTAATCCAGCAGCATACAGTATAGATAATAAAGTCAGTTAACAATTCATAGTGTATTATCACTCCTTGATTTTTTCATGCAGTAATGAGCAATATATATATCTATATCTATATCTATAGATATAGATATATATATAGGTATATATAATCTTAGCACTGCCATGCTAAAACTTAGTCTAGTCCCTCTCTGCCTTTCTCTGCAGATTTATTGTGCTACTATAGCTCTCTTTTCTACAGAAATATTGATTACTATGTGACAAACTTAAAATATCCATTTGTCATGCATCATGTATAACCATGTTAACAACTGCATTTTGCAGTTAACCTGTTACTGTCTATGTGATGATGTCTTATGATAAATTGACTTTGAAGTAAGTTGTATAAAATGCCAGTCTATGGGACCCAACCCCACCCCGTGACAAAGAACCATTAAGGTTTGAAGTGCTGGGTATGGGTCACAGCTTCTCTCTGCCAGTTTGCTTTTTCTTTCTCATAAATAAAATTATTCTGGCATTATGGGTTTCTTTGATGACTCATTTCATGAACTTTTCCAACAGAGTAAAGGCATTTTTTTGTACTGTTACTGCTGCGTATGCATATCATTGGAACTTGACCCTGTAACATCTCATGATCTTTCCCAGTGAAAGGATATACACTGGGAACAGCACAGATGCAAGGACAGGCCCTTAATGGACCCCTTAGTCAAGAGCCACCAGATAAGACTGGAATAGACTGAGCACTACTGATTGCTCTCTACCACTGAGGAATGACAGGAACCAAAAACAGTCCAGGGCAGTCCCCCGAGTCCCACAAGTCTCTCCAGCAATCCCTCATGATACACAGTGTCAAAAGCAGGTGATTGGTAGAGGAGAATCATACCAGAAACCTTACTTCCTTCCCTTGCTTGGTGCAGATCATTACAAATTCTGATCAATGCTATTTCAATGATACATTGCCTACATAAACCAGAATGAAATGGCTCCAAGTTGTCAATATAATCACTTGGTGAATTTTCACAAACACAAGAGCAACTTCGAGGAACTACTTGATGCAGTCCTATGCTTAACATGGAACTAGTATGTTGGCAAAACTGTTGCACACATTTTGCCTTCCAGCCTTTTTAAAATTTGGTCCAGCCAGCTTTGCTGAACAGCTGGAAGTTAGTGGTCATTGACTGCATCTTTAGTCGGATATATAGTAAAATAGAATAATAGTTGATTAACCATTAGCAACAAGGCTGTAATTTCATTGAGGGATTCTAGGGACGCTCGAGAGGTTTTCTGGAATTCATTAGCCTTGTTGAGGAGGTTTAGCCAGTTGTTAGTTTTGTAATATATCGGTAGTCATTTTTTTCCCTCAGTGACTGATGTTACAGCATTGTAGAAAGCAGACACGCTTTCTTAAAAATTAATTTCCAAACTGTTTAAAACCACAAATGGCCGATAATACACACAGAAAAAAACTGTTAAAATGTGCTTTGTTTGAATCTGAATCTGATTTAATAACTCTGGGTACCTTTCTCCTCAACAGTTTAGATTGACAGTGACACCTCCCTAAAATGTACAGTTAACCCTGCAAAGAGAATACCTGTCAATTCATTAAGCTCACAATGTCAACATTGGTGGATCCCGTTGGAGGCCGTGTGATTTCTGTTACAGATTTCATCTCTTGACCCCACATGCTTACATAGAAACATAGACTTTGACAGCAGATAAGGACCGCTTGGCTCACCTAGTCTGCCCATTTCCCTACTTACAGGATAAGCTGCAGATCCTATTTAACCAACAGCATATTTCTTCCTACCCCCCACAAAAATTGCCTTATGTCTGTCCCATGCATTCTTGAATTATCCCACAGTTTTAGACCCACAACCTCCTCAGGAAGGCTATTCCATGCGTCCACCACCCTCTCTGTGAAAAAATACTTCCTCATATTGCCCCAGAGCCGTCCCTCCTCTATCTTCAAACTGTGTCCCCTTGTTCTTGCACATCTCTTTTTCTGAAAGATGCTACCCTCTCGGACATTGTTGATTCCACTGAGGTACTCAAAAGATTTTATCATGTCCCCCCTCCCTCCTTTCCTCAAGGGTATACATATTAAGCTCCTTTAGTCTCTCCTCGTGTGGCTTCTCTTGCAGGCCCTGCACCATTTTGGTTGCTCTCCTCTGGACTGCCTCTATTCTGTCTATGTCATTGCGGAGATGGGGTCTCCAGAACTGGATGCAGTACTCCAGATGGAGTCTCACCAACTGTCTGTACAGAGGGATAACAACTTCCTGTTTTCTGCTGGTGATGCCTCTCCCTCTCTCCCTATACATCCCATCCCCCCAGCCCTCCCTACTGCCTTCTCACATTGCTTGCTAACCTTAAGTTCATCTGATATGATTACCCCCAGGTCCTTTTCCACTTTTGTTGTTGTTACTACCTCCCCCCCCATTGTGTAATCTTCCCCTGGGTTTTTGTTTCCCAGGTGCATTATTTTGCACTTCTTTACATCGAATCCAAGCTGCCTTACTTCTGACCATTCCTCCAACCTTGCCAAGTCCCTTCTCATCCTTTCCACACCTCCTTGTGTATCAACCTTGTTGCAGATCTTTGTGTCTTCTGCAAAGAGGCATACTTTTCCTTCGAGTCCCTCTGCAATGTCACTTATAAAGACATTAAAAATGACTGGACCCAGTACTGAACCCTGCGATACCCCACTAGTAACCCCTCTTTCTTCAGAGTGGACTCCATTTACAATTACCTTTTGTGTCCTGTTGTCCAGCCAATGTTTTACCCAGTCTACCACCCTGGGACCCACCCCAGGCTGGTTAATTTGACTATTAATCTTTTGTGGGACTGTGTCAAATGCCTTGCTAAAGTCTAGGTAGGCCATATCCACAGCCCTCCCTGGCCTACTACTTTGGTCACCCAGTCAAAGAAATCAATTAGATTCGCCTGACATGACCTTCCCACTGTGAACCCATGCTGCCTTGGGTCCTGTGCCCCACTGGCCTCTAGGTACTCAACAATTCTTTCCTTCAGAAGTGATTCCATCACTTTCCCTACCACAGAGGTCAAACTGACAGGTCTGTAGTTTCCTGCCTTTGTCTTGCTCCCACTTTTGTGAAGGGGAATCACATCCGCCTTCCTCCAGTCCTCGGGTACCACACCATCCTCCCAAGATTTGTTAAAAAGGGTAGTCAGTGGTGTCACTAGTTTTCCCCTTAATTCTTTTAGAATTCTGGGGTGAATTCCATCAGGCCCCATTGCTTTGTCCATCTTCCATTTTGGGAGTTCTTTCAGAACCCTTTCTTCTGTGAAAGGACTGGGATCGAACCCCCTATCCAGAGTGCTTCTGTTAACTGGATTAGCCACCTCCCCCTCCTCCTCTTTTGTGAATACTGAGCAGAAGTATTCATTCAGTATCCCTGCTTTTTCACTGTCCCTCTCAGCCCACCCACCGTCCATTCTATTCAGATTCACTATCCCACCCTTTGTCTTTCTGTGCTCCCTGATATACCTATAAAATGTTTTATCCCCCTTCTTAACTGAGTTGGCTATCTTTTCCTCAGTTTGGGCCTTTGCTGTTCTAACTACCCTCCCTGCTTCCTTCTGCCTTAACTGGTATAGTTCTCTGTCCTGCTCCTTCTGTGTTTCCTTATACTTCTTAAATGCTATCTCCTTCTCCCTAACCTTCACTGCCACCTCTTTTGAGAACCACAGTGGCTTTTTCTTTCATTTTGATTTGTTTATTTGCTTCACACAAAGGCTTGTTGCCTCTGTGATGGCAGTTTTGATGTTTCCCCATTGTTGCTCACCCCTCCTTCTAGCCTGTTTGCTAGTGCTTTTCTAAGGCACTCTCCCATTTTGCCAAAGTCAGCCCTCCTGAAGTCCAGAACCCTCACTTTTGTATGGCTTGACTCTGTAGCTGAGTTTATCGTGAACCACACTGTTTGGTGGTCACTTGTTCCCAGATGGCTACTCACTTCTAGATCTGAGATCCTCTCACTGTCCCCATTTGAGAGTACGAGGTCTAAGATTGCTCCCTCACGAGTGGGTTCCAAAACTAGCTGTCTGAGGCATGCCACCTGAAGGACATCGAGAATGGCCCTGCTTTTGGATGTGGTTGCAGCAAAGGTGCTCCAGTTAACATCTGGCATAGTCAGGTCCCCTCTCAACAGTATCTCCCCTATCTCTGCCATCCTAAGGATGCCTTCTATCATATCCTTGTCCATTCCCTCCCCCTGACATGGGGGTCTGTATACAACCCCTGTATGGCTTGTGGTGCCATTTCCAGTCTCTAAGGTGACCCACAGTGCCTCCTCTCCTCCCTGTTTACTCTTTCGTTCAGTTGCTTTTATCTCATCCCTTACATAGAGAGCTACTCCGCCCCCTCTTCTCCCCCCCGTCTCTTCTGTAGGTTATGTACCCTGGTATATCAACATCCCAGTCATGGTTCTCTGTATACCATATTTCTGTGACTGCTGCGATATCCAGGCATCCCTCTTCCATCAAGGCCACCAGTTCAGGGAGCTTGTTGCCCAGACTACGGGCATTGGTACTCATTACCCTCCATTTCTTGAAGGCCTTACCCCTTTTTGCCCCATCCCTATCCTTATTGTGTTTGTCATTTTCTCCATTTACCTCGGCCTTTCTCCCTATTGACATCTCTATCTTGTTGTTTACCTCATTTAGTACCCTAATTTATTTGGGGGGGACTAGGATTTCCCTGCTTCTCTCCAGTGCCTCCCCCCTTGTCTAGTTTAAATGCTTGCCAATGAAGCATTTAAACCTATCACCTAGGATAATGGTTCTCCTCCTGGACAGATGCAGACCATCTTGCCAGTATAGGCCTGCATCCCTCCAGGTGGACCCCCAGTCCCCAGTGAAGCCAAATCCCTGAGCTTTGCACCAGTTTTTCAACCACTGATTGAATCCCATGGCGTGGACCACCCTAGCCTCACCCGTGCCATAGACAGGCAGCACCTCTGAGAAGGTTACCATGTGTGGTACTTATCTAAGGCCCCTCCCCAACTCCAAAAACTCTTCCTGCACTGCTGTGATCCCTTTCTTAGCCAGGTCATTTGTCCCTAAGTGCTCAATGACATCCAGCTCCCTCCCCTGTGCAGCTGCTCTGGCGATCCTGAGGATTCGCTCCCTGTCCCTCCAAGCCATGATGCCAGGCAGGCACCTTACCTCCCTCTCCCCTTCCTCCTCCAGTTCTACCTTCCTAACAATGGAGTCCCCCTCCAGGAGTTGTTTCCTTCTCCTCTGGGGTCCCATGCCACCCTCCTGTGGGTCTCCTTTGTGGAGGTTCCCAGCATCCTCCTTGGTCTCCACTGTGGGTGTCTCCATAGAGGAACCACACTTTTCCAAAACGGCATATGAATTGTGGAGAGGTACAACTGGGGGGATGTGCCTCTGTTCCACCACCCTCACCCTCCCTGAGCCCACTGTGGTCCAACCGCTCCTCTTTCTTGGCAACCTCTGAGGCAACAGCAGTGGCCCTGGTGGTTTCTGGCTGGGAGAGGAGGTCCCACAAATCCTGGCCAACTCAGCCTGGAGATGAGCAATCTCCTCTCTCAGCCCAGAGAGGTGTCTGCATATGGAACAACACCGCATCCTCCAGAACGTCTCCCAGAAGACTGCTGCTCCACAGCCACTGCACTGCACCACTCCCATCATGTCTTATTTCTGGCCCCTTAACTGTTGTTTGGAATACTTACTCTTTCCTCTGTTTGTTTATATTTTTTTTCTCCCTACTTACTGCCTCTGTGCCCTTTAATCTCCTGATCTTCCTGTTCTGAGACAAGAAGTTCCTATATTTATCAGTAGTCTCCTTACTTGCTCAGAGTCAGACCTCCAGCAGCTAGGGGGTGATGGAGAGCTACTCTTATCCTTCTAGGATGGTGAGTCTTTGGTGGCTCTGTGACCACTCACTTCCTGCTCCCAAACAGGAAGTTCCTGTTGTCAGTCAAATCCTGTGCCTATAAAAGTAGAACTGGTTTGGGGTGGAGGGGAAGGTAGGAGGGCAATATACTCCAGTAGAGAAGTTTATTTATAACAGCAGCTCCTTCCTCCTGGTGTTCTCTACCTGTTCTCTGGCAGAAGCTATCTAGGGCAGTGTTTAAATCTGGCTTTAACCTGGCTTCCTTCTAGCTAAGCCACTCCCCCTACTTTACAAATCTTTCTATACCTAGTTAATGGCACAGATAACAATTCCCTTCAGCCACCTGAGACAAACACACTAACTTTTTTTTTTACCCTAAATTGATGGTCCCAGTAGTAGAGTTCTAGTTCTTAGTCCCAGTAGAGAAGTTTATTTGTAACAGCAGCTCCTTCCTCCTGCTGTTCTCTGCTTGTTCTCTGGCAAAAGCTATCTAGGGCAGTGTTTAAATCTGGCTTTGGCCCAGGTATTCCAGCTGTGTGCATGCGTGTGTGTGTGTGTGTGTGTGTGTGTGTGTGTGTGGAGCACACCAATACTGCTTACATTTGCTGACTGGCTCGCATTAACTGGCAGAGCCAGGCGGGATGGGGGTGAGCACACATTGAAAAAAATGACCTCTGACTGTGGATAAACAGGAACAATATGAAGTGCTACTCCCAAGTATGGTACTGAAGACATTTTTTTTTTGGACAAGATAGTTGTATATTTTCATTGGCCATTTTTGTGCATTTTACTTCAAATAACTTTCTCAGGAGTTAGCAGTTACAGTGAAAGCTGTGCTCTGCTTGATGCTCATGTGGATTCTTTTATAATACTATTGATCTGGTGTCATGGTGATAGTATTTTTTTTATTCTTTGGTAACTAGGTGGAGCCCACTAAGCACAAGTACCTGTTTTCAGGGGTGACCCAGGAGCACAAGGGAGGTTAAGTGACTTGCTCAGAGTCACACAGTTTGTAAATGGAGGTTGTGGGAATCAAACCCAGGTCCGCTGGATATACCCAGCTCATTCACAGCTCGTTATTCTAACCTCTAGACTATACTGCCAGCCCTGAAAACGAATGCTGGAACAATGTTAATATGAGATTTGGGTGTCACTGTTTTCTTATGGGAAAAGTGACTACCCACGTATTTCAACAGGATATTGCAGTCAGCAATATTTTCCTAGGTAAATATATTGTAAAAATGGGTAGAAATAGGTCCCCACGGGAAACAAGTTATTGCATCTCAGCTGAGCTGTCCCAGGTAAATGAATTTTTAAAACTAGTAGAAGTAGGACCTCACATATTACATCTCAGTTGGACTTTCCCTCCCAGCTGAATAAATATTAAAAATGAGTAGAAGCAAGACCCCATAGATGATGAAACAGTGCATCTAAGCTGGACTATCACAGGTAAATAAATTGTATACTGTAAATGGGTAGAAGGAGTACCCCACAGAAGACAGAATATTGCATTCAGCGAACCTATCTCAGGTAAATATATTGTAAAAATGGTTAGAAGCAGGGCCCTGTGGAAAATGAATTATTGTATGGATTAAACAGCTGTGGCTTAAGTTAACACCAAAGGAAGGTAAAATGTTATTTATAGGTGTGGTATATAGACCACCATCTCAGACCACAGACCAAAATGGGCAATTACTAGCAACACTAAATAATTTGGCAGTCGAGGATCAGATTGTGCTGTTAGGAGATTTTAACCTGCTGGGAAAAAAAATCACAAACCAGAGAGGGAAAAACTACCCTGGAAAACAATTTTATTGATAACACAATTGCACTAAACGTAGATCAGCACGTAAGTCACGGGACAAGACGTGAACATATCCTTGACTTTGTTTTAAGTTACTTAGAACTAGAAGTAACTTAGAAGAAGAAATAGTGGAGTGCAGGGTTAGAGAGCCATTATGTGGAGGCAACCAGAACATGGTAAACTTTGTGGTATAAAATATAAGAGCAAGGTAATGGCAAAACCAAAATCAAGTGTTTTAATAAAGTAAAATTTGATGACATGAGACACAACTTGAAACACCGGGAATGGACAAAAATGCTTCTTGGGAGAAATGTAGATGAGATGTGGGACATCCTGTGTTGTAAACTAAACTGGGTAGACAGGTTTGTACCTGAAAATATAAAATATAACAAAAATGGTAAAATACTCAGTTGGTTCAATAAGAAAATTAAGAAGAGGCTAAAGAAGAAGAAAGCTTATAAAGCGGCTAAAAAGGACAATTCTAAACAACTGTGGGATGCATATGGACTTGTAGTAAGAGAATATAAACAAGCATTTGTCAATGCCGAATGTTGTCTCGCTGGCATTGGCATTGGTGGTGCCGGAGTTAGAGACACATAATAGGAATGGCAATGAAGTATTAAAATGATGCCAACCCCACCCCCACCCTGTAGAGACCGACAGGCATTGGGGTGTGCCTTTGGGTTGTCAGCTGTAACGCTCATGCCATTTCGCCTCACCCTACCCTGTAGACACTGACAAGTGTCGTGGTGTGCTTTGGGGTCTTTGGGCGCTATGCTTACCCCATTCCATAAGGAAAAATGTTGAGGTGGGTGCAGTATAGGAGAATGAGGTGAACTTTGTGGCCGTACAGTGCAGGGCACACCACAATGCCTGTCACTGGCTGCAGGATGGGGGTGGGGGTGGAATGGCATGAGCATTACAGCCGATGATCCCGAGTCACACCCCTGACGACTGTCAGTCTCTACAGAGTGGGGTGCTACAGTTGGAAACCCTAACACTGTAGGTGTGTGTTGGTATTTTCACTCCAAATTTTCAAAATGGGCTTTTTGTGAGCCCACCTCATGAGAAGCAGCACTATCAGTTTGTTAGGTGAAAGGTGGTTTTGCACAGCAGCTATGCCATTTGGTGACACAGGGACAAAAACACATTGTGGGCAGGATGTGGAAAATGACAACTGTATTGTTCGTGAGGAGATGTAAAAAAATGGCAACGTTGAAAATCTGGAGTGAAAATATGAAAAATTGGTGAAGGTATGAGCATGCATAGAAATTGTGCAACACACATCAGTAACCCACTTATTTTTGGGATTTTTTTAACCACATCTTTAACATAAGCATTTTGGGACCTCCCCTCATGAACACTGGCAGTGTGATTCTATTAATGTGTCCAAAACGTTGATTTCGCACAGTGACCACACCATTGTGCACCACAGGTGCGAAAACACATTTAGGGCAGGATGTGAAAAATGACAGCTGTACTGTTCATAAGGAGGTGTAAAAAAATGCCAGTGTTGAAAATCTGGCGTGAAAATAGTGCAAATTTGCAAAGTTACTGTCCAAGGGTATGTGGAAACTGCGCAACGCACGCTTGTAACAGTCATTTTATGGAAGTTTGTCACCAAATTTTCAACATAGGCATTTTAGGACTTCTGCTCATGAACAGTGTCACAGTCATTTCCTGAAACTGTCCCGAAAACTGATTTCGCGCAGCGATCGTGCTATTCTGTGCCAGACATGCAAAAACACATTTCAGCCAGGATATGTAAAATGACAGCTGTACTGTTCATAAGGAGGTGTGGAAAAATGCCAATTTGGAAAATCTGGTGAAAATATTACAAATTCACGAAGTTAGTGATACATGGAAACTGCTAACGCACGCTTGTAAACAGTCATTTTAGGATTTTTCCACCAAATTTGTAACATAGCTTTTTGAGAGCCCACCTCATGAACACTGGCACTGTCATTCCGCTAATCGGTCCTCAAAGGTGGTTCTGTGCAGTGACTGCGAAATCACCTTTCAGGGCTGATTAACGCAATGACAGTGCCAGAATTCATGAGGAGGGGTCCCAAAAACCCCATGTTGAAAATTTGGTGCCAAAATTCTGAAAAATGCCTGAGATATGCATCAAAGTTGAAAAAACCTTATTTATTCCATTATACAGCTTACTGGCATTTCCTCAGTTCACGGGTCAGCTTTGAAGAGTGCAGACGTGTTCCCCGGTCCATCAAGATCATTGCGCTGGACTCGGAGGTAAGGTGAGGTGAGGGGGGTGTGGGAGGCAGGTGCGAGTGGGTGGGTGCGGGTTGTGGGAGGGGCAGGGAGACCGCGAGGAATCGCTTTTTTGACAGGGTAAAAAAAAAGCTGGACCTTTTTTAACTGGCATGTGGCACGCTGGGGTGAGCTCCCAGCATACCAACGGACTCTTTTTGGGGGCAGCTGTAGCCGATGGGGGATTGGGCACCCACGTTGGCACCTAACAAAGGGGTAACATTATGCCGGCGGTTGGGCACCCGTGGGCACCACACAACAAATGGGGGTGACATTATGCCAATGGGGGAATGGGCTGCCCTCCCGGCAACATCACTGGCACTGAAGCCAACGGGATTGGGGCCCTGTCGCAAGAAAAACTGTTGGGGGCATGCATGATGCTGAGGGGATTGGGCACCTCGGCATTCATTGTAAATGGAGGAGGATTATTATGCCAATGAGGAGTGGCTCCCCTGTCGGCATTCTGACAGGAGGCGCGGCAGTGCTGTGGCCGCGAGGCATGTTAGGGTTCACGCTGCATGAGAGCTTCGCTCTCATTGCAGCAAACCTTTTGATAGATCTGGTGGCCACATTCCAAATTGCTGATGTGGCACCTGCATGCTGCCTGATTGGGGAATGAGGGATGCACCTACTGATGCATGCCCTGCATTCGCCCAACAGTGACCCTGCCTCCAAATCTGCGACTACCGCAATATGTTGGCTGAGCATGCATGAGCCAACATAAAAAGAGATAAGAAAAGCTAAAAGGGACCAGGAGATAAATTAACAACAAAAGTTAAAGATAACTATAAATCATTTTACAGTCATATTAACGAAAAAAGGAACAGCAATTCACAAGCGGGGGAAGGTAAAGCTATAAATGATAAAAAAGACGTGGTGAAGATTTTTTTTAATTTCTTTTGTAGTATCTAAAGGGGAAAGAACAAAACAATAAAGAAGAAATCAATGAAGGAAATAGCATTGAAATAATAGTGTGAGAATCGGATATTAGGAAAAGATTAAGAGCCTTAAATCCAAATAAAGCACTAGGCCCAGATGGGATGCATCCAAGAACAGTCACAACGTTGACTGTCAAATTAACAGGCCCAATTACAGCAATATTCTGGAAATCACTTGAAAAGGGTGAGGTGGTAAAAAGTTGGAGGGAGACAACGGTGGTCCCTTTATTCAAGAAGGGTGCGAGACTGAATTATGGAACTTAATGGTCACTGAGTTTAAATTTGGGGGTTGGCAAAATATTGGAAGCCATCATAAAAGAAGAAATTGAGAACTATAATAAAAATAGCAATTTATTATTTATTTAATTGCGTTTGTTTACCAGGTAAGCACACTAGACAGCCAAGTGCCTATTTTCAGGTGCGACCCAGGAGATTACAAGGTACATAGGAGAACATACAGGCAATGTACATAGGAGAACATACAAACAATATCAAGGTACAATACAACTACATCAGGAGTATACATCAGGCATAATCATACAGGCAAAAGGGAAGTTAACATATGAGTACAGGCATTGACAACAGTATTATGCATCTAGGGTCAGCCATAAGCACAGGTGGGTGCTCTTTACATGAACAGTAGGGTAGAGATTGTTCTCAATGCGTATTATACATCAGATAGTGAAGAGCTCTCCAGTGGGCAAAGTGCGTTCTGTGTCAGGATACTTGTCTCCACTGCAGTCGAGCAGGGTTTTTGTATTAAGAGTCTCAGCTGCCCCGATTTGTCTAGGGGGGGATATGGTTGGGTGCAGAGACAGGAGGAGGCCGATTTTAGTAAACCCCAGAGGGAGACTTTGAAGCATGGATGGGAGGGGGAGGAGTGAGTGTTAGCGTGAAGGGAGTTCCACAGTCTGGACGCATAAGCGGCGAAGGCCCAGTCACCAAATTGGGTGCGAGTTATCGGAACCAGGAGGACCTGAGAGCCACTGGATCTAAGGTGATAGAGGGGGGTTGCAGGCTTAAGGGATGAGGCGAGAGCAGGGGGTGGCAGTTCTGACAATGTTGTCGATAAAATTGCCTAGGACAAAGGTGGGGGGAGCCACTCCAGCTGAGAGTATAGCTCACAACGATGAGTGAGGCAAGGAGCTGAGAACACAAAGTGACATACATTGTTATATGTTGTGTCCCATTTTGAGAGGCTGGTTTTAGGGATGTGGGCAAAGGAGACAAGCCCATAGCAGAGCGTGGGTAGTAGGACCCCCCCCTAGCTAGGGCAAGTCGAGTGGCAGTGGTGAGACAGCTTATGGTCCTGTAGGTCTGGCCCAGCTTGCCGTTTGTGGCCTTGCATACGTTGCGAATATGTAGAGTAAGATCCAGTTGCGGGTCAAGGGTTACCCCCAGGTACTTGACTGCTTCTGCAACATGCAAGAGGGAACCATCAGCTCCAGTGACTATTATAGGAGAGGGGAAGACTTTTGTCTTGGTCAAGGAGCCAAAGAGCATGACCTGAGTCTTTTGAAGGTTAATAGTAAGCTTGTGACCATTTAGCCAGGTTTGGATAAGGTTGAAATCAGTGTTTAGCCTGGTGTTTATGACGGAGATGTCCTGGGAGCTGGTCAGGATGACAAGGTCGTCCGCGTAAAGGGTGGAGAGCCCATGGACTGGGGCCAAGGGCAGCTCATTTATGAAGATGGAGAACAGAAGGGGCCCAAGGACAGATCCCTGGGGGATTCTGCAGTCCACCAGAGAGGGATCAGAGAGGGCCTTGTTGTAATTAGTGTATTGCTGCCTGCCAGTGAGGTAGTTAGTGAGCCAGGTGAGTGTGGGGGGAGAGAGGCCAAGGGACCGGAGAGTGGAGCACAGGAGTGAATGGTCGACCTGCTCAAAAGCTTTCGAGTGATCCATGAATATGGCTCTGGTCTGTTTGCCTTGATCAGTAGCAGACCGGATCTCAGAGGTGACCACAGCTAGGGCAGTAGAAGTGCTGTTCCCTTTTTTGAAGCCACGTTGGGCTGGGGGTAGTAGGTCATAGCTCTGCAGGTAGTGAGTGAGCTGTGAGGCAACTGCCTTTTCAAGTAGCTTACTGATCACAGACAAACGACCTGGCTGACAAGACAGTAGATACAGTCCAGAGGAGGTTTGAGGAACTAGCACAATTATGTGAGGGAGCAGGAAGATCAGTAACTTTTTCAGAGATACTTCCGGTGCCAAAGGCAAGCACAACAAGGAAGCTGAGAATAGAGGAATTTAACGGATGGCTAAGAACCTGGTGTTGTGCTAAAGGGTATGGGCTGTTGGGGGAGTGGGAGGGACCTGGGAGGACAGTAGTCTCTATGCCAAGGACAGACTACACTTGAGTGAGGAGGGAAAGAAAGTGTTGAAACAGGATGGAGGAGTACATAGAGGAAGTTGGGAATTTAAACTAGGAATAGGGGTGGCAGTTGGGGAAGAGATATGCAGAGACCACAGGTTGGGAAACCATATGAGCTTACCCCCCATAACAGTGACTAAGGACAAATGGCAAGTACTGTTGGTGATGCTAGGAAAGGAGGGCAGGATGGGAGGGGAAGAGGGTGGAAGGTGGTTACCCTTAATGCTAGGAGCCTTGGTAGGAAAACTGCAGAGTTACAGGTTCTCATGGCGGAGGGAGAGGTGGACATTGCAGCCATCACGGAAACATGGGCCACCCAATACAATGACTGGGACCTGTCTGTACCAGGGTACAGGTTATTTCATAGGGACAAGGTGATTGGGAAAGGAGGGGGGGGTGGCACTATATGTGAAGGAAGGACTGAAGTGTGTAAGGGAGGAAGGGGAGGAGGGTAGTACGGAGTCACTTTGGATGCAAATCCAGGATTCCAAGAATAGGATTCTTAGAATGGGAGTGGTGTACAGGCCACCATCTCAGACGGAGGAGTTAGACAGGGAACTAGGGGGATAGATCAGGAGGACCTGTGAAAAGGGTAGTGTGGTGATTGTGGGGGGACTTCAACATGCCAGGAGTGGACTGGAGCACCCCAACAACCAGGAACAGAAGGGAGCAGGTACTGCTGGATGCCTTCCAGGACAGCTTCCTGCTGCAAATAGTGAACCAACCAGGTTAGGGAATACCCTTGACCTTGTGCTGGCAAATGGTGACTTTGTGAGAGAACTTATAGTGGAGGAACCGCTGTCAGGGAGTGACCACCACTCAGTATGGCTCACATTGGATATGGGCGAGGAAGGAGTGGAATCTGGCACAATAGTGCTGGACTTCAGGAGAGCCGACTTTGGGAGGATGGGAAGTGGTAAAGGGTACCTGGCCAGAATTCAATCTAGTATGGACACTAACCAGAGATGGGAGCTCATAAAGCTGGGGATAGTGGAGGCAACAAAACCTGCTGCAAAGCCCAGAGCAAGAAGACTAGGCTAAGAAACCGATCTGGTTGAGCAAGGAGGTCATGGAAAGGTAAGGAGGAAAGAGCTGCCTTTAGGAAGTACAAGAAAACAGGGAGGTGGGAGGACAGGGAGGAGTACTTGACAGAATCGAAGGAGGTGACAAGGGCAGTAAGGGGAGCCAAAGCATCTACAGAACTCAGGCTGGCACAAGGCATTAAGAAGGGGGAGAAGGACTTCTTTAAGTACATCAGGGAGAAAAGGAGCTGTAAGGACCACATAGTAAGGATTAGGAAGGAGGGGGGTTGGGTGGAAGCAGGGTGCGATAAGGCGGAAGCACTAAATGAGTACTTCTGCTCAGTATTTACTAAAGAGAAGAGGGGGGTGACACCCAAGGTGGGAGAAATGGCAGAAGCAGGGTGGGAAGTGGTGACAGATGGGGAAATCATAGAGAGCAGAGTTTGAGAGGGTTTGAAGGCACTGAGGGTGGACAAGGCGCCAGGCCCAGATGGCATCCACCCCAGGGTACTGAAGGAGCTGACAGAGGTCCTGCAGGACCTTTAGCAGACCTATTTAATGCCTCACCATTGGGTGTGTACCTCAGGACGGAGGATGGCTCATGTGGTGCTCCTCCACAAGAGTGGCCCCAAGGATGACACCGGGAAACTACAGACCAGTGAGCCTCACATCCATCGTGGTAAGCTAATGGAGACCATCCTGAAGGAGGGCTGGTGGCCTCCCAGAGGCAAAGGACTACAGGACAGCAGACAGCATGGCTTCATACGTGGCAGATCCTGCCAAACCAACCTGGTTGAGTTCTATGACTGGGTAACTCAGGCAACTGGACAGGGGCCATGCAGTGGATGTCCTGTATCTGGACTTCAGTAAGGTATTGACTCAGTGCCACATGGAAGGCTAGGAAGGAAGTTAGCAGGCACAGGGGCGGGCAAAGCTGGTGAGATGGGTAGGAAACTGGCTGCAGGGAAGGCAACAGAGGGTGGTGGTGGGTGGGAGCTCTCACACCCAAGGGCGGTGACGAGCGGTGTTCCACAGGGCTTGGTGTTGGGACCAGTGTTGTTTGGGATATTCATTGCAGACATATCATGGGACATCAAGAGCAAGATCAGTCTGTTTGCTGATGATACCAAGGTAGGCGCAGTGGTGATGACCCAGGGGATGGCAGGGTTGCAGGATGATCCGGGCAAAGCTTGAAACTTGGTCAGACACTCCGCAACTGGCTTAATGCCAAAAGTGCAAGTGCATTTTGGGATGAAGAAACCAAGGAGGAGTTACCAGCTAGGGGAGTGCAGCTAGCCCAGACAGAGGAGGAGAAGGATCTGGGTGTGCTCATTACAGGGTCAATGAACAACTCAGCACAATGTAGGAAGGCAGCTGCAAAGGCCAACAAAATGCTGGGTTGTATTGCAAGGGGTAGATCCTCGAGGAGGGAGGAGGTGATTCTGCCACTGTATAGGTCATTAGTTAGACCACACCTGGAGTACTGCATGCAGTACTGGCGTCCGTATCTGAAGAGGGACATTAGGTTACTGGAGGGGGTGCAGCACAGAGTGAGAAAGATGATCAAGGGGCTGGGGGACTTGTCATACGAGAGGAGGCTGAAGGAGTTGAACATGTACTCACTGGAGGAGAGGAGAGACAGGGGTGACATGATTGAAACCTTTAAATACATGAAAGGAATAAACAAGACAAGTACAGAGAGGCTGTTCAAAGTAAGGGAGGGGAGGGACACCAGGGGCCATGATATGAGACTGGAGCGAGGAAGGTTCAGGAGGGAGATGAGGAGACACTTTTTTACAGAGAGGGTGGTGGCTGGGTGGAATCGTTACCTCCTGAAGTGGTATGCAGTAGAACAGTGGACTGCTTCAAACAAGGATGGGACAGGACAAGGGGGAGGGTTAATGAAAGGGTAGGGTGGAAGGGAGGGGCAGCTGCAGAATAAGGGGTGCTAGCTGCACATTCGAGCAGACTTGATAGACCTCTAGGCCTTTATCTGCTGGCATATTTTGTATGTTCGTATGTTCGTAGGATTGCTATAGGCCGGTAGTTCTTGAGATTTTTTGGGTCACCTTGTTTGAAGACTGGGACAACTTTAACTACTTTTCATATGTCAAGGATGGATCCCAAGGTTAGGGAGGAGTTAAAGATGTGGGTGGCAGGCCGGGCTAGGAGAGATGCCCCCAGGCAGAGCAGTTTAGGCTCAAGGCTGTCATGCCCAGCTCCAATATGGCACTGATGCTGTCCAATAGTGAGGTGAGCCCTGGCACACCTCTCTTCGGAGGGTTGTAGGCATAGACAAAGTGAATCTTTTTAGTGTTACCAAGCAGGAGGAGGGCAGGTAAGAACTCACAGTCAAGGGGAGCTTTGGGGGAATGTTCGATAATAGAGATGTTTAGGTGCGCCTTATAGTAGAGGAGCACTCCACCTCCACGTTTGTTCCCTGCTCTGTCATGCCTGATGGAGTTGTAGCCCAGGAGGGCACAAGCAGAGTCAGGGGTGAGGGGCTTCAGCCAGGTTTCTGTGATCCCCATGATATCAGGGTTGTACTATGCCACCAAGGCCATTATCTCCACTAGGTTGGGTAGGAGACTACGTGCATTCAGGTGTACTATTTTTATACCTTTGTCAGATAGCCAGGAAAGGGACGGCTTGAAGCAGGGCATAGTGGCCTGGGGTCCAGGGTTTAGAGCCATTCCCCTAGCCTGACCTGGGAGGACAGAGCAACCACCTGTGGGCAGCATCCAGTTTGGCTGCAGAGGGGGAGTGTGCCCTGGTTATGTTCTATAATGTGATAACGTGGCAGCAGCTAAGCATTGGGCAGGGGTGCGTGTGTGTGTGTGGACTAGGACCACAGCCCTTGGAATGCTAGCAATGGCTGGGGATACAGTGCCAGGTGTCTGTAGTATGCTTGGATAGGTAGGAGTATGAATTAGAGAGGAGTATCAGTGCTGAGTGCTGGGAGAATAGGCCTCAGCTTAAGTAGTAAGACAGTGAAAATGTGAAGGTTACCTACGATGACAGGTGACCTCTAATGGCTGAGTAATATAATGTGCAGATGAGAAACAAGGGAGATAGAAAACTCAGGTCTCGCAAGGTAGCACGTGGTAACACACTATAAAAGTAACATCAGCTAAGTGTGGGAGGGTATTGGGGCGGGCGGGAGCAGTGGCGCAGCGACTGCGGGGAAGAGCACACAGAAGATGGTAGCTGGTGCATGATTTAAAAAAGGCGCCAAGAGCTACACTGTTCAGCCAGACTTGGTGGAGCACCTCCTAGGATTCCTACCTTTAGGCAGTCGGTAGATCAATCACAGCATGGTTTCAGGTGTGGCAGATCATGCCAGACAAATCTGATGCATTTTTTGACACAGTAAGGGACTACCAGTAGATGTGGTGTTACTTAATTACAGCAAGACCTTTGACAGTGTGCCACACCTACAACATATTTCAAAATTATGGGAAAAAAGAGTCAATATCACGCTGGTGAGATGGGTAGAATCTTGGTTAGAGGATAGGACGCAAAGAGTCTCCATAAGAGTTAATAAGTCTTAGCGGGGTGTTGTGATGGGCAGGGTTCCACAGGGGTCAGTCCTGGGACTCACTTTATTTAACATATTTGTGGCATCTATGAAATGCAAAGAAGATGTGCGGCTGACCAGATTCACAGATGACACAAAGGTGGGATCAGTGCTGGATAGTGTGGTTGCTACTGATAGATTCAGGCATGAAATAAGTAATCTTGAAAGCTGGGCCAGAAAACACAAATTTAATTTTAATGTGGGCAAGTGTATGGTCATGCATCTGGGTAATAGGAACAGGAGAACTAAATATACTTTGCTTGGACAAGAATTAAAGGCATTGTGTACAGAGGAAGATCTTGGAATCGTAGTTACAGAGGATCTAAATTTTGATAGACATGGTAGAGAAGTACAGTAACAAAAAATTCTGTAAGATCTTGGGATGCATCAGTATAACTATTGTAAGCAGGGATAAAAGAGTGTTGGTGCCACTGTATGGAGCCCTGGTGAGACCTCACCTGGAATACTGTAACCAGTTTGGGGCCCCACATGCTACAGGAAGCATCAAACTTGTGGGGGGTGTTCAAAAAAGGGCAACCAAAATGGCAGCAGGAATGAAACATCTTGCATGTAAAAAGAGAATGGACAGCCTATGCATGTACTGTGTATCTTGGAATACAGAAGGCTAAGGGGTGACTTACACATGGTATGTAGAGCTTTCCATTAAAATGATTTATGAGATTGCCTAAGATTACAAACAGTGGATACACCATATGACACCAGGACACATGGGTTACAACTAAAAGAGGAATTACACAAAACAAAAAAGAGGGGAAGTTGCGTACCCAAAGATTGGTCACGACATGGAATGAACTTTCTGAAGACGTACAGTGTGAAAACATGGAGACCTTCAAGAAAGCACTAGATGAATACCGTAATAAAAACAATAAGTATGGCTACTACTGTTGAGAAATGGCATGCCAATATGGGCATAAATGCCAAACAGTCTTGTAGCTGTCCTATGACTCTCAGGTAAATGTTTAAAATGGGTAGAAGCAGTAGTCCACATAAATGAGATGTTGCATTCAGCTAGACTATCCTAGGTAAATAAAGTGCAAAACTGAGTAGAAGCAGGATCTCAAAGAAAATGAGATATGTCATCTCAGCTGGGCTGTCCCAGATAAATGAGTTTTGAAATGTGTACAAGAAAGCTCCAAAAGAATATGAAACATTGCATCTCAGCTGGGCTATGTTGGGTAGTAAACTGGAAACGGGTAAAAGCAGAACCCCACAAAAACAACATATTGCAACTCAGGTGGGCTATCCTAGAAAAAAATGGTAAAAATGGGTAGAAAGACCCCACAGAAAATGAGACCTTGGGCTCAATTCTGAAAGGGGTGCAAGCTGCTCATGCCCGGGACACTGCACCTGATTCACTATCGGATATAGTACTGGTGCCAAAGTCCCACAGTTTGCAACAAATGTGGCCATGCGGCAAACAGACAGTGGACCTGAGAGGTTTGCCACAAGCTGTGGTGAGGTTGGGCGGCATCTGTGCCCATGGACAGAGACCCACTGTGAGGCTGTTGGGGTCATGGGGGATGGGGCAGTGCATGGGAAGGGCTGATGGAACACAGATTAATGACAGGAAGGGTGGCTATAGCACCCCAATGGGGCCATAAAAGGGCTGCTGTCATGCCAGTGTGTTGGGTGGCACCCGCATGCTGGGCACCAAGGGGTTGTTGTGGGCACCGCACCACAAAGGGCTCCATCTTTATTTCATTTGTTTGCTTGTGTTGTCTGAGTTGATGCACTAGGCAGTTACAATGCCAGTGCACATACCATGCTGTTGTAGGGGTGGCAGCACATGTTCCCTCCTGCCCAGGAAGGGCTTCAGGGGTGGCGTAAGGATCATTAGGCCATCCCTGGCTTGTCTAATGGTACTTGGAAGTGTGCTTTCTGGGTGGGTTTACAGAATCCCAATGTTGGGGATATGGCAGGTTGTGTCTGCCGCAAGTCCCTTGTGCCCTGGAGCCTCCATCAGCTTGGCGTAGACCTCACACAGGGCCGGTCTGGTGCACTGGGTCCTGGTTTGGTGCAGGGGGCCTTCAAGAATTGCAAAATCTGCAAGTTTTGATGCAACGTGCCCTTTGCGCCACTGCTATGTAACGTAGGCACCTTGCATCAAATTTGGGTTTTTGAGAATTTAGCCTTTTATATTTTGGTTTGACCAGACAAATGGACTATAAAAACGGAAAGAAGCGACCCCGAAGAAAACAAAATATTGCATCTCAGCTGGTCAGTTCCAGGTAAATAACTGTAAAAATGGGTGGAAGCAGGAGACCATAGAAAATGAAGCACTGCTGCTCAGCAGGGCTGTTTCAGGTCATTAAGCTGTAAAAATGGATAGAAGCAGAACCCCCACAGAAAATGAGAAACCATATCTCAGCTTGACTAACCCAGGTGAATAAACTATAAAAGTAGAAAGAAACAAAACCCCACAGAAAACAAAATGTTGCATCTCAGGCTGTCCAGGTATATAAAATGTAAAAATGGGTAGAAACAGATCTCACAGAAAATGAAACTTTGAAACTTGTCTGGACTGTTACAGGTAATAAATGTGGGGTCCTAGTTCTATCCATTTGTACAAGTTTATCTGCCTGTGATAGCCCAGCTGAAATACAATATCTAATTGTAATCCCCTTCCCCTCTGGAAGGGGGGGGATTACTTGTACTGCACTTGTCTCCCTCCTGAATGCAGCTCCTGCAAACTTTGGTGCAGCTCTCAGCTCAACCGTGTGTGTGTGTATGGGGTGAGAGAGAGACTGCTTTTGATCCTCTGCACCCTCTGTCTTTGTGACTGTGGCTGTACATCAGATCCTGGTCCCCCAACCCTGGCAGAGGGAACTGGTGGCAGCAAAGACACAACCTCTCCATTTGTCGCCTCAATGCGCATGCCATGAACTAACACCAAACCATCAGAAGAGAGAAAGAAATAAGTGCCTTAGCTGAGACTTGATCCCAGGCCACCCAGAATACCATTCCAGTTGTGCTACCAGCTGTGCCACCAAGGTGACTGGGAACTGGGATGTCCCGAGGCACCTTACTCTTTCTGTAAGGCACAACCTGTTGCTACACAGAAAATTTAATTTTCAATCACAAGGGTGTGGTGTGCATGTACAGTATATTGAACCAAAACAAACAGAAGTGAGAAAGAAATAAGTCCCTTAGCTGGGACTTGAACCAAGGCCACCCGGTGGGTTCCTTATATGTGGATACCATAAGAACGGTTTTCTGGGTGGCCTGTGTTCAAGTCCCAGCTAAGTCACTTTTCTGTTTGTTTGGGTTCCATATATGTGCACACTGCATACTTATGATTGAAAATATCATTATCTGTGCAGCACCAGGTGTACATTACAGAAAGGGTAAGGTGCCCTGGGATGTCTCACTTTCCAGTTACCTTGGTGGTGCAGCTGGTAGTGCACCTGGAATAGTATTCTGGGCAATCTGGGTTCAAGTCCCAGCTAAGGCACTTATTTCTTTCTCTCTTCTGTTTGGTTGAGTTTAATAAATTTGCACTCCACACACTCATGATTGAAAATTTAATTATCTGTGCAGCACCAAGTGTTGCATTACAGAAAGAGTAAGATGCCTCAGGACATCCCGATTTCCAGTTGCCTTGGTGGCACAGCTGATAGTGCAATAGGAATGTTATTCCAGGCAGCCTGGGTTCAAGTCCCAGGTAAGGCACTTATTTTTTTCTCTCTTCTGTTTGTTTGAGTTCCATTTACGTGCACACTGCACACTTGTGATTGAACTAGGGATGGGAGAATCTCAAAAGGTTCTGAGGTTCTAAAAGGTTCTGCTAAGCAAAAAAAGGTTCTGATCCTTATCCAAACCTTATCTGAACCTTTTCTGACCTTTATTATTTTTTGGTAAGCATATGTTAAAAAATTATTTTAAAATGCTTTTAATCAATGTATCTGTAGAAAAAAATTAAAACACTGTTTAGTAGTAGAGAATGCTCTCTAATCACTCTTCTGTTTCTGACATTCAAGAACGTAATACTAATTCTGTGTAGAAGTTATATTATTAACAGTAGTGATTTCTATTTCTCAACAGGTACAGGCAGGTACCCGATGTGTTTTAGACAGTTAAGTGATGAATGAGAAGCCAGGAACACAAAAACAGCACCAGGCCAGAGCAGAGGGCCAGTCAGCCTGCTACCACTTCAAGACTGCAGTCTGCTACTACCCCGCCTACTATTTGAATTTGAAGATAGAGGGGGGATGGCTCAGAGGTAATGTGAGGAAGTATTTCTTCACAGAGAGGGTTGTGGATACATGGAACAGCCTTCCTGAGGAGGTTGTAGAGTCAAAAACAGTGGGGGAATTCAAGAATGCATGGGACAAACATAAGGCAATTCTAGTGGGGGGTAGGAGGAAGTAGGCTGTTGGTTAACTAAGATCTGCAGCTTATCCGTTAGGTAGGGAAATGGGCAGACTATGTGGGCCAAGTGGTCCTTATCTGCCGTCAAATTCTATGTTTCTATGTTTCTACTGCAATCAGTGGAAAACCAAAAGTAATCTACCAGCACTGAGATCAGTATGGTTAAGGCACATTTACCAACAAGCATTTGTCAGTGCCGAATGTTGCCTTGCTGGCATTGGCATTGGTAGTGCAGGAGTTAGAGAGATGCATAATAGGAATGGCAGTGAGGTATTGAACTGACACCAACCCCACCCCCACCCTGCAGAGACTGGCAGGCATTGGGGTGTGCCTTTGGGCTGTCAGCCATAATGCTCATGCCATTTTACCTAACCCTGCCCTGCAGACACTGACAAGTGTCGCGGTGTGCCTTGGGGTCTTCGGGCCTTATGCTCACCCCATTCCATAAGGAAATATGCTGATATGGCTGCAGTATAGGAGAATGGGGTGAACTTTCTGGCTGAAGATTCCAAGGCACACCTCGATGCCTGTCACTGGCTGCAGGGTGGGAGTGGGAGTGGAATGTCGTGAGCATTACAGCCGACGATCCCAAGTCACACCCCGGATGCCTGTCAGTCTCTACAGGGTGGGGCGTTACGGTTGGAAACCCTAATGCCCCGAGCATTTGTTGGTATTTTCACTTCAAATTGTCAACATGGACTTTTTGTGACCCCACCTCATGAACAGTGGCACTATCAGTTTGTTAGCCGAAAGGTGATTTTGCACAGCGACTGCGCCATTAACACAATTATTTTTTGGATTTTTTAACCACATTTTCAACACAGGCACTTTGGGACCTCCCCTCATGAACAGTGGCACTGTGATTTTATTAATCTGTCCCAAAAGTTGATTTCCCACAGCGACTGCGCCATTTTGCATCACAGGTGTGAAAACTCTTTTTGGGCAGAATGTGAAAAATGACAGCTGTACTGTTCATAAAGAGATGTGAAAAAATGGCAATACTGAAAATCTGGAGTGAAAATATTAAAAAGTGTTGAAGTTACGAGCGTGCGTGGAAGCTGCGCAATGTACACACACAATGCAGTCATTTTTTTGGAATTTTTTCACCAAATTTGCAGCATGGGCTTTTTGGGACCCCACCTCATGAACAGTGGCACTGTTGTTTCGTTAATCTGTCCCAAAAGGTGATTCTGCACAGTGACAGTGAAATCACTTTTTGGGACTGAGTAACAAGATGACAGTGCATGTGTTCATGAGGTGGGGTCCCAAGAACCCCATGTTGAAAATCCAGCAGCAAAATTCCCAAAAGTGGCTGAGATATCCACCTAAGTTGAAACCCCCCATTGCCTGCCATTAAAAGCTTGCTGCATTTTGTTCAGTTCCTGGTCGGCTTTTGAAGAGTTCAGACGTGTTCCTGCTCCACAGAAGATTGCAGTGCCGGCCCTCCAGAGGTAAGTATGGGGTGAGGGGTTGCGGGGAGGTGGGGTGCACAGAGGGTGGGTGTGGATTGGGGGAAGGGGTGCAGCGGGACAACGAGGGACAGGTTTTTTTTTTACATGTAAAAAAAAGAAACTGGACTTCGGGGATGGTTTTCTTTATTTATAGGTAAAAAAATGATTTGGGGTACACTGGGGTGGGCTCCAGTGTGCCACGAGCTTGGGGGGACATGATGGCAATGGGGATTGGGCACCCCCATCAGCAAAGAATGTGTGTGTCTGTGTGTGTGTGTGTGTCTGTGTGTGTGTGGAGACACGATACCGAGGGGGATTGGGCACCCCTCTCGGCAAACAAATTGAACTAGAGGGGACATGCCGACACGGGATTGGGCATCCCCAATGTCAGCTTTATGGGGATTGTGTGGTGGGCGGGAGGAGCCACCATATTTATTGGAATGTTTCACCAGGAAAGGCATGTAACGGAGCCTTGTCATCTGACACACCAATGAGGAAAGTGCACCTCATTGGAGCGGCAGATTTCTTTCAACTCCGTATCTCTCTCTGAAACTGCTGTCATCACCAGCATGCACGCTAATTGGTGGCTGAGGGATGAACCCACTAAAGTGTTTCCTGCATTCGCCAACACTGACACATCTCTGAATGTGCTACTACTGCAAGATGTTGCTTGAGCAAAGCACAAGACAACATAACAATGACTGCTTAGAAAAGAATGAGAAAGTGACTGTGATGACAAGAAAGTCCCAGACCAGATCTCTAGTTTGTAAATAAATGGTCTCCTCCTGAGTCTGATTTTTTAGAAGAGGATAATAGTGTGTTTAAATAATTGTACTTTGTAGTAGTACTGCCACTACTACCAGGGGATAAAAACAGAGCTAGCAGCATGTATCAGTGTGGTTATTTAATTGTGCACATTTAGGTAAATGATCTCCTTAGAATGACAAAGCGACTGTGTGTGTGAGAACAGGGACTTGTCTGCCACGGTTGCTACCAGTACGTGATGACATGAGCGTTATGTACTGGCTACACCTCCCAGCCACCCTCAGAATGACGATGATGTGGTCGAAAGGTAGGCAAGTCCCAGATCTCTGTTTTTTTTAAACCAGTCTCTTGAGTCTGACTTTTTGTAGAAGGGGTCAGTGTTTTTAGTATGTCACCAATAATTTTAGCATAGCAACTGGTCTCGGTATGGAATGCAACATGAAGCAATGCGAAAGAACAAGAGCACCAGGCAGTCCAAAGTGAGCACTTCACTACTACTACTACTACCACCACTACTATCGGGAAAAAACAGAGCTATGGTTATATAAGAAACAATTATTCTTTGTTGCATTAGGTAATAAAATAAATGATCTCGTCAGAATGAGAAAGCAACTGTGTGTGAGATCAGGGACTTGTCTGCCACAGTAGCTACCAGTATGTGATGACATGAACTTGATGTACTGCCTGCACCTCCCACCCACCCCCAGGATGATGATGATGCTGTTGAAAGAAAGGCAAGTCCCAGATCTCTATTTTTTTAACCAGTCTCCTGAGTTTGACTTTTTGTAGAAGGGGTCAGTGTGGTTTTTGTATGTCACCAATTATTTTAGCATACCAATGGGTCTCAGTATGGAACACAATGCAAAGCAATGTGAAAGAACAAGAGCACCAGGCAGTCCAAAGTGACCACTTCACCACTGCTACTACTACCACTACTATCGGGGGGAAAAAGAGCTATGGTTATATAAGAAATAATTATTCTTAGGTGCATTAGGTAATAAAATAAATTATCTCGCCGGCCTGCTGGCACAGGGACAGGTTGTTTACCTGCAATGCCGGTGATCTAGGTTTGGGAAAGGACCCGGGACATCAGAGGGTCTGCCAGGGGAGAAGGACTGAGCATCAGATGACTGTTCTACTTCTCCGGGGGAGGGTGGCAGAGTGCTTGGCATGATACAGACAGCTAGTGGAGGCTGGGTGTACTGATCATGCCAGCACCAAATAGTTCAGGGAAGCAGGGTGGATGCTGGACATCATTGCATGTCCCCGCCTCTGCATACCAGGGAAAAAATGCTGCCGGACGCCCTAAATGAAATCCGCCTCAGCTTCAGTCAGCTACCAGGCCAGCCCCTCAACCTATCCCATCATCTGCGGCACTGTAGGAGTCCGGTGCCAACCCGCCCTGGGGATAAGCTGGGGGTATCGGGGCCACGGCCAATGTGGTGTGGAAGCGGGTCTGTGATCGGTGAGGTAACTGGCAGCCGCGCTTCTAAAAGCATAATAAAAAAAAATAAAAATCTCGCCAGAATGAGAAAGCGACTTGTGTGGGATCAGGACTGGTCTCGCTACAGTTGCTACCAGCATATGATGACGTGAACGTGATGTACTGCCTGCACCTCACACCCACCCACCCCCAGGATGACGATGATGCAGTCGAAAGGCAGGCAAGTCCCAGATCTCTACTTTTATGCAGTCCAGTGAGTCTCAAAATTGAAAGCTGATGTGTCACTCCGCAGCTGCAGCACAGGTACTGCTGTCAGTGTCATCTTCTTCAAGATCAGCACCACATATGTAGCCAAAGTTTGGCCAGTTAACCTTCAAGAATGTTAGTTTCTCCACATTGTTTGGTGTCAGTCTTGTTCATTTATCAGTCACAACATCCCCAGCAGAACTAAATAAATGTTCAGAATAGACACTGGAGGGTGAAACTTGGAAGGTCATGGTGACAAATGCATGCAGCCTGGGAAATAAAGTCCTAGACATGGAGGCCTTAGTAACTGAAGGAGACCTAGACATAGTAGCAATAATTGAAACCTAGTACACAGCTAGTCGTGAGTGGGAAACAAATGTACCAGGATATGTTCTATTCAGGAGGGAAAGGGAGGGCAAAAAGGCAGGTGGACTAGCCCTGTATGTCAGATAAGGTATAATGGCAACACAGGTACAGGGTAGGCAGAGGGAGGCCGAGGCACTGTGGGTCACCCTTCAACCTGGAAATGGCATAACAGTATGCACAGGGGTGATATACAGTCTTCCAGGACAGGGAGAGGAACTCGACAGGAAGCTAGTGGAGGAAATACATGCGAGGGCAATGAAAGGTGAAATTCTACTGATGGGGGATTTCAATATGCCAGACATGGATTGGAACACCAGTGTAACTGCTTCAACCAGAAGCAGAGGCATCCTTGATTCACTCCAGGAGGCTGGATTCAGGCAGCTTGTGCTTGATCCCACCAGAGACAGGGCAATTCAAGATCTAGTAATGACCAACGGGATCGAATCGCAGATGTCCAGGCAGAAGGGCAACTGGGATCCAGCGATCACAACATTGTGTTGTTCAGCATAGAGACAGAGACTCACTCAAGTCATACTAGGACAAAGGTTTTTGATCTCAAAATTGTTGACTTTACTGAAATGGATTCTTTTCCCAAAGCACTGGGGCATTGTGGCAGTGGAGAGGTCTGTGCACACTCATGCTTGCATTCTGCTTAATATAGCACATTAATGGTGAAAGATATATCTTGGAGTGAGTTGTGCTTAATGTTATTGGCTGTAGTGGAGTACAAGTATTTTTGGGACTTGGTATATATTATTTGAGCTAGCTGCCCTTACCTGCACCCCTCCCAACCTGGGTTATTCACAGTGAGTTTCTTTTTGGATTTTCTGGGTATCAAAAGAGCCCTGGAGAGAATGGGGGCGGGAGGGGGAGTGGAAGAATAGTGGAAGTGTCTAAAGGAAGCCTTACTGGAAGTAACAAACCAATGCATCAGGTTGGTATTCAAAGGCAAAAGAAGGAGAAAGACACTGTGGTTCTCGAGAGAGATGGCAGTAAAGGTCAGGGCAAAAAGGAAAGGGGTCAGGAAACATAAGGATACTCAAAGGGAGGAGGACATGGAGGAGTACCTAGAGTGTCTAAGGGAAGCAGGAAAGGCTTAAGGAGAGCAAATTTACAGACTGAGGAAGGTTTAGTGTAACCCCCAGGTGTCCCTATCCCAAGGGCTACTACCCCTGCCTGCTGAACCACCAACAGGTTGAGGGGCCTAGTTTCTATGGCGGGTGCCTCCACCCAGAGGTCAGGGTTGGTAATGGTTAGTCAAGTTTGGTCACAGCCCTCTTGGACACTGAGACCCCCTTTTGTTCCCTCTAATGGTCCACACGATACACCAGAATTGCAATGCCAATACCCCACATGTACACTAGATCCAATCATAAGGTGCCACTTACCCTCGAGACCGATTCTGCAATTCGTCTCGGAGGACCCCCTGTAAAATAAGGCCAGTCAACATACACAAACCAGTACAATGCTTGATATGTAGGTACTGACACTTTAGACAGTTTAAAGTTTAACAGCATCAAATCTGGTTTATTTAGGGGGACTAAAACACAAGAGGGGGAGATCAGGTTAATTGGCAGAATTAAATCACAGTGCTATACACATTACAGGGTCTAAAAAGTCACACTCTGGGTAACCAGGTTGAGGGGGCTAGCCAGGTCCATTGCCCGGGGTTGGCTGGCAGGTGCAGATGGAAAGGGCCCTGTAAGAGAGATATACACAATACCCAATTGTAATCCAGAGCCGGGTGGCTCAGTCTTTGAGGAAATGAAAGAAAGAAAATCAGGTGAAACACTGGTGATGGTTAACAGGTCACAGGGGATGCCCTGATTGGTACTCACACTACCCCACTCTGAAAACCTGGCGCTGATGGTGGTTCTGGATTGCCAGACACACAAAGCAGGGAGATGAGATTCTACAAGCCAGGTCACACGGCTTTGATCAGCAGACGGATTCAGTTTGAACACATTCAGCTTGACTTTCAGTTTACTCCGCACAGTGACAAGAGAACCAGACTAGCTATTCCTCACAAGCATTTCACACATTTATATGTAAAGGAAATTACTATACCAGGCAGCTGCTTTCAGGTCCTGATCGCACTTACTGCAAACACCCAGGAGTTCACACCGCAGCTTCAATTCCTGACAGACCGAGTGCGGTTCAGCAGTTTCTCCAGTCTTCTACAGGGTGAGCCTGGTTTCCACTCTGTCAGCCTCTTTTCCTCTCCATAGTCTCGGATTCAGTCTGAGTCAAATTAGCAACGGCAACAGCCCAACTTTAGGCCTCTCACGCGCTTCCCGCGTGAAACTATACAATGCAGATACACAGAGCTCCTTCTCTCCTCACGGTCACAACTCATCTAATCTCTCAGTCACAGGGCAGAGCCTTCTCTTCGGGCGCCACCCAGTCCAGTTGGTGGACTCAGTTGTCAATCACTCAGAAACTCTCTCTGTTGGTGCAAATAGGCGCCAAGGTCCAGAACTTCACTTCCCAGAATTACTAGCTATATGTCCCATTGAAAACTGGCTCCCAGGAGAGTCCGATTTCTGGTTGGTCCAAGCAGTCTCCATTTTACAGCTCCCTTAATCCCATTGGCCCTCAGAACAACAGTTTGGGTCCCAAAATGGAGGGGCAGCGCACACAGAGTCTCAGCTGTAACAAAAGCAGTTTAGACAAACTACAGTATTATGAATGCTTTAACTGTTTATAGGAAAACAAGCATATCATTTAGATGGGCTCCCTTTGCGCCTCTAGTGACAACAAAATGAGCGATTGCCCCACAGTTCAGGTGGGCTTCGAGCAGGGAAACACCAGTCCCCCTCAGAAAAGCAGTAACTGTGTCTGCAAGCAGACAGCTCTTAAAGAGACAGTATGTGGAGGCTCTACCAGCACTCACAGTGCCAGTCTAACAGCTTAAACGCCGAACACCAGCAGGCAGGGAAACACTAGGCAAGCTCTATAGAGGCTTTTTCAGAACCCCCATTTGTAAAGGGGTTACAGTAGCACAGTCAGTTAAGAAAGGGGACAAGACATTCTTCAGGTACATCAGTGAAAGTAGGAAAGACAAGGGGGGATTGCAAGGTTCAAGGGAGAGGAAGGGGAATGCAAGGAGGGTGACATGGAAAAGGCAGAAATACTGAATAAATATTTCTGTTCAGTATTCACAGAAGAGGGGGAGGAGCAGGGGCCACAGCAGTACAGCAGTTGCCAAGCGGGTGAAGAGTTGGACAGTAGTCCATTCACAGGGGAAAGAGTCCTGCAGGAGCTCAGCAAATTGAAGGTGGACAAAGCGATGGGACCAGATGGCATACACCCAAGGATATTAAGAGGACTGCGAAAGGAGATAGCAGAACCTCTGGCAACCATGTTCACCTAGTCATTCAACACAGGGGTGGTACCAGAGGATTGGAGGCGGGAACACGTCCCTCTTCACAAATCCAGCAGCGGGGAGGAGGCAGGGAACTATAGGCTGGTCAGCCTCACCTCGGTAGTGGGGAAGATCATGGAGACATTGCTTAAAGAAAGGATAGTGGGGCATCTAGAAGCCATTGGAGCCCAGGACCATAAGCAACATGGATTCACAGCGGGGAGGCCATGTCAGACAAATTTGGTTGATTTCTTCCACTGGGTGACAAAGGAAGTAAATCAGGGTGGGGCAGTGGACGTCGCTTACCTTGATTTCAGCAAAGCCTTTGGCAATGTCCCACATAGGAGGCTGATAAACAAGTTGGGTAGGCTGGGCATGGGGGGCAGGGTGTTAAACTGGGTGAGAAACTGGCTAACAGACTGGAGGCAGAGGGTGGTGGTAAATGGGGTGCAGTCTGGGGAGAGGGGGGTGACCAGTGGGGTGCTTCAGGGATTGGTTCTAGGGCCAGTCCTGTTCACTGTCTTTATTAGCAACATTGCAGAAGGGCTGGAGGGAAAGGTCTGCCTGTTTGCAGATGACACCAAAATCTGTAACAGAGTGGATACCCCAGAGGGGGTGCAGAAAATGAGGGACCTGGGGAAGCTTGAAAAATGGTCTGAGGACTGGCAACTGAAGTTTAATTCAAAAAAGTGCAAAATTATGCATCTGGGACACAGAAACTCTGGGGAAAGCTACAGGATGGGGGGAGTTGCTGACAGTCACAAAGGAGGAAAGGGACCTGGGGTTATTATTTCAGACAACCAGAAAATGTCAAAGTAGAGTGCTAAGGCAGCTGGGAGGGCCACTGGCATGCTGGGGTGCATAGGCAGGGGTATCATCAGCAGACGGAGGGAGGTATTGATGCCATTATATAAAACCATGGTCAGGCCTCACATGGAGTACTGTGTGTAGTTTTGGAGGCCACACCTTTGTAAGGATATTAACAGGCTGGAGATGATCCAGAGAAAGGCAACTATGATGGTACAGGGCTTGCAACACAAGACTTATGAGGAGAGATTAAGGGACCTCAATATGTACTCGCTGGAAGAGAGGAGGAAAAGAGGGGACATGATAGAAACATTCAAGTACCTCAAGGGTATAAACAGGGGGAGCTACAGTACTTTCCAATACAGGAGGAGCACAAGAATGAGGGGGCATGACATGAAATTGGAAGGTGGGAGGTTAAGAGGGAATGTGAGGAAGTTCTTCACAGAGGGTGGTGGACACATGGAATGGTCTGCCTCAGGAGGTGGTGGAAGCGAGCACTGTGGATGGATTCAAGCATGTCTGGGACAGGCATAGGGGAACCATAGAGGTACAGCAGTGGGTGGGTTGGAAGCAGTAATCCAGTACAAGGGCTTATGGGCAGACTAGATGAGCCAGGCGGTCCTTATCTGCCGACAATTTCTATGTTTCAAGCCAGGGTCACCAGCTTTGGCCAGCATGATTTTTTTCTCTTGCCAGTAAGCTAAAGGGTCATCCTTAACAGTAATGTTGGGCTCAGACAGATATGCATCTACCATGCTTACTACTGAGCATGCATTTTCTCCTTGTGGAATTTCAGTGTCCTGAAGCTGGCCCCAAATACTATCCTCCTCATTGTCTGCTTCTGTACTGGTTTTTGAAGCAGTTTTTTGAATTTGAGGTGGTGTCATTGTAGTATTGCTTGCCAGTCCTCCTAATGAAATCTCATCTACTGCAGCAATCAAAAGCTGCCTGTAGTTCAGCAGCTCCATATCATGAGAAAACACAACAGGGAGGTATCTGTTCCAGAACTGGGGATCTAGCAATGTTGCTAAAAGAGACTCCTTGCTCCATGCCATGGCTGATTATTTCTCATCACTGCTAAATCAGGTGAGCATGTTATTGACTACAAATTGGTTCATATCTAAGTTGTTCCTCATTTTCTCCAACCTTTTTTTGAGAAGTAGAACGAGTGGAATAACTTGGCTAAGGGATACCTTTTCTGCACTGACCTCTTTTGTAGCACTCATGAATGGTTTCAGAATGTGACACAACTGTTCCAGCACAGACCACTGAGTAGAATGGAGTACAATGCCCTCCCAGATATCATTGTACATGATATACTCAACGATAGCTACCTTTTGTTCAAGGATACATTCTAAGTTGAATTCCACCTTGTTGCTACAGCCTGAACAAGCTGGAGATGAGGAAGACCTTTATCCTTCTAGCTATCAGCAAGGATGTCATGGGCTTTTACTGAATGGTTGAAGTGGCCACACACTTTGTGCACTGCACCCACAGTGGTTAATACTTGCTGGTCATTATCCAAGCAACTTCGAATGATTAGGTTAAGACAATGGGCAAAACAGGGTACATGTACATAGTTGCCATCGTGAAGTGCTTTTTTAATATTTGAACCATTGTTGGCAACAAAATACAACTTTCAAACCCTGTGAAGTGACCCAAGCAGTAAGTAGTATTTCCAGTTCTTGCTGAATGTGCTGTGTGTGTGTTTTGAAAGTGACATACATGGAGAATTTCCATTTTCTGAAATGTGGCGGGTTGTTTTGAGCTCTGAGAGATAGTAGTGGTACTGGTTAAAGTGGTAGCAAACAGACTAGTACATGAGGATGATGATGAGTTGCCCGCAAAACTGACCCAGTGTGCAGTAAGAGAAAGATAGGCAATGGCTTGGCTGCTGGTCCACATATCAGTAGTGAAGTGAACTATCTTGTCCTCAGCCTCTCGGAGAGCATGCCTTACTTGAACTACTAAGCTGTCATACATTCTGGGTACAGCGGTTACTGAGAAGTATTTTCTACTTGGCATTAAATATCGTGGCTTTAAGCATTCCATAAGCCTTCTGAAACCCACATCTTCCACAACAGAGTATGGCTGCAAATCAAGTACAATCATTTCTGCTATTTTACGATTTATTGCTAGTGCTATGGGATGGTTTCGTGAATATTTAGACTTTCTTTCAAAAACTTCTTTAAACTTCAATTGCCTCTTATCAGGGGGCAGGGGTGGGGGGTAAAAATACATTTGGCTGGGGGTATTGTACCTCAGAATTTGTGTACATTCCCCCTAAGAATCAGTCCTCTGGTTTCAAACTAGCTCTTGACTATGTATCCGAACTTCACAATAACTCTGAAATTCTAATGCTAGGGGACTTCAATATAAATTGGTTATCCCCTGACACGGCACCATATAAGGATGCCATTGCAGCCATTGATATGGTCCAACTTGTTCAATCCCCCACACAGGTAAACTATCACACTGTTGCTAGCATTCTTATAGACTGGATACTAACTAACCAGCCGCAAAGAATAACTAGCACCACTGTGTTTGCTGATATGATCAGCGACCACTCACCTGTCTTATGTACCTGGACCAACAAGGCACCAAAAAAACCTCCCAGAACCATAACCTCAAGAGTACTAAAAAAAGGGCAACTTGCCTCCCTCGTAACCCACCTTTGCATGCAAGATTGGGCAGGGTTCTATACTGCCACTGATGTGGACTCCGCACTAGAGTGCTTTATAAACACTTTTAATAAGTCCTGCAACATATTTGCTCCTTTTAAAATGAGGAAAATCAAGGGATCCAGCAAGACTTGGATTACACCACAGCTCCTTGATCTTATGAGGACTAAGGATACTCTGTGGCACATAGCTAAGAGCTCAGGGTCACACATTGACCTCCAAAATTACAAAACAGCTTGGAATATGTGCACCAGCGCCATCCACCAAGCTAAGAGATCCCACTTCAAAAGTGAATTAAATAACTCCTGGGGTGACAGCTGCAGTTTCTGGGAGAACATCAAATTCTTAACAGGCAAAGCTAGTAAAATACCTCCCTTGCTACTCAGTATCAACGGAGTAATTACCCAAGATCAAAAAAACATCGTTGATGCCTTCAATGAGGCCTTCACAGACCTTAGTGCAGTGCTTCCCCAGAACTTTCTTCTACCCATGGATAGTACCAACCTAAGCAGCAACTCCGCCCCATCAGCAAGTTCAACTCCACCCTTCTACCTTAAGATTTTCACTACAGCTGAGGCTAAAAAATACCTGGAAAAGATCCTTGGGAAAACTAGGTCCAGTGGTGATTCGCTCAACCTCAAGATCTTAGTGCTCATCCTGGATGTTCTACTCTTCCCCCCTAACCAAGATCCTAACTCTCTCACTACAGACAAGTTTCTGCAACTCTGGAAAGCTGCAGTGATCACTGTGATCTTTAAAAATGATGATAGAACAATCTCACCAACTACCAGCCAATCTCAATTCTCCCTCCACTCTCTAAAGCCTTGGAGAGGATAGCCTACAACCAGATTATTGAATACCTAGATAAGAACAACCTTCAATGTCTGCAGCAGCACGGATTCAGGAAGGTGAATAGTACTACCATGGCTTTGGTTGAATTTACTGGTTATATTCATGATGCACTTGATCAGGGGCTACTTTTATTGACCTCACCAAAGCCTTTGGCATGGTTAATTATAATTTACTTCTCAACCAATTGACTAACATTGGGATATCCACTGGTTCACTGGGCTGGTTCTGGAGTTACATCTCCAACAGAATGCTGCAGGTCAAGATCCTTAATGTATAGCCGGCCCGGTGGTTCTGAGGGCTGAGGCGCTGGACACCACACCTCGCGCCATGCTGGTGACCCGGGTTTGGGAATGAGCCCGGCGCTGGGGGTTAGCAGGGGAGAGAGAGAATCGAGCATCTGGAGGACTGCTCTTCTTTCTCGAGGAAGGATCCAGGGGTAGCCTGGCGTAACAGCGGCCCCCAGTGGAGCCCAGCAGCACTGCAATGCACAGAGGCTTGGAAACAATGGGGAAGATGTGGGCGGCTGTCTTCCGGATGTGAGTGGGAGCACTCGCGTCACGTGCTGAACAGCATTGCACTTCCCACGTCTGGAGGGGGTAACTAAGGGAAGAAAACACCCCTCCCGCTGGATAGACGATGGCTCCTCCAGTGCCAACGCCACCACACAACCAACGCTGGTTCCTCACCACTGCCCCCTCTACCTCCCTGGGGGTTGTAGCCCCTCCCGAGCCTCCGGGGGGTCGTAACTAACTTGAAGATGGTGGGAACACAGCGGTCAGTAGAGTGGTTATGGTAAGAGAGGCAGCCTGAGAGAGTTCCGGCTGGAAAGGTAAGAAAAAGAGTTGGGGGGGGAAGATCCTTAATGTATTATCTGACCATCGAAATGTCATCACTGGGTTGCCCCAAGGCTCTTCATTAGGCCCCTGCTATTCAGCCTGTTTTTGAATGATCTCCCTAAAATATGCCAGTACAAGATCCTTCTGTATGCAGATGATGCTGTGCTCTACACTTGCTAGTCAGCACCAGAAGCATTAGAAGAAATGATGCAAGCTGATTTTTGTGCAGTGGAAGAATGGTTCCTTAATTCCAAACTCCTGCTTAATTACTGAAAAACAAAAATGATGTTGTTCACCTCTCATCAAAACTGCTATAAGTCCTGTCCCCTCAAAATATATAACAACAAGCACGAGATACTTGACATGGTCAATAGCTTTAAGTTCCTCTGGGTCATCCTTGACTGCTCTCTCTCCTGTGACCTACACATAGACCATGTTGCCAAGGCAGCCCCGCGCCAAAATAGGCCAACTATATCGGCACAGACATTGCCTCACGGAGAGTGCTATAAAGTTTGCAGTTAACAGCTCAGTGCTATCAGTCATAGATTATGGCCTGGTTGTCCATGGAGCAGGCACTGGCACTGCCCTTAAGAGAATCAAGACTGTCCTAAACAAAACCTGCAGACTCATACTGGGTGTACACTGCTTAACTCATACAAATGAGCTTTACTGTAGCACTGGATGGCTAAACTTTGAACAACAGGATCCAATATCAGGTTTGTTTGCTAGCTAAAAAAAAATCACTCTTGGTCTTGCACCCCCAGGATTGCAGAAACTCCTCAGATATTCCACCAACTCCAGAAAAACCAGGGGATCTGGCAAAGCTGTCTTCCATATTGCCTTTCACCGTAATTCGTAAAGGCAGCGATCATTCAAGTATAGGGCCCCCCTTTGGCTAAATTCTCTCAGCACTGAACTGGTTACAGTACCAGAACTAGACCCCTTTAAATCCAGATTATAAACATATCTGGCTGCTCTCAGCACATGCGATTGTGACACATAAATCTAATGCCATCAGGAATATGCCCAACTGAGCACTTCATCCCTCCCCCCCATCCTCCCCTGAAATTCCCTCAGTCTAATATAATTTGACCTTGTCTCTATTCACTTCCTTTTCCACTCATGCCATACTTACCTCTAATACCATACCTATATAACCCTCTGGTGTCTCCTCTTCATATTTTCTCTCACACCCCCACTCCCACACCCACTAACCCAAATCCAATCTTCGCTCCAAACCTACATTAACAAAACCTTATGGGTGGATTTCTTTCCTGTTCTTACCCCTGCCCATGTTACCCCTTGGGTCATTCCTCTCTCTCTCTAACTACAATCTATCCCCCCTCCTTAACTCTCTGAATCAGTCTCCTCCTATGCAAGGTCATTGCTCTACTGGAACCACGCACTCCTGTTCTAAGCAACCTTAGGCTCAGCACCAATGAACACCACTATTACTAGGATTTTTCTTGCTACAAATGAAAATTGTCCTCAGTTGTTATACTCTGTCTCTCTTACAAATAATTTTTACTCAACTGATTGTTGTTAACTTCTATTAGCTTGAATGGTAACTGTATCCTACCTGTATTAATTAATGTCAATGTCTGTAATACTTGTCTGTGACATTTCAACATGGAACCTTTGTAAACAAGCTTTCTAGCTCAAAAGTCTTAATCTGAGAATTCAAAAAATAAATAAAATACATGCTGTGCCTGTTACAGAATTATTGTGACTGTGGCCGTGAGACGAAAGTGGACTTTTGGATCTTGGCTGATGCTCATCTCCCACTGTTTCAGCAGAATGTTCCTCTTCACTGAGAGCCCTGCTAGATTTTCAGCCACCAATGTTAGACTGTTTTTTTGAACCATATACAATGATGGGGTGAATTCGCGAAAGATGTTGCAACATTGTTTTGGTTCCAAAATGCCCTTTATTTTTTTTTCCCCTACTAACACATGTGCTGCAATGCACACATATAGCTTGAGAATCATTCCTGGGGTTTATGTAAAAATTATTCCAAACAGTAGAGCTGGACTGTCTATGTCTAGTAATGACCTCACTAGGACTAGGAGTTCAGTGGCTGGGTTTATGTGGGGAAGACATATCAGCGAAGGGTTCAGGTTCATTAGGTGAGACAATCAGAATCCTCTACAGCACCATTGCCATCATCACTACTGTCAGACTTTGTTTCACTTTGTGTGGTTTGTGCCTTTGACTTTTTCTTTTTCCCTTTTGGCACTCTACTACTGTCATTATGTTTATCCACATTGTCACTGTCAGACCCAGAATGAGACACAGCTAAAGGTAAAGTCACAAACTCATCATCTTCAGTCTCACCATGGCCATGGTCGTCACCATCATCATCATCAGACTCAGTACAGCTAATATTTGCAGTCACAGACTGAGTTATTCGTTATGCATGGGTTGCAAATTGGGCAGCTCCACTGTGAGTTGTCCCTGTAAGTGCTTTAAGGACGTTCCCTGGTGTTGCAAATTCCCATTTTTTGGACATTGCTGAAAACCTTTTCAAGGCTATTTACTGGCACAAGTACATTCTTAAATATATGAAAGTGTCATTAGAATAATGACTTATCCTATTATTTCATGTCCAACTACAAATATGTACAGGATGGCCACAAAGACATTTGCTCCCGCAATTGCAGCCGGTGGCATCATTCAAGTCAATTTTCATAAATGTCTTTCTGTCTTTGGTTATTCTATTTCATTTATATTATAATTCTTGTCATTCTGTATATACTTTCAAATTGTTTGACTAGATTTTTGGCAAGTTTTATTTTTTATTGAGATTTTTAATTATTTTTGTCTGGCGTGGACCAGCACTGAAAATGCAACTTCAAAAGCAGATATAACCAAAAGCAACATGGTGACCCCTATATTTTTTTCTTTTGCTAAATTCACAACCACATTCTACTTCTATCAAACATATTTTATGAAAGTGACTTGGATTTTGATGGTTTTATGCATAAAAATGTGAATATTTCCCATAGTTTTAGCACTTTTAGTTCAAGAGGGTATCATCTTATTGGTAATTTACGATTTATTTTTGCATCTGTGGAAGAAAATGAAGCAAACATCATGACAAATGATGTATCCTTGTTTCAATTCTTCTTTTACACTCATGTTGACACCTAAAACAATGATACTATTAACTATATGAAACAATCTGACCCCTTATGGATTTTCCCCATAAAGAAGGATTACGTCTCACTGTGTAACTCAAAAAAAAGGATGGCAACCCATGTTTTTTGATATTGATTTTAAATGCTTAGAGGACCACCATGTACTGGGCAAAAAATTATGAATTTGACATGGGGTTGCCAAAACACCAGGGAATGCCCCTAACTTTATGTACAATTGGAATATTCATTGTTTTTGCACTTTTTTCTCAGATGACTTGCTATTGTCACTGTCTCTCAACACTTTGTTGGCTGTACTACGGAGCCCTGACATAGACAGTCCACCAACCCTTGCTGGGTTTTCAGTATTTTGAGAGTTAGTCTGCACATGTATAGTAGTAGCATTTAGTTCAGCCCGTTCAACAGACTGTGATGCTTGTTGTTGTAGTACTTTACTTTTTGGGCCACTTCTTTCTGGCATCTTGAATAAACTTTGTTTGTGTTTACTTCCTTTGCCACCGGCTTTTGCTTTACTATTTTCTGGATTACTCATAATGACAGTCTGTCACTTGTTCAGGGTCAAACCACATGATGTAACAGAATGCCCTGCCACTGAGCCAAAGCTTATACCCCACCAAGCGATCACAGGGAGGAAGATGACATATGACTGACTTCTGGGGGGGGTCACACAGACAGTATACAAGAAGTGACACTGGAGAGTGGCCGGAAGATTTTATTTTACACACACAGACACACACACACACACACTTTATTTCACACACCACCTAGGCTAAGGGTCGCTGTTGCAGGCACTGCTGTTATCCACATAGATTCAGGGACCCTGCCTGGCCTAACCCTCTCTGATATAGTACTTTCCTTTCAAGGATTTTATTTTTTTTATTCCGCGTGATGTGATGGAATGCCCTGCCCACTGAGCCAAACCTTATACCCCACTGAGCAAGCACAGGGAGGAAGATGACAGATGACTGACTTCTTGGGGGTGGTGGTCACACAGACAGTATGCAAGAAGTGGCACTGTTGACTGGCTGGCAGATTTCATTTCACATACAGACACATAATTTATGTAACACCACCTAGGCTAAGGGACAATGCTGCAGGCGCTGCTGCTACCCACAGAGATTCAGGGACCCTGCCTGGCCTAACCTTCTCTGACACAGTACTTTTCCTTCAAGGATTTTTTTTATTTATTCCATGTGATGTGACCGAATGCCCTGCCCACTGAGCCAAAGCTTATACCCCACCAAGTGAGCACAGGGAGGAAGATGACAGATGACTGACTTATTGGGGGGGTCACATAGACAGTGTGGAAGAAGTGGCACTGTTGAATGGCTAGCAGATTTTATTTCTCACACACACACACACACACACACACACATGCACACAATTTATGTCACACACCACCTAGGATAAGGGCCAATGCTGCAGGCACTGCTGCAACCCACAGAGATTCAGGGACCCTGCCTGGCCTAACCCTCTCTGACACATTACTTTCCCTTCAATGATTTTTTTTTATTTATTCCACATGATGTTATGGAATGCCCTGCTCACTGATCCAAAGCTTATACCCCACCAAGCGATCACAGGGAGGAAGATGACATATGACTGACTTCTGGGGGGGGTCACACAGACAGTATACAAGAAGTGACACTGGAGAGTAGCTGGCTAATTTTATTTCACACACACACACACACACACACACACACACACACACACACACTTTATTTCATACACCACCTAGGCTAAGGGCCAATGCTACAGGCACTGCTGCTACCCACAGAGATTCAGGGGCCCTGCCTGACGTAACCATCTCTGACACAGTACTTTCCCTTCAATGATATTTTTTTATTTATTCCATGTGTTGTGATGGAATGCCCTGCCCACTGAGCCAAAGCTTATGTCCCACTGAGTGAACACAGGGAGGAAGATGACAGATGATTGACTTCTTGGGGGGGCATACAGACAGTGAAGAAGTGGAACTGGAGACTGGCTGGCTAATTTTATTTCACACACACACACACACACACACAGACACACTTTATTTCACACACCACCTAGGCTAAGGGCCAATGATGCAGGCACTGCTGCTACCCACAGAGATTCAGGGACCCTGCCTGACCTAACCCTCCCTGACACAGTACTTTCCCTTCAATGGTATTTTTTTATTTATTCCACATGTTGTGATGAAATGCCCTGCCCACTGAGCTAAAGCTTATACCCCACTGAGTGAACACAGGGAGGAAGAAGACAGATGACTGACTTCTGGGGGGGCACGCAGACAGTATGCAAGAAGTGGCACTGGAGGCTGGCTGGCAGATTTTATTTCACATACACAGAATTTATTTCGCATACCACTTAGGCTAAGGGCTGATGCTGCAGGCACTGCTGCTACCCGCAGAGATTCAGAGACCCTGCCTGGCCTAACCCTCTCTGACACAGTACTTTCCCTTCAAGGATTTTTTTAATTTTTAATTTATTCCACGTGATGTGACGGAATACCCTGCCCAATGAGCCAAAGCTTATACCCCACCAAGTGAGCTCAGGGAGGAAGATGACAGATGACTGACTTCTTGGGTGGGGGTCACACAGACAGTATGGAAGAAGTGGCACTGTTGACTGGCTAACAGATTTTATTTCACACACACACACACACTTTATTTCGTACACCACCTAGGTTAAGGATTGATACTGCAGGTACTGCTGCTACCCACAGAGATTCAGGGACCCTACATGGCCTAACCCTCTCTGACACTGTACTGTACTTTCCCTTCAAGTAATTTTTTTATTTATTTATTCCACATGATGTGATGGAATGCCCTGCCCACTGAGCCAAAGCTTATATATCCCACCAAGCACAGGGAAATGACAGATGACTGACTTCTTTGGGGGGGGGAGTCACACAGACAGTATACAAGAAGTGGCACTGGTGATGGCTGGCTGGCAGATTTTATTTCACACACATGCACTCATGCACACACATACAGTATTTCGCACACCACCTAGGCTAATGCATGGTGCTGCTGCTGCTATGCATAGAGATTCAGGGACCCTGCCTGGCCTAACCCTCTCTCAGACAGTACTTCCCCTTCAAGGATTTTTATTTTTTATTTATTCCATGCGATGTGATGGAATGCACACTGAGCCAAAGATTGTATAATAAAATATAAAATAATAATAAATCCCTACTGAAGTGACTGAGCAGAAAGCACAGGCCAGAGAATTGAGAGCTGACTTGTTGGGGGGGGTAATTGGGCAAACAGCAAGAAGGCTAACTGGGAGTGGTGTGGTATGGGTGGCACAGTTCACTCCCTCTGCTGCTCCCCCCCTTAAAAACTGGCAGTCTGACCCTGGCACTTCAGTCTTTTCTCTTCTTGTCTTTCTTGACTCACTCTCTTGCCCCCAGTCTCCAAGTTCCTACTCCCCTTCCCGAATCTTCTCTCCCAACTGCCCAATCCCCGACTCCCTCACCCACACCCAACCCAGTCCTTGGCTCTGATCCCCTTCCGATCTCAAGTCCCAGACTCCCCATCCCCAAGTTTTCATTTATTTCTTTTTTTTTAAATAATATAAAATACATATAAAAAAATTAAATTCTTTAGGTTTTTTTTTTTTTAGAGTCCATGAGTCAACTTCTTTCTTGTCCAATGGGCAAACACAGGCAGCACAAGCAAAGGCTCATGGAGCAGTCTGTAGAAGCTGCTGCTCCTTCCCTGTCCTGTATTCCTCCGTATAGCTCCAAAGGTGGACCACATGGGTTGCTAGAGCAAACCTAATCAAGTGCCACCTTAGGAAGATGGACAGCTCAGCCATCCAATGAGGAACCAGAGTCTTGTCTCTGGTCCCTCCTGTGGTTTCCTCCTGCTCTGGTGCTTCTTGCACCACAGTCCCATAATACAGCAGCTGCCCAAACTGATCTGAACAGCCGAAAGTGTTTGGAAGCTGTTCGTTTATGAACACTTTGGCATGTTTGGGTCAGTTCATATTTTTGACAAACCAGTCTGCCCATCTCTAGATTGAACATGAAATGCCACCATTCTGAGCTGGAGCGTATGCTACAGGGGCTCCTTCCCAGTACTCCCAGCTCCATGAACCCTGCCAGCATACCAACTGTGGGTGCAACGCTGACCCAATTGCCACCTCCTAATTGGATAGTAGCTCAGAAGGGCTGCTACAATACCTGGGACTATCACCCACTTTGGGGGGGCAAGCAAAACAAATAAATAGTGACTTTAGAGTCAAGGGCTCCTACAGAAACATGTGCACAGCCATCTTTATGACCCCTAATCTCACCAGTCAACCAATTAAAGGGCTGTAAAGCCCAGCAAGGGACTGCAAAGGATTGTGGGAGGATGATGCAACCAGACCATTCCTAATGGACTGGTGGGCTATGAGGGCCAATCAGAGAGCAGGACAGAGCAGAAGGACTTATGAACAGCTGTCTTGTCTAATCAGACAGAAAACAGAAGGAAAGTAGTTTCTGGGCTCTTGAAGAGCTTGTGGCACTCTGAAAGGAACACTGAGGTGTTCAGACCTGTTGTTGGTGAGACCAAGTTAGAGGCCTAGCCAGGCCAACAATCCTGTGAGCCCTCACCAGGGTTCATTCAGTAAACTCACTGTGAGCCCTATTGTTTACATTGTTTAGAGACTGTATAAGATGAGCACCTGTGAGAAGAAATTGCTGAGAGTGTGAGCCTGTGGGCCATTCCTGTGTACCAAAGCTTCTGAGCTGTACTGAGTGGAGACAGAGATCTGCATCCTACCAAGGTTACTTCAGAGCCAGGTAAGGGGCCTGCTAGCCCTTACCTAGTGGGGTGGATCAGGGAACAGGAACCACAGGGCACATGCCCTGAATACATGGATACTGTTGATCTGCAGGGGAGTCAGACTGTGAGGGGTCAAGTGACACAGCTGGGTAAGACCCTGTCCCATTTGTTATGCAGCAGAGTTAAAAGCAAGGATCTGTTTTGTGTTCTCCTTTTCTGCCACTGGTCTGTCTCTTGCCTGTCTGATAGCATGGTCAAATTTTTCTTGTGGCACCTAGGAATTGGCCACTTCGATGGTCCCAAAATTTCCCTCTGTTATCTCCCTTCTTTCATTTTCTGTTTGTATTCTTTCTTTCTCCCCTTGCATCTCTGCAGTTAAAAAAATGTATGTGAATCTTTATGTGAAACTGGGATCTCTTTCTTTGCCTATGCTTCTTGACCTATGTATGTATGACAGGTCACTACTGGGGGGGGGTCTGGGGTCCTTGAGAACTGGGAAGCTGCTATGTAGTACTCCTGGGACTGAGCTAGAAGGGTTGTATCCTGAGAGAAGTGAACCAGAAGAGCTGTTCTGCTGCAGAATGCCCGAGAGAGTCTGAATTGTGTCATCCCCAGGCCACTGGGGCCCATTCCTGATGGCTGCCTGACCTGCTGCTGTGTGTTTTTCTCTGCCTCGACTGAACTGTTGAATTTGTGGGTCACTTGAGTGCTGTCACTGCTGGCTGGGGCCTTTGTACTTTCAAAGTTTTGGATTAATATTACTGCCTTTGGATTACAGCTGTGTTTCAATAATTTTCCTGTTGGATTTTTAGTTCTTTAAATTGTGCTAGCACACTATGGCCTGTTGGGGGTTAAATTGCAAGCTTGCTAATTTTCATCAAGTACACCACCAAAAGAACCTGGGCAACATAGCTACCAGGCCTGCACTGGGACTCTAGTGTAATTACTGTGTTATTGTGTCATACTTGAAACTGTTGTTTTACTACTGGTACAGCTGAAGAGTCACCACACCTTGTGTAGAATAATTCATCGTTTTGTGCCCCTTGACTGGGCAGGTACTTTATAGATGGTGTGGAATCTGAGAGGGTGGTAGTGAACCAGAGTACAGTGGCTCCCAGGGGGCATTGCTATAGTGTGGGAGTGTTAAAGGTGACTTGCAATTATCTAATCCCTCCTTTTCCTCCAGATTCCAGGCCTGTGTTCTTAAATGAAAGCACTCTTAACTTGTTGAAGTTCACTCCTGTGTGTACCCAGTTTGTATAACCTGATTAAAGTGTTTATTGGTGAAGGAAACAACTATCTCAGTGGTTCCCAGCAGACGGTCCAGTCAGGTTTCCCACTGCATCCTGGGGGGTGGTACAGTACATAAAATCTGTCCCACTTATTCTCTGTGGGTGGAAGCACTGCACTATTTATTATTTATTTTGGGATGACCTCACTACTACAGGAGAAAGAACGAACCTAACCCCCTCAACCAGGTGGGCCCTGTGTAGTCACCAGGCAGGGTTGTGTGAATCCAAACACAGTGTCCCGGGGTCACATAATTATCAGTGTGGTCTTACCTCTACCTATTTATAGAGAATTGTAGAATCTATTGTAATCACTCTGCGAATCTTCCCCAGAATGAAAGGAACTGTGAGGAACTATTTGAAGCAGCCCCATTTTTAACATAGAAATAGACAGTTTGCAAAACTGCTGTACACTTTTTGCCTTCCACTGCACCTATCAGAAGCTTCCACAGTGATGTCATCAGCTGGTGTGCAATGTTATCCAGTGGATGTGGAGGAAGGAGGAGTCTTTCTACTTTCTACTGCTCTGTGTCCCAGCAGGGCCATTCACTTTTCCTTGGCCCAGTGGGGACTTTTGATTTTATGACATTGCTGCTCCCCCCCAGTCCCTGGGCCAGTGGTGACTTTAACATTTGCAGCGCTGTGCCACTTTCCCGTCCCTTGCCTGACCGGCATACCTTTTAGGTTTTTGCTCTGAGATCATGTGAGACAGATGTGGGACAACATGTCTGAGAGGTGAAAGGAGGGATGTCCCTAATAATGTGGAACAGTTCAGAGGTATGCTGGCTGGGACTTTCTAACATTTGCAGCTCTGCTAATTTCCTGACCCCGGCCTGGCTGGTACAGCCATCCCCTTTTGTGGACAAGGAGGACCTTAACACATTCACTGGCATTGTTAGGTAGGGCATGTGCTTCAGGAACATGTTTGGCTGAACAGAAAGATAAAAAAAAGTCTGCAATGCCTAATCTCTGTTAGCATGCTCAGGAAAATGCAGTGTAGATAAAAAGGACCCAGCACTCAGTGTCAAATAAAGTTGCAGACTCACCAGTCCATTAGCATTTTAGTATCCATTTATTGTGAAAAGTGCAGGTAAAAAAATGCAGTGTAGCCCAAGGAGGCCACCCAGAGAAACCAATGTTTCACGGCCATTCCGGATGCTTTGTCAAGGTGTATGGCACCATCTAGTGTTCAGTATATTTATAACCATCACACATATTAAAAAACGTGAACATGTCTACAGTTCATCATCAGTAAATTGCTACCAATTACATATCTGTGGATACTTAGTTTGAGAATATATGTCATTCTCTCACACTTCTTACTCAACAATTAATACTGAAGATTGTTGGTTCTTTACATGTAAACATCATATCCTGTTCATTTCCCCACGTGCCTCAACTGCTGTTATAAATCTTTTATCCTTTTTCCTATTAAGCACTTATGATAATATAATCATAGTTTTGCTGTTTTTCTTGTGCTGAAATAAAAAAAGGGGGGGGGGGGAGTCTTTTAATTCTCTAAATACCAGTAGCTTGTGCCATATCATGTATATACATATACACATTGAAAACCTAATGCAACAATTTGGCTAACTCTATTTGATCATTAATGCCTGGCCATTCAAGTGGGTAAATCCAGTAGGCTTCATGTTTGGCCAATTTCTTTTCAATATCCCCTTCCCTTAAATTCAGGGACACTCTATCTATGCCAATGAAGGTGGGTATATGTTTTGTGCTATCCCTAACCATGTTTATATGCATGGCCAATGCATATTTCATATTCTTGTTAATAACAGCACGCATATGTTCCCTGACCCATTCTTTAAGTTTTGTCTTAGTCCTACCCATGTAGTACACACTGCAGCTGCAGAAATGCTAAATAAAGCACATTACGAGTATCACAAGTAATAAAATGTACAATCTTATACTGTGTTGCATCCTTTGGGCTAACAAAGGTAGTTGTTTTCTGGACTGTTATTACAATTTTTGCAATAACCACAATGTGTGCAGCCTGGATTTGATGAACCAAAGAAACTTGATGATTTGGTCACTGGCTGAACACAATGGACAACAAAATCCCTAATGTTATGAGTTCTCCTGTATGTGACCCATGGTGGACAATCTGCAATATCTTTTAGCTTTGGCTATATTCTTATCAGTTCCCAATTTCTGTAAATAATGTCCTTAATGGCTTTAACATCAGTTGAAAAAGTTGTGACAAAGTTTAATCTTGAAGTTGATAAGGTATTCCTTTCTCTATCATGTAAAAGAAGAGCCCTAGGTATACTGTCTACTTCTGTTCTTGCTTTGGCAATTACCTCTGTACCATAACCTCTTTCATGAAACTAATAGGTCAAATCCTCTGAACGTTTGGAATATTCCTCTTCCAAGATACAGTTGTGTTTCAGTCACATAAACTGACCTTTTGGAATATTCACAATTGTGTGCTTGGGGTGGCAACTCTTGCTTTTAGGAGTGTGTTCCTGTCGGTCAGTTTATGGTACACAGAGGTTACCAGATCACCATTAGACTGTCTAGTAATGACCAAGTCCAAAAAATTGACCTCCCTTGTACTGTGATTTAATTCAGATTTAAAACCTGGATCCTGTGCTTCCAGGAACAGCTTAGAGTCCTGTAGTTCTTGTACCTTTCCATTCCATATCGTGATGCAATCTTCAAAGAAGCACCTTTCAAATTCTGTCTTGCTTTTAAAAGGGTTACTATCTGAATATGTAGCATAATCTTCCCAGTATTCCATTGCCAGATTTGCATAATTGGGGCAAAGGTTGCCCCCATTGCTGTACCCTTTTTTTTTGCATATAGTACTTGCTCATAAAATTGAAAAACTTGTTTTCTAATACTGTTCTGGACATGTGTATCAACATCTCTGTGGGTGGAGCTTGTTTTTCCCTCTGCTCTAAAAAGTATTTAATGCCCAAGAGTCCATACTCATGGGGGATATTCATGTACAAGCTAGTCACATCAAGTGTGTCTGAAAGCCTATTTTTCCCCCACTGTCATCTCAGATGTTAGATTCATTATGTCTCTGGTGTCTTTAAGATGGGAGCACAATTTCTCTACCCATGGTTTACTATGGCAATCTATATACTGTGAGAGTGGCTCAGTCACAGAGCCATGACCTAAAATTAGAGGTCTACCTGGGTGTGTGTGCAGTGTTTTATGTACTTTGGGAAGCGCATAAAATACAGGTGTAAGTGGGTTTTCTTTGATCAAAAAATATTTTTCTCTATCTGTAATGCATCCCTTATTATTTACCATAGAAATAACTGTATCAACCCATTTCTTAATCTCTAGTGTGGGGTCACTTGCTAGGGGCTTTTACATTTCACAGTCAGCTAGTTGTCTTGCCACCTCTTCTATATAATCACATGTATTCATCAGCACTATCCCACCCCCTTATCTGTGGGCTTTACTGTGATTAAACTGTTTTCCCCCAAACTCTTCAGTGCTATGCATTCAGGTCTAGAGAGATTGTTAAAGGACTGTGTTGTCTGATTCATTTTGTAAAATGACTCCAAATCATTGCTAATTTGGTAAACAAAAATAGACCTATAATTTCAGGTCATGGCTCTGTGACTGAGCCACTCTCACAGTATATAGATTGCCATATTAAATCATGGGTAGAGAAACTGTGTCCCCATCTTAAAGACACCAGAGACATAATGAATCTAACTAGTTTGGTTAATCAAAAGTCTTATAAAGAGAGTTCACAGTTGGATTCGGGGGGGGGGGGGATGAAGGGAGAGCGTTTCCTAAATTCCACACCTCTTACACACTCATTTTCATCCTGAGAATTTGTTTGTGTGGATACGGGTTTGCACGTTACCCCCTTCCCTGCCTACTTCTCCATTCGGTTGAAAAAACATTTTAGGTTCAAAGGCGTGACAAATCTGTTTTGATCTATGAACATTTCAAAGGACTGTGGCCTGACAGACAAGCCTTGTGAATGGTTTTACAGTTATTTAACAAACTGCCCTGTAAAAGTAAATCATAGAGGGACTGACTCACTGACATGTATGCTTCACCAGGGAGTCCCACAGGGGTCTATTTTGGGACCCCTGTTGTTTTCCCTATTTATCGACCCAATCTCTAAAGTCTCAACTACTTCTAGAATATTACTTTATGTGGATGAAATTGTTTTATTTACTAGCTCTGCAGAAGTAGATGAAATCAATATAACTTTAAATCAAGATTTCACTGCTTTAAATAGATGGTTGTTGCAACATCATCTGATATTAAATTCCAAAAAAACACAATGTATCTTTATTTGGCTGCACACCTAAATTGCATAACGCTAAGTCACTACTAGTGTTTGACTTGGCTGGATCTTTAATACATCAAATTATGGAGACTAAATACCTAGGGGTGTTATTAGAGCCTAACCTTACATTTTTGTCCCATATTAGAAAGACAGTAAAGACTGTGAACCAGAAACTTGGTGCTTTGTATCGTATTAATGACTGTTTAACTAGAGAAGCTAGGGAAATAATATCTGAAAGTGTGCTACTGTCCACACTTTATTACAACTCTATTTTTGTTTACCAAATTAACAAAAAAGGATTTGGATCTAGTTAACAAAACTTTTAATTCTATATGTAGATTTGTCTTGGCAAAGCCTTACAAAACACACCACTGTACTTTATACGATACCCTTGGTTGTCTTCCCCCCAGGTCAACTTATCTTTGTAACTTGGGTTGCATGATAAACTATGCACTTCATCTACAGTAGGTAGTAAATCTCTTTTGTCTTCCTTCCTTGAAATTAAGGAGGAATCTAGATTGCTTCATTCCTCTAATGTACTCTGCTTGTCATTGCCTAAGTTTTCTACTTGTATGGAAGAGAGGGCTTTTTCCATTCAGAGTTCAATATTTTTGAATTCTTTGCCTCTTAACTGTATAAAGGCCACAAGATGTGTAATATTAAAAAAGTTTTACTTAGTCATTTGCAATGTTTAGCTGTATGTAATTGTTTTTAAATATGTGTACTTAAATTTGTATTTGCCATTGTATCAATGTATTTTTGCATCTCCATGTACACCATCTTAGCTTCTAATTGTTTGAAGCTCCGGGTCGTTCCTGAAAATGGACCTTGGCCCAGTGTGCTTACCCGGTAAATAAAGTGAACTGAATTGAATACTACTGCTGTTATATTCATTTTCATCCACACCTGTTACAATATCATTTGTTAGTACTCTTAGAAATAAATGTACATGTCTCTGGTTCTGTCTGTTGTAATGCCCACGGAAATTACCTCTTCTCTTCCTGTGCCACAACCCTCTCCTGCCCCTCCTTGTCCTTAACGACCTCTTGTGCCCCTTGTCAGAAAAGACACATTTCTTAGGCTCCTTCGTGGGGGTGGGGGATTGGGGATTGGGAAGTCTCTGTTTCTGAGATCTGCTGTTCCTTGAAATAAAACGTAGAGTCAGAATAAATGGAGCTATTTTCTCCTTCACTCTGATTGGCTATTGACTCTCAATTTTTCAGAATGGACTTAGGTTTCTTAGACCAATCAAATATTCTATCATTAAGATAGTCTTGCTCGTTCCTGATGAATTTTTTCATTTTTTTAGCTTTGGTAATGCAGTCACATTTCTCAATTCACAGGAAGGTTTATATGATTTAGAGTGAAATCAGAGACCACTTTTGGTAGAAAGTGTGGATTGGTTCACAAGAACACCCTGTCCTTGTAGAAAACTATGTAAAGAGGCTCATGCATCGAAGTCTGAAGCTCAGAAATTCTGTGAGCAAAAGTTATGGCAACCAAAATAAGCATCTTCATGAAAGGAAATGCATCTCACAAGCCGTGGCAAACTCAAAGAGAGCCAGAGTCAAGTTTACAAGTATGAAATTAAGGTGTCACGGTCGAACCAGTTTATGAATAGGGGAATGCATGTTCAAAATACCCTTTAGAAATCTACGGGACACTTCCAGCTGTGCCACAGTGCACCCATCAATAGGGGCATGGAAAGCTGAAACAGCAGTCAAGTTCAAGTTCAAGTTTATTGTAGGAAAGACTCAGTTGAGCAAGCTCATTCACAAGGAGCTCCTGAGGCACATACACATACAGTTCGCAATTACATAGACAAGAGATATAAAATGTAGAACAACAAAGAAACAAAATATATAATACAAGAGGTGTACATAGTAGAAGTCCTTATGCTGTATATGCAGTACATTCCAGCTTTAACCTTGCCCCTAAATTATGCAACACATTTCAGCTTAATAAGTAGAGAGCCAGTTGGTACCTAGGAAGTTGACTTGGCTTTGGGGGCCTAGTAGCACCTACATATGTCTTTTAATTTAGAGATAGCTAGTGTTTTGTAGGAGTTAATTGATACGATGCTGGTTAGCTTCAGCATGGTTTGTAGTTGGTTCCAAATTTCTGGGAGGGTGTATGAGACAGCTCTTGGCCAGCTGTGGTACGTGTCCTGGGAACATCTAGTAGGATAAAGTCGGATTTCTTTAGGGGAGTAGGCACTATGCGAGATGTGTATGAGAGACGTTAAATAGACAGACAGACAGTTTGTGGAGTAGTAATTTGAGGGTCCAAATGCCAGCATGCAGGAGGTGTCTGGTGGCAAGAGAGGTCCACCCAACTGCTGCATAAAGATCACAGTGGTGGGTCCTGTACGAAGAGTTAGTAATGAAGTGAAGAGCACGGTGATAGAGTACGTCCAGTTTAGATAGGCTTAAGGTTGGGGAGGAGATAAAGATAATGCCTCCATAGTCAAGCAAGGGAAGGAATGTTGCTTGGACAAGTCTTTTGAGGGTCACGAGAGAAAAGAGGGTCCTATTTCTAAAGAAGAAACCCAGGCGTGCTTTACACCTCTTTGATAGATCCCCAGTGTGGTCGTTGAAGGAAAGCTTGTTGTCTATCCACATACCTAGATATTTAAATTTAGGTACGACTTCCAAGGGTTCACCTAGGAGGTAACTATGAAGTTTTAGGTGGGGTAGGTAGGGCACCAGACAAGGCAAGTCTCGAGAAAATCATTGTCTTGGTTTTTTGGCATTTAAGAGAAGCTTGGCATTGATAAGGTTGCTTTCTAACCGGATGTCAGCTTGGAGTGCTTCCCTGACTTCAGTTAAGGATGAGCCTGATGCGTACAAAACCGTATCGTCTGCAAAGAAATGTATGCTAGAGTTCTTTATGTGTCAAGTATACCTTGAATGAGTACTGGAGACCAGAGTCAAATAAAGACAGGAGGTAGGCCAGTATTGACAAGACTTGTAAATGGGTCTTCTGAACGGGAAGCACAAAATGTGGAGATATGCTACCATTTTAAAGAATAGGTATGTGTTGTGGAAGGCTTCTTAGCTGCAAGCAAGATATCAATCACCCATGGGGAAACCTCAAAATGGGCAATGACTGTGTCTGCAGGACTCATGCATGCAAATGCAGGAACCGTAGGGCCAGATGGACCAAGGCCCCCTGTCCTGTGACACTAGATCTCAGTTCAGCTACAAAGGGGCATCTGGACAGGAGGTTTCTGCTGCTAGATGCTGCAGAAGTGGAAAAAAGATTTGGCAGGACCAGAACAGGGCCACCAGTATCAGGGCGGCATGCTCTGTATGCAATTTAAGCAGAAACCTCTGAATGAGAGGGATCAGAGGAAATGTATAAAGGAACTTCCCTTTCCAGGAGAATGACAACGCGTCTCACCAAAAAACCCCAGGCCCTGGAGCAAGCAAGCAGAACTGTGGCAGTTTCGCATTGTGTGAGGATGCAAAAAGGTATAACTCTGGACAACTACCTTGTGAAAGGGTAATTTACCTTGGAAATCAGCAATTCCCATTCATGTACCCATGACTGGGATTTGCTTAATCTGTCTACTAAGGCATTTTGAACACCTGGGAGAAACACGGTTAATAGCTGAAGGTCAAGAGACATCACCCAGTACTATATCCTTATCACTTCCCTGCACAGGGGGTAAGAGAGAGTGCCTCCTTGCTTGTTTATGTAGTGCATTACACTGAAATTGTCTGTCCCTATCAACAAGGGATGAGAGGTGAGATGCTCTCTGAAGGCTTGGAGGCCAAATAGAACAGCTCTCATCTCCAGAACATTGATGTTGATCTGAATCCAGGTTGGTCCCAACCCTTTGGTCTGAAAGGGACCCAGATAGGTGCCCAAGTCCGACTCCAAGGCATCCGTTGTGAGGATCTGCACTGGAGTCTGGGAGAAGAATGGGACACCCTGCAACAGGCATTGATGTTCCATCCACCATGGCAGAACCTTGCAGAGAGGGGAGGGGAAGGGAAATGATGACTATCTGTTACAGCTCATCAGTCAGTTGATCCCATTGCACCTGAAGGCTCCATTGGGGTATGCTCATATGGAGGCAGGCAAAGGGGACTGTCACTATGGCAGTGGCCATTAGTCCCAGGAGACAGAGCATCATATGAGCAGACATATAATGACTCCTATGTACCAGTCGTGCCTGGACAACCAGGGCCTCTGCTTTATCTGCAGGCAGAAATGCACTGCCCATTACAGTCTCCAGCACTGCACCAATATATTGAAGGTTCTGGCAAGGAACTAGTACAGATTATGGTATGTTAACCATAGCACCTCATTCCTCGAACAGTTGTTTCATTTTGGACAATGTGTACTGAACCACTTACCTGGATGGGCCCTTCAGAAGTCAGTCATCCAGATATGGGAAAACATACAGCCTTTCCTTCTGAAGGGCTGCTGCCACAACTGCAAAGAATTTGGTAAATACATGCGGTGCTGAGGATAAGCCAAAGGGCAAGACTTGGAACTTATAATGGTTGCCCAGCAGCAAAAAGCAGAGGTACTGCTTGTAGCATTTCGAACTGACATGAAGGTAAGCATCATTCATATCTAGAGCACAGAGACTATCTCTCTTTTGCAGCAGGGGGATAGGAGTTTGAAGCGACACCATTCAAAACTTTTTGTATTCAGTGAACTTGTTTAGGTCTCTCAGGTCAAATACAGGATGCAGATCTCCTGTCCACTATGGAACAAGAAAGGATCTGGAATAGAACCCCATCCCTTTCTTTGGAAGGGATGAGTTCAATTGCTTTCTTGTGAAATAGTAACTTTACTTCTCTCAGAAGGGACAAGTGGCCTGGAGGATAATGAAAAGAAGGCAGAGGGTGAAGTGGAGGTGTGGACAGCAACTCCAGAGTATGCCCCCTTTCTACTATTTCTAGGACCCACTCATCCATCGTGATATTCCTCTATTTTGACAGATAATGGGAGATCCTTCCCCCCCACTTGTACCCTTAGAGGTAATAGTGGAGGGGGAGGAAGTGAAGAGTCAGAAGGTACTGGGGGTGATGGAGCTGCCTTTACTGATACCCTTGGATGCCTTGATATGGGCACCAGGGGCAGGGGACCCAGAAGGGGATGACTTCAGTGACCAGGGATTGTTGATGGCAGCCACAGCTACCACAGGCTGCAGGCCTATAAAATGAACCTTTAGCATGCCCACTGGAAGGCTGAGGGTTCATGGATTTAGTTGACCTTAAAGTCATTTTGGATAATTAAAGCTCCCAGAGAACACTTTCAGCATCCATTGCAAACAACTTGGAGCCCCTGAATGGGGCACTCAGCACAGCCAGTTGTACATCAGTAGCAAAGTCAGCTACTCTGAGCCAAGAATATCTCTGAACGTAGGTGCTGGAGGCAGCAGCCCATGCAGAAGCATCAGAGGCATCAAATGCGGCGTATAACGGATGCTTTTCAGTATCTATACCTGTTGTAGCAGCCTTAAGCAGTTCAGCTTTTGCAAGTTTATCAGGCAAGGCCTAAATAGTAAACATAGCATATTTTCACTGGCCATTGTGGTATTTTAACATATAGGCCTGGTAGTTAGCAATTTTTAGGCCTAAAATGAAGAGGTATAAATTGTTTCCCCATACCATCTAGCTTCCTGGATTCTTTGTCAAGTGGCAAAGTACTCCGGTGTCTAGGCGCCCTAGAGTGATCAAGACCAACCATGATAACCATTGAATCAGTTTCAGGCTAAGAAGCATAATAAGGCTTAACAGACTGATTAGGGTACTGTTTATCAGCCTTTCTTGTCACTACTAGCAAGGTACTAAGCCAATGCTAGGCAGCAAATGTAGCATCCTCTAATGCAGGCCACACTGAAGGTACTACAATAGAAAAGTGCAACTGCAACTTCCAAGAACTCCATTAAATTTCTTTTACAAGAGTCTTCTTCTTCACCCACCAAGTCCATGACATCTTGGATGTGCCTGAGCAAAGCCTAAAAAGAAGGATCTTCAGGAGGAGGCATGGGGGTATAAACCACAGAGTCCATACTAGGTGAGGAGAGGGTGGAACTGGAAGATAAACCCCTTTCATAGGGATTTTCATACCTCACTCATCCTCCAAATCCTCCTCCATATTAAGGAGATCAGGATTATATTCCACCTTATCATCTGGAAAGACAATGGGGACAATCGACAGAGCCAGAGATGGAGACGGTGGCTGTGATGGAGGAATAAGCAACATGATTTTGGATCTCGGTAACAACGGTATGGATGGAGGAGGCCCAGTTGATGTGACAGTAGTTATTACCGCTGGAAGTGACAGTAACGTGACATATCAGTTCAGAGAGCAATGCCATTACAAGCCAGGGGTCTATGGTGCCCATTAAAGGGTCTGAGACTACCAGCATTGATAAGACAGAACCTAATGACAGAGGCTGCATACCATCCGTAGTAGGTGTGGCAGAGCCAGACCCCAACCTTGGTGTCTCAGCGAAGGACAGGGGGCTGTAGTGGCTGTGATGCTTGGCCAGCTGGTTATGATTATTGTATGATATTTATAAAATAAAAATACAGTATGTGATTTTCTCACATAAGACAGCTGTGCTTCTATGGGTGCCCCCCCTCCCAGGTTTCAGTGAAGCTACAGGATATATGTAACTGACCAAGAGATCTCTGTAATGTAATTAACTTCCTTGAGAAATTGCATTTTATGGCCTTTTTTATGACCTGTTGCTGCTTTGAAGTTGAGAAGCTAAATATACTATACATTATACGGGTCTGAAGGGAGTACAAGGGGTGAGAATGGTGCAGAAATGGACACAAGTCCCTTTACACGAGAAAGGGTCCTGAAGGAACTGGAAGTAATAAGAGTTGATAAAGCAATGGGGCCAGATGGGGTGCACCCCAGGGTCCTTAAAGAACTAAGAGAGGTGGTGGCTGAACCTCTGGCTATCCTGTTTAGCCGATCACTGGAAACAGGGGAGGAACCCAAAGACTGGAGGACAGCAGATGTAGTCCCCTTATACAAAAGTGGGAACAAAGAGGAAGCAGGGAACTACAGACCAGTCAGCCTCACCTCGGTAGTGGGGAAGATCATGGAAGCACTACTGAAGGAGAGATTGGTGAACATCTGGTTGTCAATGGACTACAGGACCCAAGGCAGCATGGTTTCACCAGGGAGGTCATGTCAGACCAACCTCATGTGAATTTTTGACTGGGTGACTAGGGAGGTGGATCAGGGAGGGCAGTGGACATGGCCTATCTGGACTTCAGCAAGGCCTTTGACACTGTGCCACATAGAAGACTATTACACAAACTGGGGAATATGGGTGGGCAGGACAGTAGTGTGGTGGGTAGGTAACTGGCTGGGTGGCAGGACACAGAGGGTGGTGGTAAATGGCTGTCACCCACAGAGGGAAGAGTGACCAGTGGGGTACCACAGGGATCAGTGCTGGGACCGGTCCTATTCAACATCTTCATCAGTGACATTGCTTGGGACCTAGAAGGCAGAATTTCACTGTTCGCTGATGACACAAAGCTCTGTAACAGAGTAGACACACCAGAGGGTGTAGACAGAATGAGAAGGGACCTGCAGAAACTTGAAGAATGGTCAGGGGTTTGGCAGTTGAAATTCAATGCAAAGAAGTGCAAGATAATGCATATGGGGCACAAAAACCCTGGCACAATATATCAGTTGGGGGGTGAGGATATAGCATGCACCAAGCAGGAAAGGATCTTGGGGTTGTCATCTCTGATGACTCAAGGTAGGGAAACAGTGTGACAAGGCAGCAGGTAAAGCAAATAGGATGCTGGGATATATAGGCAGGGGCATCACCAGCAGGAAAAGGGAGGTCATAATTCCGCTATACAAGACACTAGTGAGGCCCCACCTGGAGTACAGTGTACAGTTCTGGAGACCATACCTACGTAAGGACATAGACAGGGTAGAGAAGGTTCAGAGGAGGGCAACAAAGATGGTGCATGGATTGCATCACAAGTCCTATGAAGACAGGTTGAAGGAACTGAACATGTACTCCCTGGAGGAGAGGAGGAGAGAGGAATGATAGAGACATACAAGTATCTTACAGGGAGGAACAGGGTGCAGGAAAACACTATTTTAAGTGAAAAGATGTTCCAGGTCTAGAGGGCATGGGATGAAGTTGGAGGGAGGACGATTCAGAGGAAACATGAGAAAGAATTTCTTCACAGAACGGGTGGTGAACAAGTGGAACACCCTGCCAGAGGAAGTGGTGGGGGCTGAAACAATCACGGGATTTAAGAATGCATGGGATAGACATAAAGGAATTCTGGAGGTCAGGGATAAGGGGCAACAGACTTCTAGGAAAACAAACTGAACTTACAAGCTCAAATGGGCAGACTGGGTGGGCCATAGGCCCTTATCTGCCGACACTGTCTATGTATCTATGTATTTTATCACAGGACAGGACATAATTTAGCTGATTCCTGTTGGTTATATCGCACCTAGGTGATGGACTACAGGGTTGTAAATCCTCAAAGGAACTGGCTAATCAAAGACTCATAGTTTGGGAAATGAGTTTTTTGCTGAAGTCACATTATTTAAAATATTTCCTGACAGGAAATAATTTTTTTTGTAATTGTACCGCGTTGCCTGGAATTCTCTCCTGCAAGTGGAGAGCTGCTTAGGGTCCGCATTGCTGCATCGCTTTCTTTGTTTGAACCTTGGCGTCTCCAAACCGAGCAAGGCACCGCTCTGATTGGTCGGGAAGGGCACGACGGTGAGCAACTGCACAGTTAAAAGGCTGCCAATCCCTAAGAACTGAACTATTCACAATGGACTGGGGCAGGAGGGTGATCTGCTTAATTGGGTCCCCCCATACACTCTGCCCGAAGCTACGGAACAAACCCTGGGGTCGAGGCGCCGGCAGCTCCACTAGCCGGGTGGACCTCCCCTGGAGCTGAAAACAACCTAGCTGTTGGCTCTGAAAAAAATTCCTGTCCACCCAGCCCGTTCCCTCCTCCCATTAAATAGGCAGAGGCCCCTCCCGCTGCCTCCAAACGACCAATTGTGGTGCGGGAGCTATCTCTCTCAGGAGGAGCTCCCTGGCTACAACCTCCACCTGTTACACCTTGAGCCAGGACCCGCAGGAGGTGGGCATGTCTTGTAGCTCAGCTTGACTCAGTATCCACCAGCTGCCACAAGACTACCTGCTAGGGATTTTATTCTTTTATTAGACAGAATTACGAACAACTAAACCGATTGTAACAATCTGAGATGTTAGCATACTCTGGACACTACAGCCCAGACCTAGAATCTAACTGATCCTGCTGCTAGCAAACCATATGTTATGTTTGTAACACTGAATACCTGTTATTGTTAGTCTACTTAAATACAATTTAGAAAGGGAACCTAGAATTAATAGTGTATAACACTGCAATGTCTTAAGTACCTCTGTTGCTAGACTGCCTTAGAGTTGTTATTCACTAGTGACCAGATCCTAATCTGCTGCACGAACTGTATTCCTAACTGTTCCCCGCCACGTGCTAGGTCACTACACAAAAACTGAAACAGTGGGTGCAGCCATAGTAGTAACTCTAACTCCCTTATAAAACTAAAGGAAGGAAGCCACTTTCCTAGCACACCACGTGCACCTCAACAACTAGCCAAATGGATAAGGAGCGAATCTAAGCCATTGCTACCTATTCTGAGTGCACCTAACCAGTACTGTACAGCTCCCCCAAGACGCAACCTAACGGAACGCAGCTGGCCCGCACTGTACCCTGCCTGCCAGGTAACTACACATGACCCAGCACTGGTACTCACTAGGCTAGATATTAAAATGCAAGGGGTGCACCCAGAAGTTTTGAGGACCTAGCTGGGGACCACAGAAGAGGGCAAGCTGGGATCCCGCAAACTGAACAGTGGCATCCTCCTTGCATCTCTATATATCCTGGCTTTACTATGGATGGACTGGTTAGACAGAAGTATTTACCACTCCTTCCATGCCTGGGAAGGGATGGGAAAGCACTCGGCAAGTCACTTCCACTGTCCTTCCCCGACGTGCAATATCTCCCTTCTAGTGGCACATGAATTCACAAGGAAAGGGATCCTTAACCCTCACTCTCCGCCTCCTGCTCACAGCTCTGCTACTACTGGCAGGGGACATTCAACCGAACCCAGGACCAGGTACTCCTAATATATCAATTTCCTCCCCCCAAGACCAGACCTGGTACACAGCTAAGGGTCTGAGGCTGGCACATATGAATATTTGCAGTCTTAGGCCTAAGATCCATGAAGTTCAAGCATGGCTTGCACTGTATAAACCTGACATCCTAGCAGTCTCAGAGACTTGGCTAAAGCCCCATATCCTGGATCATGAGGTTGCTGCCTCTGAATATGTCTGCTACAGAGAGGATAGGTCATCGAAAATAGGGGGGTTCTAATATACGCGAAGGACACACTGACCTCCTCCCTTGTTAGCATGCCCCACGGCAGGTCCCCGGAAATAGAATCAATTTTTATACTGCTCACACTAGGCGGAGCCAAGCACCTTACAGTAGGTTGTGCATATTGCCCCCCTACCAATGCTCTCCACTCTCTGGGAGACGCTCCTGAAGGACCCAATTGTTGAAGTTGCATCTGAGCTTATCATATTGGGTGATTTCAATCTAAACTGGGCCCAAGAGACTAAGTCCACCATAAATGGCTTATTACATGATACAAACCTTGCCCGGGTTATCTCACAACCGACCAGAATGAATCACAAATTGGGAAGGCACTCAACCATCGACTGGGTCCTGGTGTCTACCCCAAAGAATGTAAAAATAGCAGGCACCATGGCGGATGCCTTGAGTGACCACTCGCCTATTTTCGGTATTTGGAAGAATAGCGCAGACAAAGTCCAGCATAGAGTGATCACCACCAGGGATTACTCCAAATTCTCTCTGGAGCAATTCAATTGCTATCTAGATGGAATTGACTGGAGTCCAGTAAGATGTCTACCTACCCTGGAGGAGGCTGTCAGTTTTTTCCTGACAACTCTCACGAGGACCACAAATCTCTTGGCACCGATGAAAACCCATTGAGTAAAAGGAAGCTGCTATAAGTGGATCATGCCCTCTTTAAAAGCCTTGATGATCACCTGGGACAAGACCTGGAGAAAGTTCAGGAGATCTGCGCTCCCTGCTGACCTTGCCTGCTACAGAGCCCTTAGAAACCAATGCAAGCAAGCTATTAAGCTAGCAAAAAAGGCTTACATCACCCATCTCCAGAAAACTAACCTAGGCAACCCAAGGTTTTTCTGGTGACACATCAACGAGCTGATCAAAGGCAATAAAAAAGCTGCCCCAGACCCTATCAAGGCCAACGGGCAGTTACTGGAAGATGGGACACTCATCGCTGAGGCCCTAAACAGCTACTTCATGAACATGGATGAATATAAGGCTGGGCTCCCAGATAACTGCAATGAGCCTCACGTACAGGTGCCCCCTAACCTCGACCACCCATTGTTTCACTTGAGCCTGGTTAGGGTAAAGGAGGTCCTGCACATCCTTAAATCCCTGAAACCAAGAGGATCAGGGGGCCCTGATGGCATTCAGACTAGAATCCTCAAGGATGGAGCCCCAGCACTAGCTAAGCCCCTTACTTGGCTGATAAACAGGTCCCTACTTGACGGGTCTGTCCCTGGGCCATGGAAGCAGGCTCACGTGGTCCCCATTCACAAGGGCGGGCCAACCGAACCTATAGGGAACTACAGGCCTATCTCCTTGCTGTGTGCCATTGCAAAAATACAGGAGAAGCTAGTATACACCCAACTCAGAGAATAGAAACATAGAAACATAGAATTTGATGGCAGATAAGGACTGCTTGGCCCACCTAGTCTGCCCGTTTTCCTACCTAACAGATAAGCTGCAGATCCTAGTTAACCAACAGCTTACTTCCTCCTACCCCCCACTAGGACTGCCTTATGTCTGTCCCATGCATTCTTGAATTCCCCCACTGTTCTTGACTCCATGACCTCCTCACGGAGGCTGTTCCATGCATCCACAACCCTCTCTGTGAAAAAATACTTCCTCACATTATCTCTGAGCCGTCCCCCCTCTATCTTCAAATTGTGCCCCCTTGTTCTTGCACATCTCTTTTTCTGAAAGATGCCACCCTCTTGGACTTTGTTGATTCCCTTGAGGTACTTGAAAGTTTCTATCATGTCTCTCTCTCCCTCCTTTCCTCAAGGGTATACATATTAAGCTCCTTCAGTCTTTCTTCATATGTCTTCTGGTGCAGACCCTGCACCATTTTGGTTGCCGTCCTCTGGACAGCCTCCACTCTGTCTATGTCTTTGCGGAGATGGGGTCTCCAGAACTGCACACAGTACTCCAGATGGGGTCTCACCAACTGTCTGTACAGAGGGATAACAACTTCCTGTTTTCTACTATTGATGCCTCTCCCTATGCATCCCAATATCCCCCCAGCCTTCCTTACTGCCTTCTCACATTGCTTGCCCACCTTTAGGTCATCTGATATAATTACTCCCAGGTCCCTTTCCATTTTTACTGTTGTCAGTATCTCACCCCCCATTGTGTACTCTTGCCCTGGGTTTTTGTTTCCCAGTTGCATTACCTTGCACTTCTTTGCATTGAATCTGAGCTGCCATACATTTGACCATTCCTCCAACCTTGCCAAGTCCCTTCTCATCCTTTCCACTCCATCTGGTGTATCAACCCTGTTGCAGATCTTTGTGTCATCTGCAAAGAGACATACTTTTCCTTCCAGTTCCTCTGCAATGTCACTTATAAAGACATTGAAAAGGACCGGTCTATCTAGAATACTGGAATATCTAGAAGCCCACCGGCTAATCTCTCAGACTCAACATGGCTTTAGAGCCAAACTTGGGACTGATACCGCCTTAACCAAATTCTCAGCTGAGGTACTTAGCAAAATTGACCCAGGGTCCTACACAGGTGCAGTCTTCATAGACCTTTCCAAGGCATTTGACCTGGTAAACCACAGGCTCCTACTCCAAAAAATGTGCCAGCTAGGCCTTGACACTCACGCCCTGGGATGGTTCGAGAGCTGCCTCTCAGGACGTACACAGAGGGTCAAGTGGAAGGACAAAATCTCTGACCCATTGCCACTCAAAGAAGGGGTACCACAAGGGTCGATACTCGGCCCCCTACTTTTCTCACTATTTATAAATGAGCTGCATAACCACTGTGGGAGCAACAATGTCATCCAGTACGCTGATGACGTGGTCATTTACAGAACCTCTTACAACCTATATGACCTGGGGACTGCCCTCCAAAGGGGCATCCTAGAGATGGAGGACTGGCTCACCGTGAACAAAATGGTCCTAAGTTCTAATAAAACAAAGGTGATGCTGTTTGGACCTAGATCCCTGGGCCATGAGAGGTCACAGCTCCTCCAACTCAAGTCCAGGGTGGGCAAAAAACTTGAAGTGGTTGCCTCCACAAAATACCTTGGGCTTACCCTGGACCAAGGCTTCACCTTAAAACAAAATGTGGACCAAATCACTAAGGTCATCCATGGTAAACTCGGAACCCTCTACAGATTTAAGGACCAGCTGATCCCAGAAGCTAGGGCAGCCATTGTGTCGAGTGCACTACTCCCTACACTCACCTATGCAGCCCCGGTACTCCAGGGTGTGGCCAAGCTGGAGCTCAGCAAGCTACAGACCTTGTATAATAAGATAGTCTGCTTTGCCTCACTGTCCCACCCTAGGAGTCACCACTGCGAGTCACTAACTAGACTCAGGTGGCCGTCTTTCGAAGCTCGCCTCGGGTACCCAACTCTCTGCCTGACTTTTAAGCTAATTGGGCCTACACCACCCCCAAGCCTTCGCGGACTTATAACGGTGAAATGATGCCTATGGAATTTACAGACCACAGGCCAAACTCTCCTCATGGTCCCGAAGGCGAGGACAAAAGCTGGGTCCATGTCCTTCGCTCATGCTGCCCCCTCCCACTGGCACAGCCTTTCACTGGAGGTTCAGGAAGCTGAGTCGATCACCTGCTTCCAAACCAGACTCAAGTCTCACTTGCTAGACAGGAGCAAATGCCTATGCTACAGCACCTGATCTACATAGCACTATTCCGGTAGCTTAAGCACCCACCTTAAGGACATAACAATACGCCAGATGTGGGAGCACTTACGCGTTAGCTTGTCCCCTCCCCCTTTGTCCATAGGCGAGGAACCACAGGACCTAGCCAAACTCTACTCGACCCCGACACTGTGCACACTGCTAACACAACATGAACTCACTAAGCAAGACGTCTCTCCATTTGTAACTAATGTGATATTCCTGTGTTTGTCTATCTACCTACCACAATTTCCTGTCATATGCCCATGTGAACTGTTTTGCCTACAACAAGAACTGCATCTGTATGTACTGCCTCTTTTACCTGTAATAATTGTTACTCCCTGGCCGCCCCTGAAAAAGGGACCTCCGGGGCCCAGTGGGCCTACCCAGTCATCAAAATTCAATAAATAAATAAATAAATAAGGAGGAGCTAGATGACTCACAGAGGGGGTGTGGAGACACAGTTTAAACTGGTACTTGTGTCTCAGATGAATGTCATATTTTTGGGGCTGTTAAGAAACAAGATCTCTAATTTAACTGCACTTACAGAGGTAATACATTAGATGGAAAAGATCTGAATGTATTTTGGTAGGAGTTTGTTCTGTAGTTTTCCTTGTTTTTCTTTTTTGTGATTGTGATGCTCTTTGATATTTGTTCTGTATTTCATCTTACTATTTTTATCCATTTTTAGTAAACCTATTCTTAAGAGACTGCCTGGGTATCTGCCAGTTCTTTTTTGCATGTAATGTATAGATGGTTAAGTCTGACAATTGTTCAAGGGCTTGATGGTGTTACCAAACTGGGAAAAGGTAAGAAGATACCTAAGGTCTCTTACAGAGTTTTAAGGGTTCATTTTATCAGCCTGGCTTGGTGCCCCTGGTGAAAGATTGTACTGCAATCCCCGAAGAGGGTACATATCTGAGCCTGTACATTTGGGTACGCTAGCATAAGGTTCACAGTTTGAATCCCCTCAGAACTTGAGACTAAAGGTGATTCAGACCCAAAAGCAGACAGGAGGGTTACCCTGTATGTTACCTGTTCACACTATTGTGCTCTGAGGTTAGCACTGTGGGAGCAGAGGGCCTGATCTGCTGAGTGCGTTTGTGACAGTGGTCACCACCGCAGCAGATGTCCTCCTTTAATGGAGACCTTGACCTCACCTGGGAAGCATTTTTATCTCTATACTTATGGTGATGGCTAGAGGAGGAGGGCATCGACAATAATTTGTTCTTCTCTTTACCCTTCTCCAAAGTTCTCTCCGAGCGCAGCATCGACAGTGTTGCTGAACGCCTGGGAGTTTCCTTCCTGGCAGAGGCTGGGCATGAGGGAGAAGCTGGCTTGAAGCCTGCTGCCTTGGCTTGAGGTTCAATGGCCATTATGGCAATAAAGGTTTCCAGAACCTTTTTTTGGTGTCTCTTTGTGGTCTGGTTGAACTCTGGGCAAATTTTAAAGGCCCTTACATTGTAGCACAGGCCCAAACAGCAAACACAAACACAATGAGTGTCATCCTTGTAGATCTTGTAACCACAAGTACAAAACTGAAATAAAGGTTCTTTTGATGGCGGCGTAAAGGGACAATATAGACAAATTAGTTAATCAATCAATTAATCAGATTTTATTTATAATGCGCTTTTCCAAAGCCAACGTGCAAATACAATATAAAAATAAATATTCAATAAAAAAAAAGATATTTAAAATAACAGGTAACAATAATAAAATTAGATATTGTCCCCAAAGGCCAGGCCAAAAAGATACATTTTTAATGAGGACTTGAAAGTCTCGGTGGACAGGCACTCTCTAATCTGACGAGATAGAGTTCCACAGGGTCGAGGCTACAAAAGGAAAAGTCCTAGCACCTGATGTCCAAAGACGGACCCTGGGAACCTCTAGCAATCCCTCATCGGTTAAAGTCGTTAAACCAGAAAAATAACAAAGTAAAGAAATGATGGCACTGTTTCTCTGCAGGTCCTACGGGCAGTTGACAGCAGAAGAAAGAACTGAGGAGCAATGGGGCTGCCCACATTTTATAGGCACTGACGTTGCACATCACCGTGGTGGCCCCCAGCTAGCAAAATGTTTCTGAGTGGTCCTGACCATGATGCTTACAATTGCAAAGACATGTCCCAATGGAGGAGATCTCCTTGATGAAGATCAGCTGTAGTGTAACCCAGGCACCACCTCCCAACTGGCTGCTACCCCTGCCTGCCTTCCTAAATGCAGGTTGAGGGGCCTAGGTTCAGATTCAGAGATTATAAGGGGTTAAATATCTCTAACAGAACTACATACACAGTGACTCAACCCAAAGTAATGTTTAAGTGGGTTAGATAATAAGCTAGCACAACCCTCTGGGAAGTTGTACCTACCCACAGCCCCAGCCAGTGGTTCCACACATGGAGTTGTACCAAGCACTTTACTTAACATTCAGCCTTACAATTTGGGGTAAGTGTTAATAGTATGCTCACAATTGCCCTTCTTATCAACAGGGCCAGGACTCTCTGGATACACCCTTGTTCCTGCAAAAGAAGGATTGGTTGCCACAGCAGGGCCCCCTTATACCAGACACAGTAACTCTACCCTCACTAATGATATGCTCAGGAGACAGTTTGAACATTCGAACAACAAACTGATTTATTTGGGGTGTTTAACAAGGGATGGGCATAGAAATCAATAGTTGCTGTGAAAAAATAAACAGGCTTTGATATTAAATTGACAATCACGTACATTTACACACCTGACATAATTCAGTCACTAAAATCTGGGTACCCAAGATTTAAGGTGTTCACTAAAAATTCAGTAAAAATATCACTAACAACTTAATCTGGTTCAATGTCAGTTGGCTTTCATCTGTATCCCCCTCCCCCGGGACGAGGCTGAAAATAGACAGAATTGTCTAGTCTTCCTTTCCCGGTCAACAAAAACTTAAAAAAAAAAAAAAAAAAAAAAGGTGTTGCAGGCCTGAGCATTGCTGTGGGGTGGCAGCATTACAGCTGGTTGGGGCCTTTAAACAAAAAAATGGTTAATGATTCTTTTACCTTTGGCTGAGGCCATATTCATCAGCTCTTTAACCCAATGGAAAATTGTAATCTGCAAGCCCAATGGCCTGCAAAACAGTTTAACCCACAATGAGAACTTGAAAAACAGATCAGATGGCAAACACTTTTTATTAGAAGTTGCAGGTCCAGGGCCCTGTTGTTCTCACTGCACCAGGACCTCGGATGCTGGTCTGATCTCCAAGCTGGTTGCTCTCGAGGACTGTCTCTCAGGCTGATGGCTGCAGGATGCAGGTTTCCTTTTTCAGGACCAGGACACAGGGACCAGGGCTTGCATGACTCACCCCCACATCACTGCTTCACTCCCAAGTTTGGCTGCAACCCATGGTGACCTTCTGCACAGGAGCTGACTCCCCACACTGGTTCTCTAGCAGCTTGTCCTTCAGGATCAGTAACAGACTTTCAGCAACACTTATCGGCATCACCAGTAAGAGTTCTGGTACGATCTCAGATAGGCCGCCCAGCTTACCCGCTTGAACACTGCAGTCCTGGACATGTAAGCTGGCCATACAAACTTTCAGATCTCCCTCTGTTTGTAGCAGATTCGGAGATAAGTCTGGTGACTCCAGTTTTCAACCTTAGGCCACTCACTCTGGAAAGACCAGATCTCGCTTCACACACGGATTGAAGGTATTTGAAGACTCTGACCCCCCTTTCAGTCTGGATGTTTACTCTGAGAAGGAAACACTTCTTTCATATTTGGAATTGGTCTGCAACTCAGAAGTTCAAACAAACCCACCTAGATCTTTAGGCCAAGAAGAGGCAAAGCAGGCCTCTCTTCAAATCTCCCCAAGCAGAACACAAAGACTCCTCTCAGTACAGAAGCTTGAGCTAGATTTAAACTAGCCAAGGGGGGAGGCACTGAAAAGGAGCATGGAAATCCCAGCCTCCCCCCACAAAACACAGTAATTACATAGTGGTTTAAGGCCCTGAGCTGCAAATCTGGTGACATCCAGCAGACCAGACCTGGGTTTGAATCCCACAGCTTCCACTCGCATACTGTGTGACCCTGAGCAAGTAGCTTAACTTTCCTGTGCTCCCAGGTTGCTCCTGTAAAAAAGCTGTCAGCTTAATGTGCTACGCCTGGTTAAACAACTAAAAAAAAATAAAATAATTAGTGAGGTAAACACCAAGGTAGAGAAGTCATTAAGGAGTAGGACAGAGGTAAATGTAAAAAAAAGGCAAAGGCGGTAAGGACAGGAATGGGGCTAAAAGGGGTAAGGCCATCAAAAAGTGGAGGGTGATGAGTACCAATGCCCATAGTCTGTGTAACAAGCTCCCTGAGCTAATGGCTTTGATGGAAGAGGGTTGCCTGGATATTGTGGCAGTCACAGAAACATGGTACACAGAGAACCATGACTGGGATGTCAACATACCAGGATACACAATCTACAGGAGGGACAGGGAGGGTAAAGAGGAGGAGGAGTAGCTCTCTATGTAAAGGAAGGGATCAAAGCAACAGAACTAAAGAGTAAACAGGGAGCAGATGAGACACGCTGGGTCACCCTGGAGACAGGAAATGGCACCACAATCTGCATGGGGGTTGTATACAGACCCCCTTCTCAAGGGGAGGGAATGGACAAGGAAATGATAGAAGGCTTCCTTAGAAAGGCAGAAAAAGGGGAGATATTGTTGATGGGGGACCTGAATATGCCAGATGTTAACTGGAGCACCTTTGCTGCAGGCACATCCAAGAGCAGGGTCATTCTTGATGCCCTACAGGGGGCATGCCTCAGGCGGCTAGTATTGGAACCCACTCAGGAGGGAGCAATCTTAGACTTGGTACTCTCAAATGGGGACGGAGAAAGAATCTCAGATTTAGAAGTGGGTAGCCATCTGGGAACAAGCGACCACCAAACAGTGTGGTTCACGGTAAACACAGCCATACAATCAAGCCATAAAAAAGCAAGAGTATTGGACTTTAGGAGGACTGACTTTGGGAAAATGAGAGAGTGCCTCAGAAAAGCACTAGCAAACAGGCAAGAAGGAGGGGTGGAGGAACAATGGGGAGTAATCAAAACAGCCATCACAGAGGCAACAAGCCTTTGTGTAAAGCAAATCAACAAAACACAATGAAGGATAAAACTGCTATGGTTCTCAAAAGAGGTGGCAGGGAAGGTTAAGGAGAAAAGGATAGCATTCAGGAACTATAAGGAAACACAGAAGGAGCAGGACAGAGAACTTTATCAGTTAAAGCAGAAAAAGGCTCGGAAGGCAGTCAGAATAGCAAAGGCCCAAACTGAGGAAAGGATAGCCAACTCTGTTAAGAAGGGGGATAAGACCTTATAGGTACATTAGGGAGTGAAGAAAGACCAAAGGAGGGACACTGAGGTGTAATAAAGGGGAGGGAATGTGGGTAGAGGGTGACAGTGAAAAAGCAGGGATACTGAACGAATATTTCTGCTCAGTATTCACAAAGGAAGAGGAGGGGGAGGTACCTAAACCAAACAAGAGAAACACTCTGAAGATGGGGGTCGATACCAGTCCATTTACAGAAGAAAGGGTTCTGAAAGAACTAATAAAATTGAAGGTGGACAAAGCAATGGGGCCTGATGGGATTCACCCAAGAATTCTAAAAGAACTAAGGTAGAACTAATGACACGCTGACTACTCTCTTTAACAAATCATGGGAGGATGGGGTGGTACCTGAGGACTGGAGGAAGGTGGATGTGATTCCTCTTCACAAAAGTGGGAGCAGGACAGAGGCAGGAAACTACAGACCAGTTAGTTTGACCTCAGTGGTAGGGAAAATGATGGAATCACTTCTGAAGGAAAGAATTGTTGAGTACCTAGAGGCCAGTGGGACACAGGACCCAAGGCAGCATGGATTCATGATGGGAAGATCGTGTCAGACGAATCTAATAGATTTCTTTGACTGGGTGACCAAAGTAGTAGACCAGGGAGGGGCTGTGGACATGGCTTACCTAGATTTTAGCAAGGCATTTGATACAGTCCCACACAAAAGATTAATACACAAGTTAGCCAGCCTTGGAGTGGGTCCCAAGGTGGTAGTCTGGGTAAAAAATTGGCTAGACAACAGGACGCAAAGGGTAGTAGTAAATGGAGTCCACAGTGAAGAAAGGAGGGTTACTAATGGGGTACCGCAGGGTTCAGTACTGGGACCAGTCCTTTTCAATGTCTTTATAAGTGACATTGCAGAGGAACTGGAAGGAAAAATATGTCTCTTTGCAGATGACACAAAGATCTGCAACAGGGTTGATACCCCAGATGGAATGGAAAGGATGAGAAGGGACTTGGCAAGGTTGGAGGAATGGTCAAATGTATGGCAGCTCAGATTCAGTGCAAAGAAGTGTAAGGTAATGCACCTGGGAAACAAAAACCCAGGAGAAGAGTACACAATGGGGGGGGTGAGATACTGACAACAGTAAAAATGGAAAGGGATCTGGGGGTAATTATATCAGATGACCTAAGGGTGGGCAAGCGATGTGAGAAGGCAGTAAGGAAGGCTGGTGGGATACTGGGATGCATAGGGAGAAGCATCAATAGTAGAAAACAGGAAGTTGTTATCCCTCTGTACAGACAGTTGGTGAGACCCCATCTGGAGTACTGTGTGCAGTTCTGGAGACCCCATCTCCGCAAAGACATAGACAGAGTGGAGGCTGTCCAGAGGAGGGCAACCAAAATGGTGCAGGGTCTGCACCAGAAGACATCTAAGAAAGACTAAAGGAGCTTATTATGTATACCCTTGAGGAAAGGAGGGAGAGAGGGGACATGATAGAAACTTTCAAGTACCTCAAGGGAATCAACAAAGTCCAAGAGGGTGGCATCTTTCAGAAAAAGAGATGTGCAAGAACAAGGGGGCACAATTTGAAGATAGAGGGGGGACGGCTCAGAGATAATGTGAGGAAGTATTTTTTCACAGAGAGGGTTGTGGATGCATGGAACAGCCTCCCTGAGGAGGTTGTGGAGTCAAGAGCAGTGGGGGAATTCAAGAATGCATGGGACAGACATAAGGCAGTCCTAGTGGGGGGTAGGAGGAAGTAAGCTGTTGGTTAACTAGGATCTGCAGCTTATCTGTTAGGTAGGAAAATGGGCAGACTAGGTGGGCCAAGCGGTCCTTATCTGCCATCAAATTCTATGCTTCTATGTTTCTATCGACTTTGCCCGTTTCTTTTGGCTGACTGAAAATGAAAAACTGTAATCTGATTGGCTGCCCAGGCTGTCAGTCACAGTTCCAACATTCTGATTGGGTGAAATTGGCACCAAGCATAAAGTTCACAGATTCTCCCAGCAGTCACAGTTTGAGGACACAGAAGGACCCCTGCAGTTCTGATTGACCCAGCAGGGTCAAAGTATTAAACATGGTGACTGGCTGCTGAGAATGTAAATAGTCCAAACATCAAAGTTAATTTTAAACACCACAGTCTGGTTTTAGCAATAAACAGTTACAGCATTCAATAGAGCTGCATAAGTATCAGTAAGTGACTGTATAATGAAACTTATCAGGGTGCTGCCTGGCCAGTCGTAGGCTCATGTCTTCCCGGACTCAGCACAGGCTATACACTGCAATGGCAGGGCTAATCATCTGAAAGTGAAAGCGCTGTGGCATCAATTCACATACTCACACAGGAAATGGGAAAACAGCAATATGTGAAACTAGATTATATTTACAATACTGGACTTAGCCAGGCTCTTAGATGCAGAGCACCAGCTGGGACCCCTGTTTCTGCAGCAGAACACCACAATGTCCAGGGAGGTGATCAAGGTAAGCCCACCATTGGGGGGGGGCGTTACACTCTCCCTTGCCCAGGAAACTTGGTGTCCTTGCCAAGCCTATAATAGAAATTGCAATTACTATCATAACATTCTAAAATACATAGGTCTAGACCAAAAATATTATATACATCTGCGCAGATGCAAGGTAACTATTTACAGTATAGCATGCTATAGCTTTAAATGGTACCCTTCTAAACGTTTTGCATATATCTATTTTTTTAGCATAGCTTTTTGTAGACTTTTGTAGGTTATTCCCACATCCCCCCCAGGGCCCTGGCACACGGCTGTATGTGCATGTGGAGGCGTGCACACACACCTGAAGTCAGCTCAGCCCCTTCCGCCCACTAGTACTGCTGCCCCCGCCCACCTACATTACCCCACCAGACTTCCACCCAGTAGGGACGGGACTACAGAAGGGGCAACAACCCACCCCCAGGAGAGGAGAGCTGCCTGAAGGCTCACTCAGTCCTGCTCCTTCCTCCCCCCCCCAGGCTGGCACCCTGATGAGCTGAGGTCATTCCCGAACCTGGGTCACCGGCATAGCGTGAGGTAAGGCATCCAGCACCTCAACCCTCAGTGCCACCAGACCAGCTGCATTTTGCATATCATAATCACTTAGAACATTGTCATGACATTTTCAACTTAACCATTACATATTTTACATTTGTTCAATCATATGAAGTGACATTTGATGCAGTGACGCTTAACCCTTAGAACCCACAGACATTAGCCCATTTGTGCAGTAAACCAGCATAGTCTTCATATAATTTGTCTGGCTTTGTAAGGGTAACCCCTATCATACTGGGTGGAGGTTACGATTTTAATTTTGGAGGAGGCAGTGAACACTATCTTAGGCAGAGAGTTGGCTGTAATTTACACTCCCTTGTGAACAACATTCATGGGCAGATCAACAGGCTTCCCTGGTATAACATATGTGAGCCATACTACAGGTTTGACAGTTCTTTCTGAGTGATGTGGCAAAGGTGGCATTGGCACTTGCATTTCAACATTAGCATTTGGGTTCAAGTTTGTGACTCCCGGTTCATTGTCCAGCAAGGAAACAGCTTCTGGCAAAATGGGTACCACTGCACTTTCTTGGTTGCCATCATCATTACTGGGTTCTTGTTCTTGAACATCACTATCACTCTCAGTTTCTTTAGGCTCATCCTCATCTGTGAGAGGTATTTATTTATTTGAATTTTCGTAACCGGGTGGGTCCACTGAGACAAGGTCCCTTTTTCAGGGGCCACCTGGGGAAGGGGTAACAAATGAGACAACAGGTAGGTGTGCACAGACATCTTACAGAAAAATACACAGTACAATATACAAGAGCAAGTTAAAGGGAGTGTGTGCAGACACTCCTTGATTGTTAGCATGTACGGCAATGACAATGAGGTGATAACAGTAGGCAATAAGCAAAAGATAAGTACAAACCACAATAGGAAGAAATAGGCTGTTGGTTAACTAGGATCTGCGGCTTATCCTGTAGGTAGGGAAATGGGCAGACTAAGTGGGCCAAGTGGTCCTTATCTGCCGTCAAAGTCTATGTTTCTATAAATATACAGCAAGTTCAAACTGGTGGAGTAGATTACTGTCTACTTGTGTAGAAAACATAGTATGGAACTTGGCTTGGGTAGAATAAGTGCAGGAGGAGGGGGTGGGAAGATAATGGTGTAAGAGATGGGGAGACGGACAGGAAGGTGGGGGGTTTAAGATTAGCAACAGTTGGAGGTAGGGGGAGGGAAGAAGATTTCCTTGTAGAGTCTCTTAAAGTGGAGGAGAGTGGTACACAAGAGTAAATTATGTGGGAGCTTGTTCCATTTTTGAGGTGCAGCAACATGGAAGGATCTATGATCTATAGCTAGGTGGGGAATGTTTAATATGGGAAGATGTGAGGATCTAAGTGCTCTGGAGAAGGGTTTCGGTGAGAGGAGATTCAAGAGGATGGGAGGTGAGGGGAGGTGGATTAGTTTAAAGATAGTACATAGTACAGGGAAATCCATTTTCACCTCAAAGGATGACCAACTTAGGATGCGGAGAACACCGTAGTGGTGGGCCCGGGAGTGGGAATGTGCAGAGAAATGGGCAACTCTGTGATAGGCTTGCTTAAGTTTGGCCAGGATGGGGGTTCTGGCCGAGTGAGTGACAGGTGCCACATAGAAGATCCCAGGGAGGAGTGTAGTTGAGTGTTACAGTGCACTCCACTTATAACATACACTGTTCTAACGGACGATTATAGTGGACAAAAACTGATTTCCCAAACCAAATATATCAAATCCAATGCATTTTTCTCTGGTTATAATGGACAGAAAGATTGCTTATAATGGACACTATGAAGCTTTTATAGACATTTGTAGTGCTTTTTTGGGGGGGGGGGGAGTGCAGAGCTGGTGAGGAGATTTGGCAAATGTAGAATTAAGACAGAGGAGCTACAGAGATTGTATTTATTTCTTACAAAATAATTCTCCACAAACTGCATAAACTTATTAGTTAATTACAATAAAAGGAAATTATTTTATGTTTCAATGAAACCCTTAAAGTGCAATTGCCTTTGTTCTTACTGCCACAGAATCCCAACATCCAGCCACTGCAGTTACATCTTCTTACCTTCTGCAGTAAACTTCTTTAACAAGAAAAAAACACTAATGTTCCCTGACAGTTAAATAACTTTAAACACACAGACTAAATGAACATATATGCTAGGCAGGATTCTGAATAATCTATGAAGTTTTATAATAGGATCTTATTTACCTTGAGCCACTGCTTACACACATAGGCACACATAAAACATAGGCTCCCCGCCTCTGGATATAATGGACCCTGGATACAATGGTCAAAAGTTGTGTGCACAAATGTATCCATTATACCAGGCTTGCAATGTATCAGCAAAGTTGGAGTCTTTCAAAATGCAATTAGCAGTCTCAGGGACAGCAATAATTTCTTTTGAATGAAACAGTTCACTTAGTCCACTCAGTCTAGCTGTATTGTCAAGTTTACTGGCATGTCCACTACAGGTTACACCTGGTTCAGGTACACAGAGTTCAGTTACCCTTGGTTCAGTTACACTTGGTTCATTTTACTCCACCATACAGAGAGCATCAGGACTTTCAGAGTCTATACCGTTTACTTTGCTATTGGGGGTTCAGGCATAACTGATAAGTCAGGATTAGCAGAGACCACAGGGCTATTAAGAACATTATTAGAAGTAGAAGGGAAGGCTCCCTGAAACAACTTGGTAAGCTCAAGGGATGGATAGTAAGTATGCGATGCAGAACTCATCTTCATCATCTTCAGAGTTAGTCATTATCAGATGTAACATTATTGACTGGAGACTCTGACTAGTTACCAGAAGGAAGTTGACTTACAGTAATTGCTTGTTATGTGTAGCAGATCTAGTTACAGGGCCTTCTGGAGCTGCAGCTTCTTGAATTTCATTCAAAACTATTTGCCCAATAGGCAGAAGATGAGTTCTGTGAATTTCTTTGCTTGCATGCATGTCCTCTTCTGGATGTACTTTGTACACAGACAAATCATTTAACTTACTGATCACAATGTAGGGGGTATGACTCCAGTGGTCAGCTATTTTGTGTTTGCCTTGAAATCTTAAATTTCTCATTAGCACACAGTCGCCTGCCTTGAGTTCTTGTGCCTTGACACATCTGTCATGGCAAGCTTTATTGCCCAGGTTTCTTTTTGCAACCATGGTACTGGTGAGCTTTTTCACATGGTTTAATTGTTCCTTTAGGTTTTTAACATACTATAGATAGCTTTCGGTTTGGGCATCATCAGGAGAGACACCAAAGAACTCATCTACAGGGAAGTGAGCTTCTCTACCAAATATGAGATTGTACGGGGAAAACCTGGTGGCGTCGTTCTTTGTACAGTTATAAGCATGTACTAAAGCACTGATCTGTTGGCTCCATTTAGGTTTGTCTTTTGGGTTTAGGGTGCCAAGCATATCTAATAAGGTATGGTTGAATCTCTTAGGCTGGGAATCTCCCTGAGGGTGATATGGGGTAGTTGTGGACTGTCTGATACTCCAGATGGATAACAGTTCCTTGATTAATCTGCTTTTGAAATCCCAGCCTTGGTCAGAATGAATGCACTGAGGGGTGCTGTAATGTATGAAAAACTTTTCTACTAGAACTTTTGCCACTGTAGAGGTCTTCTGGTTCTTAGTAGGGTAGGCTTGAGCGTATCTTGTAAAATGATCTGTTACTACCAGCACATTGGAAATATTTCCTGCATCTGGCTCTAGGCTAAGGAAATCGATACACACAAGCTCCATTGGGGCACTTGTTATTATATTGCCCAGGAGTGTTGCTCTTTGAGGCTGGGCCTTTCTTTGAATGCACCTGCTGTACACTTTGCAATATTGTTCAATGTTTATGCCCATTTTAGGCCAATAAAAATGTGATCGGGCTAAGTCCAGAGTTCTTTCACTCCCCAAATGTCCTATATCATTGTGCGAAGCCTTCAGTACTACAGTCCTGAACTTGGTTAACAACACTAGTTGTCTTTTAACAATCTCTCCCTGATTATCAGTCAGTTCTCAATATAACAACTACTTATGCAACTTGAGTTTAGGCCAATCTTGCAATAATAAGGCAGTAGTGGGGTCAGTGGACTGCAATTTAGAGGTGTCCTCTCCCTTTTTTAAAGCATTAATGACTCTTTTTATCATCGGATCACAATTTTGTTCTCTTTGAATGACAGTTTTGGTCAGCTGGGGTAACAAGCTTTAATCCAGAGCCACAAAATTACAGTAAGCCACTGGAATGCAAATATCTCGGGGTCTCAGGCAATCCGCCAAACAGTTAACAGTGTCTGTGGATGAAGCCTCATCTCTTTCAAATTTGTGGCATAAAGCTTTTACTGATTGTTCATAAATGCACACCCACTGTTGATTAGATGCAGGTCTACGAGAAAGAGCATCTGCATCAATGTGATTCAGACTTGAACGATACTGTACTGTATAGTCATAGGTAGAAAGAGCAGAGAGCCATCTGTGTCCTGTGGCATCTAACTTAGCAGAAGTTTGGACATACGTCAACGGGTTGTTGTCAGTCTTTACCAGGATCTTTGCACCATACCGATACTCATGGAAGTGTTCCATTATAGCCCACTTGAGGGCAGGGAATTCTAGTTTATGGACAGGATAGTTTTTCTCTGAAGGCGACAAACTTCTACCAGCAAAAGCTACTGGGTGTAACCCTTCGGAGTACTCTTGATAAAGCATGGCCCCTAAGCCACTTAGGCTGGCATCGGTGTGCAGCACGTAGGATTTTGAAGGCTCAGTATAGGCAAGCACAGGCGCATGAGTTAACTGGTAAATAATTTCCTCAAATGCAGCATCACAATCACAAGTCCATCTTTGACAAAAAGGTTCATGAGGCTTGAAATAAGTCTTTACTGTCTTTTTATTGGTGCCTTTCTTGAACTTCTTATGAGTGTGGGGGGTACCCTTGAGATAAGTTTAACAAAGGCCGAACAATATTGGTGTAGTCTCTAACAAATCTATGGTAAGAACTGTAAAAGCCAAAGAATCTTTGTAGCTCTTTCAGGTTGTTGGACTTTGGCCAAACTGTTAACACTTCCACTTTACTGCTGTCTTCTCCCTATCTACTGGGATTGGTTTGTATGCCTTGAGGAGACACAATACGACCCACTTATTTTAAGGAACTCTGAAAGAATTGGCATGTATCTATAGACAGTTTTAGGCCAAATTCCTCAAGTCAATCAAGTGCTTTGAAAAGACAGGCTTCATGCTCTTCAAGTGTTTTACCAAAGACAATAACGTCGTCGAGGTACACCAGGCATTCAAGAAGATTCATATCGCCCACCGTATGTTCCATAAGTCTCTGAAATTTTGCAGGTGCACCCAAGATTCCTTGTGGCATCCTGAGAACTCATAAAAATCCAGGGGACAAATAAATGCTGTCTTCTCCCTATCTTCTGGAGCCATCGGGGTCTGATAATATCCACTAGGCAAATTGAGAACAGAAAACCATTTGCTCCTATTCAGGCAGTCCAGTACATCCTGTATGCGTGGCATGGTGTACTGATCTGGTACAGTTCTTTTATTGGGTGTTCTATAATCCACACACATCCTTATGGTGCCAGTTTTTTTCTGCACCACAACAACTGGAGAGGCGTATGTGCTCCGTGACTCCTGGATTATTCCAGCAGATAGCATTTCTTGCAAATGACGCCTCACATTGCCTATAGCAGCCAGAAGGCAGATGTCTTGATCTCTCATGAAAAGGACGCTCATCATGAAGTCGAATGAGGTGCTCAGCACTAGTAACACATCCAACATCTCACTCCTTGAGGGAGAACACCTTGGTCCTCTGAGACAGCTTTTTACTAATCCTGGTTCTCCATCCACTCAGAATGGGTGACTCCCCAAAATCAAACATGTCAGCAGACACTTCACATTCTTCTCCAGTCTGGTGTTTGGATAGCAGTACAGCAATGTCAGCACAGTAGACTTTAGCCAGGGTGCAGCCTATGTATACTTTGATGTCTTGGTCTGTGACATTCAAGATTTGGACCACCACTCTTAGGGCATAAGCGTGAGCACAAACAGGAAGTACACTGGTATTAACCAACAGTCCTTCAGGCAACTTGCCCTCTTCTGGGGCATCCAGCATCAGTATTTGGTTGGATACATCCTTTCGCAACTGCACTTCTCCACTGATACAGTATTTGACATATGGAGGGAGCAAGATAGAAGAAGTATCTTTCTTCCATACAGTACTCGCAGGCTCATCCTTGTCATCTTGCTCAGGATGCAGTTGCAACTCATATGCTTTTTGTATCATTGCATGGATCTGTAGAGCTCTTCCAGTCTTTTTTTGCTGTCTTTCCTGACATAACTGAGCAAGGCGGACGAACATATGTGCATTGATGCCGATCAGCACAGGTATACCTTCGTACAATCCAGAAGGAGGACATACCAAAGATAGAGTCTCCACAGGATCTTCCACCCCTGCCACAGAGGATGGGAAAGAAAGTCACACTCACAGATAACCATAATATGGGTACGACTTATCACTCAACCCCCATACATGCAGTCCATCAAGAGGTTGCAGTGGGTGGTCAGATAGATGCTGATCATATCAGTCTTTGCAAATTTTTGTTACTTGGGATCCACTATCCAGAACAGCTCGGGCAGGAATTCCATCTACATGTATGGTAGTTTCCATAGAAGGACCTACGAATGTGGCCCAGTCAGGAGTAACATTATTGACAGGCGGCTTAACAGCAGACTTGGCTACATAATGCTTGTACTGAGGCTTAGAGGAAGGCTTTATATTGCTTTGTCTGACCTGGTTGAGCAACTTTATGGTTACCTTTTGCAAATCTTCAGGGGATCGACATACTCTTTTTGTGTGTCTGTTCTCACCATACCGGTGGCTGAAAACAGTGGATCTTGGATGCTGAACTCAAGCAGGCTGTTCAGCTAGCTTATCACTACTGTAATGACTGGGCTTAGAATCATCTTTGGGTCTGTACTCACTTTTAGCCCCACCAGGTCTTCTCCAAGACAAGGGCTGATTAGACGACTGTGCAAGATCACTCACTCAGGCTCTCAACTCTCTTATTTCCTTCAGCTTGTTACTGTTTGCTTCCTCACTAAGGACCTGAACACTTGCACCTTCCACAGGGGTTTGAGTTTCACTGGCTGCCTCAGCAGCATTAATGCGAGTAGTTTGAACTTTAAAGATCATATGCAAAAGTTTTCTTTCTGCAAGTACTCTGTGACATTTTTCTACTTGTTGTGATTAGCTATGAATGCCTGCACAATAGTTTCCACAGCATTTGTTCATTGAATGTTTTTTTTAACCTCGTTTTGTGTGGTGCGTCCTCAGAAGCATGCTTTTGTTTACAACTGCTTTCAGTTGCCGAGCGGTTCCTGTGTGTGCAGCATGATGATGTCGTAGGGTGTGTATAGGGACTGTAGAGAGACTGTCAGTACAGTGGTACTGTCTTTGCAGCTTTATAAGAAATGTTTTCAAGGAATAAAAATAGTAAAAGTTGTGTAGTAGATATCACCCTCCCCTCACTCTATCATTGTACATAGTCAAATTCCAGTAAATTAGAAGCTGCACTTACTTAAAATGCCCGATTCTTCAGCCCCCCCCGCTTGTTTCTACAGTGTATCACAGTGCGATCATGATCGGAGGACGCGCCTCCAGCCCACATCCCAGAACAGCCTGTAGAATGGTGCTCCGACTATCATTACATCTAGGGCATATTATGCAAGATACTGTGGGCTTCATTCTAACTAAAGAAAATAATTTGTTTCTAAAATGAGCTGCAACCATTGAAATTTACTGCTAAAATATTGCTGCTGAGCTCTGCACATGCGCACTCACCGTATGCCTCTGCGCATGTGCAAGGCATATTGTGAGTGCGCATGTGCAGAGCTCGGCAGTAATATTTTAGCAGTAAATTTCAATGGTTGCAGTGCTCGTTCTTAGAAACAAATTACTTTTTTTTAGTTCAGAATGAAGCCCAGAGTTGAAAACAGTATTCAGCATAATATGCTCCCGATATGTAAATTAGTCTACACCCTATGACGTCATCACGCTAGGGACGTCTTCTGTGGAGCGTCTGTGCAGATCAGGGACAGCAAACCCAAATGGGGCATAAAGTTGCACTGGATTTAAACACAATACTTTACCAGATACTACACAGCAGTGATAGGACACCACTTACAAAGGTGTTCTGTACTGCTGTGTTTAGTTTGAAGCATACTACAGAATGTTGCATATGATCTTTAACCATTTCTACAGCACTTTGGGCACTGGCTTTCAATTATCTTAATTCTTGTAACAGATCCTTAAGCTGCTGGGAATCAATGACAGTGTCTTTTTCGGTGGACTTCTCAGGGGCTGGGCCACTCGGGCAGCACCTGCATAGGGATCCCAAAACTCTTCCTCATTTTCAGCTTCCCTAATTTCTTTCATAAACTAGCAATAAGCAGGAGGGTCATCCCTTCTATCTTGGAACTTTAGCTTGAGCATTAACACACTAGAGAACCTGGCAGACTTGAGAATATGGTCTAATCTTACTCGATTCAGATCACGTGCCAATACCCCACCTTTTCTGTGAGCTCTGTGCAAGGCCCTTTCCAGACGAGCAACATAAGCAGTCAAAAGTTCACCCTTCCACTGTTTGGTGGATTTGAATTTCCACGTTAAATCTTCTCCAGAATCAGTGCTACCAAAAATACTTTCTAAAACTGACAAATATTCTTGTGCTGAAGCATTGGGGTTAGTAGAACTTAAAAACCTAATTGCTTCAAGTGCAGGGCCCCTTAAGCTTTCCATGAGACTTTTACTCTTCTCTGCTTCTGTATATTGCCACTCTTGGACCAGGGGTGAGGCATCGTCTATCCGTGTCTCTAAGTCATCCCTCCCATGGGGTGTAGGAAGGGTGCCAGAAAATACTCTTACTCTATGGCAGGAGTCAAGGTTTACTGAGGGAACAGGCACTGGCTGAGTCACTGACGTAGGTGCAGACGAAGGGACTGGCGAAGGAGTCAGAGAAGGTGCTAGCGAGGGAGTCGAGGGAGTGGTCCCCCTTGGGGTCTCAAATGCCCTCTTTACATCTTCGAATGTCTACCCCTCGGATAGTAGCAACCTCCTCAGTTTTTCTTTTAACCCTTCTAATCTTGGGGACCCCCCCAGGCGTAGATGCCACGCTATGGATGGTGACAACCTTTCAACCCACCTTGGACTCATCAGGGCTAATAGCACTGGGCACTCTCTCACTGTCCACAGGATTGCTACATTCTACCAGAGCCATTAGGTTGTGGGCAATCAAGTTAGCAATGCATCCTTTCATATAGCTTTACTCCGGCATTTAACCTTACCTAGGGCTCTCTCAGTTGTACCTTTGTCGGTACCCAATGGAATATCTAACAACAGCAGAGCCTCTTGGGGGTCAACCTCCTCAGCTTCACACCATCCCAACAAATGATGTACAGTCATTTTGTTAGCAGGAAACTCAAGATTAGCGCTAGAAATGTTCTCCATTTTAGTGCCAGTCTCCATATGGGACCCAACCGATATTTTGTGGTTTAGCCACTAGGGGGCAGTAATCCCAGTGGTGCCTCCAAAGATGTAATCCAGGCACCACCTCCTAATGGGCTGCTACTACTGTCTTCCTTCCTAAATGCAGGTTGAGGGGCCTGGGTTCAGATTCAGAGGTTATAAGGGGTTCAGTACCACTAATAGAACTACACATATGGTGCCTCCACCCAGAGTAATGTTTAAGTGGGTTAGACAATAAGCTAGCACAACCCTCTGGGAAGTTGTACCATACCCGTAGCCCCAGCCAGTGGTTCCACACATGGAGTTGTACTAAATACTTTACTTAACATTCAACATTACAATTTGGGGTGAGTGCTAATAGTATACTCACAACTGCCCTTCTTACCAACAGGGTCTGGACTCTCTGAATACAGCCTGTATTCCTGCAAAATAAGCATTATTTACCACAGCAGGGCCCTCTTATACCAGACACAGTAACTCTACCCTCACTAATGATATGCTCAGGAGACAGTTTGAACATTCGAACAACAAACTGATTTATTTGGGGAGTTTAACAAGGGATGGGCATAGAGATCAATAGTTGCTGTGAAAAAATAAATAGGCTTTGATATTAAATTGACAATCACGTACATTTATACCCCCTGACATGATTCAGTCACTAAAATCTGGGTACCCAGGATCTAAGGTGTTGCAGGCCTGAGTGTTACCGCGGGGTGGTTAGCATTGCAGCTGGTTGGGGCCCTTAAACAAATAACTAGTTAATGATTCTTTTACTTTTTGCTGTGGCCACTTTCACCAGTTCTTTAACTCAAAGGAAAATTGTAATCCACAAGCCCAATGGCCTGCAAAACAGTTTAACTCACAACGAGAACTTGGAAAACAGATCAGTTGGCAAACACTTTTTATTAGAAGTTGCAGGGCCAGGGCCATGTTGTTCTCACTGCACCAGGACCTCAGATGCTGGGTTGCTCTCCAGGCTGGTCGCTGTTAAAGACTGGCTCTCGGGCTGATGCCTGCAGGGTGCAGATCTCTTTTTTCAGGACCAGAGCACAGGGACCAGGGCTTGCATGACTCACCCCCACGTCATGGCTTTGCTCCCAAGGATGGCCGCAACCTGCGATGACTTTCTCTGCAGCAACTGATTCTCCACGCTGGCTCTCTAGCAGCTTGTCCTTCAGGATCAGTAACAGACTTTAAAAAACACTTTTCAGCATCACCAGTAAGAGTTCTGGTACAGTCTCAGGTAGGTAGCCCAGCTTACCCGCTTGCACATGTAAGCTGGCCAAATACAAACTTTCAGGTCTTCCTCTGTTTGCAGCAGATTCAGAGATAAGTCTGGTGACCCCAACTTTCAGTTTTAGACCACTCACTCAGGAAAGACCAGGTCTCGCTCCTCATACAGCTTGAGGGTATTTTAAGACTCTGACCCCTTTCAGTCTGGACATTTACTCTGAGGAGGAAACAGTTCTTTCATATTTGGAATCAGTCTGTAGCTCTGCAGTTCAAACAATCCACCTAGATCTTTAGGCTGAGAAGAGGCAAGGCAGGCCTCTCCACAAAACTCCCCAAGCAGACCACAAAGTCTCCTCTTAGTAGAGAAGGTCGAGCCAGACCGGCATCAGATGTTCCTTTTGGCTGACTGAAAATGGAAAACTGTAATCCGATAGGCTGCCCAAGCTGTCAGTCACAGTCCCAACATTCTGATTGGGTGAAATGGGCGCCAAGCATAATGTTCACAGATTCACCCAGTGGTAACAGTTTGAGGACACAGAAGAACCCCTGCAGTTCTGATTGGCCCAAACAGGGTCAACGTATTAAACATAGTGACTGGCTGCTTGAACCTAAACAGTCCAAACATCAAAGTTCATTTTAAACACCACAGTCTGGTTTTAGCAATAAATGGTTACAGCATTCAATAGGGCTGCATAAGTATCAATAAGTGACTATACAATGAAACTTATCGGGGTGCTGCCCAGCCGGTCGTAGGCTCATGTCTTCCCGGATCCAGCACACGCTATACACTGCAATGGCAGGGCTAATCACCTCAAAGTGAAAGTGCAGTGGCATCAACTCACACACTCACGCAGGAACTGGGAATACAGCAATACGTGAAACTGGATTATATTTACTATACTGGATTTAGCCAGGCTCTTAGATGCAGAGCACCAGCTGGGATCCCTGATTCTGCAGCAGAACGCCACAAGGTCCAGGGAGGCAATTGAGGTAAGCCCACCATTTGGGGTGGGGGGCATTACAGTAGCATATTGTCCTGTACCTAGTAATGGCCTGTATGGGACACAATCTAGCAAATTACATCAATGCTGCTCCTAAGCCTTTAAAAATGATACACAAACGTTTTGAAATATATTTTCTTTGGCAGCACCACCGCCGAATGTGACCCATGGGGCATGAGTTTACGACCACCTGCAAGTAAACAAGCACTTAACAACATAGAGACACTAAAATTGATTTAAAAATACAAGATAGCATATTATAAGAATATAGGAAATTAGAAAAATTAGACACAGTTTCAGACCTAATCAGATAATCCCAATTTCATATCTGTCCAGTGCAGTATTTAGTCAGAAGACTGCAGAAAATAACAAATTACTTTAAGCAATCATGCATTTTCATGTAAATTACTTGAGGGCAAAATCTTAAGAAACGTTGGTTTCATATTACAGACCCCGCCTCCAATATCAGTTTGTCTCATATAGTGCCTCAGAGTAAATCTGCTGCCTGTGCTACTTTCATGATTATCTAAATGCTTTTATCTCTGTAGTTTATTTTCTAATGTATTTCAGTTTGTAACCAGGCTAATGAAGAACTCAGAATGGAAATGGGAAGGTAGTGCTGAAGGGGCAGCAGTTGTTCTGTTGCTTTGAAGTTCTCTAATATTTCCGTTGGACACACTTAACTGAATATTACTTAGCATGTTTTCTTCATAACCCTAAAATATTTTGAGACACTTTCCTATCTATTTTACTGTTTTTCTTTGCAAAGAATTGTTTGCAGCCTTATTGGCCCTTGTACAGAGGAACAAATTAGGTGAGCTGATATCTTTTATTGGATCAACAATTAATTGTCAGTTCACGACTTTCAGGCTTACACTGAACCCTTCTACAGGTTATGGCAGTTTATTTTTTTTCCACAAAGGTTTTTATCCTCCTAGGCAAGTCTGGGTGACTTATCAGCCATGTCCCCATTCCCAACAGTCATCCTTTTACCTCTCTCCAAGTCCTGAAGCAGTTACTCCCATGGATTTCCACCCATGATGGGACATCGTCTCCTCTCCCAGCAGACAAATCTAGTGCAGCTTTGGGACTGGAGTGGCAGAACGGACCATCGAGACACAGGCAGGGCTTCATGGAGCACAGGCCTGCATTTATTACACAGTTTCTTCCCTGGTCTGTGGGCCCATGGATGTGCAATGAGCAGATTGTGCAAGTTCTGCCTCTGCGGAGATGCCTTGGTGCTCTGAACGTGGGACCCCTTCCTGCTGTGTGACTCATGTGCCCTGCCACCCAGATATCTCCCAGTGGCAGTCATGGCAACTCCACTCCCCAACAGAGGAGAGCAGTTCTATGGCCACTCAATCCTCCCTCATCCGACCAGCCCCCAAGTGACTTGTGTCTGCTTCTGCACCCAGGTCGCTGGTGTAGCAGGAGGTGAGGCGCCCAGTATCTCAGCCCTCCCTGCCACTGGATTGGCTGAGAATGGCAGTTTCTACCAAAAAAAAAAAACACAAGATGTATATGCAGCTGCCATCACATGAAGAAGGGCTCAGTGTAAGCATGAAAGCTAGTGACCAGAACATTTCTTATTGGTCCAATAAAACATCTCAAGGCTCCTACCCTTTCAATGTCTGAATTGATGGTTACTGTAAGTAAATAATGTCTCAAAAGTGGAGGGGGATTTAAAAAAATGTACGTGTTGCTGCTGGGGCAGGCCATCAGATGGTTTGAGATGAGTTTTCACTTATATGCAGATGATACTTCTTGTTGTTCCATTTTTGTACTATGTATGAAAAATGTTTTTTGTAAATCGACATGTTTGTAAATTGGGTCTCGGCCCCCAGGTCGCATGTGGAATCGAGCATGTTGCTCAGTATGCCAACCTGGTAAAACTCATAAATAAATAAATACTCCGCTATATCTGTTCTTTACATTGGCCAGGTGGGAGGCACTTGTGACGTTGGAGCAATGCCTAAAGGGAATGGAAGACTGAATGGCCTCCAGTTGGCTGTCTCAATCTGACTAAGATGGTGTTACTAGTGAAACCAGGTTCTAGTGGGTCTGCTGACAGATATGATGCTATTAGGGTACCATCTCTGAATGGCACTCTACCCCCAGCTGTGGATAGGGTGAAAAATCTGGGAGTTGTTGTGTACTCAAACCTGACACTGGAACATTATGTGTTAATCCATAGTCTGCAATGGATTTTTCCAATTAAGGAATATATCCTGGATTAGATCCTATCTTGGGCAAGAGGATCTGGTGACCTTAGTACATGCTTTCTTGACCTCAAGGCTGGACTACTGCAATGCTCTATGCCTAAGGCTATCTGAAGTTTTGGTATGCCACCAGCAACTGGTGCAAGTGCCACAGCCAGGTTAGAGGCAGAGCTGCCATACAGAGATCATAGTTCCTCTGTGCTACAACAGCTACGTCGGCTTCCACTTAGGCGGTGCACCACCTTCAAGATTGCTTTGTTAAAGATCAATGGCAAATGTAATTTGGTAAGTATAAGATACAGTGATGTAAACATGTCCAGAGAAATAAAACTATTCTAAAAAAAATGTGTCAGTCATTTTTATCCTTTTGTTCACATTCCACATTTAGGCATATTTCTGACTAGTACTCACATCTGGCATATCATTGAAATGCTGTTTTTTTTGCCACTCTTTCTCTCCCAGAAGCTGAACGGAGAACACATAAGACAGAGCATGACGTGTTTTGGGCTGCTTTTTTCCCTCTTTCACTTATTTTAATACATTGCCAATCACAAACTGACATCAAGCATGCACCTGTGAGCTATTAACAGGATATCAAAACAAGTGGCTGAAGTACGGTTAGATAGAAAGGCTAGTAGTGACTGATCACACAAGAAAAATAAAGATTTGCGCTAAACTGAACGAAACTGATTTTCTTTTCATTCACTCAGGTAAACTGCAACATATATTTATTCTTTCCATTTGTATTTTATTGTATTCAAACTTATGGTGCCATGAGATACTGTAATGCACTACCATCTCTGCAAAACAAACTGATGAACAAAGGTGCGATTTACTGCAGACTGTTTCTAATCTCATTGTCTGCAATGGGCATGTTCACAAAATTATATTTGCGTTAGGTACTGTAGGAACATACTAAAGGGCAAGCTGTCTGTCTGAAGAATTGTTAATCTGAAAGGCAAGTGGCTGCCCTAGTTCCAAAAAATGGTGCTTGACACCAATTGTGTCTTCATAATCAAAGTTCTTTATTTTCTTTTCAAAATTAGCCCAGTTTCATCAGATTGGCTTCATCTGGGGGACTATTACATGAAATTAAATATGTTTTAGTATACATTCGTTAGTACTTCTTAATACATTTTATTATATAAAGAATCAATTCTTTACTGCTAGTATAACTCCATTTTGCGTACTATGCAGATGCATGTTTTTTTATTTCAAACATTACATTTAATCTCATTGCTAGAATAGGCTTAAACATTTACATAAATCTACCACATGTATCAGTCAGCTTACTTTTCTTATTCGGTACAAAGTACTGTCTTCTGTTTTCAGCTGCTCATTCATGCATTCAGATATGGTCTTTTCCCACAATTCTGTTTATTTCCTTTGTAAAAATATATGTACAAAGTCTCACTGTTATTGTTTGTTCCATATTCATTTAAATAGACTTTTCATGTTTTTGGGACATTTTATTTGTTAATATATACATTTTCAATATTTACATTTTACACCTTATAAGCCTTGATTCAGTCATTCATAGCTTCATCTGTTATGCAGGAAAAGATGCTTCTCACCCCAGGGGCCCTTTAGTATCCGTAACAGTATGCAGTAAGCTGGCTCGGTTGAGCTGCCTCGGAGGTGGAGTTTATGATAATGAATAAAATGAATTAACCAATCAGAAGAGAGTTAGAGGATGTGCTGAGTGGAGCTTGTCCAGAGGGCACCAGAATTTTTTCTCTGGCTGACTGAGTAACACTGCCTTTGGGGTGCTTTCTCACTTTTGGCCATAGAGAAAAATTGCATAAAAGTTCTTACTTTTTTCTTGTTTTAATGCTGGGATTGTGAGTATTTCATATTTATTTGCTTGATTTTTCTATATTTTAGCGGTTCCTGGGAACTGCATTTTCTTCCTTTTCCGCGGTTCCTCCGTGGTTCCCTTCAGTTATTTTGAAGTAAAATAAACAGTGTCTTTGGTGTATTCGATGGTATTTTATTTTATTTAGTTAGCCATTTCTGTTTTTTAGTGGGAACCATTGTTTTTTTTTCATTTTTAACTTCTTTTTACCTCAGAAAGTCGTGGTTCTTTACCACAAGGGAACCGACTGCTAAGCTTTATAGTTCCAATTTGGGAACATTTCTTTCTGCCATTTCTGACAAACTGGCATGTCAGAAAGACCCAAGAAAAGGACTTGATCTACAAGTTTTGAAAATTATTTAAAGTGCCACAAAATTGTGGCTAAAGCAGACAGCCACGACTTCTGTTTACAGTGCTTAGGTTCAGACCACTATTGTGTTCTTTGCTCTAAATTTTGTTCAAAAACAATTAAAAAGAGAGCCAAGAGATTAGAGATTATGGCTTCTCAGTCTGCTTCCCCCTCTGCTAAAGCCTCTGAAGAGGTGTCCACTTCTCAGGTTAAATCAAAAGAAAAGTCCCTTAAGGACTCCTCTGAAAATAAGTCAGATAAGCACAATAACAATAACAGTGGTGACCAGCCAAAAAAGAGACAAGGGGAGCAGGTCACTGATTCAGTGCCTGCTAAAAAGAAGTTTAAAGAAAAACATTCCACTACCCCTTCCATGTCAAGGCAAGGGGAGACGTCAATGGCACAAAAACATAAAGAAAAAGAAAAACAAAAAGAAAGTCAGTCACTTAAAGAGAAAGTCTCTGACTTAGAAAAAGATTTACCCCCTGTTGAGGAACTGGCTAAGGCTTGGCACCTTTACCAAACTATACAGAGTATGAGCAATATATTCTCTGCCCCCTCTACTCCTGTACAACATAATGCTTCTGCCCCACATTTGGCACAGAATACTATCATGGGGCAGGAGATGGTGATAATGATGAATCAGAAGGCCAGCCCCTGGAACCTGATGTCTCTCCGGACCAGGAGTTTGGTACTTCACCAAATGACCAAGAGGATATTTCCTCTCTAGTTACTTTTCTACAGCACATGGTGGACTCCCTGGACCTACCTTCCCAGGAGACCACTGAGGATGATGAGGAGGATGAAGACTATAGAGAGATGAAGGGTCTTCCACCTCCAAAAGAGATAGTATTACCTATATACAGAGCCCCTACTTTTCTGCGGCACAGTGGGACCAAGTTCTGCGGTAAGATTACCATTTGCCGCAGAACTTCTACGGTGGTGGTTTGTAATTTCTGCTGAAGTTCTGTGGCACTAACAAACTACCACATCACAGTGACAGCTTATCATCCTGACTTCACTTTCATTGTAGTTTTTATAGCAGTCAGGATGGTGGAAAGCACAGTAACACTAGTTCAAAAAATAACAGACTTATAAAAAGAATTTTATGCCTAAAAAAGCAAAATAAATGTCTCCCCCTTAAGGTCCTAGCCTGTTGCATAAATGACATGTGCAGAGGGGATCTTATGTGATTAATAAGGTATATCTATATGCATGCTATCTATCCCACTAATGAGATTTCCACTGTCTATCACTTATATATTTGTATGTGCTTTCTACACCACTCATGAGGTTCCCACTGTGTATCACTTATATATTTATATGCAGTCTATAACATACATACAAATGTGTGTGTGTGTGTGGTGAGAGAGACACAGATACTGTATATATGTGTGTGTGTGTGTATATATATATATATATATATATATTTTTTTAATTTCCATGAAATTGCATCCTCATTCATACAGGTCCCATTAGAAATGGAATAGAGGAGTTATTACAAAACTAATTTTTGATGTCAACCTGCTTTTCTTGACACACTGCGTAACACCATCAGGCCATGACATGCATGTGAACCGATTGTGAGATAGAGCTCTCCAGACCAGCACAATGTGTCCACCATGTGCTAGAACACTGCACCATACCTTCCCAGGCTCCAAGCAATGATGTGTTCCACCAATCCTTGTGCTGCCCAGCCAGCTTCCAGAGCTAATCTCTGAACCTGAGCTGCCGGCACGAAAACACAGCATGCTACCCTCTGGCCCAACAGCTGTCCCTGCACACAACGATTCTCCATAACTTTTAGGAGATTCTATCAACCAATGACAATATGTAATCAATAACTCTGGCAAAAATGCGTACAGTGCAATTATTTATTTAACAGGTCTATTCTTTCAACAGGTCTACACATTATTATATTCCACTTTTCTGGGCATAATTACTTTATTTTCTTAAAAATGACAGTTAAATTAATTTTACCAGTTATTCATTTCAGATGGCATCTATATACCTTAAAGGCACAAATAGGTTTGTACAAAGCGAGGTATGGACTTAACAGGTCTGTGCTATTGACAAGGTTTTGTTTAAGTTGGCCCTAGTGCAATAATGTAAGACTGAAAATTGTATTAGGCTGTAGTGCAGGTTGAGCAAATATCACCATGCCTGATGTGCAGTGCCACCGTCTCTGGCAGTGGGAGCTGTGGTAGATAAGTGACTGCTCATTTCTGTTGCAGATTGCAGTCATTTCATTAGCTAATGTATGATGTTATAGCAATGATAACATCACATTCTGAGCACATAGGGGGTTTAGGATATAAAAAGAGGGGAAAAGAACCAGATTCTATGGAAAAACAGAAATATTAATAAAAAATCAACAAAAAGAGCGAATTCTGCGGCACCACAGAACTTCTGCGGTAGATTGCAAGTTCTGCACAAAATTCTGCGGCCGCAGAATTCTAGGGGCCTTGCCTATTTATAAATCTTTGAGAAAAACTATTATGAAGCTACTGCAGACCCCTACCTCTCTCCCTGGAGTGGACAAAGAAACTGACAGAAAACATTAGCTGGCAAGACAGGATGCTGATTCTGTCTGCGCATCCAAGTCATGAGGGGGTAGTGCAGGCTGCGGCTTGTGGTAAAGCTGAAGTCCCGCTTTCCTCCCAGCCTCCAGAGAAAGAGTTCAGAAAACTGGACTCTATGGCAAAAAAATCCTATATCACAGCTTCTCTTCGTTTGTGCCTGCCCACTTACTTGGCATATTCTGTCAAATATCAGAAGGCCTTGTGGAGTTCTGTTCTGGCCATTTTGAACCAGAAATCTGGCAACATGGTACAGGACATCGCTGAAACCATAAGATTTGGACTGGAGGCTACTAAGTTCCAGTTCCATATGGCTGTGGAAAATAATGATGCAGCTACAAGGGTCATGGCTGAAGCTGTCTTGCTCAGATGCCTGCCCTGGTTAAGAACTACAAACTTATCACATGACACCCAGTCCAAAGCAATGGACTTTCCCTGTGATAATAATTCCCTTTTTGGGGACCAGACTGAAGCATATATGAAAAAGGTGGAAGAGCATAAGACCACCTACGAGAGCAATGCTGCTGAATAAAAAGTATCTACTTCACAAAGGCCCAATATAGAGGAAAGAGCCAGGGGTTTCTATCCTAGGCATTTTTCTCTATGCCAATGCCCATGGATTACTCTCAAACAAGAGTTTTTTTCAGAGGAAGGGGCAGGAGAGGTCAGAGAAGAGCTGCCACCACTCCTGCACCTTCTACCCAGTCTAAGCCCTAACTTCAACAACTAGGTCACTTCCCTTCCCTTCCCCAGTAGGGGGCAGGCTTTCCCACTACCTCCAAAATTGGGACCACATTATCACAGACAAGTGGGTCCTGGAGGTTGTGGAAAAGGGCCTATCCCTTCAGTTCAAAAAATGTCCACCCCTCGGGGGTCCCTTGTCATCAAAACCCCTAACTCCAATAGAAAGACTCCTATTGGAGCTGACGGTAAAGAATTTACTATCAGCAAGAGTAGTTGAGAGAGTTCCCCTTCCCAGATGGGAAAAGGCCTCTACACCAGATACTTCTTCACAGAAAAGAAAAATGGGAAGTGGTGACTTATTCTCGACCTCAGGTACCTAAACAGGCATTTACTGAAACCAAAATTCAAAATGGTCACTCTCACAATGTTGATTCACTCTCTACAGCAGGGAGACTGGCTAGCCTCCCTGAACCTCAAGGACACCTTTTTCCACATCCCAATAAGGCAGTCCCATAGAAAGTTTCTAAGGTTCAGACTGCCATCAGGAAACTATCAGTTTGCAGCCATGCCATTCGGCCTAACATCAGCCCCAAGAGTGTTCACCAAGTGCCTAGCTGTTGTGGCAGCTTACCTCAAGAAACAGGGCATGGCAGTCTGCCCATACTTGGATGACTGGCTTCTAGTGGGCAAGTCCCCTCATCAAGTCAGAGAGGCTCTCAGTTTCACAAAACAAACTCTGCAGTCTCTGGGTTTTCTCATCAACGAAAAGAAATCCCACTTGGATCCAACACAGCTCTTCACCTTCATAGGAGCAGAACTGAATACACAGCAGAGCAAGGCTTTTCTTCCAGCAGGCAGGGTTCAAAATCTCCTGCCAGTGGTAAACATCTTTGTCCTGGGCCAGCCCAGGCCAGCCAGACATTTTCTAAAGCTTCTGAGACACATGGCTTCCATGACAGCTGTTGTCCCAGATCTCAGATTCCAAATGAAGGACATACAGTACCACCTACAGGAACACAGGTCCCAGAAAAAACATTTCTTGTCCAGGCTAGTTCCAGTCACAAAAACCTTGCTCCAAGCTCTGGACTGGTGGAAGGACATGGCTAACTTTTGGATGGGAATCCTCTTCTAGCTTTCTATTCCCACAAAGACCATTACTACAGATGCCTCCCTTCTGGGATAGGGTGCTCATCTAGACAATCACTCTATAAGTGGCACTTGGACTCCCAAGCAATCTGCAAGCCACATCAAACTGCTGGAGCTCAGAGCCATTTACCTTGTCCTAAAGACCTTTGCCCCTATCAGGTAAAAGGTCAATCAGTGCAAATCAGGACAGACAACACCACTGCTATGTTTTACATAAACAAGCAGGGTGGCACAAGGTTGACTGTGCCTTGCACAGAGGCAATGAAAATCTGGTCTCTGGTTTACTCTCTTGATGTAAGCCTCTCAGCCATACACCTCCCAGGCAAGGACAATACCCTGGCGGATGCATTGAGCTGCATCAGCCAAGGGCACAGTGAATGGACTCTGAACAAACAGGTCCTTGCCACAGTATTCAGAAGGTGGGGCACACCAGAAATAGATATGTTTGCCTCTCACCTCAGCCATTAACTTCCTCTGTACTGCTGCAGGCCCCCAGCACTAAGGACTCTTCCAGCAGATGCCTTAACTCTGGACTGAACAGACAAGTTTCTTCATGCCTTCCCTCCATTTCCTCTGATTCATAGAATGTTGCTGAAGCTGAGGGCCCAATCAGCAACAATGATCTTGATGGCACCGGATTGGCCAAGGCAATCTTTGTATCCTCTCCTAGTAGCCCTGTCACACAACAAACCCATTCGTATTCCCCTCAGTCACTCTCTCTCCTGACTCTACAACAGCTAGAAGTGACCTTTCCAAATCTGCAATCTCTTTACCTCAAAGCTTGGCTCTAGGAGTTAGAGTACCCAGAAACTCAGTATTAAGAACATGTCCTTAAAATCCTGAGGATGGTCAAAAAACCTAGTGCAAAGAAAACCTGTGCAGCTAAGAGGAAAAGATTTTCTGTCTGGTGCAAGAGGAAGCATATAAATCCTCTCAAAGCCTCAGTCCCCGGTCTTTTAGATTATTTGGTTCACTTACAGGCCTCGGGTCTAAAGGCCTCATCCTTTAAACTTCACCTGGCTGCAATTTCTGCTTACTTGTCCATAGGTAAGGAGAAATCGATTATTTCATTACCTGTCTTCAAAAAATTCTTTAAAGGCTTCCTCCATTTTCAGCCCACAATTAGGGAACCTGTTCCCCCTTGGGATCTAAACCTTTGAGATTTTAATAAATCAAGGCGACCCTCTTAGCTGAGTAGTTGCCTTGATTTATTAAAATTGTAAAGATAAACAGTAATAAAATGTATGAGAAAATCGCTCCCATTAAAGTCAATGGAGTGCTTACACGCAGCCTTTGTTTTCTTACATCACAAAACGAGGCTGCATGTGCCGACGTGGTGGCATGGCTGTACAATAAGGAAGCGGCTCCATTTTTTCCTTTCTGTGCCGAATACAAAATTACGAGGGTTATAACTTATTAACAAGGAGGATTTAAATGCAATCATTTATATGAATCAGCTCTGGGCCAGGTAATCTATCAAAAATGTTTGTGGGGGTGGCAACTAAATACCTGCTCTTTAAGATGGGCATGTTCCCATTCTAGCTTCGAAAAAATTCTGGTGCCCTCTGAGCAAGCTCCACTCAACACACCCTCTAACTTTCTTCTGATTGGCTAATTAATTTTATTCATTATCATAAACTCCAACTCTGAGGCAGTTCAACCTAGCCAGCTTACTGCATACTGTTACTGATGCTAAAGGACACCTTGAAAGAAACAATATTACTACAATGAGTAATTTTTCTTATTTGCCCTTGCTTCCTGTAATATAAATGATTATACTGCTTCATAATTATGTTAACATATTTAAGCATTTGATTTTGTTTGTACTGTCAATTTGACACTGTAACACTATAACAGAAACTACAATATGTAGAAAAGAAACATAAGTATGTTTTATTTATTTATTTAGTTTTTGTTGGCCAGGTAAGTGCACTAGACAAATTCTGCCTATTTTCAGGCATGACCCGGGGAAGGGGATACAGATGAATGCCAGCTGATTTTGAACCAGGTTAAGCTGTTGGTGGTATTTATTTTAGTGAATGGGGGAAATTTGACCAGGGCACTGGGGAAATTCCCCTACTCTTTTTGAGAAGTGCCATGGGATCTTTAACATCCACCTGAACTACCACCAGAACAGGCAGATGGGACCTCGGTTTAACGTCTCATCTGAAAGACGTGCACATAATGGTCTGTGGAGAAATTGCTAATGACTGAAAATGAGAACGTATTAAGATTGCAAGGCCGGCCATCAGCACACTTGACTGACTGCATTTTCAAATGCAACATGAACCATATTACCAGAAATACTTAAACATGTAAAGCTGGACTTGACAATAATGAAATGTTGAGGCAAAACAAATAAAGAAAATAAAGCATTGTTATAAAAAACTTTCGGAAAGAAAATATAGAAAAGGCAACAGTGAAAAAGCATACGGAAGAAAGTGGAATTAAAGGTACAGCATACAACAGTGTGTTAGGACTGCAGTATTTTAAACCAAATGCTTAAATATGTTAACATAATTATGAAGCAGTATAATCATTTATATTACAGGAAGTAATGGCAAATAAGTGTATTTTCCTGCATAACAGATGAAGCTATGAATAACTGAATCGTGGCTCACAAGGTATAAAAATGTAACTATTGAAAATGTAAATATTAACAAACAGAATGTCCTAAAAACATGAAAGGTCTATTTACATGAATAAGGAACAAAATAACAGTGAGACTTTGTACACATATTTTTACAAAAGGAATATACAGAATTGTGGAAAAAGACCATATCTGAACGCATGAATGAGCAGTTGAAAAGAGAAGGCAGTACTTTGTACTGAATAAGAAAATTAAGCTGGCTGATATATATGTGGTAGATTTATATATATATGGTTAAGCCTATTCTAGCGATGAGATGAAATGTAATGTTTGAAATAAAAAGGACATACATCTGTTTATTTTTTTATTTAGTTTTGTTGACTGGAAAAGGAGACCTAGACAATTCTGCCTTTTCAGCCTTGTCCCGGGGAGGGTGATACAGGTGGATGCCAACTAACATTGAACCAGATTAAGCTATTGGTGGTATTTATTTTAGTGAATGGGGGAAATTTGGCCAGGACACCAGGGAAATTCCCCTGCTCTTTTTGAGAAGTGCCATGGGATCTTTAACATCCACCTGAACAGGCAGATGGGACCTCAGCTTAATATCTCATCCGAAAGACAGCACCTCAGGAGTGCAGCACCCCTTCATGCTGCACCACAGTGTCAGTATTGGGATTTAACTCAAGTGCCTGGTGTGGGGATAGTACCCACAGCCTTCTGATCTTATGGCTTTAGAGGTGAGTGTGCAATCTGCTGAGCCACTGACACTGCATCTGCACAGTATGCAAACTGTAATTATACTAGCAGTAAAGAATTGGTTCTTTATATAATAACATTTATTAAGAAGTACTAATGAATGTATACTAAAACATATTTAATTTCATGTACTAGTTCTCCAGATGAAGCCAATCCAGCAAAATTTTGGGGCTAACTAATTTTGAAAAGAAAATAAAGAACTTTAATTATAAAGACTACAATTGGTGTCAAGTGCCATTTTTTGGAACTGGAGCGGCAACTTGCCTTCTGATTGTGAATTTCTGGATACAGGCAAGCTCCACCAGAAATAACAAGAAAAAAGAAAAGTGATTATCCTTGGGCACCCCCCTTCTCTTGATGAATAATTGTTAAATCAGAAAAAAAAATAATTGCAAGTCACCTGGATTATGTTGTATTAAGTCTATGATAGTCACAGAGCTCAGAACTGCATCCTTATAATTTTCTGTAGCGTAACAACCCTCCTTGAACTTGGACTCTCACAAAAATCACCTGGAAGCATAACAGCAAATTTCTTACCTACTCTGGGAGCAGAGTGCTGTAAAATCACTGTGCAGCCCAAATCACTGTTAGCCTTCTGTAAAATGAACAAGCTGTGTGATGCATTCGGTCAAGCACACTGAATCCACAGCTCTGCCCTGATTAAATTACTATTCATAGAGTGGGTGAGATATTTGCCATTGTGGTTCCAGGTGATTTTTTGAAAAGGGTCCTAAAGATGAGTATGCTACATGACACAATCCCAAAAGAATGGATGAAACAGCCAGGTTCAAAGAATGATAAATAACTTCATTTGGGCTGGCAAAAAACGCCAGAAGCAAACTGCAGAGATTAACAAGGACTGTTGAAAATGGTGGCCTCAAAGTCCCATATATATCAATCTACAATGGGGGCGTGGGGGGGCGTGGCGTAGGAGGTTACCCCGCTTTATCACGCTGCAACTAACTGTCATTTCTAGCAGAACTCGATGGCATTGGGATGGAGCAAAAATAAACAAGCTAAGCTGCATTTCAACACCACTGAGCAGCCCAAGGAGCAATGTTGTGGCCTGGAAGACACTTTTGATTCGCGCGACATACCAATGGCGCAGGAAGGTCCTTCAGAATTTGAGCGATCTCTGGCCATGGTTCCTGTGACTCTAGCCCTCATAGAACATGATATGAAGGTGGGATTTGCAAATATAACCTCGCAGATCTCCCACCTTCAATCGGTAGTGACTGGGTTATCAGAGACATCAGCAGCCCACATTACCCAGATTGCAGAGCTGGAGCAGTGCGTGGGGCTATTGGAGGACTCCCTTACAGAAACCACGAGGGAGAAACTGGCACTCAAGAAAATGCTGGAGGAGCTTTCAGAGAGGGTGGACGATCAAGAAAATACGTTGCGTCACTCCAACTTGAGAATAACTGGCCTCCCCGAGGGGTCTGAGGGGCATGACCCAGAGAGATCATTGCACGCTTGACTAGTGGAGTGCTTAAATCTCCCTCCAAACCTAACAGATTGTAAAGTTGAATGGGCACATAGGATAGGCCCTAAACCCCCTGCGGGCTCGTGGCCAAGGCATTATTTAATTAAATATCTCCACTATACGGATAAAGAGGCCATCCTGAAAAGGGCAAAGGAGAAGGACCTGATTGCTGTAGGCAACAGTAAAGTTTGAGTACCAAGACTACTACAGGAAGCTTCAGCAGAAGAGGCAAAAGTTTAATGACATCAAGAGCAGGTTACACTGCATGGGCTGGGCCTTTGCTTTCCTCTATCCAGCCAAACTGAAAATTGATAGGCCCGGCAGCACTCCTTGTGTTTTTCACCTGCCCCTGAGAATCAATGAAATGGGTAGATGAAGTGGCCAGGAATGAGGGTAGAGTGAATTCGCCTCAGCACCAGGTGCCAGAGGAACGTTGAACATACAGGTACTGCTTTATTTGTTTGGTTAGCCCCACATATTGCCATCTTTTAGCTGTGGGGGAGTGGGACTGAGCTGCTATACTGTTGTGAACTGCTCTTTCTGTTTAGTAAGGCCCCCGGCTGACCCAGGCATGGATGGGAGCCCCAGGCCGACCCCCACAGTCTACTTGATCTGGTGCTCCACATGTTTGTGGGGGATTGATGAGCTGCACATCTTCTGCTTATCCCTTGGTGTGCTGTACTGGCTCTTCCTGATTTTAAAGGTTTGAATCTTTAACGGGCCCAGGAGTTCACTGGCTGGCTGTCCCCTGACCTTATCTGGGGATCAGGGTACCATCGGGGGTAGCCGTAACTTCTGCCTTGGGCTGTGGACCTCAGATCGGACCCCAGGGTGTTAGTATGTGGAGCGCCACGGGAAGGTGCAGTATATTGCTGATTTGGTGCATCGGGGGTAGCTTCCATTTTTGTTCCCCTCTGGATTTAATTTAAGGGTCTCAGAACTGATTGTTGAAGGCCTAGACTGCCAGGCTCCCTTAGGCATATGTGCATAGTGTTTTTTTTTATGTTGCCAGGGAGTGGACCCCTTTTACTGGGAGTCACAGCTCTGAGACAAGCACTTATGTCTGCTCGTCGTTTGTTGGCTTGCCCTTGACCTGGTCTGGGGATCAGGGTACTGATGGGGGTAGCCACAAACACATCTGTACTGCTTGGTTGCTGTACTGCCTCATGGGACTGCTGTTTCCTCCTATGCAGCACTCGGACACCTCCATGATATTGCTACTGTATTGGACAAGGCTTGGGGGAGGGGTTTCGAGGTTGGTAGCGCGGACCATATCTACACTGCCCGTTGGCAGCATATTAATGCGGTATGTTTGTTGATTGTTTACTGATCTTGCTGTTGGGGGTACTCCTATGTATTGGTTACTGGTATTCAAGGAGCGCTATACAAAAACAGTAGTTATTAAAATGCTCGCTATTAGTTTGCAGGAGATTCTGGGTAGGACTGGTTATGGTACTTTGGTGGGGGAGACTTTTACTTTTAGGGTTAGAGCTAATTTGGGGTTTGGTTCATCAAGGAGAGGCGAAGAACCACTGGACGGAGGAAAGGGTGGGGGGTAGGGGGATGCTGGGGGGGTGTGTGGGGTATTGTCTTTCTGGGAGACTGACCATTTTGCTGTGTGGGTCTGTTTCCCGGTTGGGAACTCCTGGGCAAATTTCTTGGGGTTTATGGGTATGATCGTTAAGCAGGATTGGGGGGATTAGGATAGTTAAATTTAAAAGTGTACATGGAAAAGAAGAGGGACTGGCTAGTTGGATGACTGGCAGGGCTGAATGTATGAGAGGCATTCAGGAGCTCCTGCTGAGAGTACTGTAGAGTTTAAATAAATTCCAATCATGGCGAGTACCTTAAGAGTGGCAACCTGGAACATTAATGGGTTGAAATCTGTGGCTAAACACAGGAGGTTTACCACTGAGATGAAGCGAGCCAGATGGCAGGTTGTCTTGGTCCAAGAGACCCATATGTCTAGGGAGGAGGTGCTTAGGATGGAAACGTCTCTGGGTGGGATCTGGATCTCTGCCACTTTTTCGTCTACAGCTCGGGGCGCAGCAGTATGGCTGCCCCAGGGGTCACCAAGCAACAGTATTGGACAGGCGGGTGGACCAGGCCAGCAGATATGCCCTTGCCAGGGTTGAGATCCTTGGGCATGGAATAATCAACCTGTGCTCAGTGTGTGCCCCTAATATTGAGGACCCTCAGTTCTTTCAGATGCTCACCTTGGAACTTGTTTCATAGCCTGGAACATGGGTCCTGGGGAGGATTTTAACTGTGTGCGGGATGTGACCCTGGATAGCTCTAGCAAAAACCCTATTCCTGTCTTTAAAAATCTTAGGGCTTTGGGGGTGTTGGAGGAGGAGGTGGGCCTGGTTGATGCATGGTGGCACCTGTTTCCGTCTGAGAGATATTAAAGTTTTTACTGTCATGCACATAGACCGTATGCCAGACTGGACTGTATCTTGATTAGTCCCACACTCTTGCCTGCCTTGAAGGGAGCAGTTGTACTCCCCCGTCCTCCTGTCAGATCATGCCCCACTGACCGTTGAGTTGTCTCTTCTGGGTGGATGCCCTAGGAGTAGGCTCTGGAGGCTGGATCCACTGTTGCTGAGGGACCAGAAATATGTGAAATTCATGGAGGAGAGTATCCAGGAGTTTCTGTCTTTCAGTGGAAGGGGGGATACCTCTCATATGACTAGATGGGAGGCATTGAAAGCCTGCATTCGAGGCTAATCTATCTCCTTTGCGGTACACAAGGCCCGCGCCTTTGACAGGGAGATGGAGGCACTTAGGTCTAAAATAACGGCATATGAACAGGCCCACAAGGTGAATCCTACCCAGGCCCTATACCATATAGTACAGAAGTTAAAATGGCGGTACAATGCCATTAGTGGTGCACAGATGGAGAGGGCTATTTTATTATTTCAGACAGGCCCATACTTTGAGGGTGACCATGTGGGGAAATTGATGGCCTAGCATCTTCGTAGGTGGGAGGGAGAGAGGGCGGTGCACCAGATTCATAGCTCGGCCGGGCTTGTGGTGGAGGACCCAGAGGAGCTGGGAGTAGCTTTCAGGGACTTTTACAAAGGGCTATACACCTCTGAGGTATCCTCTCCACTGGGAAAAATAAACTTCTTCCTGGATGGGGCCCCCAAGAGCTCCCTTAGTGATGAGCAGGTGGATAATCTAGAATCCCCACTTTCCAGAGAAGAGGTCAGCGGGGCTATTAGGGCCTGGGGGGAGGCACCAGGGCCCGACGGCATCCCTACAGACTTCCTTAAACGTTTTCATGACTTGTTGATTGACCCCCTTAGGGATATGTTGCTGGAGAGTCTAGCTGCTGGTGAGCTGCCCCCCCCCCATCCAGTCCACCATTATAACAGTTCTCCCAAAGTCAGGCAAGTATCCAGCTTGGTGTGCCTCCTATAGTCCTATCTCCCTCTTAATGGCTGATTATAAAGTATTTGCTAAAGCCCTGGCCTCCAGGTTGGACCCTATGCTGCCAAATCTTATACACCCAGATCAGACTGGATTTGTTAAAGGTAGACAAGGCAAACACAATATTTGGAGGGCCCTAAATGTTATTAATCATTGGGGGAAAAACATCAAAAAATATGGGGCAGCTGTCCTGGCACTTGATGCAGAGAAAGCCTTTGACCAGGTGGAGTGGTGGTATCTTTTTGCCACTCTGGGGAAGCTTGGGTTTGGCCCTCAGTTTATCTTCTGGATGAGAACCCTTTACACCAACCCTTCTGCTCAGGTGACAGTCAATGGGCACCTGTCTCCCAGCTTCGCGTTGAGCCGGGACACTAGGCAGGGCTGTCCTTTGTCCCCCTTATTGCACATTATGTCATTAGAACCTTTGGCAGGTGTTATCCAGGCTAGGGCAGATATAGGGGGATTTTTGGGAGGTGTGCGAGAACATAAGCTTGCGATGTATGCCGATGACCTCCTCCTGTACTTATGGAGGTCATCCAAGGACTTGCCGAGGGTACATGAAGTCCTGTAGGAGTATGGCTCCTTGTCAGGACACAAGGTAAATTGGTCCAAAAGTGAGCTCCTGCCAATTAGTATTTTGGATAGACAATCCCTAATACATAATTTGAATGGCCTGCAGCTGGTTTCAAAGCTTAAATATGTGGGGAATTTACATCTCTAGTAAAGTGGGTGCCCTTTATGCTTTGAACTTTAAATCAATGTTCAGGAGGGTCTCTGAGGACTATGGCAGGTGGACCACCCTGCCTCTGTCTCTCATGGATAGGGTGGGAGTGATAAAGATGATGGTTCTACCCAGATTCCTCTACTTGTATCAGTATCTCCTGATACAGGTGCCTAAGATTCACTTTAAGAAGGTTGATGCTATAATACACAGGTTTCTATGGTGAGGTAAATCAGCCAGGGTGAGTAGGACACTACTCCAGCTGCTGCAGAAGTGGGGACGGGGGATTGGGTCTCCCAGATTTTCAGTAGTACTATTTGGCGGCCCAGCTGGCTGCTATTTCCCCAGGGTTGGAACATGATGAGTTGGGATGGCTAGAGATGGCAGAGGTGAGCAGTGAGAAGAGTTCCAAGGAGGGGCTGCAGGCTGAGGTACTATGGACTGGAGAGGAGCCTGAACATCCCAACCCTTTTTTGTCAGCTCCCATCAGGACATGGCATACAGTGCATGGTATTTGGTAGGCAACCGGCCCCAACCAGGCAGGCCTTGATTTTGGAAGCCATAAAACCTAAGGGCTCCCACACTGTGGCTATGGTACAAAGGCTGAATAACTGGCAACGCAGGGTCCTGAGGTGGGTAGGTCAGCTTTACAAGGGAGACCTTCTGGTGAGCTTCAATTGCTTGTGCACCAAATGGAATACTCCTAGAGGAGAATTATCTACCTTAGACTAAGGAACTCTTTTGGAATTACGCTGGGTCCAGGAGACGGGTGGGCCCCACTTTCACCATTGCAGGAGGGCCTTTTCACCCCCAACCAGGCATACGAAATTTGCCAGCAGATAAAGGCCTAGAGGTCTATCAAGTCTGCTCGAATGTACAGCTAGCACCCCTAATTCTGCAGCTGCCCCTCCCTTCCACCCTTCCCCTTCATTAACCCTCCCCCTTGTCCTGTCCCATCCTCGTTTGAAGCAGTCCACTGTTCTACTGCATACCACTTCAGCAGGTAACGCATTCCACCCAGCCACCACCCTCTCTGTAAAAAAGTGTCTCCTCATCTCCCTCCTGAACCTTCCTCGCTCCAGTCTCATATCATGGCTCCTGGTGGCCCTACCCTCCCTTACTTTGAATAGCCCCTCTGTACCAGTCTTGTTTATTCCTTTCATGTATTTAACGGTTTCAATCATGTCACCCGTCTCTCCTTTCCTCTCCTCCAGTGAGTAAATGTTCAACTCCTTCAACCTCCTCTCGTATGATAAGTCCCCCAGCCCCTTGATCATCTTTGTCGCTCTGCACTGCACCCCCTCCTGCAACTTAATGTCCCTCTTCAGATACGGACACCAGTACTGCACGCAGTACTCCAGGTGTGGTCTAACTAATGACCTATACAGTGGCAGAATCACCTCCTCCCTCCTTGAGGATATACCCCTTGCAATACAACCCAGCATTTTGTTGGCCTTTGCAGCTGCCTTCCTACATTATGCGGAGTTGTTCATTGACCCTGTAATGAGCACACCCAGATCCTTCTCCTCCTCTGTCTGGGCTAGCTGCACTCCCCCTAGCTGGTAACTCCTCCTTGGGATCTTCATCCCAAAATGCAGCACCTTGCACTTTTTGGCATTAAAGCCCAGTTGCCAGGCTGATGTCAACTTTTTATCACTCTCTTCGTGGTGGTGAATGGGAGGTGCTACAAAAAATTATCCTAAAATGGGAGGAGGATCTAGGGTATGAAGTTGATGCTAACCTGTGGAACCGTGCCTATAAGCATTTAGCCTCCTATTCCAGAAGTAATATGTTGCGACAAGTGCAGTTTAATTTTTTACACCAGGCTTACTTCATGCCTGTCATGCTGCATCAGATGGATTCCTCCAAATCAAATGAATGCCCTAAATGTCGTGGGACCACTGGGGACTTCATTCACCTGGCTCTTCTGTGCCCCAGGGTCACTCCCTTCTGGCATAAATTTCATGCAGTTATGTCACAGGTACTGGGCCTTGACCCTCCGGCCAGCCCTGTAGAGTTCCTGTTTGGGGCTGATCCAGGGTACATGGAGGCAGGGGGTCTGGGGCCCTCTGGTCCTTGGAACTGGTGAATGCTAGGAAGACTGTTGCACAGGCCTGGATGTCTTCCTCTTCCCCAGCCATTCAGCAGTGGGCCAATAATTTAAAAGCATGTATGTCAATTGAGACGGCACAATATTCAGCCTTGGGACAACAGAGGGTTTTCCTAGACTTGTGGGGCCCACTGGTGGTTGCCATAGAGGCAAATAAATTCCCATATTAGTAGGAGGCTGGCTGGCTTCCCCAGGGATACGTAATGCTCATTATTGGCTTTATCCACGGTGTGGGTGGGCACTGTTCACTGTCCACGGATCCTAATGGTGGTGTTATTCAAGTGCAGTTAGGCTGGTTTCTACCATCTGAGGTAGGCTTACAAGGTGTCTCTCCTTTTTGTCCTTATGTCTAGGTTATCTGGCTTATTGTTGGGCTGCTCCTCTGTACTGCACTTACCTGTGAACCTAAGTATGGTGTATTTAAGCAATAAGGCATGACAGGGTGTGGTATATCATGGGATATCATCACGCCTCGGGTGGTTGGGCACAAGGCCGCAGGCCGAGTGCGTCCAACGACCCTAGAAGTGACGATATCCCATGATATACCACACCCTGGAGTGACTTATTGCTATGAACCGAGTTTGAATTTTCATAAATAAAAAAAATAAAACAAACAGGTTTTTAAACATTTTATGAACAAGTTTTTCGGTGATGTAGGAGTACATTTTGAAAAAATAGTTCTCAGACAGAACAGAGCAAGGAGGCTGGTGGCGCCGGAACTTTTTTGAAGCCGTGATGATGTAGCCCGATATCATCATGGCTTCAAAGAGCTCTCTGCCAATCAGATTCCTCTAGTTACGCTCCTCATTTCGTAATGCATATTAACCCATTGTTACTCTATGATTTGATGTAATATGTATGCTGTGTACGTTAGACTGTCCTCCTCCCGTGTCTCAATAAAAACTATGTTGACAAAAAAAATCTACAACTATGCATTGCAGATGTGTAACGCGATGTGTTTTGTTATCAAATGGCTAATGCAACAGAATGAAAATATAACCAACATAAGGAATAAAGTATGGCCACTCATACACAACGAGCCTGTGTTTCTATTGAGGGGTTGAGATACCACTGTACAGACCTCGAGAGTGAAGCTCGAGAGGTCCATGCTGGTATCTTGACCCCGAGATGGAAACACAGGGCTAGTTGTGCATGGGCACCCATTTTTGTTTTGTTATAGTGTATGGTTAAAAAAATGCAGCTGACATGTCTTTTTTTTAAACTGTGGTTATCGTAATGCTGAGGTACAGTGGGCAGAAAAGTGAAACGAGGTAGCAGGAGTCAGTGCAAGGGAAATACAGTTGCAGTTAATGACAGAACGTGCACAATAAGGTTTTTAGAATGTGCACAATAACTTTAGAATGCGCACAACATAGAGAATACTGGATGGGCAACTATGCAGAACCAGTGTGTTCTGCCACAGAGGGATTCTGATTCCCTCTGACCTCGAGAGCGAAGCTCAAGAGGTCCATGGGAATCGGAACCCCGAGGTGGCAAAACACACTGGTTGTGCATAAGAATTGCTCATCCTGTATTTTTTATAGTGTATAGTACTGTGTGAAAAATGTGTTTTGTGAGTTATTTTGCTTTCAAAATGAAACTGACTCATGCAGTCTCTAGAGGTTTTAGAACGCTGTTCTACCACAGCAGGGTAGAACAGCATTCCATGATCTTGGAACTGTGGTAGAACAGCATTTTGAAAGGGATGGAATTCTATACAGAACAGCATTCCACTATACACTATAAGGTTTTTGAACTGCTTGAATTCTCTGCACAATAAGCCCTAATCATACACTATCTATCGTGTGTGTGTGTGTGTGTGTGTGTGTGTGTGTGTATATATATATATATATATATATATATATATATATATATATGCCTAGCTGGGTAGAAATAGAAAGAGACATCTGCAGAACAGCTAATCTGGAAATAGGATCCCTAATTCACAGCACCTTACCCCCAACACTAAAAAAATGGGACCGGATATTCAGACTGCGCCGGGCAGTGGTGCAAGCCTGGGCACAGCACAACTGGGCTGCGCCGGGGCCAAGACCAGGTGACATTCAACGGTGATGTACCATGGCACAGCACCGTTGAATATGGCATGGGTGGCACACATACTGTGCATGGCACAGTGGCACTGTGCCAGCGCAAGCCACAGAGGGGGAGCAGGGGGATGTGCCAGCGCAAGTGCCATTGCACTAGGCGCATCACCCGTGATATTCAGCTAGGGGCATGAAAATGAGGCCATAATCTATGCAAGGTGCAAATAGGGCCAGTTGCTTGTTATTATGACCCCATTTGCATGCGATGTGCCGGGCGTCCTGGCAAATTGTGCCTGCGCCCTGCCAAGCTGCTGTCGACAGGGGTTTGCTCCCTGGTGGGCTATTGCAGCCCCCCTCCCATATGCCCGATCGCGGGTAGTCCTCGGCATATTAAAAAGCCTATGCCCGATCGTGGGCTGTAGAGTCCTGTAATAGATCCCTGCTGGACTAGTGGACCCCCCCCCGGATGCCTGATCGCAGGCTGTAGTGTAATGAAATAGATTCTGGTGGTCTAGTGGAACCCACCCTGAAAGGCCGATCACGGGCCATAGTAAAAACTGATGTCTACCTGGTGGTCCAGTGGTACCCCCCCACCCACAGAGGCTCCTAGCCACCCAGCACCCCCCAGTCATCGAGGCGGGTGGCAGCACCCCGCCCCGCATACCGCCTGTCTGCTCACTGAATGAGAAGCACAGTATGATCTGTACACCCATTGGGCTAGAGTGTGGACCAATGGGCATGCAGACCATACTGTACTACACAGGTCCAGATCTGTGAATGAACGCGTTTATGGGGGGGCACTGGACATCCGGGGGGGGGCCGGGTGCTTGTGGACAGCTTGTGGATGGTGTTCCTGCTGGGTGGGTGGCCACCCACAGCTAGTGGCTGTTGTGTTGTGCCTTGCAATACAGCTGCCCACCTGTGGGTGGCCAGCTTATGAGCCTCTATTTTATGGCTCAACTTTGAGCACCTGTGTGCGGTGCATGTAGGGGTTGCACCAGCATATGCGCTGCACATCCCGGGCTGAATATCGGGATGTGCCACATATACATGGGCATGCCCCCTGCATCTGTGCCGCATAGGATTACATTGCACCCCAGCGCAGCGGGATCTGTACTGTGCCGGGCAGCCTTTTCAATATCCCCCAGGGCGCAATGCGGGGTTGTGCCAGGTGCAACCCCTTTGAATAACCTGGCCATGGTGTCTACACTATGCTCATGAAATGTTCTGCAAGATCGTGAAAGAAGCCGGTTCTACATATAAATATAAATGAGACCAGCCCTTATAGGGGCAATAACAACCTGAAAATAAATAACAAAGCATTGAAAAAAGAAAATTGGAAGGAACAGGGGATCAAGATGGTTGCACAACTAGTAATGAGAGCAAGATTCATCCCATTCAGGGAACTACAAAATTATTTTGACCTCTTGGCCCGGTGGCGCTGAAGGTTGAGGCGCTGAACGACACACCTTGCACCATACCGTTGACCCGGGTTCGGGAACGAGCCTGGGCCATCGGAGTCAGCAGGGGAAGGAAAGGACTGAGCGTCCAGAGGACAGCTCGCCTTTCCCGTGAGGGAGGGGGGTACACACTTGGTGCCTGACTGGCCTCTGGTGGAAGAAGGAGGCATAGCTAGCGTATGAGGTGCAAAGAGAAGGTTGGGAGTGGATGACTTCGGCGGAGATGCCTTGATGTTGGGGCACGCACCACTCCCATAGAAAAATGGGAAAAATCACCCGCAGTGCTCCCGGTAGACGGAGCACCAGGCCCCAATCCCCATTGCCCCTGCCTGACCCGGTACCAGCATCCCGATGAAAACAAGAAGGACTTCGGGGGTGCCCCTACCCCATGCCCGCCTGGGGGATACAGCCATGGCTACATGGAGGATGGACTGCTCTGGGCTTCAGGTAAGAGGGCAGCGACTAGAAGGCCATAGGTGTCTCCCAAAGAATGGGAACGCTGCGGGTAAAGAGAAACTTAACAGAAACCACAGACCCATGAATGTTTCACAGGCTCTTACAAACTACTTGACTAGTGGACATTAGACAGTGAAGAACCACGCAAAAATCCAAATTAATACTTGAGTTTAGCTGCATCTTCAGTTCAGTCTGAACAAACATATCGCTGCTGAAACAGGGTGCATCATCCTACCTCACTGAAGTCTGCTTGCACACTTACTGAACTTCTACTTCCTGTGCTCCCCACTGATATATGTAGAGTTCCCCTTAATGATTCCCTGTTGCAACAACATGTAAGCATTAAGGCATTAGAAAGGAGGCATTTGCAAAGAATTAATGTATGGTTGGGGTGCACGAGGCTGAAGGCCGAGTGCTCTGACCACCCAACCATGCATTAATTCCCTTGTAAGTGCCTCCTTTCAAGTGCCTTAATGCACTTGTAACATGGATGCATGAACAGGTTATAATGGTGGTGATAGTTTTACACCTGTAAGAGAAATACAAGGACGCACGTGTCACAATTATAGTGTGTGTTTATTTGAAAACATCTTCTTAAGAGGATTACAAATGTTATTTTTTACCCAACACTTTTTAACATATCTACTAATAAACTTTCATTTTTTTTATACTGTAGTTTGATTGTTGTGGATTTTTATTACCTTCTCTTGGTTCTTTACACTTTTCTACACTGCACAACATTTTTTTTTACTTTGTTTTATCAACTGTTTACATGGCTGTCTACTATGCATTCTGGGCTCTCTTAGTAACTTACATTTTGTAAATGATCACTCACTGTATACTGCTAATGATTATGGCATAATCAACAGTAACATAACATTTTTAATTCGTACTTGCTATTTGACTACAATGATATGCCTGTCATTTACGTTTCTGCTAGGATATCTGACCACTTCTTGTCCTGTCCCCTGTCTTGCATCTCAGTTTCTTCCTCTGGGGCACTGCATACAGCGAGGATCAATTCCTCCCTGTCATGGTAGGGCTTCAGCATGTTAACATGATACACCTTTCACCTGCATCTCCTGTCCGGTAGCTCTATCATGTAATTGACATTACTAACCTTTTGGACAATGGAGAATGGCCCTTCCCATGCTGCCTGTAATTTATTCTGTTGGACAGGGATGAGTGCCATCACTCGCTGTCCCACCTCATATTCTCTGGCTCGGGCCCCACGGTCATACCAGACAGTGGCCAAGTGCTCCTGAGCAAGCCCCATGAGCTCCTTAAGGTGGGTCCTGAAGTTCAGGACTTACTCCACAACAGACTCCCCTTGGGAGGCACGGTCACCCTCCCATTTATCCCGAATCAAATCTAGGGGCCCCCGTACCCTATGACCAAACAGGAGCTTGGAAGGTGAGAACACTGTGGACTCCTGTGGAACTTCCCTGTATGCAAATAGGAGATGAGGCAAATATGTGTCCCAGTCCCTCTTATGCTGGTCTGCAAAAGTCCTTAGCATGGTCTTAAGGGTCGAATTAAATCGCTCCACTAGACCATTAGCTTGGGGATGGTATGGGAAGGTTTTGAGCTGCTTTACCCCACACTTCTCACACAAACTACTCATTAACCCTGACATGAAATTGGCACCCCGATCTGACAGTATTTCCTGGGAAAAGCCCACCCGGCTAAATATTCCCAACAGTGCATCTGCCACTGGTTCCACCTCAGAGGATGATAGGGCCACTGCCTCTGGGAATCTTGTGGCATAGTTGACTACCACCAGGATATACTATTTGCCAGTGTGACTTGGGGTGCTCAGTGGCCCCACTATGTCCACAGCTACCCTCTTGAAGGGTTCATTGATAATGGGCAGGGGCATCAAAGCTGCCTTGGCCTTGTACCCCATTTCCCCCACCCGCTGGCACTGTGGACAAGTCCTGCAATAATTTGCCACATCCTTGCCAATACCAGGCCAGAAGAAATAGTTGGTCAGCCACTTTTTCGTACACCTCACCCCAAGTGGCCTGAAAATGGGATATCATAAGCAAGGGCCGGAAGCTGCTGATGGTGAACCTTAGGGACTGCCAGCTGCTGGAGCACCTCACCATCTCGCCCTTCCTCTGTTGTACATTCGCTGTACAGCAGCCCATTGTCCCAGTAAAAGGACTCTTTACCCCCTGAGGACCCTCAGCCCTATTAGCTATTTCCCTCAATTTTTGCAAGGTAGGGTCAGTTCGCTGCACAGTGCTCAGCTGCCCTCGTCTGACCCTTCCCAGTGCCCTTTCAGAAGGAAGTCCTGTGGGCTCCTCTATTTGTGACTGGGGTTCTGGACTGCTGCTTCTAGCCAGCCCCTCCTCAGTGCTAGCCACTTCCTCAGCTGCTGAGGGAGGGGCTGAACCACCTTGAGTCACCCACTCTTCCCCCTTGCATTGCAACACACACACACCAGTTTTTTCATGTGGTCAAAATCATTCCCCACAATCACACTTACGGGGAGGTCCTCTATGATCCCCACCTCCTTTTCTCCATGGCCCCCCTCCCAGCTCAGGAAGATTCTAGCCATTGGTATTTGGACTGCTGGCCCTGTGAATCTCTGGACCCTGGAGTATTTCCTAGGCAATATCTGCTCTGCCTGGATGAGATCCTGCCTCACCAGGGAGATGTAAGCACCTGTGTCCCTCAGTCCCTGTGCTACTGTTCCATTAGCTACAATGGGATGCATATTCTTATCAGAGGAGAGTGGGTCTTCAGGCTGGGTGCACCCCACAAACAAACCAGTGCTATTTTGCTCATCCCCTTCCCCATGCCTCTGCTCCTTAACCATTTTTTGAGGGCAGTTATATCTCAAGTGCCCCACTTGATTGCAAATATGACATTTCTTGGGTTCTGTGTCTTGAGTCCCTTTAGAACCAGAGGGTTCTGTTTTGGGCTCAGGTGCAGGCTGGTTTCCTTTGGGCTGCCCCCCATGGGATCCCTTATAACCATGTGCTGCCCCCCCACCATGAGACTTACGCTGACATGTACATGTCAACACTTGCTGCCACCTCTTTTGAGGAGGTGCATGCCCTGTCTAGGAGCCATATGCGCATATCCTCAGGTACAATTATAAGAAAGTGTTCCCTCACCAACACATCTTTGATTAGTTCCACAGTGTCTGCTTTAGCCCCCTCCACCCACCTATCATGGTAAGTACACAGTTGAACCTACAGTTCTACATAACTGTCTTCTGGGCTTTTCTTTAACTCCCTAAATTTCCTTCTATAAGCCTCAGGAGTTAATTCAAAACATTTCAACAACACTGTTTTAACTTTGTCATAATCAGTATAGTCTTCATTACTAATTTTAGAAAATGCATGCAGAGCCCTCCCCGTAAGTAAGGGTGTGAGATAAGTTGAGCACGAAGTCTTAGTCAATTGGAATTGCTTACTTACTCTCTCAAATGACCTTAAAAATAGATCAAGGTCATCTCCCTCTCTAAACTGAGGGAACAATTTAGAATTAATTTTGGCTTCATGAGGTGAACTCACTCCACCATTACTCATGGTTTGCTGGCTGCGCAGGGTCATCATCTCCTTCTCATGCTGTCGTTCTCTTTCTTTTTCTTCACGTTATTTCTCACTGTCTTGGCATTCTTTCCCTCTGTCTGCCAGTCTCTTTTCTTCCAGTTCTTTCTCTGCTTCCAACCTTCTTGCTTCTGCTTCAGCATCCAGTCTTTTCACCTCCAGTGCCTTGTCTTGCAGTAGCAGCTGCAGTCACAGTACATCAAGCTGGTTTGTGGGGGTCGGCTACATCAGTTCCTGACTCACCTCCAGAGACTGTCTGCTTCAGGTCATGTGCCATGAGGGCAGCTATAGGTCTGCCTTTTTCTTGTGTTTTAGACTTTCAAGCTGAACCCCCTTTTCCTGGCACTTTTCTCAAGGCTGTTGCACAGTAAGTGAGTCATACTCCATGGAGCTTGTTCGCTACTGCTACCCTATACTGTGCTAACTAGAAAAGGAAAAAAAACAGTTGTACACGTGCATTCTCTTATATATCCTGTTTTGTAACTGCTAAGGTAAATGTTCCACTGGCAAACTTTGTATCTCAGTGTGTTATGCAGTCCGCTATCATCACCTCACCACTGCCAACCAATTGTGACAACTCACCTCTCTCTCTCTCTCTGGGTGGAACAGCTTTTAGAGAGGTGTCTGTCCTCGGGTATTCGCTGCCACCAGCTGGAGTCATCCAGCGCCAACCTTCAAGTTCACAGACTTGAATAATTAAACGTGCAGTTGCACAAATCAAAGTCTGGTAGTGTGTCTCTCTCAGGTGGCGGATGCTAAACAGAGTTTACCTCAGCCAGTGGAAACCATGTATTACCTTAGAAAAAATGACATCACAGTCACAACTGTTGAGTAAATAAATAGCTTTTTACATAACAGAATGTGAACAGAGTGTACAGGATATCTATTTACAACACAAGAGAATAACACTGATACAGGAAAAGTAAACAAATGTTTTTAAATAACAGATGACAAAAGAAAAAGGCTATTACTGCAATATGCTAGTATTAAACTTACCCTTCCCTGTCCTTTCAAGAGAACACTGGACCCTATGCTAACTGTCAGCTCCCACGGACATAGCTAGAAGGGTAGGCTCCAAGTTTATGTTTCTCCCTCCAGCTTCAAGAGTAACTAACCCTCACCTCACTGTCTTTCAGCATCTTATATACTCTCTTAAGAATATGTGATTCCTATTCTCCGTTTGAATGCACCAACCATCTACCATGTATATATTTAATTGTCCCAATCAAACTGAACACCTATCAGTGACCAATTATATTCTTTTCTAACCTTAAGTTTATATTTGAGTGAACCAATCCCTTTAAACTGTGAGTCTGTGTGTGGACAGGTCCACTTGAGATTTATGACCCAGGTCTTATCTAGTAGCTAGGGAGGACAGTGAGAATTCCAGCTTGTGGAGCTTCAGCTTGTGTGAGTGTTTTTTTTCCAGACTTCTAAAAAAAGTGTTTGGAAAATCCAAACATTAACTCCTTCCTTCTCATTTTGTCACAGATGCCACATCTGAAGAAAGACATTGATCGGGTCAAGGTGGTATGGAGGAGGCCAACCAAGATGGTGAGGGGCATGCAGCAGAAAAACTATGAGGAAAGACTAAAGGAATTAAATATGTACTTTCTGGAGGATAGAAGAGAAAGGGGTGACATGATGAAGACTTTTAAATAACTCAAAGGCATGAATAAGATACACGAGGGAAGCATTTTTCAGAAAGGGACATACCCTAGGATAAGAGGACATGATTTGAAGTTGGTGATGGGGCAACTCAGAGGAAATGTCAGGAGGTACTTCTTCATGGAAAGGGTGATTGATGCCTGGAACAGACTACCAGCAGAGGTGGTGGGTTTAAGAATGGTTGGGATTCAAGCATGCATGGAATAGGCCCGGAGGGGTCATAGAAATAGGAAGAGAGGAAAGAAAAGAAGCTGATTAAGCAGGATCTGCTGTGAAGGATGAGGGACTAAATAATTTTGTTCTATAGGCCAGACTAGATGGACCTGAGGGTCTTTATCTGATGAGAAATATTATGTAATTATGCAACTCTCCTGGGCATTTCTGGTCCTATGGGACCACTGACCTGGCAGCACTGCAGGGCTTCGGTGAGTGCCTTCCCAACCTACCTGAGGGCAATGGACAGGCTATCCTTCAGCCTAATACTCCAGCACCACCACCTCGAGTCCAGCTCTTCCTCTTCTTCTTCGTCTTCCTCCACTGAGGAAGAGGACTTCAAACAACATGAAGTCTTGCTATATTCTGACATATGCAGTGAGTCCCAACCTTCGAACTGCTCCGGAGGTGAAAGAGTTAACTTTCCATGCCAGGCATGGAATGCTGAGCTCGAGCTCGGTTGAAACTCTGTCTGTTGTTCTTCAAACTCAAACCGTCAGATTCTTTACTCCGCCTCACTGGACAGTCGCTCCAGAGATTTCTCCTTCTGCTCAGTTCATTTTGTCGGTTAAAGTATTGTTTTCTCGGTTTTGACGAATTTAAACCATAACCCAGTCGGTTCAGGCTCTGTCTGTGGTATTTGTGAGTACTAGATAGGTTTACATTAATTCTCTTCTGTGGAACTTGTAAGCTGTTTATCGGTTTGGTTTGAACCCGATCAGGTTGTTTAAAATATCTTAATCTGTGATTTAGAGTGTGGTTGCAGTTCTTATCGGTTCTAAGCAGTTTTTATTCGTATTTTCGACCCATGACACGGTTGGGAACCGATAAGAGGTCTTGCCTGGCGGATTGCCATAAATGGGTAAGTTTGGCTAGGACTGGCACTATGTCTGAGAAACCCAAAAGAAAACCGGGCCCACTGGGTTTCAACACTGCAGTGTGTGTGTGGGGAAGTCTTTGCCAAGGCCAGCCCCCCACCCTGTGTTGATTGTCTGAGGTTTGACCACCTCAATGCAGACTGCCAGATTTGTAAAAATGTTCCTGCAGCTACCCTGGAAAAGAGAGTTGGTAGGCTCAGGGAAAGGGAGGCCAAGCGTCCACTGAACCGGATGGCCAGCCCGGTTCGGTTCCAACCGAACCAGAGGAGTGCCCTCTGACCAGGGCGAGACTTCCTCTGGAAAAGGAGACCCGACCCTGAGAGTCGGTTCCAGCAAAGGACTAGGAAATCAGCTGGTGTGGAGCCAAAACTTTCCTCTCCAACCGCTGAAGAAATAGCCAAAAGCGATTAAATTGTCCAGTCGCTTTCCCGGTTCCCGACCGAACCGGCACCATCAGGTAAGCGCGCGGTTCGGCCGGTTCCACCGGTTCAAGAGTATGATTTAGAGGAATATTATGAACCGGAGGAGAGGGAAGAGGAGTATGAGGAGAGTGAATGTGGATTTGAAAGTCTGGATGTGCACATTGACCCAGACATTTCCCCAGACAGACCTTTAGGAGTGTCTCCTCCTAGGCTTTCTGAGTCCCCTTCTCACTTCATGTTTTATAAAAAAGTGGCTGAAACCCTCCAGCTCCCTATGGAGGAAGCTGTGGATGATCAGAGGAGCCTGACTATGTGGAAATGATGGATATCCCAGAGTCTAGGAGACTGTCTATTCCCTTGCATAAATCTTTTGGGAAACAGACATTTAAAATTCTAAAAACTCCTCACACTATACCTCCTGTGGATAAGAGAATGGACAAGAGGTACACATTGTCAGGCTCTTATACAGAGTTCCTTTCACAACAATGCAGCCATGTTGGGGTAGGGCAGGCTGCAGCCTGTGACAAGGCAAATATTCCCTTGGCTTCACACCCCTCGGACAAGGACTCCAGGAGGATTGATGCCATGGCAAAGAAACAGTACATGGCAGCATCCTTGGGACTCAGACAGGAAAATTATATGGCTTATGTTGCTAGATATCAGAAATCCAGATGGGATACTGTTATGGCTCTAGCAAAACAGGTCCCTGGCCAGCTTGCCAAGGAGCTGAAGCAGATGGCTGCTGATGGTGCTGAGACATCCAAGGTGCAATTCCATGCTGCAGTGGACTCAAATGATGTGTCATCAAGAGTCATGGCTACATCTGTGGCACTTCGCAGAATGGCTTGGCTCAGATGTACTAGCCTGTCACAGGATACCCAGACTAAGGCCATGGATTTTCCTGTTGTGGGTAATTCCCTGTTTGGGGAGCAGACAGAGAATTACATGAAGAAAATGGATGAGTATAGGACAGCCTATAGGAGTGCACAGGCAAAGAAAAGGCAGGCCACTCCTCAAAGACAGCTTCCCAGGGGCAGGGGCAGGCCTTTTCATAGGCCTTTTTACCAAGCCCAGGCCTCCTCTTCTGCTTATGCCCCGAGGGGGTTCTTTAGAGGGAGAGGCAGACAGGGTGCCAGCAGGCCTGCTTCCACCCCTCAGCCTAAAGCCCCTGCCAAGCAGGTACCCTGATGGGGTTGCCAGGGCTGATTCTCAACTACCTGTAGGGGGCAGGCTGGCTTACTTTGTCCATGACTGGGAGTCTCTGACATCAGACAAGTGAGTCCTGGAAGTAGTAAGCCAGGGACTGGTTCTCAGCTTCAAAAAGTTTCCAAAGATGAGAACCAGATCCTTTCCACCTGCAAATCCACCAGAGGCACTTGCCCTAGAGGCAGCGGACTCTTCCCTCCTGGCTCTCAGAGCTGTGGAAAGGGTTCCACCCCTATACCAGGGCAAAAGGGTTGTACTCCAGGTACTTCCTTACCCCAAAAAAGACAGGAGAATGACGGCCCATCCTGGATCTCAGATACTTAAACAAGCACCTTTTAAAACCAAAATTCAAAATGGTGACTCTGGGAATTATTCTACCCTCTCTAAGGCCAGGGGACTGGCTAGCGTCCCTGGACCTCAAGGATGGCTACTTCCATATTCTCATCAGAAGCTCCCATCAAAAGTACCTCAGGTTCGAGCTGCCCTCAGGCCATTACCAGTTCAGAGCAATGCCCTTTGGCCTCACCTCTGCTCAAGAGTATTCACAAAATGCCTGGCAGTAGCAGTTGCTTCTCTAAGAAGGCAAAAATTGTCATCTTCCATTACCTGGGCGACTGGCTCATAGTAGGCCAGTCCCCAGACAGAATCAAGTTACACCTACAGATAACTCAGCAACTGCTCACCTCTCCAGGTTTCCTTCTGAATCTTTCAAAGTCAGTTCTAGAGCCTGTCCAGCTCCTCACCTTCATAGGCGCAGAACTGAACACAGAGAAAGCCAGAGCCTTCCTTCCTTTGGACAGGGCAAGGACCCTGGTCTCTCTGGCCTCCTCATTCACCCTACAGGTGTCTCGACCAGCAAGACAATTTCTACAGCTCCTGGGGCACATGGCTGCTTCTACAGCAGTAGTGCAGGGAGCAAGATTTCAGATGAGGGACATTCAGTTCCATTTGAGAGCCTTTTGGTCTTAAAGGAAAGACCCTCTAACCAAATTGATCCCAGTGACTAGAACCCTGATCCAGGCCCTACAGTGGTGGCAGGATCAGAGCAATCTCAGACAAGGGGTTCCTTTTGTCATGCAGTCTCACTCCTTAATCCTTACTACAGATGCATCCCTCTTGGGGTGGGGAGCTCACATGGGCGACCTCACTACCCAGAGGTTGTGGTCCCCTTAGGAATCTCTGCTCCACATCAATCTGTTGGAACTCAGAGCAGTTTTTCTAGCACTTCAAGCTTTTTCCAAATCTGTTCAGAACAAAGTTTTATAGGTCAGAACAGACAACACCACCACAATGTGGTACATCAACAAGCAAGGGGGCACTTGGTCTATGGCCTTGTGCACCGAAGCAATGAAGTTGTGGTCTCTGGCTTATTCCCTGAACACCTCCCTTATGGCAGTTCACCTCCCAGGCAAGGACAATGTCCTGGCAGATGCTCTCAGCAGGATTTCCCAGGGCCATCACGAATGGTCACTGGACCCCCTGGTCTTGGAGGTGGTATTTGCCAGATGGGGCACCCCACAGATAGATCTTTTTGCAGCCCCAGACAATCACCAACTTCCCCTTTTTTGCTGCAGGCCCCCAGTGTTGGGCTCAGTCCCTCTGGATGCCTTAGTTCTCAATTGGGAAGGGAAGTTTCTCTATGCTTTTCCCCCCTTCCCTCTTCTGTTCAAAGTGCTAGTCAAAATCAGATCTCAACCCTGCAAGATGATCCTGATTGCTCCAGATTGGCCCAGACAACCCTGGTATCCACTCCTACTGTCCTTAGCAGTCCATATTCCCCTGTGTCTTCCCAGGAATCACAACCTGTTAACCTGTGCTCAGGAGAAGGTTTGGTACCTGAACCTCAAATCTCTCAATCTCAAGGTCTGGCTCTTGAAGAGTTAGAGTTTGCTGATTTACACCTCTCCCAAGGTGTAATGGATATCCTAAAGGCTTCTAGAAAACCTTCCACCAGGGCTACTTATAATTCCAAATGGAAGAGGTTTTCCATATGGATCTATCTAACAGGGGTCCCTCTGACTAAAGTGAGTTCTTCCTGTTACTGTGGTTCTGTATGGCTAGTTAGACTCCCTAACCATCTGGGGTCTCTAAATGCTGCTGGGCCCTTGAAACACCTGGGAAATCTAAATGGCTAGCAGTGGGCCTGACTTGCCCCTTTAAATGGCAGTGCATGTGGCAGTGGGCCTAACTTGCCCCTTTAAGAATGGTGGGCCTAACTTGCCCCTTTAAACAGCAGTGGGCCTAACTTGCCCCTTTAAGAACTGGTGGGCCTGACTTGCCCCTTTAATATAGCAGTGGGCCTAACTTGCCCCTTTAAGAGTTGGTGGGCTTGAGTTGCCCCTTTAATAACAGGTGGGCCTAACTTGTCCCCTTTAATTAGCGTGGGCCTGACTTGCCCCGTGGGTCCTGGGCTTCCCTTGCCCCTTTAAATTAACATTTGGGCCTGTATTGCCCCTTTAAGAACTGGGCCTGGCTTGTCTGGGCCCTCTCTTATCGCTGAGCCTTTATCTGGCGTGCCCCTTTAAAATCACTGGGCCACAGTGTAATCCTGGCCCCTTTAAGATTGCTGGGCCTGCTTTAGATTATGAGCTTCCCTCAGGCTGTGCCATTTTAAATCGTGGGCCTACTGGACTGAGTCCTTTTCAAATACACTGGGGCCCCTTTCTGATCACTGGGCTTTTCCTGGGTGAGCCCCTGCAAACTCTCTGGGCTTTTCTGAACTAAGCCCTTTTTAAATCGCAGAGCCTGCTTGACTGGGCCTCTTTAAAACACTAGCTTGGCTGAGGCTTAGCTGACAGTCTCTCTCTCTATATAATCCCGCCTTTCTAATGAATATCTATGGCACTCTGAGGCCTTTTTGTAGCTGACCCCTCCTCTATGGGCGTCAATATGCCCTGCAGACTGGAATTATTTAAATAAGAAGCCTCTGGCCCGCCCCTTCACGGTGCTCGGCTGTTCTCTCTTGCACCTAGTACAATTGTTTAAAACAATTAAATACACTTTTTACACAGTTCCAGGGTGAACAGCATGTAGCAGTGTGTTGTCACCGACTCACCATACCATTGGGTAGCAGAGGATGCAGGCAGGAGGTACTGTTTGGAGAGGGAGGGAGCTTCAGGTAGGTGCAGGACGACTGGGGACCTCACGAAAGATCCTGGGGCAGCACGAACGATGTGGCTGTGCGAGGGACCGAAACTGACTTTTAAAATTAAAACAACAAAACGGGGCACCAAGCCCTCCCAGGGACACAATGGGACATTTTTCCACTTCACTGGTGGCTCAGGATGACACTGCAGACCGGACAAGCTTACAGGTACATTTTCTTCAGTGACTGGAGGCAGGGAGGCACACAACAAAGCCCTCAGGGACAGCTTCAGCCCGACTGGCAAGCCCTTCTCATCCCTCCTCGCTTTCGGTGTCCTCACTCCTCCACAGTCACCATGATTCTCTCTAACAGTAACTTATTTTTCAAACTGCAGCACTCTGTATTCTGGTTCTGGAAGCATGGCAGGTGCCACACAGTGAGCATTCCATCAGCTCAGTCTAACATTCCATCAGCTGCAACATGGCATAAAGGCTTAATTTGTGCATTATTTCTAAGCTATTTACACTCTTTAGCAGACTTTGTAACAGGGTTAGATGTTGGCATTTTAAACTGGGCACCTGGGCATTTCTTGGCGCCTTATTACTGCACTAAGGCACCTATTGCTGAGCACTTTTCTATTCTTTATTTTTCTGTGGTGCCTCCAACTCTGGGACACTACATGTGGCTGCATCTTTCACAGTTGTCACCCTTGGCCCGGTGTAGGGCGATTGCCTCAAGTTACTAGGAGGTTCACTTCTTTTCCTGTAGAACCAGGCATGAGCTTGCAGGGCGCATTCCTGCTTCCAGGCCACAAGAGCCTCTGCCTGATCCTGATCAGTCTCTAGCCTCACCAGGCCCATGAGGGGCCCCTGCCTTTCTGTGTCTTCCCCCACAGGAGGCTGAGGAACAACCATTTCCCCCAGGGTATGCCAACACCACCATTTGCTGGTGGCTTGGTACTCAGACCCACCAGTGATGAATGAAGTTTTCCAAACTGCTGTCTAAATAAAATAAAATAAATAAATGGTGAAGACTGATTCTTGGAAGATATGAAAATTACGTACTAACCATAATTATTGATCTTCCAGAATATCTTCATCATTCATCACTGCAACCACCCATATTCCCATGCAATGGCCTGGCTTCTGAGCAGTCTTCCTCCTTCCCTTTCCTTTCAGCCTTAGCCACCTTTGTGTAAAAAAACTAAAAAAGGTGGAGGCATTAAAGGGCAAACTCCCACGGGGACTTGCTCCTTCTACACACCCCTTTGTGGCCCCTCCAAAAAAAAGAGGAAGGGGACTTTTGTCTTAAGGGCGACTAACTCCCTCAGGGGCTTGTTCCATCTACACGCCTCTATTTGGTCCCTCAAAAAAAGAAATGACGAGAAAAAAAAAAAAAAAAGATGAAGGGACTTTTGTCTTAAGTGCGATTCTCCTCCCCCAACCCTTTCCCTTCATTTCTTGTTGTTAAAAAAACATACACAACCCCCTCCCCCTCCCACAATAAAATGTGTTTTGGAAGGACTCATACTGGGTACTTGTATTTCCCCTTTTTCTTTCCTAAAAAAAAGAAAAGAGAGAGAGAGTAAAGAGAAAGAGAGAACCTTTTATATTAAGTGGGATGTTCTAGCCATCATCCCCCCCCCACCTTTTATGAGATGGGCATTTATAGTTTTTGCTGTTGGATAGCCTTTTCTCATCCTTTGGGACAAGGCCTTGAAGGGGGAACTGGCACTCTAGGGACTAAGGAGTTTGGAATTGTAACCCTCTTGCCTCTTCCCTTGCCCCTTGCCAGTTCAGATTCTTTACCTTGCAGTCCACCTCTACAATTGTTTCAGTGGTCTGTTACATCTCTCTTTCACTTAGCTCCCTGTTTTGGAGATGTTTATTCCAGAGACAGAGAGTTGGGAGAAAAGGAATCCTTTTTTGTGGATCTGTATTCCTGTCTGTTGTCCTTGGTGGGGACCCCCTTTTCAGAGGTTTTCCTTCTCCCATGTTATGTTTTGGTCATATAGGACTCCTAATCCTTAACCTGTTATAGTTCTTATTACTTCAGATGGACAGCTATGGCTGGCTATGTTTTTTTCCCCAGGGCTCATAGGGCTTTATCTCCTGTTTCTGAGCTTCAAGGGGGTGCTCCTTTCCTTGCAATCCACTCCTCTCCTCTAGCTGGTTCTTGACATTTTGTGGCCTGTGCTTTCCATTTAGGAGTCAACTAGCTTCAGAGGGTGTCAGTCGTGTTTTTTCTATAGCTGAGAGCAAGCCAGCTCTTCTGATGCTCTTGTTTTTGACTGAGAATTGGGGTCCCCACTGTTCTCTCTCTCTCTCTCTCTCATTCTCTCTCTTCCTCTCTGTCCTGCCCAGTTGCTATGGTCATCCTTGGCCACTTTGAAGACCCCCCTTCCAAAATCATCTTCTTCTTTGGTCAGTTTTTATTCATTTGTTCCTTTTATATCCTATATCCTTTTGTCTGTCCCCTGGGCTCTCTTGCCCCTACCCTTTAATTTTTCTTACACTTTCTTCCTCTCCTAGGCAAACAGAACTGGGGAGGCAAGGGAGATGGTGTCGGTTACTGGCCAGTCCACCACTGTCATGTCATACATCTGTCTTGTGGGCAGCACCATCTGTGATGCCATCCCCTTGCCTCCAAAGCTTTTAAAGGCATATACTCCCATGGGGTCCTGGTGCCTCCAGCACAGACACACCAGTAATGAATGGTGAAGATATTCTGGAAGATCAAGAATTACTGTGAGTATGTAATTTTCATTTTTTATGATACTACCAATCTGTTTACACATAGTCTTTCAGATAACTAGGTCTCTGTATTTCTCTGCCTCTCCTGGTTGTACCAATTGTTCTGTTATCAGGTGAATTGGCAGACCTCACCTTCAAAGTCTCAGGTGGTTCTGTCCCACCCTACGCAACAGTGATTGTTTTATCTTTGCTTCAGCAGTCTTCCTTTCTCTGGGTCTCTGCACAGATCTCCCTCAACACCTCACAAGTGACAGACATAGGCACTGAGATGGGCTCTGTTACCTTTTCAACCCCCACAGGTATCTCCTGCCTGAAAATGTGCCTCACCAGGATCTTCAGCCGAGTCCTGTCTTCTTTCATCCTCCTGCAACTTCTTAAATGTCTTTTGTTCTATCTCAGAACATGACCATTTGTCAACTGTATCTCATATGATCTTTGTTCAGCTTGCCTCAGTACTGTTCCTACTTGTCAAAGCTTCTTTAGTTTGTCTGTTGGTTGTACTTTAATTCAGTCCCCTGGTCTGAGTTCTGGTAAATCTCTTGCTGTTTGGTTATAGTAGTACTGCTGTCTATGTTGTTGTTCTTTCAGTTGTTCTCTCATTCCGTTCTGTGCCTCTGACTGGAGTTAGCTTACTTTGGTTGAAAGCAATGTTTTTGCTCTAATGTTCATTAGTCTTTGTACTGGATTACTACTTAGTCCCTGTGTTGATAATAGAATCTGGAGTACTACCAGATGCCCTAAGTGACCACTGCATGACCTTCCTGATGTGTAAAATTTACAAAATCAAAGTCTCTCATAAAACCTTACTAAACCATTCTTACAAATCCTTGAACCTTGCCCCCCTCCTCCATGACCTGGCGTGTACTAACTGGGCTCCCATAGTATCCTCAAACTCGTTAGATGAAGCCACAGATTACTGTAGAGGCAAATTTCTCGATGTCTGGAGCCAGCATGCCCCACTTCAATGGGTCAGGGTCCACGGGAACCACCTTCCTTGGATCTCACCTGAACGCATAGCTTGCCAAAAAGTGAGGGACCAAGCTTGGAAGCTTCACAAAGCCTCTTAGCTCCCCAAAGACTATGATGCCTACTGCTGTCTTTGCAGCAAGTGCACAAAACCCACACATTTGGCCAAGGCCAGATACTTTAATTCTACCTTTCAATCTAACATAAACAATCCCTCTAAATTTTGGAAAGTAAAACGCTCACTCTTCTCCCCCCCATCTACCCCTCCCTCCCCCCTCCTTAACATAAACAACTCCCTCTTTACTGACCACCCTAGCGTTGTTACTGCTTTCAACACTTACTTCACTTCTTGTGCCTCTGCTGTTGTGGCCTCCTTACTGCCTACGAGACCAGATGCCCTTGTCACCTCTCCTCACTTACTCTCACAGTCAAATAGCTTCTTCTTCTCCAAAATTACTCCTACTGAAACATTGGAGGCTTTGTATGCCCTAAATCCTTCCAAAGGCAGCTTACCTGATGGCTTGGACCCCAAGCAACTATATCTTTCAGCCTCAGCTATCGCTGTCCCTTTGTCTGACCTCGTCAACCTCTCATGTGACATGACTTCCATCCCAACCAGTTGGAAGCATGCCATCATTCTTCCTCTACCTAAGGGCAGAGCACCTTCACACTGGGGAACTACCATCCCATTTCCTTCCTTCTCACCCTTGCTAAACTGCAAGAACACTTGGTTCTAACTCAACTCTCGTCATATCTCTCTAACTCTAATTTCTTCACCCCTTTCCAATCTGGCTCTCGGAAACACCACTCCACCATCACCTCTCTTATTAGGCTTACTGACTCGATCCTCTCAGGGATGGATAGTGGCCAAATCACATCTGCCATTTTTGTTAGTCTTGACAAGGCATTCGACACAGTTTCCCACACTCTACTACTAAACTCCCTCTCCTCAGCAGGTCTGTCTGACTCAGCCACTGACAGGTTTAGCACATATCTTGTAGGCCGGACCCAGTCAGTCAGAATTGCTGACTCTGTATCCTCTTCCCTCCCTGTCAGCACAGGTGTTCTTCAGGGGTCCGCGTTGGGTCCTGTCCTGTTCTCCATATTCCTAAACGACCTTCCATCCAACTGTACCTCATCATCTATACATATGTATGCAGACGACATGGTTCTTTTCACCTCTGGCTGGTCCCCATCTGATGTTGCAAACAGACTTCAGCTGGACTTCAGTAATGTCCAGAATTGGTTTCATACCCATCAACTCTTGCTAAACACCAAGAACATATCCAGAAGCAAATGGTTTGATACCTTTTTTTTTGGAGCAACATAGATGTAACAAAAAGAACAAAGTGCTTTAGCTTTTGGACCAACCCAGACCTTTCTTGGAAGCTTAATGACAGTTATTTAGAAAATCCCATACTTTTAACACCCAGATCATGCAGAAAAAAACTGAAATAATTCTCATTGGTTTAAAATACTCATTTAAAAAAATAACACAAGACACGTCAGAGAAGCTGAAAAGTACCAGTTCAGCTTCAGCTGAAAGGGCCTAAAGGTCAGATGTGCTTAGAACATAAAAACATGCAGGGAGTGCACTGCACATAAATTAAAATGACTTAGAGGTACCTTCAGAGTAAGATAACAAAATTTCAAGCATAGAGCTGTATTGCCCAATTATGAGTCAAAACCCACTCGGATTAAAGACATGCTAAAATGTGACATACTTGTAAATTGAAATCAAGCTCCACAAAATAGAACTACAAAAAGTAAATATACATGGCATACAAAGGGTTTAAAGTAAAGTTTACCTAAAGTGAGCAATAGTTTCACACTATAGGGAATGTAAAATTAAGCTGGAAACATTACCCAACTATACTCTCAAACTGGTTATTATGCTCCATAAACCTTAAGGCCTTTGGTGTTAATATAAACTGGCAGTATGAGAGCCAAACAAAAAAGCTGCTTGTCAAGGACCACCAAGAAACTAAGACCATGTAATCTGATATGTACAGATTTCAACTTGATGTACTGAAAATGTCTAAGGAATCTGAATAAGAAACTATAGGAATTAAATCCCCCGGGGGGAAGATAACACACACACACACACACACACACACACACACACGCCTTAATGCCCCATCATTCACATCAATCACTTTAGTTGTTACCCAAAGGAAATAAACTTGTCATGAACCTCCAAGTAAAAGGGATCATGCAACCTAATATGTACAGATTTCAAAATGCAACACTTTATAATCATATTATTATATGTGTAATAAGAGTCCAAGGATACTGAATAGAACCCCAATGAAATAAAACCTCCACCATCCCCAGGGTAGGATAACTAGTTAGAAGTGAATGTACACTATGTATGTGAGACAAGAGTCCTACCATACCCTCATTTCCACAAATCACTACAATATTAGCCCAATGTAATTAATCTGTCAAGGACCCCCATGCAAATGAGATACTGCACCCCAATCTGTTCAGAGTTCAAAAATGTGACAGTATACAATAAAACTAATGTATGTACAGTAACAGGCTATGTAATCCAAATAAGACCCAATGAAAGTAACCCCACCCCCGGGGAAGATAATTAGTAAAAAGGAAATAATATTCATTATGTGTGTGAACTAAGAGTCATAACACACTGTAACACTGTTATGTTATGTACCTGACTATAAGCCCACCTCAGTGTAACAGCAACCCCTCACCCACACACAAGGAGATGCTGAAGTCCTATAATATGTATATCCTTTGAAGACAAGCTCTGTGGATGTTTGTCCTATAATGTGCCATAAACCCCAAATCTGTGTTCATGTCATCTTCTACCATATTGAGAAGTAATATAAGTTTGATCTCAAAAGCCCATCTCTGTTGTGTACTTTTGAGATTTCCTTTTAAGACCATTACTGACATATCTGAGATTGAGTGGTCCGGCCGAGAGAAGTGTTGCCCCACTGGTTTTTCAGGCATCTTCAGATTAATATTATGTCTGTGTGAGTTCATTCTAGTGTGGAGTGGTTGGCTTGTCTCTCCAACTTAACCTGTTTGTGGACAACCCTTGCATTGACTGAAATAAACAGCATGCCGTGATGCACATGTATAATTCCCATGTACCCTGAATTGTCTGTTTTGTGATGTAACAACAACACGCTCAAGATGTTGTTATCTTACTCTGAATGTATCTCTAAATCATTTTAATTTATGTGCAGTGCACTCCCTGCATGTTTTTATGTTCTAAGCACATCTAACCTTTAGGCCCTTTCAGCTGAAGCTGAACTGGTACTTTTCAGCTGTTGGGTTTATTGCCAACTGTATATCTATGCTACACCTATCTTGTATTCTTGCTTATTTTATTGATAAATACCTTATGTTATCAAGTAGTGTGAGGAGGTGAAGCACTGGGAAGGTGGTGCAATCCAAACAAACATAATATTCAGTTCAAAATTAGGTGGATGCACTCACCACTCGAACACACAGACAGCGAGACATAAACTGTTATAGTAGTTTAAACAGTTTTATTCCATTCCAGTGCATAAAAACTGGCAAAGAACAACAGTGCAAAAGCACTGTCAGTCAGATGTTCTTACATTTCATCCTGCCTTCAGGGCTTCATCAGCTTTTGCACTGTTGTTCTTTGCCAGTTTTTATGCACTGGAATGGAATAAAACTGTTTAAACTACTGTAACAGTTTATGTCTCACTGTCTGTGTGTTCGAGTAGTGAGTGCATGCACCTCATTTTGAACTGAATACCTTATGTTATCCTTGATGTGATATGGCTTACCGTATGTGCTTTAATTGTTAATGTATCTCTCCCATTACCCCTTCTCCCCAGGACGCACCATGACACGAGCAATTTGTTCTGTGTGCCCTTCCTGGTGAAACAGTTCAATAAATAAATAAATTACTGTTACTTACTGGCTGTGTGTTAACTGCTGTGACAGGTAGAGAGCCACTAGGAGGGTTGGTGGGAGGCTATAGCTTCACAGAGGGCTATAGCAGGATAGGCAGATACCCCCAGTACCACTACTCTGGGTGGAGGCACCTCAACACTGAATCCAGGCCCCTTAACCTGTGCTTAGAAATACAGGCAGGAGTAGTAACCCTAGAAATAGCACCACCTAGGGGTTACATTAATTTCTCGGAGCTTCTGGAATCACCGGTCTTTCTCCCCAGAAAATAATTCCATCTTGCATGCTCAGCTCTAGTCTTCTCACATTTGAAAATATGGTCTGTCTTCCCATGGCATTTGTTCCTTCTCCTTTGGACACCCTCGCAACATCACCTCTTTTTTGTTTGCAAAGTTTTATCTTCCCTTGTATCCGTTTGAATAGATCTCAACCTTTCCTGTGAGATTGGCAAGTACTCTACCATGTTAACAGCTTCTATCTCCATTTCTACTGATCCTTCCATGCTGTGCTCTGGTAGGCAAGCTCTGCTCAACATGTCAGCTAGCAATAGTTCCCTGCCTGATTGATACCCAATACAAACCTTGTACTTCTGCAATCACAATAGCATTCTCTGCAGTCTTTCTGGTGCTTGCAACAAGGGCTTCACCATAATATTTTCCAGTGGTTTATGGTCAGATTGCACATCCACTCTACTGCCATCATTCTATTGGTGGAATGTCTCCATGCCAAATAACACTGCCAAAAGTTATTTTTCTATTTGTACATGCAGTATTATCTTTCTGTTTTAGTTGATGCTCTGCTTGCAAAAGCAACACTCTGGCTGACCCTCCTGGATCACTGCTGCCCCCAGTTCCTGACTCTGATGCATCACACTGCAGAATCAGACTTTTTTCTGGGTCATAGTATTTTAACACTTGCACTTTTCTGACAAATGCTGACAGAACATTGCTAGATAGTTCACCATGCCAATAAACTTCTGTACTTTCGCCTGGAAGCTGAGCATTTCCCTTATTTTTCCCCACAAAATTTACATGATATCAGAATGTGTGGGCCTGCACCAAACTTATGCATGTGCTTTTCTCTCTGCCTTGCCACATGTACTTGCTCAGTCACGTGTCCCTCTATGGTCCCGATTTTTCCCCTGATAATTCTGCTGCTTTGCATATCTGCAGCCTTTTATCTAGGGTCAAATCTCCTTCTCTTAATAAACGTTCTCTACTGTCTCATTCTTTTTTGGATTACAGTGTCCATCAAAGTTCATCATTATTTGTTCCAGAGTATGCTGACCCTGGGGTACATCTGCATTTAATGCTTCACATTCTTCTTGCACCTCTTCTCCAGTGAGATAATAAAATAACTTTACTTCTACCTTCTCATCTTTATCTTCCATAGCAGTGTCCACATACAAGTTAAACTCTTCTTTCCACCTCCTCTAAGCCAGTGCTAGATTTTTTTGTACAGTATGTATATCTAATCTTTAGGCACTTTTATATGCAGTGCCTTGTAACAGAACAGGCATTACAGACTCGCTGTTCCAATGCAAAACATGTGTGTGCAAATAACCCGTTCTGCAACAAAAGTGAGCACTCACCCCAAAACGTGCTCCCTGTTTGAGTGGGTTCGCCGGCTTCTGTTCCGTTGTGCCCTGGCATGTAAAAGCAGCTTTCCTTTCCTTTCCTTTTGGTGAATGGCTAGATCTGCAAAGAAAATGCCCATATTTGCTAACATTAAAAAAATTATGACTTCAATACAGAATTTGTTTAGGGAAGATTTTTCCTAATGAATTCTGCTGAAAACATTTTAAAAAATCAACCTTGTTGATTTGTGCTCCTTAATACATTTCAGCAACTTGCAGGTTTATGAGTTACCTTTCTCCACTTAACTTTGGACAAATGTTTTACTGTTTTCAACAGAATTCATTAGGGAAAATCAGCCCTAAATGAATTCTGTATTGAACTTAGATTTTTCTTTGTTATCAAGGCAGAAGGGCTGCCCAGAGTTCTGTTAGGTTGCTGCGATGTCATCAGACACTGGATGGCAGGAAATACCGCTGAAACACCAGAAAAGACAAACAACCGAAACACCAATGCTGTGTACAAGTGGCACTGGAGTGCAGCGGGAGGAGCATTACAGGACTCCAACAAAACCAAGCGGCACAAGTAATCTCTGTGTAAAAGTACCTTTTGTGAAGGTTGCAGCCCACGCTCCATCTTGCCTTTACACCAAAAAGGTTTATAGTCTATCTTTTACTTTGAATAGTACTCATGGCCCTTTTGACCTTGGCTCTCAAACACTGCTTGCATGTTAGCATAGTCTGTAAACAAAGGGGATAAGGCGTTTTATAGGTACATCAGTGAAAGAAGAAGAAAAACTGGGGGGGGGGATTGTGAGGCTCAAATGGGAGAAGGAAGAGTGTAAGGAGGGGGATCTGGACAAGGCAGAAATACTGAACAAATACTTCTGCTCTGTATTCACTAAGGAAGGGGAGGGTCAAGGACCACAATTGGGTTGCAGAGGCAATGGGGGTGGAGGGGGGGGATAAGTGGACATCAGTCCATGCACAGTGGAGAGAGTTCTGGAAGAAGTCACAGAGCTGAAAGGTGGATAAGGCCATGGGGCCAGACATCATCCACCCGAGGATATTAAAGGAGCTGCGAAGGGAACTAGCAGTGCCTCTGGCGGCCCTGTTCACAGAGTCACTCAACACGGGTATCATTCCAGAGGACTGGAGGAGGGCACATGTAGTCCCACTGCACAAAAGTGGCAGTAGGGAGGAGATGGGGAACTACAGGCCAGTCAGCCTCACCTCAGTGGTGGGAAAGATCATGGAGACACTGCTGAAAGAAGAGATAGTGGCACAAATGGAATCCAGTGGTGCTCAGGATCTGAGGCAACATGGATTTACAGCAGGAAGGTCATGTTAAAAAAATCTAATAGACTATTTTGATTGGGTGACTAGGAAAATAAATCAGGGAGGGGCGGTAGACATCGACTACCTAGATTTCAGCAAAGCCTTCAACACCATCCCACATAGAAGGCTGATTAACAAGATGGGGAGCCTGGGCATGGGAGACAAGGTAGTGAACTGGGTTAGGAACTGGTTAACAGACAGGGGACAGAGGGTGGTATTAAAGGGGTACAATCTGGGGAGGGGGTGACCAGCAGGTCACCACAGGAATCCGTACTAGGACCAGTCCTGTTCAATGTCTTCATTAGTGACATTACAGAGGGGCTGGAAAGAAAGGTCTGCCTGTTTGCAGATGACACCAAGATCTGCAACAGGTTGGATACTCCAGAAGTCATGCAGAAAATGAATAAGGACCTGGAGAAACTTGAAAGATGGTTGGAGATGTGGCAAATGAGTTCAATGCGAAGAAGTGTAAAATAATGCACCTGGGTAGAGGGAACCCTTGGGAGAGCTACAGGTTGGTGGGAGGAGCTGACTGTCACCAAAGAGGAAAAGGACCTAGGGGTTATCATCTCTGATGACTTTAAGGTATCAAAGCAGTGCACAAAGACAGTAGGGAGGGCCAGTGGCATGCTGGGGTGCATAGGCAGGGGTATCACTAGCAGGAGGTGGGAGGTGGTGAAGCCATTGTATAAAACATTGATGAGGCCTCACTTAGAGTACTGCATGCAGTTCTGGTGGCCACATCTGTGCAAGAACATAGATAAGGTGGGGACTATCCAGAGAAGGGCAACAAAGATGGTGCAGGGCTTGTACCACAAAACATGTGAGGAGAGACTAAGGGACCTCAATATGTACTCACTGGAGGAGAGGAGACAGCGGGGGGACATGATTGAAACTTTCAAGTACCTCAAGGGCATAAACAAGGTGCAGGTGGGGGACCTGCTCCAATGTAGAAAAAGTACTAGAACAAGGGGGCACAATATGAAATTGGAAGGGGGTAGATTAAGAGGTAATGTGAGAAAGTTTTTCTACACAGAAAGGGTAGTTGACACTTGGAATAGTCTGCCACAGGAGGTAGTGAGGGCAAGTACAATGGAGGGGTTTAAGCATGCCTGTGACAGGCACAAGGGAAGCTTGAGAGGGGAGGGAGTGATGAAAAGCCATTGATCACATATGGTCAGTGGCCACACACAATGTATAGGGCCTACAGGCAGACTGGATGGGCCTAGCAGTCCTTATCTGCTGACAATTTTTATGTTTTTATGTTTTACAGGGTCTTCAGTTCTTTCTCTCCGACTGCTGTCACCATGTTTCATAGACTCTTATAAACTCCTTGACTAGTGGACATTAGACAGTGAACCACACAGGAATCCAAATTAACACTTGACTTGAACTGCATCTTCAATTCAGTCTGAACAAACACTAGGGTTGCCATGCTTGGATGAGGCAAAAAACAGATCTTAAACTCTGCTCCTAGCCCCACCCCTTTTCATGACTGATCGTGTATTGCTCCTCCTCCAAAGGCATTTTTATGTCAGTAAAAGACAACACTAAAAGCAGCAGTTCAACAAAAATGTTAACATGCGGTAACTGTTAAAGTTACTTTCCTAGGTTCTTCCTACAGTAGTTATTTATTGATTGATTGACATTGGTTTACCAGATAATCATATAGAGATAAAAGAAATCTCATTTACAGATATGATCTGGGGGGACACGAGGGAAATACTGTAAATAGCATACAACAGTATACATGGTATATAATGATATATAATTAAGAAATTGTTTCCAATGATGTATACTTTATATCTTTTTCTGGCTCTATTTCCTTTTCATGTCCACATTAATATTTCAAAACCAAAGAAGTGACCATACTTTTTTTCTTGAGGAAAAAAAATTAAAACATTTAAAAATGTCTAAATTCTGTTAGAGATGAAAATGTTTACCAGCAAATGAAAGTGGAAGACAACGGGATCTTTTACTGTTGCAAAAGGTGGGGGCAGGCTTTTGCCCAGCTTTGCTGCTATGCCACTTTAAGATGTTGAGGGGGAAAATATTAAGTTAAGTAACTGCTAACGGTCTTAATGGCCATACTTTACACCTCCCAGGCTTTCAAAAACAGAGGGCTATATTGACAACAGAACTTGTTTGTAACCTGGACATGCAGCTGAAACTATAGGCACTTTTACATGGTGCCTACCTGAAACGCTCATTTTGTGACCCGTATTGTTCTCCTCCATGTGGTGCACTCACAGTCCTCTTTTACACACACTTCCTTATACTGCTTTGGTTGCCCTTTCTGTTTTCCGGGCAGCCATGAGCACATTAGATTTGCTTGCCAGTTTGGGGGTGAGAGGGGGTTGGCAATGTGTTCAGACCCATGTTTCTGAAACCCTGATTTTTCACTGGGAATTCACTATTAAGTTATGTTCAATGCAGAATTCATTTCAAGAAGATTTTTCCTAACAAATTCTGTTGTAAACATTAGAAAAATCATCCCTCTGGAATTGTATTTGTTATTTTATATGTGCAGTAACCCAACAGACTCAGACTCCACACGAATTAACAATTTTAACTCCACGGGGACAAATTTGCAAATGCTTGCAACATAATTTGTTAGGCAGAATTCTCCCAAAAAGAACTTTGCCTTCAACATTACTTTTTAGTTAATTTAAAGTGAAAAAATAGGGAGTTCATTCATTGGAACTCTACTTGTATATTTCCTCTCGTGAGCAGTCATTACATGACCAAAGGGAATGGAAGGGCATGAGTGTATGGCAGGGTATAATGACACAACACTCAGCAAACCCAGGAAAGGAGGGATCATGGAAACAGTGAATGTTCACTTCTGTTGAAGAGCTGATCACTTGTACTCACCACTCAAGTTAACGTTGCAGTTGATCTGTACCGCTGATAATGATACAGATCACTGTATGCAAAAGGGCCTAATGAATGATGAAACAATCTGTTTCAAAAGTATGTGAGCACTGGAAATGGCTTAAAAATCTGACCAATACTGAGAAAAACTGGATTACCTGATAGGGACCCTGAAAACCAGATCACCAGGTAAAAAAAAAAACTGACAGGTGGCTACCCTAACAAACATGTGGCTGCTGTAATAGGGTGCCTCATCCTAGCTCACTGCAGTCTGCTCGCATACTTCCTAAACTTCTACTTCCTGTGCTCTCCACTTACATGTGTAGCATTCCCCCTAATGGTTCACTGTTGCAACTACATGCCTAATTAAGGTTCCACTAACATATATTGTTACAATGGACAGAGGAAACAAACAATAACATACTAGTGGACTGTTCTGTCTCTACTCAAGCCTGGTTAACAAAATTCATGGCTAAGCTAAGGAAACAACAGGATGGTAGAGTAACATACTAAACATGGACACATCATTGTGGAAGTGGAAAGAAATTGGGGAGTTTTCAAGAAGGGCAACTTCAATTCAGGATCTAAAAATCCAGCAATTTAAAATCAACAACCTATACTACACCACACAAAACCTATTCAAAGCAAAGAGAATGTCATCCCCAACATGCTTTAAATGTGGTGAATAAGTAGGCACATTAATGTACATCCTCTGGGGCTTTTCAGAGATAAGAACTTTTTGGAATGAAATTAAAAGAAAATTAAACCAGATGCTAGGAATGCATGACTTATTTTACCCCAGAGATTTGCATCCTGAGGAAAGTAACTGACAGCAATGTTACAAAATGTAGAAGACATGATACCTACTGTATCTGATTGCAAATATTGCCAAAAACAAATTCTCAAGCTGTGGTTAGATAAAAGAATGCTTACATGTAACAAATGACTGCAGGATGCCCTGGAGACACTCTGACTTGAGAAAATTGCACTCAGTCTAAGAAATGTGTATAATGCACATATAAGGAAATCTTGTCAGCTATATGCACTGATAGCTCTCCCTAACAAAACATAATTCACATACATTTGCCTCAGTAGATTAAAAAATAAAACCTATCATCTCTCCCACCTGTATATCCCCATAAGATAGCCACCACACACAGAAAATACAGTCTTGGAGAAACTTCCTGATGTTTACCAACAAAGGTTAAATGCTATGGGCAGTAACAGATACCTAATGTATCTTTATTTCTTAAGAAAAGCAGGAATAAAGAAAATATATAGTTACAAGACATATAGCTGCAGCTAAAGAAACAGATATTTCCAGATATTATGCAATATTTCTAAAGAGACTCTCACTGGTGGCCTACAGTTGTACTGCACACAGGCAGGAAATTTCTCTACAGATATCATAGACATTTCGGAAAAATATATGGTGATGTCTTTGGCTGCAACTGAAGTAACCACAGTGTAATTTAAGATAGCTATAGTAAATCTTATTACAAAACAAGTGTTACATGTTTTATTGTTTGTGCATTTTATTTAGTTTTATAATAACAGTGTACACATCAGAGAACCTCGAAATGAAATGTTCTTACCACCACTAACTAAACCAGAAGAGATGCAGTCACATAGGAGGTTACTGAATGATAGTTTCTGAATAGTAGAAGTATATTCATGTCATATGAGTTATAGACAATCTGTAGTTGGTTACCAATAAATGTCAATGTACTATTGTGTAACTGTAAATAAAGAAACTATACCACACTGATGACAGTAAGGTAGTAAAAGCACAAGGTTCATGATTAGTGGTCCCCAGTAATCCAATAAAGCCACCTGACACCAGAAGTTGTTTTAAATCAGTTGCAATTTATTAATACCCAAATAAGCCCTAACAATTTTACCTCTAACATGATTAAGTCTAAACAGCTGATGTCTTTTTACCACCAGGGTTACAGGTGAACAGAAAAAGTGAAGCGAAATTGCTCCCTTTTTCTGCATGTCAAGCATTTATAGCTATTCCTCTTGGACACACTGGACATGACACCTAGGTCCTGTGTTTATACTCAACTTGTTTACATCAAAAATGCATAGTGGAAATTTCCAAACTGCTACAGCACATTTTAGCCTAGACACTACGTTGTTCAATACATCATGAGACAATGTTCAAAAGTATAATGGCTTTGAGATACCTCGGTATAAGATACATTTGACACTTTGCCAAGACAGGGGAGTTTCATTTATCGTCATCACTGGATGGAAAAACAAGTGGTCAGGGGATTTTACATTCATCAAAAATAACTTGCTTACAAATGCAAAAGTAGCCTTGTATTAGACAGTGGCCAGAGCGTGTATATCATTATTCCTTATCATTTCCTTGTTATGCATAGTTTTAAACACAAATAATCATGAGATGAGGAGTTTCAATAGTCAAGGCCAGATGCGGTTACCAATATCTGCATCTTATCTTTGGCCATAACCTTCAGAAAGACCTGTTCTGGTACCAATGCTTAGGATATCTTGTTCTCAACATGGCTTATGCTTTTCCAATTATTTTTCTACATTTTATTTTGCAGGGCTCTAACAATTAACCTCTTAAACTCTTACACATACATACATACACATTAATTCACATTCACTAGCCACTTGCAGCTCTTTACTAGCCATACATATTAATTGATATGTTGGCATCATTTAGTATTCATTAACCATGTGCAGCCTCTGCAAGTCTTGTACACTTTAGGTATCTTTTCAACTTTTTTTATAGCCAACTATATATAAATGTTGTTATTGGTAAACTTGTATAAAACTTTGGTTACTGGTCACTAAAACCGTGGCCACTGGTCACTAAAACTTTGGCCACTGGCCACTTTCAACAGCCCCCACCTTGAAGGCAAGGGGGAACCTCTGGGGGACCCTGAACCTTCACAAAATTAAACATAACAATATAGATGCTAATTATTAATTAAATGTTCTTAGAGTTTCTTGCCCTGCAATTCTATTTTGTGACCTCTGGTGATGGGCTGCTATTACATCTATTACCAGGGAGGCATAAAATAATGACACATTAGTTTATGTGCAATGTCCAAACTCAGCCATATTCCAATGGGAGATATTTAAGACAACAGATATATGCATAAATTGTACATTATTTATAAGGGTTTCAGGTATTGAGGTGGCAGTTAATCTGCTAGGGGGCCCTGGTGTTAACCGGGGACACTTAATATTTCGGATTATGGGGGTGAGGGAAGACCAGTAAGGGGAGTCCCGAACCCCCACAAATAATACTTTGATTAACATGTTTAGTATAACTAAGCATTTTTTATCTTAATCTGTTAATTGCATGCTAATACCTTTACCTTACATAAGTTTTAAGCTATCATAATGCAAGCTACAATTTTTAAAGCTAGAAAAACAGTTTATAATTGATAACATGAAAAAGCTTTTTTTAAAACTGGTTGCCAGCATACAGATAGTCAAGGCAACTATGAAAAGCATCCTGTTCTGGAGTTGGTACAATGGTAATCACAGAATGAGCAAAAATGGAATGGTATAATTGTGATGAAACAGAAACTGGGCATTTCAACGCCATAAGTGATATGTATAAAAGATAGTGAACATTTGATATCATATAATAGTGCAGAAAACAATTGAATAGAACGTACAACAAAACAAAACATAACATAATAGCTGGTATCAACAAACAAACAAACAAAAGTTTATTGAATTTACCTTGAGAGTGGATAAGTTAGATGCTGCCTATCTGTTGAGGTGTGGCACACCCTTGGAACTTGATTGAAGAATCTGTTGATAATGTCTCTTGTCGGATAGGTCATTATAAAATGTATATGACCAGTTTAGAAAGTTCATACAAGTAACAGTCCATGAAATTAACAGTCCATAAAGTCCATATAAGTAACCACAAGTTGGCGTAGTTACAGTACAGGTGAAATGTCATTTACAGAAAGGTAGTAACTTGACAAAGAACATGGAGCTATGCAGACAGTAATTTTAGAAACAAAACACCAGCATAGTAAGAAAGTCAATATTTAGACTGCAGGTTGCTGGATAACTGAATTTGAAAAGGGTCTTGCCAGGGGCGCATTAGATTACACACCAAGTCCTGCTAATGGAGTAGTCACACACACACACCGGCATGTCATTTGTGTTGTGGAGGTTGATCACACCATTGCACAAAGATTATCAGTCCATAAAAAAAGTAGTAACAGTTCACAATAAAACTATTTAAGAACACAGTTCATAACAGAACAATAAGTTTGTATAAAGTACCAGCCAGGTTTGGAAAAAGCAGCAGTGAAGAAAATGGATGTCTTGCTTGAAGATCAATTGAAGAAAAATCTTCTTGCTGAAGTTAGGGGATTGCCCCTACCCCAGACTTTGCTTCATGGTAAGCAGAAACAATAAGCTTGATTGCAGAGTCTGAATTGACTGCACCTTTTTTCAGTTGATTTAAAGTTCTACAAATAGGTGTAATTTTGCTGAAAACATTACACTTGCAGAGTAATAATATCCTGTTTTCATATAGTAGTCCTTATATGGAGCCAGTCAGGCACAAAGATGGTGATGATATTGAAGCTGTGGCAGTTGATTTCTCTTTAGGAAAAAAGAAGAAGGCTTTTGCAGCTTAGATGGAAGTGTTACTGCTGTTGTACATGGAGATGTTATGTGTGCCACACCGTGGAAACCTGCAAACTTGCAAAGTGTGTTAGAAACTGAGTTAAGAACACATAAATAACCGATGACCCTTTTATTTTGTAAAGAGTGGTGTGACAAAGCCTAAATTTCTGACAATTGTAGAAAGAGAAAAGAAAAAAAATGGGGCATTGACCGCACACCTGGGGGTGCAGGTCAAGGTCCAATCATACCATTTGACCATCTGTGAATCCATGACAATGTTATGGTTACACCCTGCTTTCAAATCAGAGAAGAAGCTATGACAGTGATGAACATGATTTCCCTGTCTATGTGATGCTAGCAGGCCTAACTGAGACCTGTGTTATAAAATCTTGTAATGTTACAATGACACACTTTAAACAAATAGTTTATGGCAGTATGCCTGTTACACTATGCAATAATGGGGCAAATATATATATTGGCCTATGCCAACTAATAATAGTGCCTATTGCACCTGTGACAAGTGAATGGGTCTACCATGGAACCTTGAAGCATAGGTTCTGGAGCAGAATCTAAATTCTGCCATATTATAATTGTTAAGATTTAAAATGACAAAACCTGCATAGAATGCACTTTATTTTCCAGGGGTACTGGGGAGTAATGAGACAAACAAAGCATTTATTTGTCTGGGGTTTTGCATGGAACATAGTGTAGGGGTGGGTCAGCGATGCTGGCCCCAGTATCTAGGTTTAGTTATGGGCATTAAAAACATTTATACGTGTGGAGCACTTTTCTGAATACACACCTGATACAGGGTAGCAAGATGTATATCAAAACATTATAACATAAATGTAAAAGATAAGCATTTTTGCAATAGAACAACATCAGTATTGAGCATAATGCATACAATACATTTTAAACAACAGAACAAATATAGACTGCAAGTTTAGTTTAGAGTACAGGAATCTTAGAGCACTGTGACTGTACTTACTGGACATAACCATGGAATAGGGTGCAGAAGGTGGGGCACAGTTTAAGTTCATAAGTTGCAGTCCTTGGTAAAAATTACTTAGTTTTGATTGAAGGAATTATTTGAACAATCCACCACTCTGTTTTTGTTAACTTGTAAAGCTCTTTCAGGTATGCAATGCTTTAGAACTTTGAAATTATAGAAACATGTTTGTGCTTCTAGAAGGCAGATAATTTCATCCATTGCTGTAAGGCTATGGGAAGTTATTTTGTATTTGTCTGACAGGATAAGAAAGCTGAAAAGACAATCAAAAGAATGAATATGTGGAAATACATACACAACCCCCCTCCAGCTTGACTGATTACTTGCTGTGGGCAGAAGCCTTTATACCAATGATAGGTGTGAGGTTTAACTGTTTGCACTAGAAAAAGCAGAAGGACTGAGCTGGGTTATACTGTTAAAATACACTGGGTCTTTTCAAAACCTGTAAATAAGAAACAGTTATTAGCAAATACACATTTTGTTTTATTTACCCCTATGGGAAGACAGTGATGTACCTTGCAACATTTGTGGGTATTGCGCTGGAAGGAAGAGTAGTATGCCCCCCCCGAGCTCCCACTGTGGTGGAAGAGGCAGCTCAAATACTGTAGCAATAAAAAGGTTAGCTGTGGATGGTGACATGGATATTAAACAAGAAATGGTCTGGCAGTATTAGTAGCCAGTCATGCAGCACCTCAAAAAGGTGTGCACTGGATGAATGGTAATGGGGTGGCCCCATTGCAGTCCCCGCCTAACACACTTTAAATTATAACAGGATAATATTACAATTAGTTTAGTAAGTTGCATACCTTACTATAAAGATGGGGAACTTTCTTTTCTCTAGAAGAAAGAGAAGAAACAAACAAACAAAAAAAAACACACCCACAATTTTAAAAATAAAACAAGATTATTCTGATAGGAGAAAAGAAGCCAAGCAACCCTGGGTTCCCTTATCCTAAGCATGACAAAACGTCAGCTGAGTTTATAAAGGATCCGGATTGATGGTAATACCATATGTATGAATCTCTTAGAATGCATTTTTAAAAGGAAAAATGATTACACCATGGTCACACATAAAAACAAAAGCCATTGTTTTTAACTGTAGGTGGTAAACTCTCTCAAAAACAGCTGTAATCTTTCTTTTTAACAGTGTACTGTATATATATACACACACACACACACACACACACACACACACACACACACACACAATAGGGGTGAGTGGTAAATGAGTGAGATAAAACAGTGTATCATCCACTGCAGTGTGATATTTTTACCCTCTGCTCTACTGTGATGATATGAGACATTTACACACACAGGTCACAAAAGGTCACTGATATCATCACCCTAGGCAGCTTTTCCCTCAGCATGAAAGAAACATCTGTGCTGTTACCATAGACACAAATGCAGAACTACCTAAGAGGTCTCACTGCTGCCTACAGCTAACTCAGTGAGCATTACAAAACACACCTATCCCCCCCAACTTCCAGCTCATTACTGTGATGCTCTCAACTTGATGCAGCCAGAATTCCAAACAGCACAGCTTCACAGAACAGTCTAAACTACTGCCTGCTGCTAACTCAACTACCACTGAAACACACTCTCACTTGTTCCTCAAACTCTGATTCTCACCCATTACAATTACTGTGACAATTTCAACTTCACTGCAGCCAGAATCCTAAAGAGCACAATTTCACAGAACACTCTGCACTCTGCCTGCAGCTAACTTAATTACCACTGAAAACAGTGTCAGCTGTTCTGACACTCTGCCTCTCAGTTCATTACAATTACTGTGATGCTTTTAACTTCACTGCAGCCAGACTGCTAAACAATACAGCTTCATAAAAGTATGTTTCTCATTCCTATCTAAAACTAACTCATTTAGCATTGCAAAACACACTCATGTGTCTCTCAGAGTTTATAACACTGCCAGCCCATTCAGAAAAGCTCACACACAGAATGAGCAAACACATTAACAGGAACAGAACACAAGACAGCATAACAAAACTTCTGAAACTCTTGGCCCTATTGTATATATCGAATACATGATGGGCATATAGTGTGCTATGGCAAATATTGTCACTTCTGCATCGTGAGCTTGGATATCTCACTTATGCCTTCGGCACTCATGAGATATCCAGAGCTCACTCTGCAGGAGCGACAATATTTGCCATAGCACACTCATGCCCATCATGTATCCTTATATATATATATATATATATATATATATATATATATATGTAAACAAATACGGGAGGTGGTGAGTACCCCCTTCCAGCTCGAGTGCCTTGCATAGTATGGGAATCATGTGATATTGCTCAGGAATAAAGGAGTTGTGCTTACAACCAAACCTTCATGGATGAAGGCCTTGAGCTTTACCTGTGTTGGCTGCAAGCCCAGAAAAAAAAATGTTTATCCCTTTTTACTCAGAGTGCCAGTACTGTAATAAAAAGTAAAATTGTAGGTGTATTTCCATGAAGACATATATTTTGTGTGAAAAGTTGTGCTTTAAATAGGGAACACACATCAAGTTTGAACTGGTAGTAACATAAAATGTTGAAACACAAGAAGGTCAAATAACATGCAAAAGATTACACAGTGTGCATGCAAGGGTCGCTCAAACCCAGCTGTTTCTGTAATGTCCTTGAACACTACTCATATTAAAGTGTATTTTAATAATAATAGAGCACAAAATAGAGCTGCTGGCTAAGACAGTACACACACACACACAATGCTTATCACAAAATGAGACACACACATTATTTGACACCAATTTGCTGAGTTAATGTCCATAGTTTTATTAGAAAACTAAATGTTTTAGATATGTGCTGCCTGCTGCCCATCTTGTAACACACTACAACTACTTAAACCAACAAATTCATATATGTGCATGCCACATCTTTTTAGAACAAAACTTTTTAAACACCTTCCAACTCCTTTATAAAATGAAACTTCCTTATTTCTGTTTGTTTGAAACCAAACAAGATCTTATTTGAAAATACAGCACGACATACCATCTGTAAGTGGACACATCTAGTATAACATGGTTACACCCTTTGACGCATAGCCAAAATATGGCACTCAACCATTTTGAAATCTTTGTGATGAACATTTTACTTCTCTATAGCAAAATGTTTCTGGTTTTAACTAGAAGTATGATAAAGCCATTCATAGCTGTTAACATACTACATCTTCACCTAGCAGTTGCTTGGCACATTGGGCTGGATATTCAAACTGCGCCATTCTGAGGCGCAAGCCCTTGTGCTGCGCAAAATAGTTGCACAGGGGTGTGGCTTGGGTGATATTCAAAGGAGTTGCACTATTGAGCAACCCTTTGAATATCACCCCCCAGCCACAGCCACTGTGCATGGCGCAGTGAAACTTGCGCCACCGCAAGTTGTCAGAGTGGAGCATTCAACTTGCGGTGGCCAAGTACCATTGCGCCATGCGCAAAATCATGATATTCAAAAGGTGACATGCAAATGGGGCCATAATTCATGCAAGGTGCAGGGGGGGCCATTTGCATCTGATTATGGCCCCATTTGCATGCCATTAGCATGTAGGTGCACTGATCCCCGAGGACTTGCACCTGGCGCCCTGCCAGGCAGCAGCCGTCGGGGACCAACGCACCCTGCAGCCCGATCTCGGGCAGCAATGTGGCTCCCCCACCTCCTCCGTACATCTCCCTGGTGGTCCAGTGGACGAAATGCCCGATCGCGGGCAGAATGTAAAATGAGACCCCGAACCTGTCCCTAGTGCCCGATCGGCGGGCAGTAAGTAAAGTGCCCCCCCCGAACATCTCCCTGGTGGTCAGTGGACCGTAATGCTTGATCGCGGGCAGAATGTAAGTTGACACCCCCAAACATCTCCCTGGTGGCTGGTGTCCCCCCCACCCCACCCACGAGCCCCACCCCCGCTCCCCTGGCGGCGGTGTGTGGCAGCATCCCACCTGCCAGCCGCCCGCTGCCCGCCAACTGACTGCCTGGTAGGGGCTGCCGCCCGTTGGTGCAAAACAAGAGCCAATGGGCATGCAGCCCCATACCGTATGACAGTCCAGATTTGTGAATCATTCACAAATCTGGACTGTATCATCTTCTGCTATCTTCACATGCCCATTAGCTCTTCTCCGCAATGGGCATGTCGCCATACCATGCGACAGTCCAGATTTGTGAATCATTCACAAATCTGGACTATCATATCATTCCTCTTGTTACGCCAGCTCTTACTCTGCACCAATGGGCTGCACAGCCCTACCGGGCAGTCAGTCGGCGGCTTGGCCGTTAACAGCAGTCTGATGCTGCCGCCGCATGTAACTGCCGAAGCAAGTATTGAGCGCCGTGAAGTAGTGAATGAGGATTACTAGCCACCGAAATGTTGAAGTCATTACATTCTGCAGCGATGAACGCTGGATCACTGACCACGAGGCCGAGTACTGCCTGCCCTGATCGAGCACTGGGAGGCTATGTTTGAGGGTTTCAGTAACATTCTGCCCGCGATCGGCTATTCGTCACTGGACCACCAGGGATGATGACAGGGGGGAAAACATGTGATGCCCTGAATTGGCTGGGTGAGGAGTACACTATGCCCTGGATTGGGCTGGGGAGTACACTATGCCCGCGATCAGGCTGGGGACACAGGGATTGAGCTGGGGCCAGCCACAGGTGGCAGCTGCTGTGTTGCGCCCTGCAATACAGCAGCTCACCTGTGGGTGGCCCTCGACCTAAGCCTTTTTTTTTTGGCTCAAGGTCCTGCAGGCTCAGGTTGGGGGTTGCGCCTGCACAACTCTGCACAGCCCGGCTGAATATCAGGCTGTGCAGTTTATGCATGGTTCCTCCCCCTCCTGTTGAGCATGCATTCATTTGCATTGCGCTGTTGCTCAGCCTGTTTTCAGTGGCGCAACTGCCTCCTGCTGAATATCGCAGAATGGCGCAATGTAGGACTTGAGCATGCGCAACCCTGTTGCGCATGGTGCAACCCTTTTGAATATCTGGCCCCCTGTCTGCAAACTACAAATCTTTTTGCTCATTGACGTCATATCTCTTCACCTTCAAACTGACTTACTCCAACCAACATCCTACATACAAAAGTCCTTCACTGACCCTATCTAGGCAGCACAACTCTTTTATTAAAAGTAGAACTAATTAAAACAGTCAGATATGAGGCAAAGAAGCTTTTTTTCTTTTTACTGTAACATGCTCTGTTCCGAAAACAGTCAATGCTATCTTGCAACCTTGAGAGCAGAACATAATTACAGAACACAGATATACACTGGAAAATGAGAGAGAGAGAGAGAGAGCATTGCCTTGTTTAGTATATGTATTGCAGAAATGAAACAGACAGACAACAATTAAAAAAAACTTTTAAAACAAAATACACAGACTTACCCTGTGCCAAGGTAACTTCCTTCTTCTGTCCTGATACACCGGTCCACTCCAGAAAAATGACATCAAAACCTTGATGATTATCTCCAAGTGCTGCAGCAATTACCCTTTCAAACAAAGGTTTCCTTTGTGGCCATTTCAGTAACCTGCCAAGCCAAGTATTTTTCCAGAACTCTGGTTTGCAGTTCAACAATAAAATCTATAGCAGTACTAGGTACTAGGTTGAAATCCAACTGGTGGAGGTCCCCAGTACCTGGGTTTGGGATCAAATGTTCCAGCCACCATAAGAGGCAAGAGAAATTGAAATTGATGCAAAAAACTTAAAGCTGCGCAGATAGCGAACATTGAGGGGGGAGGATTTTCAAATCAACCCATCTGTAGTCACACCTATTGTGTATGCATTCACAGTGGTTTATTTTTATTTTTCTAAATGTTGCTTATCTAATGTTACTTGATCAGACACCGCTTTTCTACTAAAAGCAGCCTGAACTGTGAAAGCCATCATCAGCCTTAACAGTATATAGTTCCTCTTTCCTTTGAGCTGCTATCTAGCAGGCACAAATTACAAGGGCAGTTTCCCTTGTTTGAGAGATTTTTCCTTAATACATCTCTCCACATATCCCTAAACTTGGGGTCCTCAGACCCCCACATACATATACATTACCCTTACCCAGCTTGTAGCTGCTCCATAGACCTTTTCCTCTAGGTTCAAGTCCACTCAAACACTCAGAGTCTATTAGACTCTTTTTCCCAGCCCCACAGTTAGGCTATGACCCTTACTTATGTGGACCCTGTTTAGAGTAAACACTAGGCTTTACTAGATTTACCGAGACCAGAACCAAAACCACCTCCTGGCTGGCTGGGCCAATTTGTAAATAAAGAAACTATACACACTGATGACAGTAAGGTAGTAAAAACACAAGGTTCATGGTTAGTGGTCCCTGGTAATCCAATAAAGCCACCTGATACCAGGGCCCAGATATTCAAAAGAGTTGAGCCATGCGAAATAGGGTTGCGCCTGCACAAGTCTGAAATTGCGCCATTCTGCGATATTCAGCAGGAGGCAGTTGCGCCCCCGAAATCATGCTGAGCAACAGCGCAATGATAATGAAGGCATGCGCAACTGAAGGGGGAGGAACCATGCATAAATGGCGCAGTGCGATATTCAACAACTTGCACCATGTGCAATAGGGGAGCAAGCGGAAGTTGCGCCATAGTGGAAATGAGCCAAAATAAAAAGGAGCAAGGGAGAAGTGCAAGAATGCTACAGGGAAGCCACATGAGGCAGAACTCTAGCCACACAGACAGGGCAGGAGGGACACACAGGGCAGGCCAGGGAAAGGGCACCCTGAACACACAGGCACAGGGAAGGTGTGGGGAGCCACAGCCAGTGCAGAAGCGGGAAGTGCCACACAGCATAGAGGCCACCACAGGCAGGTGTTCCTGGTGCAGGGGAAGTAGCAGGGAGGACAGCGGGGGGAATACAGTAACAGCTGCCGGGGGGGTGAACACAAGCCAGGGACATGGCCAGTGCCACCTTCCAGATGGAGGCCGTTATGAGGGAGGTGAGAAGGTGGGTGGCAGGGGGGCATGGCCGTGGAAGGGCCCATTGGTGGTATGCCCCCAACAGGCAGTACCGAGCCCACACCAGCTTCGAGCTGTACAGTGATACTGAGATTGTGGGCCAGTACCACCTGAATACTTGCTTCCAGCAGGCCTCTCCTCTTGTGGGGTCAGCTGTACCACCTCCGGCTGTCCCCCACCTGTTGCAGCTCGTGCTGCCCTGATGGCAGCCACCTTCTCCTTTATCCTGCTCCTGTCCGTGCCCATCTTTTTCTTACACTCCTGCACGGAGCGCTGGTGGCTGCCATGCAGGTTCACAGCACGTACCACCTCCTCCCATGCAGCAGCGCGGGCTTGAGGTGTTCCCTGCTGTCCACTGAGAAGCAGCTCCTGATCCAGGTAGGCCTCAAACAGGGCTTCGGTCTCTGCCTTGGTAAAGTTAGGTGTCCTCCTCTTCCCACCACTGTGTTCCTCCTCTCCCACAACTTGCTTGGTCATTATTTAGCCTGTAAGAATGGCAGTTGTTACCTGTGACTGTGCAGTCCCATGCATGTCCCTAAATCCACAGTCTACACTTCCAAACAGCATGCAACTCACCAATAGACTGCAGTAACCGACTATGGCCACTGCAGCCCAATGTCGCACTTTTATAGTGCAACCCATGCAAATGAGGTGAGGTGCAACTTTAAGTGGATGCAAATTGCAGTGCTGTGCCATTGAATGGCTGATTAGATGATTTGCATATGATGGCTGAATATCGCGCTTTTGCGCTTTGCGCAATTGTTTTGAACGCGCTGAGCCAAAGGTGCAGTTCTGTGACATGTGTAGTACACACCTCACTGCACATGCCCGGGTTGCTTATGCAGGCATCTGCCACGCTGCTGACATGCTGTGCATAGTAGGCATTGCAGATCATGGCCACCATTGTGCCAGTGGTGCTATAGCGATGGTCACTACATGGTGCTGTGGCACTGGGCCATCATAGGCGCACTGGGCCAACTGCGCAGTAGGCCTCTAATGGCGGTAGCACACAGGCAGACAATCATGCTACACGCTTTGGGTTCCAAGGGCACTGTGCATGTCCATGCGCCAGAGACCCTTGACCCTGTGCCTGACCTTTGCCCCCTAGGCACCATGCATCAGGCATGGGTGCACCTCTATCACACTGTTCAGTGACAGTGCAATAGAGAATGGCAGCGCTGTACCACGCAGCATCTGCATGTGGAGAGCCGTGCTGCAGAGCGCCATATTGACAAATCGAGCAGAGAGCATGGCATGCAGGAGGGCAGCTCAGTGGTTGTCACTATAGCTGGCCAACCTAGTGGCCATTGTGGAGCCACACCATGGGCCACTGTTTGGGGAGGCACCCCTTGACAGGTCCAGGACCCAGGTGTGGGAGGAGGTGGCCACTGCGCTTGAGGAGGCCACAGAATAGGGGAGGAGCACTGAGCAGTGCCGCCACAGGTACGGGGACCTGCAGCGGAGGGAGCTGGAGCTGCTAGCATGCCTGCAGGCATGTGCCAGGATGGGCACAGTGCCACGGCCAGGTAGGTGTTACGTCAATACACTTTTATCTTCCATATGGGTAACACTGTTGTATGTGTCCAGCACATGGGGGAGGGACCATCCGGGGGATTGGCTGTGATGGTGTTATCAGGGTGTGAGGTGGGTGGGTCTGTCTGGGTGGGAGGGCACACACCTGGGGGCAGGGGGACTTTGCTACAGGATTGTACTGTTGTTCCTCTCTCCATGTTTGCACCACAGGCCCGGAGGAATGCCGTCATGCCCGTGATCTTCGGCGGCAGGAGGAGCAGAGTGCAGCCAGGCGGGGTGAGGACCCTCACCACCCACTGGACTGGCCCGATGAAGGTGAGTGCCATACCTCCATGATTACTATTGCATGCTGTGTAATAGGGTGGGCAGCAGGGCATGGCCACCATCCATCGACACCACTGCCATGCATGCGACTTGTTACAGTCAACATTGTCCAGTGGCAATGCATGTCTGGGAGTGCATCGATCCATGCGTGCCCAAGGTACATGGTTGTTCCACTGCCTTTGCACCACATAGCCATGTCACTAAACGGCCATGGTGGTGCTGTGCGTGACTTGGCTGGTGGGTGTGTGCAGCATTCTGCATGGCTGTATGCACCTGGGTGGGCAGGTCATGTGGATGTGATCACTGTGGGTGGTCACACACCATCACAGAGGTATGTCCCATGGCCATATGCCATGCACAGTGGGTGGGCTGTATGGGGTTGTGCATTCACACCTATTGACGGTGCTCCCTTGTCCTAGGTACACGCCATCTCTGGGAAATAAGGGAGGCACTGCAAAAGATACTCCAGGTGGCGAGGGCTTCGCTGGACATCCTCCGCAGGATTGACAACACCGGGGTCCTGCAGAGGCACAGAGCATGACGGAGTCAGAGTGGGGAGAGGCACTCCCACTAGGGGTCCCTCAGTCCCTGCAATCCCCTTCCCCCCTGGACCCACCCTCACACCCCTCCTTTCCCATCCCATTTGTCCACCCCTGCCCCTACCCACTCTCACCTTGTTTGTGGCCCTCCCCCAACCTTGTATATATTTTGTACATAGTATTGTAAATAGTTGGATTTTATATGTTTGTTCAATACAGTTATTTTGATATGAATACTGTGGTGGTCTCTGATTTGCAGCGGGCTATAGGTGCTCAGCTGCAGTGGTGTGCATGGAAGTCAATAGTGGTGCGGTCATGGGTATGTGTGTGTCCATGTGGAGGTGACTATGGTGTGGGGGTAGCTATCAGTCAGTGTCTGTGGTGTGTGTGTTGTGCCCTGTGCACTGGATGACTGTGTGCAGTGGTCCATGGTGCATGCTCTGTGTCCATGGTGCCCCTATCAGCCCGTCCATGGCCTGTGCAGCTGACACATATGCATGTCTGTGACCTGCATGGTCTGCTGGCATGTCAGTGGTGGCAGTCCCTGCAGGGCAGCCACTGTACCTGTCACATTGCTGGGTTGCCTCCTGTCACTGGTGTGGTGCATGTCTGCCTCGGGTGACACTGTAGCCTCCACAGTTGTTGTCTCACCTCCATGCTGTGCCTTGTGTGTGTTGCAGGGGATATGCACCACTGTCTGTGACTTGTGCTCCGGGCAAATGATGGTGGTGTACGGGTCCACAGTGCCTGCGCAGGGTGGCTGGCACTCCAGTGCCATGGAGGACTGTAGGTGTGTACACAGTTTACATGGGCCCACACTGGGGGCTTGGTTGCCCCACCACTGCATCCCTGTGTTGTTGTGCCCTTGGGTATGGGTGGGTGTCTGTCCATGCACTGTGTGGCATCTGGTGTGGTGCATGCTTCCACGCACCACTGTGGGTGTCTGTGCTAGCTGTTGTGGCCAGTGGTGGGTCGGGGTGTGTCATTGGAATACTGTGCAGGGTGCTGTACCACTGGTGGTGGTGTCCGGGGCCAACCCTGTCCCGTGTGGGGTACCTCATGTGCCAACACATGGTTGGTCTCTCAGCAGTACCTCAGGGGGACTGTACATGGTGGCACTGTGTCTGCCGTTGTTGCATTGCTGTGTGCTTCCACCCGCTGATGGGTGCTCATGGTGGGGATGGCTTGCATGGTTCTGTGGTGCACAGGGTTGCATTGTCACAGTGGGGGTGGTGGCATGCATGGGGTTTCCTGCAGTGGTGGTCGCTGCTCCTGGGGGGGTTTCTGAGGGGTCACGGTGCAGGTGTGCTCTGCATTGGGGGGATGGTGTGGCATGGGGTGGTCAGCCCTCCTTGTGTGCCAATCACAGCTTGCCAGGAGGTGTGATGGGGCACCATGGCCCGGCTGTCGGTTGTTTGCTTGTCTCCATGGGCCGGTGGTTATTCCAGCCCTCCCCCAGTTGTGCAGTGCATGGGGTGTGGGGTGATGATGTCTGTTCTGCTGTGTGTTCCTGTGCCCATCTGTGGCATGGGTGGTAGGCCCCTACCTCCCTGGGGGGCATCCCTGGTTGCGCTATGGCACCTCTGGATTGCTCAGCTGCACATCCCTTGTTGCGCTATGTTGCATCAGATCTGCTCAGCTTCCCCTCCCTAGTTGCGCTATGGCGCAGATGGTGAGATATTCAGTCATTGGCTGTAGGCGCAGTTTGGCCTGCTCCGTTTTTGAATATCGCGTCTCTTGCTCATGGGCGCAATGGACTTGTGCTTATTCCTGCTATTGCGCACTTTTTGGGCGTAGTTTGAATATCTGGGCCCAGATGTTTTAAATCAGTTGCAATTTAGTAATACCCAAATAAGCCCTAACAATTTTACCTCTAACATGATTAAGTCTAAACAGCTGATGTCTTTTTACCACCAGGGTTACAGGTGAACAGAAAAAGTGAAGTGAAATTGCTCCCTTTTTCTGGGTGTCAAGCATCTATAGCTATTCCTCTTGGACACACTGGACATGACACCTAGGTCCTGTATTTATACTCAACTTGTTTACATCAAAAATGCATAGTGGAAATTTCCAATCTGCTACAGCAAATTTTAGCCTAGACACTACGTAATTCAATACATCGTGAGACAATGTTCAAAAGTACAATGGCCATGAGATATCTCGGTCATAAGATACATTTGACACTTTGCCGAGACAGGGGAGTTTCATTTATTGTCATCCTTGGATGGAAAAACGAGTGGTCAGGGGATTTTACATTCATCAAAAATAACTTGCTTACAAATGCAAAAGTAACCTTGTACTAGACAGTGGCCAGATCATGTATATCATTCTCCTTATCAGTTCCTTGTTATGCATATTTTTAAACACAAATAATCATGAGATGAGGAGCTTCAATAGTCAAGGCCAGATGCAGTTACCAACAGCTGCGTTTTATCTTCAGCCGTAACCTTCAAAAAGACCTGTTCTGGTACCAATGCTTAGGATATCTTATTCTCAACATGGTTTATGCTTTTCCAATTATTTTTCTACATTTTATTTTGCAGGGCTCTAACAATTAACCTCTTAAACTCTTACACGTACATACTCATTAATTCACATTCACTAGCCACTTGCAGCCCTTTACTAGCCATACATATTAATTGACATGTTGGCATCATTTAGTATTCATTAACCATTTGCAGCCTCTGCAAGTCTTGTACACTTTTGGCATCATGTTGTTATTGGTAAACTTGTATAACACCTTGGCCACTGGTCACTAAAACTTTGGCCACTGGCCACTTTCAACATAACTGTATTTTGTTGTGTTTTTGTTAAAGACAATACAATATAATAAAAAAAAAAACAGAAGGATTCTGAAGAGTTATTGTTTGACTGTATTTACAACTTGGACACTTAAATGATCACTCATTTGTACCTACTGACCTGTATTTTTTATGTATATGAATTGTGCGTTTAATTTTATTTATCATTTACTGAATTATTGTATGTGATATGAAGCCCCCTGAACCTTTTGGATTGGGTGCTCAACAAATAAAATTGCTTTGCCCGGCCTAGATACTGTATACATACCTACATTCACATAGTAGTAATCACTGAGTAATTGTTTGATTGTTTAAAAACAGTCATTACAATTTGATAAGGCCTGATATTTACAATAAATAATAAATATGAGAAACACACCATTACATTCTGTTATAATTTACAAATACTAAAGTGTCTATACACAAACGGTTATATATGAATCATTCAAAGTTGATGGGATTCAATGATAAAGCATTAGGTAATGCTCATTATAAAGTAAGCATTTAAATTAAATCGATATATCTCTGGGAGCTTGGGTCCTTCCCACAGAATCATATTCCATTCAATAATCTCTATACTGGCTAAAGCTCACTAGAGCAAAAAATAACCACTGAATTTCTTCAGCTATAGCTATTCAGCTTATTTTATTCTTTTTTCTAATAAATGCAATATACAACTTTGAAATAACCTCTGAAAATAACCTCTGATTCGGATAAAGTCATAAGATGAAGCAAAATAAACAGAATACCATTTATTTATTATTTGGATTTTGATAACCGGGTAGGTTCACGGAGACTTACCTTCCTTTTTCAGGAGTGACTTGGGATCAGTTACACACAGTACATGGAATGAGATACAAAAGGAAATTGAGACAGTGTGAACAACAGTAGTAACAATTGGCTCAACATTCATCACTCAACAGTGGGTAAAACAATTTATACCTATACTGTAAATCAGTAACATCAAGTGTGTTTGTGCCATATTACAGTATACCATACATCACATAGGTTCCAGTGATACTTCATGGCAGGCAGAGGAGACTGAACACCATTAGCATCTTGGCACAGCTGAAACAGAGTCTGATTCAGCAGAAACAAGAACACCTGTGCTTGATGGGGCACCCTTTGAGCTGTCCCTTGAAGGACTGACGTGTATGACTTACTTGGATAGGGACAGGAAGCTCCTTCCAGAGTAATGGGACTTTGTGTAAAAAGGACTGTTGACCAAATGTGGTCCGTGTCCTGGGAACCTCAAGCAGGGTAAAGTGAAGAGGAGCAGAGATGCCTTCTTGTGGGCTTCCAGACCAGTACATCTCTTAGACTGGGAGGACAGTTTGTTAATGTCTTATAGGGCAGATAAAAGGTTGGGCAGTAGAGGCGCTCTTTGAGTGGAGGCAAATTAAAGGGGAACTCCCAGCATGCTGCTCATTTGCAGTTCTGTCCAGCTTGGTCCCTAAAGATAAATCGCAAAGAGTTCATTAAAAAAAAAAAATTAAAACTCACTTTTAATTGAAGTTTCATTCCACCATCATGGTTGTCTTCCATTTTCTTTTTTGGTTGACAGCTGCGGAGCAGAAATAACATCCACGATGGGTTGAGCCTCAAGGTCAGTCTATGCACAGTGAGGAAATCACTGTGGTAGCAGGGTTTTTAGACCCTGTGGATTATTACCAGTCAAAGTATTGCGTTTACAGGTCAGCAGCATTTTTCTAACTGTGTGTCTATACAGCCTTCATTCTGTTTCCACTATTTATGCTTTTAGTGTTCAGCGATTCATGCCAAATGCACAGACCACATTGCCCTCATGCAGAAATCTAGCACTCTCTCTGCTGCTTGAATTGATCTACCTAGGTGGTTTACTATCTACTTGCTGCAGTTTATACCGAATATACATGAATTTCATTTTCAGATTTTGCTCTGATTTTCAACTTAGGCGACTATATACAAGTTCTGAATTTTTTGACCTTGTTGTTTAGCATGATGTACATGCATGGTACAGGAAACATATGGCTGTTATCAGTAAATGCAGCACTCATGTCTGGTTGTAGAAGCGCTTCACCCATGTTCTTCACTGTGAATGTATGTGTATGCGTCAGCTATTTGTTTTTTATTGACCCATTTTGTTCTTCCTTTCATTATATGGCCTGTCTTTTTTTTCTGTTGTACAATGAGTTGTGGTCATCATGATGTAGCATCTCAATGTTAAAAACACATAGATTCTCATTAGTAAATGCAGTGCTCGTATCTGGTACTGTGCTGCTCGAACTGCTTCACCCAGGCGCTGTCTTATCTCATGGAAACATAGAAGTTGTTGGCAGATAAGGACCACTTGGCCCACCTAGTCTGCCCTAAATTCACTACCAATAGTGCCATTGGAGGCCATACTTGGACCACGGCTTACACCCGTCTCTTGTGTCTAAGATTCCCCTTGTGTCTATCCTATGCAGTCTTAAATCCTGTGACAGTTCTAGCCCCTACCACTTCTGCTCTGAGGCTGTTCCAAGCATCCACCACCCTCTCCATGAAGAAGTACTTCCTCACATTTCCTTTGAGCCTCTGCCCCCTCCCCAGCTTCATATTGTGACCCCTTGTCCTTGAGCGTCTTTTCCTTTGGAAAATGCTCCCTTCCTGTACCTTGTTTATTCCTGTGAGGTACTTTAATATCTCTGTCATATCCCCCCATTCCATCCTGTCTTCTAGGGAGTACATATTTAAATCCTTAAGCCTTTCTTCATAGTGCTTCTGATGCAGGCCCTGTGCATGTACCCAGTGAACATTTTGTTATGAGAGTGGGTTATGAGAGGTGTGACACTGATTCAGTCCAATGCAAGGGGCGCAGTAGTGCCACTCCAATCATCAGTGAGACTGATTATGACACTGTTCTGGTCCTGCTGGGCATAAACTTCATGTATTTCAAAAGAAAGAGCCAACCCAATCATAGGGTGACTCTTTCCTTTGATCTGCATGACACCGCCCAGCAAACAGCTGATCAGTGTCCTGATCAGCCTACCTCATGTCACCCACTTTTGGTTTGCTTGTTTTTAAATACATAACTGTAGGCTGTCTCAGGTAAAGTATCTGGCAAAACAGAAATCCTCACTGAATCACATAACTGCATACCACTTGACCAAGTGATGCACTCAACAGGAACAAATGGCTGCAGCTGTGATGGAGGGGGTTGGGGCGGGGAGATAAAAAAGTTGACAGGAGCTGCTATGACAAGAGAGAGAAACAAAAACTGGGAGCAGCAGGTGGAAGGGCTGGCAGTTGTTCTGCATGATCTCAGGTGCACTAGGATGTTGTACTAACTCAATAGAGAGTGGGGGGGGTGCGGCTGGCCACAATAAAGTTGGCAGAAGCTACAACTGGTGACTGGGGAGGGAGGAGAGAGAGACAGAAAACCATGGACAGGAGCCATGATGGGGGGAGAAATAGAAAGCAGTATTTTTTTTAAGAGAGGAACGGAAACTGGGAGTGCGGGGGGTGGGGTGGCAGGGTGAAGGGCGAAGGGCTAGCAGTTGTTTGGGAACACAGGGATGTTGTACTAAATAACTACTTAAATAACAGGAGAAGGCATGGGAGTTGGGACCAATGCACTACATTTTGTGTAATGTAATGCAGAAACACCTATCTGGAAAGGGGACAGAGATTAGGGAGGGGGTGCCGCTAGCTACAAAAACAGTTCATAGGAGGAGGAGGAGCCACAACCAACTGATGACTGTGAAAAGAGTCAACAGGAGCCGGGTGGGGTGGGGTGGGAGACAGAAAGTGGGAGTTTCTCTTTTTACATGGGGCTGGGAAAAACAAGGAACCTGCCACTGCCACTCAGGTTTCCTGGCTCCTCTGTACTAACAGCAACCCTGGGGCCAGAAGAAACAAGGAACCTGCCACCACCACTCAGGTTTCTTCACTCTGCTGTACTAACAACAACACTGAAGGTGGAAAAAACAAGGAACCTGGCACCGCCACTCAGGTTTCTCAGTTCCTCTGTACAGTACTTACAGCAACACTAAGCTAAGGAAAGCCAAGCCACATGCTCAGAGGAGCTGGTGCTGCATATTACTGTTTTTTGGCGCCCTCCTAGTGAAGGGGTCCAGAGCAGTTGCACGCAAAGCAAACATAAAAATGTGCTTAACAACATGCAGTCCCTCAAAGACTAAAACTGTTAAGTATGGAGCTCACTGAACCCAATGTCTCTGTAATTGGTAACCACTAAGTGAAGCTCAAAGAAGCCAACATCTCTCAGAATGGTAACCACCAGCAACTGCTGTCACAGCAGCAGTCGGTGGCTACTATTCATAGAGAGAGATTGGTTTCTGTGAGTCATACAGATTCCTTGAAGGACCAGTATCTTCATGGGATGGACCTATGCTAAGCATATTTTGTGTGTAAGACGGGATGAACCAGAATATTGGCAAACTGTACAGGAGTCCATGTCTGCATTGCATATGTGTGTGGAGGGGGGACTGTATGAACTCTGAAGGCTATACATATATAAGAGAAACTGTGATCTTTCAGTGGTCGGTTGTTTTAGGCATAATTTTGCACTTGACCACCAGATATTTGCAAAAGAGGATACTATATTGGGATCAGGATAGTGCACAGGAGACAGCAGTGTTTAACTGTTTCTCTGTGGAGCGTGGGGGAATGATGGGTTCTGGAAGACTATAGCAGTGCTGATAGAACAACCAAGATCTTTAGGGATGCAATAAGTTTATCTTTCAGACATGAACCAGGAGCGACATAAGGGCTCATCAGTCAATTGTGTGTACAATCTGCCACCACAGTAAGTTACATTTTAAAGAGGTGGCATTGTATTTTTGAAAGAGCTTTTATAAAATGAAAAATAATGCCTTACTTCTGTAAATTCATGCTGAATGGTACCCCGCTCTCTCACACAATCCCCATTTTAATAGTGAAATGACCCCTGGATATGGAGCAGAGCTGTGCCTCTGGGGACCCTGGTTGAATCCCAGAACATCAACCTAATGAATGTGTTTGAGAGCAGAACAGAAGCAGGAAGCAGCTCCAGATTTGTACACCTTGAAACCATGTTTGAGTGGTACTACTGTACAGCAGCTTACTTTACCACCTAGGGAAAAGAAGCAGGCCCCTTGACCTATAGGTTAGGGCACATAACATGTGAATCCCACAACCTGGGCTGTCATGATGGAGTGCAGGGCCCTCCTCCCAAATGCTCATCCAAGTATTGTTTTGGAATGGAGGAAGGACTGTATACCTGAAAATTAGTACTGTACGCTGATATATTGTTGACTGAGGGCATGACCCACTGGTTGCATGCTGAAGTATGTTCCACTATCTAACACCCTTTCAGTGAAGAAATATGTCCTCACATCCCTCTTGTACTTTCAACCCTCCCATTTCATCACATGCCCCCTACTCCTGCACCTCATTGTCTGTTGAAAAAGGGTACCCTCCTGCATCTTGTTCACCCCAGTGAGGTAACTGTAGGTCACAAGCATGTCACCTCTTGCTGCTCTCTCCCCTAGGATGTGCATGTTGAAATCTCTCAGTGTCTCCTTGTAGGGCATTCTACAGCAAGCCCTGCATCATTTTGACGTTCTTCCACCAGAATGCCTCCACGCTGTCTGTCCTTTCTGACTTGCGTTTTGCAGAACTCTGGACAGAGAAGTTCAGGTTAGGTCACACCAAAGAGCAATACCACGTCAGCACCACCTACATCATCATGCTGGTGATGTACCTTCCTGTGGACCCCACAATCCCATTACCCTGACCTTGGCCTCGCTGAACTGCATTGCCACCTTGAGGTCCTATGATATAATAACCCCTAGCTCCCTTTCATGTTTAGTGACTGCCAATACCTCACCCCCATCTTATACTCAACACTGGGGTACCTTTGGTGTAATGGGCATTGCCTTGCACAAACGTGCATGATACTTTTTCAGTGCCGGAGTGGAAGGGCCTTGTCTGGGTGGCACTGCTTTTTGCTAACACTTCCACAATCAGAAACTGTTACATAACGTGATAGATATTTGGAGTTGAAAATCAAACCTTTTACTGGTGCAGACGGCACTACACATGCAGGCTTTATACTAAATATGTCCATGGTTCTGGAGTGAAATCAGATGACTGACTGAGTTTGAATGGAGTTCTGAGTGACTGAGGATGAGTTGAGACTGTCGTTCAGCTACACGCTCTTTATTTTGTGGAGGACAATAGAGAAGCAGGGAGATACTGCCTGAAATAGGTTTATAAAAGGTATGCCACCATTACCTATATAGCAGGTCTCCTTACCAGAAGATCCTATTGCGGGCCTCAGTTGTGCGTTGTTCCTTGTCCTGTCCTCTCTCTGTTTTACAGGAGGAAGGCCCGTAGGTGGTCTGGGGGAGAAGTCCTCCCCAACAGTGCCGGAATGTAAACCGGAGTGTGAATTGAGCAAGAGGAGGCCTTTGGAGTGGCTGCAAGGGCAGACGACTGTCGCACTGTTAGTGAAGTGTTCCCGATTATCTAAGCAGGGGTCTCGTTCTCCAGCCTGTGTCACTCACGAAGAGTTTGTTGGAAGATATAAACATCTAAAGGGATGTTTTCAGTTTGTATTGTTTTATTTCTATTTTGAACCATTTTATTTTCAGCTATCTCTATAGTGTTATCTGGGAGTTTGGTGTCGCAGAAACCTTAAGCCTGTGGGTGTGGGAGTATTGTTGTGGGACAACAGGAAAGAAACTATACTGTAGTATGTTGTTTTAATGGTTAAAAGTTCAGCCGGCCCGGTGGCGCTGAGGGTTGAGGCGCTGGACGCCACACCTCGCACCATGCCGGTGACCCGGGTTCGGGAGCGGACTTGCGTCACCGGGAGTTGGCAGGGGGGAGAAAGGCTGAGTGTCCAACAACAGCTCGCCTTCTCCGGGGGGAGGGTAGGGATCCACCTCGGTGAATGGTGACCTCTGGCAGAGGCTGTGGGCACGGCAGTTCATCGGCACCTTGGAGGTTCAATTGGTCACGGGTGGAGGCCGGTGAACCAATCACCTCTATAGGCTGCATCATTAAGGGGGGAGGATGTTGCAGATATTGGTGCCTGTGCCTTGACATCATGGGCTAGCAACATCCCTACAGAACAGGGAAAAACACCCTCCAGATCCGGGTAGACAGAACGCCGAACCCAGTCCTGATGTGCCACCGACTGCCACTGTCGTAGGGACCGGAGAAGACACTAAGGTACAGGGGTTTTGCCCCACCATGAACCCCACCCAGGGGGCAATCCATGGCAGGATGAGGGACCCTAGGCAGCAGGTACATCGGTAGTAGGGAGGGGTTCCATTGGCGACTCCTGAAGGGGCGGCTCTGGTAGGGACGTAGGAGGGGAGAAAAAGAAATTTAAAAAAAAAAAAGTTTAAAAGTTAAAGTTGTAAAAGTTTATTTTATATTTTGTGCTGTATGTAAATTTGCAGTCACGTGTGCATACAGGGCTCAAGGTATAAAAGGCGCAAGCGCAAACACAACTTTGGCTTTTCGTCACAGTCCTACATAGATGAGTTATATGCAACTTGCTGCTCCTCGCCAAGTTTGAGTGTTTTTTTTTATCTGAATGTCAGTTTTCATGTGGTCTGCAATATAAATAATGAGAAATAATTAAAGCAGACACTTGGGAGAGTATTATTGAGTGGCGTATGTTTTAAATTTGAAAAAGAATCAGGCCGCAGTAGTAACCAGTGTGCCACGAAGCACAGAACTTTTTAATTGGAACCATGCAAATATTTTATGCACATTAAGTATCCTTGGAAAAATCAGCAGATTGGTGCCTTTCCAAGAAGCCTGCATTTTTAGCTTTGTACTTACACCAAAAGTAAGTTTATTACTTTTTTTTTTTTTTTTTTAGGAAGGAGCTGTGTTTGTGATTGTTGTGTGTGTTTTTATAGTGGCATTTCTTGTTGTAAGTATTTAGTTATTCAGCTATTAAGCGTCTCTTTGTTTAAAGCTAATACTATTTGAAGCTAACATTAATTGGTAACTAATCGCTGCTGGATGCCTTTGTGCTTGGGTGCTTCAGTGTTTAGTGTAAAATGTGTTACAATCCTTTTGCTTTTTTTTCTCTCCTAGTGAGCTCTTCAAGAGAGCCAGGTGAGTCAAGAGAGCTGAGGAGTGCCGGCCTGGTGGCGCTGAGGGTTGAAGCACTGGACGCCACACCTCGCACCATGCCGGTGACCCAGGTTCGAGTGAGCCCAGCCACCGGGGTCGGCACAGGGAAGGCTGAGGATGAGTGCCTTCTGTGCTTTCCTCCCCGGGTAGTATGGGGTGGGATGTCCCGGCGTGCTGGTGACTCCCGGTGGAGGCCAGAGACACTACAGCAGCCAAGACATGCACACATCTAGCATGGACGATGCTGGCAGGGTTGCTGTGCACCAGAACGTCGATGTGCACCACGCAGGGAGGGAGTGGGAGGGCTCACAGAACAAGGAAAACTAATGGCACCATGGGCAGACGACAGCACCTGTCCGCCTTCCAGGTCCTCTGTTCCCCAGACCTTCCCCTAGCCAGAGTCTGACTAGTAAGCGCACCCAAGAGGAGAGGGCAACCCACCCTGGGCAGGTCAAACTGGGGGTACTGGCTACAGGGGAGGGGGAGGAGAGAGGAGGTTCAGTTCAGGGAGGCTTCAGGCTGGGCAGGTAACAGGACTAGGTTGCCTGAGAGAGGCTCTATGGTGCCGTGACCAGAGGGAAAAAGAGAAGTTAAAAAAAAAGAGCTGAGGAGAGCTAAGGTTGTTCCAAAGCATCTGTGGCCTTGCTGCATAAGCCTTATGCTAGATGCTATAGTTTGGTTTCCTCAAGCAAATTTCTCCTTATTTTTCTGTGCTCCTTCACTGAGATATATTATGCTGAGGACTCGAATGTGAAGTCTTGCGAGCACACCAGTTGAAGACTCAACGTGATAAACTGTAGAATTGACAGTTGCCAAAAGACTATCGATGTCCCATTATCCAGAACTTTAGTGGTTGTTCCTGTGCTAGCACTTTGTGAAGAACTGGGACTCTATCCTTTTAAGATATTGAGGATTCTTCTGGTTTTTGCCCTGTGTTTTTAGTGAGTCTCTCCTTCTTTTCATAAGTATTTCATGAGTATCTAATTTGTTGGATATTGTTCTGAGTATTTTTGATAGACTTTGTTTCTATACTTAAAAAAAATGGTACAGACAAGATTGACATGAAAGAAATTAGGAGTAAACCCCAAAACATATATAAATAAAAGTAAAAATTAAAAAGTTAAGGACAATAAAGTGACTGAGAAGGTAGATGTGAACAAGGTATTAATTGATAAAAAAATCACCAGTTATATCTTGGCACCTGGTAGCCAACTTAACTTAGTGGGTAGAAAAGAAATGTTGAGAATACAAGGTTCCTCTCTCCCTCCCCTTAGCTCCTCCCCTTTACAAGAGAGGAAAGATGGGAGTTTACAGACGATTACAGAAGAACACCCATTAATGGAAACTATAAAAATTCTGGAGGAGGGGTCGGGGCCAATTTAAGGGGTGTAAAGGAAAATTATGGTAATGAAATGCATCTGAAAGAGTTCAAAGGGTCCAACCTTGAAGGAACTGAATTAAAGGGAGAATTGAGTTATGCACAGAGTACTGGTAGAAAAGTGTTGATGGATAAATCCCATCAGTGCCCTAGTGCCTCTTTTTTGGGGGAATTTGAGGCTTTTTTAACACCCTGTATACTGAGACCAATATTGGATCCCCCTCCTATGCAGCCTCCAGATATTTCACATATAATAGATGATCAAGAAAACTATGGGACAGCCAGTGAAGCAACTGAGCAAGCTCAATGTAATGAGGGATTGAAAGACTTACTAGTGGAAATCAGAGATGGTATATTGTTAAATAATGAGTTACTTGTAAATTTGACCTCCTTACAGGAATGTATTCAGGCCATTTGCATACAATGGCCACGTGCAGTTCCAGCATTACAGGGCAGCACAACCACTCCACAAAGTTGATCAGGAGGACTGCAGCCTAGCAGGCAGGTGGGATGCATGGATGTTTGTGGGTGGACTGTATTGGCTTGAGTGCAGTGCTACATAGCCCCCAACCCCTTAGCACCCAAATGTGTGGCAAGGTGTATGACAACTGGTCAGAATATATGACACAGCAGCACACAGGACAATACAAGCCTGGAAAACTATGGAAATGAGTGCACCAATGTTGCTACACTGTGCTGATACCTAGCATCTTATACTATCATACAAATCTGCATAACAGTCCCAGTGGTCGGTGTGTAATGTCACCCCCTCTATGTGGGTCATAGGGTGTCTGCCTGATAACATGAATACCATACCCCATACTGCGTGACAATTGAGAGGTTAGCAGTGCTACTACCCATGGCCATGCCTGTACCCTAGGTGACTGCATGCACAACACTGGAAGTCTGGTGTCCTTGAGACATGCCCCTGCCACCTCCAGGCTGCAGGTGGTGCCACCCCTGCCCCACGCTGCTCATAGTTGTGCACTGTTCACCACCAGTACACCACAGTGACCTGAACCCAGGGCTCCTGTGGCATTGGCACACTGCAGGGATGGCATCTGTGATATGTATGTGGTTCCTGGTGGCGTGGGTCTGGCACAGGCATGCTGTGTATATGTATGGTGTTCCACCTTGGGTGTCTGCCACTGGGCTGTCCCTGACCCATGCCATGCTGCTGTCATTACCGCTATGCATCCTGCTCACCATTGTCCTAGACACCACCATGGGTGTATGTCTTCACCAGGTGGCACTCTGACACCCACATGGGTACTGGCCATGGCACCTGGTACATGTGCCGCATGGTAGTTGTTTGCTCCGCTGGTGTGCTGGGGTGGCACCTGACAAGCATTTGGCAGCTGGGCATCCCTGTCCTGGGTGTGGTGAGGGGGTGGCTGACTGGGAAGTGCTGGAGGTGTTACCCAGTGGCACCCAGCAGGTGCCCGGCAAGCTGGCACAGCACAGCCATGGCTTTGGGTACTTCTGTCCTGGCATGACTGCTGTGTGTAGGTACCTAGGGTTGCCTGTCTGCCATCCCCTCACATACCTAACTTTGCATTGCACAGTTTTGTGATGCGCGACACATGTGCTGCACATTTTGGCTGAATATACACTTGCATGGCATATTCAGGTGCCCGACTCCTTTTTTTGCACTGCATACATTATTTCAGCATGATCATGCATTCGGAATTACGTGACGCATCTCTCCCTTTCGAATATCATGCTTCCACGCATTTTCTGGGATGCGCTGTGCATGTCCAATTTGGGCTGTGCATCTCCTTTGAATATGTAGGCCATAATGTCATGTCAAGTCCTTGATGGAAACAGAGCCTTGTTGTGTATGACTGGCTTTACATTACAACATATCTTTATTGCATTTACAGTTTGTAAATATAGGCTGCCAATGTAAATTTTTCCCATTTATTTCATTCTTTTTTGTTAGGAAGAATGTCTTCAGACTCAGACAGTACATATGATGGACATGGTTCTATTCTTGAAAGGGGCAATATTGACCCATACATGTTTGAACCTGAGCGTACACCACCAGAATTTGTGGATTCAGGTTACAGCTCAACATCGCAGTCAGACAGTGAATATGAGTCAGAAGCTGTTAAGAATCGAGCCGGGAATACAAACTGGTGTACATGTGAGAAATGTGAGTCCATGCCAACTGATCAAGAAAGCATATGCTGCCACTCAGTTGATTCTGTTACTGAGAAGAGAAATGATATTTGACATTTTCATTTCTGTACTTCTGTTAACTGTGTTTGGTTTTTATTTTCACATGGATAATTAGGCTCACATTATAGTGTCTCTTTGATTAATAGATAAAGCATGATGGCAGCAAAGTCCTCTACTACATCACATGTGCCCATAATACCCTGTCCTACACACTGACTGACTGTCTAGCCACTATTCTTTGCCAACAGAACCACCTGAAATATTTTATGTCATACTGCTAACAGTATAGGTCACTATTATGCAGTGATGAATATGGTGCATAACTCCTAAGGTATTTTTGGTAGTTAAACTGATGTTGAAACGATACCAATTGTGGCACAGTACCATTGTTGTCAAGATAATTTATAAATGTTGTTGTAATATAGTTCATTAAATCATACCATCTGGATTGCTGCAAAGAATAATCAGTCAAACATTAACCATACCACAGTTGTACTGTTTTAAAGGAAACGTAAATGCCTTTTTACACCTCACTTTTTTCTTAATTTACAGCCAGCTGGTATGGCATCCCATGATGCTAAGGAATGTTCATTATCCATAGAAGTATTGTATTACAAAAATTATTATTGTACATTACATTTCTGTATTACATTTGCAGGTCATCAGTGTATCACACAGAGGGACTAGTTTGACAATGTGCACCTCAGTCGGGATGTACTGTGGATAACATTGGTGCTACTGCATGAGGTTCGTCATGACTGTTTTTCCCTCAGCTGATACCAAAGAAGTATGTATGTTATATTCTAGGTGTCTTGTCCATAAATGCGTTCACTTGCAGATGCAGTTGTGAATAAATTACTGAAGTCTGAATTTTGTTTTATCGTTACCACTACACCATTCCGATTACTGTGAAGGAATACATTGTCAGTGATTACAATACCCACAGTGATATTTATTCTGAATGATGAAATAACCAAAATGTTTCCTTCCCATGTGAACTGTACCTTGTTCTGTTGTTATATTATTTGACAATACAGCAAGAGAAAGTTATACAATAGTATGGTAACAACAATTTTTTCACCAGGGTCCAGCGTTATGATGTAATGTTACTCATCTCTTGTAATACAGTCAGTATGTGTGCTGTGTAACTGCATTCATACATCATATGACCAATGACTGCACTACAGCTTGCTGCCAAGATGGTACTTGCTATGCCAATGTTTTATTGTATTTGCTTCAGTTTGTGGCCAGGACAGGCTCACCAAGCCAAGGCTTGTTTCCAGGTGTGTTCTGGGAGCAAAGGGAAGTTAAATGACTTGTTCATGGTCACACAGTATGCAAGTGGTGGCGCTGGGATTCAAACCCAGTTCTCCAGGTTTACATCTTAGTGCTCTAAACCACTACACTACACTACCACCCTGTACTGTATTTTTGCTGTTAAATTTATTAACAGCCATAATGCGTTACTCAACATGAGTTTGGCTTTGTAACTGTTTACTTGAAACACATCAACAAAATAATATTTTGCTTGATTCTTGTGGAACAAATTGATGGCCAGCTTACACTCAGTTCACTCACTGGATACGCAATTGACTTGGTTGACATGTACGTAGAGTGATACCATCGCGTTGCGTGTGGCCAATACGACACCGATATTCTGAGGAATCTGGTGTCTATGCGGGTTTTCATGATGTTGATCCTCTATAACAACCAACGTAATCACTAATACTGTTGATGTTGTCAAGTTGAGATGTATGTGGCTGTCATGCAGTCCATGTTGGTACTTAAAAAGAAAGTCTACTTTTGGTTGATAAATTGTAAGCCTAATTTTACAAATGACACTGAACTGCAACTTTCCCCAATTTCTTTACAGTTATACATATGCTGTTTTTCAGATAACCTTATTTATTTAAGCTGTATTCCGAATGCTGTTAAACGGAACTTACAGGTTCAATGTTAAACTTTTCATCACAGAAATAGTTTTTTTTACCATATGTACATGTGATTCTTTCTATATGTAAACATGAGTTAAACATAAATGCTGATTTACATCATGGAGATCAACCTTAAAGAAGACAAAGAACGGGAAGAACATTTGCTGAAAAATATTGAGGCAAAGAGGGTGGTTAGGTAGGCAATAGCAGACACAGAGCTACGTATTGCTGAGGGGTTCAAGGGTGGTGATGAACAGTTCTTCAGGTATTTAAATGAAAAAAGGAAGAAAGGAGGGTGACTTGAAAGACTAACCGAGTGGGACAGGATGAATGAGACAGACAGGCAAAAGGCCCCTGTCCTTAATAATTATTTTTGCTCACTGTTCACTAAGGAGGATGGTAGGCTCTTGCCAGACAGTGGCATCAAGGCGACCAGGAAGGGGGTCCTGGAGATGAGACAACCAACATTTACTAAAGAATGGGTCCTGAAAGGTTTGGTAGCCCTAATGATTGATAAGGCCCCTGGTCCAGATGGGTTGTATCCGAGGATACTCAGAGAACTGGCGGCAGAATTGGCTGACCCCTGGTAGGTCTATTCAACAGCTCTCTGAGAACACAGGGAGGTTCCAAAGTATTGGAAGGAGGCAGACGTGGTTCTGCTTCATAAAGGAGGGTCAAGGAAAAAGCAGAAAATAACAGACCTGTCAGACTCACCTCTGCTGTAGGGAAACTGATGGAGTCACTAGTCTAAGAGGATCTGGTGGACTAGTTAGAGAGCAGTGGGCTCCAGGATAGCAGACAGCATGGTCTTGTGCCAGGGAGGTCTCGTCAGATGAATGTGATAGTGTTCTTTGACTGGGTGACAAGGGAATTGGATAAGGGTGATGTTGTGGATCTGCTTGACCTTGACTTCCGCAGTGCCGCACACATGCTTGCTGAAGAAGATGTAGGATCTAGGTGTGGCTAAGGCCACAGTGACCTGGGTTGGTAAGTGGCTAAAGGGGAGGTAACAGAGAGTGGTGGTTAATGGGGTTAAATCTGAGGGGAGGGAGATCACGAGCTGGGTACCACGGGGATCTGTCTTGGGATTGTTCCTCTTCAACATGTTCATCAGCAACATCGGTGAGGACATCTGCGGCAGGATGTGTTTGTTTGTTTGTTGATGACACCAACTCTCTGAGAGGGTGGATAGTGATGAGGAAATAAAAGAAGTGCACAGAGACTTGCAAAAGCTAGAGGGGTGATCAAGGGGTTGGCAGCTGAAATTCAATACCAAGAGGTGTCAGGTTCTGCACTTGTGGAACAAGAGCCACAGGACTGAGTACTGGATGGTAGGGGTGAGCCTCAGTACCACGTCTGAGGAACGAGGCCTTAGGGTTATCATTAGTGACTTCCTAGTCAATGCAGCAGAGAGTGAAGATCCTGGGGGAACATTAGCTGCCAGGCCTGTATAGGGAACTTGGCCAGAGTGAATATACCTTGGTCTTTTTCTTTTTTCTATTATGTATTTATGTGGGTTTTTCCCCCTGTTTTTGCCTGTCCCCATTCTCGGATGTGCACATGGGCATGTGGAGGCACACGCGCTGTGCTTTCTGAGTTGCTCTCCTGACTTGCTGCCCCCTCCGGCCTGCATTGCCACCGTACCTGCAGTGGCAGTGGAACTATGGGGGGGGGTCAACCACCCCAGGAGAGAAGAGCTCCCTTTAGGCGCTCAATCCTGCTCTGCCCCTCCACTCCCCCAGCACCCCGATGACCCAAGGTCGTTCCTGAACCCATGTGGCTGGCATGGCGTGAGGTGTGGCAACCAGCGTCTCAACCCTCAGCACCACTAACCTTAGTCTTTTTCAGCTGTCATTTTTTCTATGTTTCTGTGTTTTATCATTGTAGTATAATAATAAGGAAGTAAAACCTATTCATAAATCATGATACCATTATTCGACATTCATGACTTTATATTTACAAATGTTTGCAGTCCACAGCACCCTCACTGACATATCATTCTCAGTGGTATGTCCCCATGTTCTTTTTCCCAAAATCTGGAAACATGAGTCTTTGTTATATCCTCGCATGGTGGTCTTTCAACATCAGCAATGTTTCTAGCTAGGAAGCAATATGTGACACGGCTGCATGTTGTTTTGTGTGCCATGTTGGCATGTATGACCGACGTTAGTTTTCTTAGAACATCCAGAGTTTTTCTCACTTTTGTTGGTTTGGCCACCCATTGCTTTTTATTTATTGGGTAAATAATTTTGTTTCTATGCTGTCTTTTTGTGGTGACAGTTTTTGTGTGTGACACATTTTGATTGTGGTCTAGGATTGCCAACTGGTGTCTTGAAATCATTCCAGGACAACTAAAGTGTTGCTGCTTTGGGCAATACTTCAGTACCAATGCATGGAAAACCTCAAGGGCACCTGTGTGGCATAATTTTGGGACCTTTTCTAGGTCTTTCAAAAATTTATTGAAAATTACCTGCTTAAGATACATCTCTGAGTTATACAAATTGCTTGACCCTGTGGATCCTGTAACCCTAGAGGGGATTAAGTCTGCATGGGAGGGGGAGGTCCCCTGTCAGCTTTCCCTGGAAAACTGGCTCTTAAGTCTGAAGGCGGGCTGGTGGGTAACCTCCTCCCTTACATGGAGGGAATTTTACTGGAGAATTTTAGTTAATTTCTTTCGCACCTCCACAGTCACAATGTATTTTTGTACAACCAACACGGTGGATGCGCATATGTGTGTGTGTGTGTGTGGGGGGGGGGGTGCGTTTCCACTGCCATGTTTTTTTGGAGTGCCCTAACCTCACTCAGTTCTGGACTGAGATAAAGGCAGCAGTCCAACAGTTATTACACTTGGCTATACTTGGATGGGTTTATGGACTGGGTGTTGGGCTTTCCTACCATGATAAGACTGCCACCTTCTCATAGGAGGTTGGCCTTAGTGCTCTCAGGAGCAGCGCTGAAATGTATGACCCCCCATTGGTTAAAAGGAGACCCTCCAACACTTAGAGAATGGAGGAACCGAGTAAACAATATTTTTGAGATGGAGACCTTAACGGCCCGCCTACATCTAAGGGAGGAGAAACATAGGGAGGCTTGGAGTCCTTGGGCATCATGGGAGGTGGATATATACGGGGATGGGAGGCTGTAAAATAGGAAAGCAGCAGAACACCTCCAGATAGACCTGTTCAGTGCAGGTTCCCTCTTCTCTCTCTCCTTTTTTTTGTCTCCTCTCTCTTTTTCGTCCTTCATGGAGGTTCCTGACAGTTCCATCCTCCCCCTGAGTCAGATGTTTCCCACACTTACTATTGTGCCACAAGTCTGAGCATTGCAAGTTGTATGTTACTAATTCACTATATCAGTCTTGATGTTTTATGAGTGTATTCTTTCTGGTTCACTTTCAAAAGATGGCTCTTGAACTGAACCAAGTTGAAGTATGACTTGATCCGACAGGCAGAAGGTTGATTCTTTGTATTATTATCTTGGCAGAGTTATTACACTGGAAATTAGTTTCTTTATATCTTGCTTGTTTCAATATTAATTGGCTCGTGGTGTATGGATAAATTGCAAATGCCTTCTCCTTTATTCTTATTTATGTATAGAAACTAAATCCATGACTCATGTGCTGTAAACAGTCTAGTGTACACTGTAATTCATTATTTTTTCCGAATAAACTTGAGTTTCAAATAAAGAAAATGATCTACTTGATGGCAGTGTATGAATCAGAGGACTCCTTTAGCCACTGCTTTCTGTGCTGTTGTTCACATGTTAGTTTTTCATGAGCACACTTCTTGAAATACTGGGCTCCACTCCACTGGTGTTTGTCAGTCAGGTATTGTATCACAGATGTGATCATTTCCCGAAGTTTATCAGGGTTTTCATCACAATGGGCACAGCTCCACCAAAAGCGATTGTTTATGGATGATATTCATTGTCCCAGCTCCTCACACTCCTTCTTTTTGGATTTTAAAAACAGCTGTTTTGTTACCTATTTTGATAAGTGCCAGATGTCAAGCTGATGTGCAGTACTGTGTTCTGATGTGTACTTATTCATCACACTTGTGATTTGAATGTGACGGTCTGTTGCTATGGTTTTTAATGGGACATCATTAGCAATCATGTTATCTATACAGCACTTGAACCCCTCCTTCTCCAAATTGGTAGAATTTCTGACTTCAGTCACTTGTACCAGGTTAAAGTCTACAATTTTGCCACTGTCTTCATCCATCAAAGTATATGCTCAGTACTTCATGGAAATCCAAGGGCAATCACAGCGACCATCTCTGCACATTGTCAGATTCTCACTGGTTTTGACCATCTCAATAACATTACGCTGTTCCATTTTCCATTCTTTGTTTATTGCCGCAAATAAATATTTATTCTGTGAGCGGTTGAAGGTACGATGGGTTAAGAACTGTAAACTGAGAATAGCAAATGACTGCATTCTTGTGTGATTGCTATGACTGAAAAGAATTGCTGCTGATATTTCTATATTGCCTAGTGCGGTCTTACTGTATTTACCACTAGCTATGATGTCCACATGGGATCATGGCCATTTACACATAACATATTTACACATAGACATGATCCTTGATAAGGTTCCTTGTGCTCCCAGGTCGCTCCAGTAAAAAAGCTTTCAGCTTAGTGTGCTATACCTGGTTAAACAACTAAATAAATAAATAAAATAAATAAATAAATAAAAGGTAGGAACTGTATAGTACAATGTATTTCTTGTATATATTGGGCTTTTCATCAGTAACACAGCTGACGTCGCTATCTGAATCTGATACGGATGATCTGTCATCGTCACTTGATGGTACAAATTCACTATCTGCATGTGATTCTTCTATGTCTATGTCACCATCAGACTCATTTTGCCTACTTTAGCTTCATTCACCAGTAGTGCGATGTTGCTGAGTGCTGTGTGTTCTTCATTTGATGCCTCATTTTGTAATGAAAGATATGTGTGATCATTACATATCTTGTTGTAATCGCCTATGAAATTCAACTCATGTTCTGGCAACTGCATTTCCCTTATTAACAGTGTCAGAGCATGTCATTGTGGATACTTCCCAGGATGTCTGTGTGGGCACCTCCTGTAAGAAATCAGAAGTTTCTGTGTTGAAACTGAATGTATTTTCTGGTGTGGCCACAGTTCACACAGCATGCAACTGTCTGAAAGAAAAAATATTTTATCAGCATTTAATTGCTAAGGTGCAAACCAAACTTTTTTTTTTAAACATGATTTTTAGAGGCACTACTGTCCATTGTGTGAACCATGAATGTGATGGCCAGCTACAATATATGGTTTACATATTTATTTTTGGTTAGTCACCTCTTGTGGATTTATCACTTCTGAGGATAAAAATGTCACTGAGAAAAATATATCTCAGCCACCCACCACATATCTCCTGTATATGTTTGAAAGTGCCCTAATCCTCAGCCATAGCAAGATGTAACTCTATATTCCTCCCTGTTACTCTACAGGCCCCACCACAAGACATAAATGCAACATCAGAAAAGCTCAATGCTCAAATCGCTGCTGGCTGCACCCCTCTCGCCATATCAGTGGAGCTGATGAAGCACAATATATGGCTACTGTCATGTCATGGAAATCACAGAACTCAAGGAAAGAAGGCTCCAGAGAAAGTATATGGAGCTTGCTAATAGTTGTGGATAATGTGATGGCCACTGGGATGATGGTATTTCATGACAAGTGTGACATCACATGCTTATGTGTGGGCAGGAAATACTTGCATATGAACATGGCAGAACCATCAGTATCTCCCCTTGGGGCAGTGTTTTGTGAACCAGGATGGACAACTGGTCCATGCCCCTATAAAAACACCTGATCACTTTCCCTTGTTCCACCACCGACTATCTGCACAAAACAGCACCCATGCCAGTAGTTATTATTTGTGAAACATAGAAACATACAAGTTGTCAGCAGATAAGGACGTCTTGGTCCACCTAGTCTGCCCAGTTTTCCCTGCCTACTATGCCACTGCAGACCCTACTCGATCTCCAGGCATCTCCTTCCCTTGCTGTACCACCAAGGTCTCCTTGTATCTATCCTATGCATGCTTGAATCCTGTCACCATTTTGGCACCCAACACCTCCACTAGAAGGTGGTTCCAGGCATCCACCACCCTCTCCATTAAGAAGTATGTCCTCACATAGAAACATAGAAGCTGTTGGCAGAAAATGGCCTCTTGCTAGTCTGCTCTAAAGTCCCTGCCTACTGTGGTACCATTGACCCTAATTGATCTCCAGCCTTACCCCCACAGCCCTGTTACTAAGGTCTCCCTGTGTCTATCCCATGCATGTTTGAAACTGGTCACCATTTTGGTACCCACCACCTCTGCTGGGAGGCTGTTCCAGGATCTGCCACCCTTTCTGTAAAGAAATATTTCCTCACATCCCCTCTAAGTCTCCCCCCTTCCAGCTTCATAACATGCCCCCATATCCTTGAGCATCTCTTTCTGTGCAATATGCCACCCTCCTGTACCTTATTGATTCCCTTGAGGTATTTGAATGTTTCTATCATGTCTCCCCTTTTTTTCCTTTCCTCCAATGAGTACATATTTAATTCCCTGAGTCTTTTCTCAGTTATAGGGCTTCTGATGCAGGCCATGCACCATTTTGGTTGCCCCTTTCTGTACCACTTCCACTTGGTTTATGTCCTTCTTGAGATGAGGCCTCCAGAACTGGACACAGTCCTTCAGGTGTGGCCTCACCATTGATCTATACAGGGGTAGCACTGCCTTCCTTTTTCTGATGGTGATACCCCCTTCCTCTGCACCCCAGCATCATACTAGCCTTTCCTACTGCCTTATTACACTGCTTTGCTACCTTCAGGTCATCAGATATGATGACCCCCAGATCCCGTTCCTGTTTTGTTGTTCAATTCACATTTCCTCTGAGCTTCCCCCCAACGTCATAGCATGACCCCTTGTTCTTGAGCTATGTTTTCTATGGAAATGCTACTTTCCTGTACCTTTTTAGTACCTGTTAGGTATTTGAATGTTTTTATCATATCCCCCCTTTCCCTCCTCTCCTCCAGAGAGTACATATTCAGTTCCTCGAGTCTCTCCTTGTAGGGCTTTTGATACAGGCCCTGCACTATTTTGGTAACCTTTTTTTGTACTGCCTCCACCTTATCAATGTCCTCCAGAACTGAACACAGTACTCAAGGTGGGATCTTACCAATGATCTGTACAGGGGGAATATTACCTTCTTCTTCCTACTGGTGATACCCCTTCCTATGCACCCAAGCATCCTGCTAGCCTTTCCCACTACCTTATCACACCGCTTGGCTACCTTCAGGTCATCAGAAATGAAAAACACATGTTATCAAGTGCAAATTTGTAATGAAACTATCGCATGTGTGTCATTTTAACATACTTACTGTTTCTACATTGACATCAATGTCAATGCTGATGTCTGTGTTTGTGAAGCTGATGTCACTTAACTCTTCGGTAACATGACCAGTGTCCATTGTGGATTCAAGCTGATTTGCTATTTCATTTATACCAAGCAATTCCTTGATCATCTGAAAACAGAAATCATTACTTTTCAAATATGGAACTGTATTGCAATTACTGAACAAGAATACTGTGTCATTTTCTCCATCCAGACATGCACAACCTCAGCTAGTGAGACAAACACATCCGATAGTATGTTTCAAGTCAGTTACACCAATAGTAGAACAATAAGGAAATGTCTTTCTTGACACACCAAAAATTAATGCCCATATACAGGTGCTTTTTTGTTGCACATTCTCCTGCACCCCTCAACCTCCCACTCCTTTTGATTGCTCAGGGTTCCTGTCTGCCCGACAGTCTCACCCTACACTGGTGCTTCCTGAAACCTGGCTTGCCAGACTGTCCCCATGTCTTTGGAGGGTCCAGCTTATGCCTGCCAAGGGGGCCACCTCCAAGGGGCGAGGAGGGGAGTTGCATTCCTGGGGGGTTCCTTTGGGTATGTAGGGCTGGGGGGGCAGGAGCAGTGTGCCAGGGGGACTGTAGCATGGGGGGATAGGCAGCTGTCATCTGGCAGGCCAAGATGGGTGATAGTGTTCTCATCTTCTGGGCCCCCTTCCCACACCCCAGTAGCATGCACCCCGGTGATGCCCTGGAGGGCAGAGGCAGAATGACGAGGCGGGTAGTCACCACACCAGCAAGGCTCCACACAACACCGGCTGTTGCTCTCTTAGCCAGCGCCCTCCTCTTGAAGAAGAATGTCTGCCTGGATGCTCTGTCACCCTCCGTGCTGGCTTTCACTCATGTTGTCCTGGGCTCGGGGCTCAAACCTCAGTCAATAGCTTGCTAAAGCGGGTACCCCACCACTTTATGCCACACAGGCATTTTTTTAAAGACTCACAGGAATGTAGATCAATGAAGAGTAAGTAAAAAATAATGGCACACTACTACTTTTGATGATCAGATGTGACATGTCTTTCTTTTACTATGATAGCAACACATGTATAGTACATGACAGTTCACAGCAGATCGTCAAATACCATCATAATCACACAGGCCTTCTTCAGTGGAAGAACTAGGATTGACTTTATCACAGCATATGAAACACACTTTCTATTTTTACAGCTTATTTGTACCAAACATTATACTTATACATTCACACTGATTCTGTAAATGTCAATAAGACAGCTGACATAATGTACCTCTTCGCCCTCTTTTGCTGCAGTTCTCCTTTCAGTATGTAGACTCGTCTTTTTACCACTGACGAATTGTGTAGGAATATAGTGGGCACAGCATCTAGTTTCAGCTTCAGTGGGTGCTTCAAATTCATCAGTTCTGCCTATGGAATATACATAAATTGTTTTACAGATACTTTATTACTGCTGCTGTTGAGCACACGAGCAATGATCAAAAAAACAAGAAAGATAAAAAGTGATTCTCACCTGTAGATTTGTTTCAAAGCTATCAGAGGTGAAATTAATAGAGCAAACAACTGTATTCCTGATGGATATATCGGGAAAATTGTCTCATTTGATTGACAACACCCAATGCTAAATCATTTCCTTACGTTTTGGAGATCTGTAAAACAAGATTATTCGACATTCTGTTTTACATGAGTAATTACTGGGTCCAACTAAGCAGCAGTAAACCATAATCACTAAAGTGTGGTATAAAATGCAAGCAACAAATGAAAAATAAATGCGTACTGTATCTGAAGCCTAACTACTATGAACAAATGTAACATATTCAGTTGCTGCTTGTGAAATGGTGTGGGATAAACAAAGTGCTCGGACAAAAATTAGCAGAATAAACTTAAAAATTTATTACCTAGAGCGGACTGGAAACGACAAAATAATAAACCAAGCCAAAAAGTCCATAGTTTACATATCAGAGGTAGTACTGACTATCTCAGGACTGGGTGTTAACAGATTCACACCCTCCCTTACACTGCTAGCTTCCTAGGTAGTTCTGCTTATATAGCAGTTTCTACAGACATGTGACCTCGTTACTCCAGTTTTAAAATGTTATCCATTCAATCTTTCTCAAAATAAAATATCTTATTTTATTTAAACATAAAGTAACATTCCAAAAACATTTTGACATTCAAAACAAATTTTATGAGCTGTCTCAATATTTTAACTTTCACAGAAGGGAAGTTCCTCTTTGTAAGGGATAAAAACAGGGAAACTGGGCACGGCTGGTCCATAGGGAACAATGAAGGAGGGAGGTTCTGAAACAGCAGCATTTTGGCTACACAGAAACTTTAAAAAGAAAACTACCTTGGTATAATTTAAGTTGCCTTATACAGGTAAGTCAAGTGTTACTTAATTCTTTTTAGTACAGCCAAACATATTTCTTCCTAGAGGTGTTGGTAATGTGAGTGTTTTCAGCAAGAAGCAGAGGCACACAAACAAAGTTTACTCACATTACCAATACTCTCTTTCAGTAGTGCTTTTTAAAGGGGAACTCCTTCTGTGCCTTGTGGAGAATTTACTTTAATTAAAAGGCAGCACTAGCGATAGGAATATTGTGCCCAAACCAGTACTTTTCAGGCAGTTTAACAGTTTTCTACAGACTGCTAACTAAACAACAAAGGCAGAGCTCAGAATGAATTTAAACAGCAGCAGTCTGGACTTCTCTGTATCTCCCATAAAAAGGAAGGCTTTACTTCACTTGTATTATGTTTCTTTTCATCCGTTCTGTCTATAATGCAGATGGACACCCTTATTAAATTAAAGACTGCTTCCAGAGCCTTTTCCATCCTTGCGATAGTGCGAGCGTTTTGAGCAGACTTCTTAAAAACGCCCCGCACTGTCACAATGCCTGCTTTCCAAAGAGGCTTTAAACTAATTAATTGAAGACTTGAAGTTACAAGCCAGCATTTTCTTTATTTTTAAATACATTTCTGCTTCACACTTAGTTTCCATGACTTAAGGCTGCTAGAGTTATGAAGGAGATCCATGATGTACAAAGGGGGATCACACACAACAGAAGACATAAAAATAAATACAGATTGTGGGTGGCCAGCCCAACAAACACAACATACAACATAAAACAGAACACAGTGTACATCTTGGAGTCCCTCTGAATGTCCTGCAGCATTTGAATTAAGGAAACCCAAAAGGGGGCAGATGGATCTTCGGCTTGCTCTCTCTTACATTCCTCCCCACCCAAAACCAAACAAATTATGTTTGGTTTACAAGAGCTACTACTATACCTATCTTCAGATCTCTACTCAAGAGATGGAGCCATAGCTCACCCTCACCAGGCTCCACCGGTCCCCAAAAAATAAACTATCTATTATAGATACTTTCAAAATACTTATTTCTTTTAATAATCACTACCTTTTTTTACCCTGAGGCCTGAAGATAGGTAGGTACAGTTTTACTCCATATCTAGATAGAAAGTCAGCATTCTTATGCTCTGAACCTTTTCTATATTTTATCGTAAACCTGTAGGGTTGCATTGCTAAGTACCATCGCATTATATGAGGGTTTTTATCTTTCATCACATGAAGCCAACATAGAGGGTTGTGGTCTACCCATAACTCAAATTTCTACCCTATAAATAAAAGCGTAAAGCTTCTATTGACCACTTGATTGCCAGACACCTTTTCAATAACTGAATAATGTTTTTTCTCTCATGTAACTTCCGGCTTATAAATATGACTGGATGCTCTTCTCCCTGTATTAATTGAGTAAGTATCGCCTCTATACCACAATTGGACGTGTTTGTTTGTACTATAAATGGCCGGTTAAAGTCAGGAGAGTGTAGGACTAGTGAAGAACATACCCGAGCCTTTAGTTTGCTGAATGCTTCTTCACATTCAGGTGTCCAGTTTACCTTATCTGGCTTACATTTCTTTAAGAGGTTGGTTAGAGGTCCTGCTATTGTGGAACAATCAGGAATAAATCGTCTGTAGTAGCCAACTAGTCCTAAAAAGGACCTTACATCTGTTTTTGTCCTTGGCTGGGGGGTATTGGCTACTGCTTCTATCTTTGAGATTTCTGGCTTTACTAGCTCATTTCCAATTTGGAAACCTAAATACCTGGTTTCCTGCATTGCAATGAACATTTAGGGGATTTAGTGTCAACCCGGCTTCTGACAGGGTACATAATATAGCCTGGAGATGCTGTAGATGTTCTTCCCATGAAGGACTAAAACCACAACATCATCCAGGTAGGCTGACTATACTCTGTATGAGGTTGCAGAATATTATCCATTACCCGTTGGAATGTAGTGGGCGCCCCATGCAGGCCAAATGGCATCACTGTGAAGTGGTATAGGCCAATCGGTGTACTGAAGGCTGTTTTTTCTTTATCCTTTGGATCCAGAGGAATCTGCCAGTATCCCTTTGTTAAGTCTAAGGTGCTGATATAATGGGCTGCCCCCAGGCGATCTATGATGTCATTAATCCGGGGCATTGGGTAACAATCAAATTTGGATATGGCATTTAGACGTCAAAAATCTAAACAAAGCCTACTTCCACCTTCTTTTTTTTCCACTATCACCATAGGAAAAGTCCATTCACTATGTGATGGTTCTATAATCCCCAGGTCCTGCATCTTTTTGATCTCTTGTACTACTTCTTCCCTTAGTTTCTCAGGGATTCTGTACGCTTTTTGCCTAATAGGGGTGTCTTCAGATACCACAATATGATGTACTGCATGTGTAATTTTTCCAGGTAAACTTGTAAATAGTGTTCTATAGGGCTCTAACATACTTTGTAATGTATATGTTTGTTGGGTAGTTAAATGTGGGTTAATTTGCACCTCTGAGAGGTTACTCGAATCCTCTAACCTTTTATAAGCTAGGTCTAATTCAGATTCAAATTCAGATGTTTCAGGGCTGACATAGTTACAGGAGAGAGAAGTTCGGTCCACCCAGGGTTTTAGCAAGTTGACATGATATACTTTATTTTTATTCTTCCTTTCAGGACAAGCCACCAAATAAGTTACTGGGCCCTTACGTTCCACTATCTGATATGGCCCTTGCCATTTCATAAGTAACTTATTCTCAGAGGAGGGTAATAAAAGTAGAACCTTATCACCTGCAGTGAATTCTTTGAGCTTTGTTCCTTTGTCATAGTATTCTTTTTGTTTAGTTTGTTGTTGTAAATTATTTTGATGTGCTTTCTTTACATAGGTTATTAACCTTCGTCTCAGTTGTTGCCAATATTCTAAAGGTTCTATCTTATGTTTCCTTCTTGTCTTCCCATTCTTCTTTAATAATGTCCAATGGGCCTCTTGGGTTATGTCCATACAGTAACTCGAATGGAGAGAACCCCGACGAGGCTTGTGGCACCTCCTATATGCAAACATCAAATAGGGTAGATAAACGTCCCATTTATTACCTTCCTCTGTCACGTATTTCCTGAGCATTCTTTTTAGAGTTTGGTTAAACCTCTCAACTAACCCATCTGTTTGTGGATGGTAGGGGGTTGTGAAAACCGCTTTAATGCCTAAAGCTTGGTACAATTTTTGTAACAACTCTGAACAAAAATTAGTGCCTCTATCAGTTAGAATGGTTTTTGGAATCCCCATACGGCTGAAAATTTTCACTAATTCCTCTGCTATCCGGGTGGCGGTGGCAGTACGAAGGGGTATCGCTTCAGGATATTTTGTAGCATAATCTACCACCACTAATATAAAGCGATTCCCTTTTGTACTTCTCGGCAATGGGCCTGCAATATCCATTGCAACCCTTTCAAATACATTGCTAACCAAGGGAATTGGTAACAGGGGCACTTTGTCTTTTCGGCCTATTGCTGCAACCTGTTGACACTCAGGACAACTTCTACAGTATTGAGCCACCTGTTCATGTATTCCCGGCCAATAAAACTGGTATAGCAAACGTTGTAATGTTCGGTCCTTGCCCAGATGACCTGCCATAGGAGCGTCATGAGGAAGGGATAGTAATCTTTCTCGGAAAGGGACAGGGACCATCAGTTGTTCTACCACCTCCCCTGTATGGGAATTTATACCTACCCTGTACAATAATTCATCCTTAATAATAAAATATGGTTGCTGAGACTCAGTAGGTATTGTTGATACTACCTGTGAAAAAAAAGGATTAGTGTTTTATCAGCTTTCTGTACACTTATAAACTCTCTATTAGGTAACATGAAGTTTTCTGTTAATGTCTCTAGTCCAGTGTCTTTTTGGTTCCAAGCCTTTTTATCCTTCTGTTTTTGTGATTTGCTTTTTCTACTTTTGCCAATGGTCCCAAATACCTCCCCCTCAAAAGGAAATATTTGTCCCAGTTCCATCTCTTGCATTTTTTTCTCCTGTATAGCAGCTGCCCCAATATTCATAGCTAACAAAGAGTCAAAGAAAGGGTAATCATGTCCAATTATAACTGGTACAGGTAAAGAAGGTACTATGCCCACTTTCATTTTATGCATAGTCCCATTTATTTGTATGTCCATTTCTGTCAAAGGGTACCAGTGAACATCTCCATGGACACATTTCACTCCGGTGGTTGCTTCCCCTAATTTTGGCTTATCCACCAACGAAGCATGAATCAGTGTCTGTTTACTGCCAGAGTCTACTAGGCCAGAAACTGTCCTTCCTCCAATCTTTACAGTGGTAACATAATGGCCCCAATTAGCAAGGGCTAGATGAATTGTTTCAACCTTTTTATTTGGACAGAACCGAGCAATATGGCCCTTGGTTTTACATTCATGACATATTATTTCAAGATTGAAACCTTTACTTGGTCTATTGTAGTTCTTATTCCCAATGTTACCACTAGGGTGCAGCATAGGAGGACTAAATGATCTCACATTGCTACTAGGTTTTATAGTCGCAGTCTGGCTTCTAGAGTTCATAAAAGTTTTAGGGCATTGTGGTCTGGCAGTCAGGTAATCTTCTACTAGCCTTATGGCGGTCTCTGAGGTTTCAGGGCGATGTTCCTTAACCCATAACTGCACATCTTGGGGTAAGACCCGGATGAATTGTTCCAAAATAATGTTCTCTACAATCTGTACCACTGTTCTTGTGTTAGGTTGCAACCATTTATGACATAAATCTTTCAGATGTGTATACAAATCTTGAGGTGTATCTGTCGTTTGGGAATTTATATGCTCTAAAATGCTGTCTATAGGTTTCAGGACTTATGTCATATCTTTTTAAAATAGCATGTTTAACATAATCATAGTCATTTATGTGTGCAAGGTCTGTATGACTGTAGGCTAATTGCGCCTTCCCAGTTAAATATGGTGCCAGCCTGACCACCCACTGATCTCTAGGCCAGGCACAAGCAGCGGCCACTCTCTCAAATGTTAAAAGATAGGCTTCTAATATCATCTGACTCAGTCATTTTGACTAACCTTATGTCTTTTTGGCCCACCAGGGGTGTTGAAGGAGATCTTGTGGAACCGAGTACCTGAATAGCCCGTAGGGTGTCAGTCCATCTAGCAGCATTCTCTGCCCGATCTCTCTCTCTTTCAACTCGGTCTCTCTCCCTTTCTCGCTCCAGTTCTGTCTGTCTCAAGCACAACCATCGTAACAACTCATGGGGACCCTCTGGTGGCTCTTCTTCCTTTGGTTCAGCTGCTTGTGCACCCTTCTCAATAGCCTTTGTATCCTTGTCCGCTTCATTTCCAAAGCCTCCCTCCATTGTCACCTTAGCTACTTTTCTTCGAACCGTCGGCTCCAGCCCAGACAATAAAGGTAACCGTGTGGCTAATATAAATGACCTTGTAGCTGGGATAGTCCGCTCTCCTGCCTTGTCCGACTGCATACACTCAGAATCTGCCCTCAGATCCACCAACAGGTCCTCCTCGAACCCGCATCCCACTTTTGACACCAAATGTGAAATGGTGTGGGATAAACAAAGTGCTCGGACAAAAATTAGCAGAATAAACTTAAAAATGTATTACCTAGAGCGGACTGGAAACGACTAAATAATAAACCAAGCCAAAAAGTCCATAATTTACATATTAGAGGTAGTACTGACTATCTCAGGACTGGGTGTTAACAGATTCACACCCTCCCTTACACTGCTAGCTTCCTAGGTAGTTCTGCTTATATAGCAGTTTCTACAGACATGTGACCTCGTTATCTAGTTTTAAAATTTTATCCATTCAATCTTTCTCAAAATAAAATATCTTATTTTATTTAAACATAAAGTAACATTCCAAAGACATTTTGACATTCAAAACAAATTTTATGAGCTGTCTCAATATTTTAACTTTCACAGAAGGAAGTTCCTCTTTGTAAGGGATAAAACAGGGAAACTGGGGCCGCGGTCCATAGGGAACAATGAAGGAGGAGGTTCTGAAACAGCAGCATTTTGGCTACACAGAAACTTTAAAAAGAAAACTACCTTGGTATAATTTAAGTTGCCTTATACAGATAAGTCAAGTGTTACTTAATTTTTTAGTATAGCCAAACATATTTCTTCCTAGAGGTGTTGGTAATGTGAGTGTTTTCAGCAAGAAGCAGAGGCACACAAACAAAGTTTACTCACATTACCAATACTCTTTCAGTAGTGCTTTTAAGGGGAACTCCTTCTGTGCCTTGTGGAGAATTTACTTTAATTAAATGGCAGCACTAGCGATAGGAATATTGTGCCCAAACCAGTACTTTTCAGGCAGTTTAACAGTTTTCTACAGACTGCTAACTAAACAACAAAGGCAGAGCTCAGAATGAATTTTAAACAGCAGCAGTCTGACTTCTTCTGTATCTCCCATAAAAAGGAAGGCTTTACTTCACTTGTATTTTGTTTCTTTTCATCCGTTCTGTCTATAATGCGACGGACACCCTTATTAAATTAAAGACTGCTTCCAGAGCCTTTTCCATCCTTGCGATAGTGTGAGCATTTTGAGCAGACTTCTTAAAAACGCCCCGCACTGTCGCAATGCCTGCTTTCCAAAGAGGCTTTAAACTAATTAATTGAAGACTTGAAGTTACAAGCCAGCATTTTCTTTATTTTTAAATACATTTCTGCTTCACACTTAGTTTCCATAACTTAAGGCTGCTAGAGTTATGAAGGAGATCCATGATGTACACAAAGGAGGGGGGGGATCACACACAACAGAAGACATAAAAATAAAAACAGATTGTGGGTGGCCAGCCCAACAAACACAACATACAACATAAAACAGAACACAGTGTACATCTTGGAGTCCCTCTGAATGTCCTGCAGCATTTAAATTAAGGAAACCCAAAAGGGGGGGGGCAGATGGATCTTCGGCTTGCTCTCTCTTACACTGCTACAGTATGTGATTTGATAACAACATCACTATCTCCCCCCACGTTATCAACTTAGCAGTAAGATAGCACCAACAATAACTGAGTTGTGCAAAAATGGTTCCAGTAACTGTGCATACTGCTGTGCCTGAACTGCCAGAGTAGTGCTATCATAGGCCCACCTGTAACTGTGTCATGTATGCATGATGTGCAGGCACTACCTCACGGAGTATAAAATCACTCTACTCCACTTGTCTGAAAGGCCAATACAGCACAATGCGTAGTGATGGTTTACAGGCTGCTGGGTCAAGAAGAAAAGAGAGAAGGAACTGGGTGTGGAAGTCAGGAAGGAGCAGGCAAAGAGGTGGTTGTAATAGTTGGAAATGTCAACCTTCCTTGATATCCCAGGCACTGGAGTATAGGGACGTGGTTACACTGCACAAAGGAGGTGGCAACTAGCAGGAGAGAAACAATACACCCCTTAGCCTGATCTCTGTTGCACTGAAACCAATAGAGACACTAGTGAAAGAAGATCAAATGGAATACCTCGACTTCATAATACTAAGCAGGATGGATTGGTGACAGGGAGGTCTTGTCAGACAAACCTGAAATTATTTGACTGTGTTACCAATGTACTTGATAATGATCAATCTGTAGCTTTATAATCATTTGAATTCAGCATGCTACATCAGTTGGTGTCAATTCAGAAGCTGCAGAACAGGATTGGGGACCTGGGAAACAATAAGGTTGGTAGGTAATTTGTTGGACAGGAGGCAGCAGGCAGTTGTGGTGAATAGGGTCAGGTCAGAGGAAAAATCGGTCAGTAGTGGAATACCAGAGAGGTCTATGTTATGGGCCACATCCTATTCAATATGTTTATCAGCATCATGGGAGGTGGTTTGACAGTATAATGCAGGGTGTGCTGATATCACTGTATCGGTAGCTGGTGAGGCCACAACTGGAGTGCTGTGTCCATTTCTGGAGACTGGACATAAACAAATACATGAGCAGGCTTGAGGAGGCACAACATAGGATAACCAAGATGATTTGTGACAATTCAAGGTATGTCCTATGAGGATGGGCCAAAACTAATGAACATGTGTAAATGAGTCACTGTGGATGTTATGGTTACAGCCCCTGCCTTGCGGGTTCAAACAAGGTAGAGAGACCTGGTTCTGATTTTCCTGATTGGGGGTTCATTTCCAGATCTTTGAAAATTAGCATGATACCTCCACCCAGAGTAAAATTTAAGTGGACCTGGTGTCAGAGTGGTAAAACCCCATGGGATGCAATACTTCCCCACAGTGTTTTCCCACACAGGCAAAGTCAAAGTGCAACCTTAAATTCAGCAAAATATGCAATTTTTGACTTTCACTTATAGTATGCTCATGAAGCAAAATATAAAATGTCAATAAAACATTTATTAAGGGGCATTCACAGGGGATAGGGGACTACAATACAAAAGGAATTTTAGCTGTAAAGCAAACACTGCAGTGGCAAGACTGAATTCATTACTGGCAAGACTCAGGCTATTTAACTGTTTAAACAGCTTAAACAGTTAAACGGTGCCCACCTCCCACCAGACAAAACAGGTTAGAATTAACAATAGTGACAACCCTTCCAGTGCTGACCACCCAACCCATACTGGGAATACTACCCACTTATACCAGTTTTACCCTTAAAGTCTAAAGGGAGCTCCCTATGCTTCACTGGGTACCCAGACATTGAAACCCTGCAGGCCCAATGTCATTGCAGCTGGTTGGCTGGCACTGGTGCACTTTAAAATAAACAAGAATAACACTTTTAAACAGGCCATGCAATTGCTTAAAAGGCCAAACCTCCAAATTAGGTATTTGTAGTTCCCTGGCCCAATGGCCAAACTGTAGCCCTGTGAATACTCATGGTTCTGATGTACCACTTCCTGTAGTCTGGGCTCCTTCTCCTCCTCCTCCTCCTCTGGAAATACTGGTCCCACAGCTGATGGCTTGAGTTGGCTAGTTGGGGCAGCTCACAGGTGCTTTGGGTCTTAAATGCCTCTGGAAATAGCTCGGGCTTTGCTGCAGTCTTCTGGACCTCTCAAGCTCTTCCATTCTTCATCCTCTGGAGTTCAGACCAGTCCAAGGAGCAGGGGCCACTCATGCCTCACACCCGTGTCCAGATTTCAAACCCCAGTGTGGGCAGTAGCTAGTAGCTTATGGTGATACCATCCAACCATCTCCCAGACTGTCTGCTGGATGATGCAGGCTTTCTTTCTGTTCAAGGCAGGCTTCTCACATGTTTCTCTAGTGCCCACAGGCTGGTGGCTGTGACATGAGGATGCCCCCTTTTATGTAAGGCAGGTCACAGTCTTTCAGATAAATGCCAACCTGACACTTAAATAGGCAGAGTCACTGTTTAGGCTGTATTCACACTCTCAGGTTGTAAAAACCTTTTGTAGTCCTCCCGGCTGGTGGCTGTAGAAGCCCAGGCTAGCTTCACTGGACTGCTATCTAGCAGCATGCACTAGCCCTCCTCTGTCTTTGAAGGCTAGCTCAGAACTGAACCTTCTGTCTCTGTCCTGCTAGCACCTTCTTGGGGTGAAAGCAGCTTCTGATTGGTGCAGGAGGCTATCAGTCTACTTAATTAGTTTTTAGAATGTTCAAACGTTGCTTTATTGGCTGCTGGAAAAGGCACCAAGCATACAGCACAGTCTTTCTCACAGAAGTCTCTTGGCTTCAGCTGCTGAGATCTCTGACCTCTGATTGGCTGGCAGTGAGGTCAGAGGTCAGCAAAATGGTGGCAGTAGTTCAGTAAACACAGCTGCTGTCAATTTATAGTTCAATTTGTTGCCCTGCTTTTTATTCAAACTGCCTCTTGTTTGGTAGGTACGCCTGTGCCCATTATTCTGGTGGTGGTGTTGTGGGGCTTGGGCTTTGTGCTCCCAGTCAGAATCTCCATTATCTGCTGTGTCTCCCCCCCATTTACAGGCAGAGTCTTTGTGCAGCTGGCAGTCCCTTTAGTCTTAAAGGTGCAGTGTGCCAAAGTCGTGCGGTCCATTTCTTTTCTTTTTTCCTCTCTCCCCCTCCTAGTGTCCCCAAGCCACCTGATGCTCACTGATGTCCCTGGGGCCAGAGCATACTAGGGGAGGCACACAGTTGGCTACCAGTGTGGCTTTACAGACTTGTGGTGGGTGGGAACTCCTAGCACTGAAACAACATCTGAGCTGGAGACAGCTTGCATGTTCAAGCAGGCAGCTGCTCAAATGTGCGCACGTTGCCGTGTGATGGAATGGCGATCTTCGACTCACTTCTCTGGTCCCCTTTCAGCTTCAGTACTGGGGCTGGAGGAAGCAAGCAGATAGCAGTCAGGACAAAGTCCTGGTGGGCATTGCAGTTCAGGTAAGCCCCACAATGGGTGGGGGTTCCACATGTATTCACTGTCAGAAGTCCACTCCTGTGGGGCAGGATTCTCTGCATCACAGTGAATTCCTTTTGTGATGGGGGGAATGGGGTCAGAGATGCCCTTTCTCCATGCAAGGGGATACAAATACAGTCTCGAGTCTGTGTTCCTGAGATAGAACTCTCTCGGCCACTGCACCAAGAACCAGAAAGTCACAGGTGTGTATAGGCTTTGGGGGGCCCTATACACCCTATTACTGTGTCTTTCTCCAGAAATGCAGAACTCAGTTCAAAACCCACACAAGCTCCTCTTGATACCTTTTATATTTCCTCCCCTCCTTTCATCACAAAGTCCCTAATGGTACTTCACTTTTGGTAGTGTTTTGGCCCTTAAGCTATCACACAGGTGTAGTATAGTCTGAACAACTCTTACCCAGGCAGCACACACAAATGACATAGGCAGAATTATTTTAAAATAAGCCAAAGGTTTTACTAATTAAATTAATTAGAAAACAGAAAATAACATAACGGCAAAATAATTTGGAGATTGGTTATAAGATATTGAAAATAAAAGGAAAGTATACATAAAAATCTACACTTTAAACTCTGAGGTTAAAAGTCTACCTTGAGTCCTTAGTTGGAATTTTGAAGTGCAAAAGTGTCCTTAGAAGTGTGGTAGTTGAAGTCCTGGCTCTCAGTGATCCAGAAGAAATTGTCTCTGCTCAACACAGGTAGGTAGAGAAGGTTCCAAATGGAACATGGCAAAACAGAGGCTTCAGCAGAAAGGCAACAAAAGACTCAGATACCCCTCTGCATCCTGGTTTTAAAGAGGTTCAAAAGGGAAGGTCCAGTGCATAGTGGCTGCCCTGCCATTGGCTAGCATTTCAGTTACTATGGTTACCCAACCAATCAAAGTTCAGTATTTTATTACAATAACATAGATATGCAGTTTTCTGAATATAGAAAAATAAAAACATGAGGTTAGCCAGCTCAAACCAGATTTCTGGGGGACAGTCCAGCCTCCCTGCTGGGAGACAACTCTAGTTAACCTGCACTTAAATACAATCAACTGAATGGTGGCCTATTCATCTGGTAACAAGATTAGGTCACTGCAGACCCCTCAACACAAAATATGCCCAGACATCCTGACTCCTGATGAGGTCCTGTCCTTTCACAAGCAAATGGACCTACCTGGCCTCCCAGCTAGGCTTAATTATTCTTTTGTCTCCTTTTAGATAATTTAACTCTAGCCTCTGCTACAAACAAAACAGATTTCCTGGTCATTAACAAGAGTTCCAACATTATTATAGGGCCATGTGCCTGTACCCATGATCCCTTTGCACTTACATTGGGCCACCCTGGTATCCGATGCATTTCTCACACATATATATATATATATATATATATATATATATATATATAAAACACATGACCAAAACAATAAGGTATGGCCTTATCTCACCACACTCCTCGTTCCTTAACAGAACCTGGGGGGAACATGTCCCTTTTCTAATAAGTGTTTCCACCAGTTCTGCCTCTTTCTCCAACTGGCGGGAAAGGCCATCTGCATTGGAATTAGCAGATCTATGTTACATGTCCCACATATGAGACCTCAGCCATGGCCACCTGGCACATTTCAGCTTTGACAGTTAATCCTGCCTTCTGTATCCTGTCTAACACTTCCCTCAGATGAGACAGGTGTTCCATCCAGCTGGTACTGAAGATGGCAGTATCATCCAGATAAGCCACTGCGCACTCTTCAGTACTGTGTAACACCTGGTTGACCAATCTTTGGAATGTGTCAGGGGTGTTCTTCATCCCACAAGGCATCACCTTAAATTCAAAGAGGCCTACTGGGGTGACGAAGGCTGACTGTTCCCTAGCTCTGGCAATCAGGCTCCACCTGTCGATACTCTTTCATCAGGTCTGTGGTTGTCAGGTGGGTCGCCCCACCCAAATTGTCCAACAACTCATCTGTCCAGGGCATTGGGTGGGTGTCAGACTTTGTGACTGTGTTGAGTCCATGATAGTCCAGACAAAAACAGGTAGACCCATCATGTTTGGGGATGAGGATTACAGGTGAGGCCCAGGGACTGTGGGATTTCTGGATACCCTTAACTCTAGCATTTCCTCCACCTCCCTCCTAATGTCCTTTAGGATGGCCTCAGACACCCAGTAAGCTGTCCGTTGTATGGGTGCTTGCATCCCTGTGTCCACATCATGGGTCGCTAAGGAGGTCCATCTGGGCTTGGCTGTAAATAGAGGGGAAAAGTCCTCTAAGACCTCCCTCACTTCCTGGGTCTGTTTCAGGGTCAACTTGGGTGACAGTTTGATTGTCTCCACCAATGACTCCTGCTTGCTTTCCTCTAGCAAATCCAGGAGGGGATCTTCTTCATCCATCCCCTCTCTAGGACTACAAACAGAAAACACCATGTCAACCCTATTTACATATGGCTTCATCATATCAACATGGTAGTAGGTACATTCGATGGGTATGTCTCCTGTCAGGCAGTTCTATAATGTAATTCACGTCATTTGCCTGTTTGACTGCCTTGTATGGTCCCTTCCACTCGGCCTGCAGCTTGTCCTTCTGGACTGGAATGAAGACCATTACTTCCTGGCCTGTGCTGTATGAGCAAGCTCCAGCTCTGTGATCATACCAGACTTTTTGCTTCTGCTGGGCAGCTGACAGTTTACTTTGGGCCAGCCACATAAGCTGCTTCAGTTTCTCCCTCAGCCTAAGGACATACTCCACTACGGGAGTTCTCTGGGTAGTGTGCTTGCCTTTCCAGTCTTCACAGATCAAGTCTATGGGCCCATGCACCCTATGTCCGTATAAGAGTTCGAAGGGGTAGAACCCTGTTGACTCTTTGAGCACTTCCCTGTATGCGAACAACAGATGGGGAAGGTATTTTTCCCAGTCCCTCCCATGCTGTTCAGCAAACACTTGGAGCATCATTTTTAAGGTACCATTGAATCTTTCCATGAGCCCATTGGCTTGTGGGTGACAAGGTGTCATGCATTTCTGCACCACCCCACACTTCTCCCGTAATGACTTCATCAGGTCCGACATGAAATTAGCCCCTTGATTAGAGATAACCTCCTGCAGAAACCGGAGAAAATCCTTAACAAGGCGTCTGTCACTTTGGGTGCCTCAATGGAAGAGAGGGCGACCATCTCTGGATATCAGGTGGTGTAATCGACCACCATCAGGATAAACCATTTTCCAGAGGAGCTTTGGGTATTCAAGGGTCCCACAACATCCATTCCTACCCTCTGGAATGGCTTCTCCACAATGGGCAAGGGAAGTAGGGCAGCTTTTGTTTTACTACCTGCCTTCCCTATCTGTTGGCATCGGTGACAAGACCTGCAATATTCCCTCACGTGCTGGGTGAAGTTGGGCCAATAGAAATTTTGGGCCAATCGCTGCATGGTGCACACAATTCTCAGATGTCAAAACATGGGGATATCATGGGCGACCTTGAGCAACTGCTCACGATACTCCTGGGGAACGACAAGCTGCCTGCACATCACCCTTCCCTCTGTCCTCACATCCTGTGTATACAGCAGTCAGTTGTCCAAAAATACCCTATGTCTCATGTCACCTACCTGTGTCCCATCAGATTTTGCTCAAGCCCTCAGCATCTCCAAACTAGGGTCAGTTCTCTGAGCAGCTGTAAAATCTTCACATTTTCCCAAAGCGTGGGACATGTCCCCTTCAGTCCCTAAACTGGGGTTCATAGCTCTAGCATCAGGGCATTCAGAGTCACTGCCATCCCTAACCTTCTGACTATTGGTTACCCCTCCCTCCTCAGAGTAACCTTCTGTAGCTGTTTGGTGAACGGCTACTTGGGGAAGTCCTACCTCCCTTTCACTATTCTCCATGTCAGGAGACACTTCCACAGGTGCTTCTGTAGGGTTTAGGGAATACAAGGGGCCTTAGCCATCTGATTGCAGGTAACCACACACATCACACCCTGCTGTATATTATTCCCTATAATCACATCCAGGGTGAGGTTGTATGCCACTGCCATGTTTTGTACCCTCTCTCCTGTCTGACCCCAATCCAGGAGAACATTAGCTTGTGTCAGGGTTTTTTCCTTCCCTGTGAATCCCCTCACAGTGACAGATTGATTAGGTATATGCTGTTCAGGCTCAACCAAATCCCCTTTTACTAGGGTAAGAGACACCCCTGTGCCCCTTAACCCATAGATCTGCACCCCCATTTACAGTAACAGGGTGTATGTGCTCTCTCATGGCCACAGGCATACTCTCAGAGATACATAGTGCACCCACCTCCTTTTGAGGGACACTTTTCCCTCTCTGTGCCTTTTTAGGACACTGTCTAGCCAGATGCCTTGGCTGCTTACAAAACCAGCATTCATCATTCTTTTTTCCAAGACATCCCTTCTTGGCAACTTAGGGCTTCTCCCTTTCTGCAGAGACATTGAGTGTTTTAGCTGCTCTGAAGGTGCACTTTTTCCTTTCTGTGCTACAACACCTGCTCCACTCCGAAAAAAAGTAGAAAGGTCCAAAGACAAACTTAAAGGACCATGGAGTCTCAAAACAACAGAGAGGTGCACATACCCCAGGAGTTGAAACTGGAAAACTCAGAGAAACAGAATGATGGGGTCAGCAACTCAACGGCTGTTATCACTGATGACTTTATTACAAAAATGTTAAAAAACACATTGTGTTCTCTCAATTGCAAACTTGCAAAAATTATATAGAGAACCTTAGTGGTGTCGCAAAAATGGCAAATAATATTGCAAACCAGTCAATAAACTTTGAACAATGCTGTATTCAATAGCCCAACGAGTGCCTAAAACCAGTAGCAAGACCACACATACATGTCATAAAAAGGCCAAGATATACAAACGACCTTAACATACCACTCCAGGGCTAGAAAAGCTGGTCATACGCAAATAAAGGAGTAAAGAAATCCTCTGCTTGACCACGAGTACCGCTGAGACCGACACCACGGAAGAGACAACGAAGTGTCAGAACCGACGTCACGCTATGCTTACGTATCGACTGAAACGTCTTCCTCAGAGCGTTGATTGGATCTTCAGTATCCTCTTAAATACAGAGCAGCTATTAAAGAGACAGACCCAAAGCAATACATCGTACAACATATACCACCATATAGATACTGTTAGTCTAGAAAAAACACAAAATTACTTAATTCCATTAAATGCTGCAAAATTAAAAAGGGGAAAAGAGCTGAGCAAGTCATAGTCCCCATTAATCAAGACTAGAGCACGAAAAGTCATAGCCTTGAAAACTACTTAAGTGCCACCTTATACACCTAAACAAAAGGGTGAACAACCATGAACTTACTAAGAACCAAAAAAGACAATATATAAACTATTCACCAAACGGGGACAGAGTCAAAAAAGTCATATCCCCATATTGTGGACAGAGCATGACACAGGTCATGTCCACAAATACTAATGTTAAATAAAAAATCTATAAATAACTATATAAAGGAAGTTCATCATTTAAACCATAGGGAACCATTATATTTAGTTCAAAGATCCAGAAGGCTTCTCTTTGTAAAATTCTTGAATTCAGATCTCCAACCCGACATCCAACTTCCACTTTCTCCAGGCCAATAAATCTCAATGTAGCTGGGATCCATGTCTTACTTCATGGTAATGACGTACATCGCATAGTCCATATTAGCATTCCTAATCGCTCCTTTGTGCCCACCAATTCTCAATTTCAAAATCCTTTTAGTTTGGCCCACATAACATAATCCACAGGGACAAGTCAACATGTAAATAACCCCCTGAGTATTACAGTTAATAAAGGACTTGCTCTCATAACTTTTCCCAGATCTTGGGTGATGAAAACTTTTAACATCAGATGTATTGGAACAATGTACACATCTCCCACATCGAAAATTACCTCTAGGAGGCAAAGGTAGCCAATCTCGTTGTATATTGTCCTTCTTACATGGGATATAGGAATTAACCAATAGATCCCTCAAATTCTGTCCCTTAGTGTAAGAAATCAGGGGACGATTTTGGCCTATTTGTTTCAACCTCAGATCAGAATTTATAATATTCCAATGCTTGTGAATAACTTTACCAATTTTGGGAGCCAAATGGTTAAATTCAGTAATGAAAATTAATTTATCCGCTTCATTTTTATTCTGTACATTGGATTTTAACAATTCTTCTCTTTCCATATTGTTCACAAAATGTATACTGTTCAACAAAACTTCTGAATCATAGCCTCTTGTTACAAAACGATCCGTAATATCTCTCTTGGCTTCTGCATATGCCTTATTATCAGAACAAATACGTTTAGCTCTGATATACTGTCCCTTTGGAATGTTATTAATCATAGACCGAGGGTGACAACTGTCAAAACGTAGCAGGGTATTCCTAGACATAGGTTTTCTATACAGTTTTGTTGAAAGGGTATTTTCCACCTTTTCTATGAATACATCGAGAAATGGAATCCTCTCTCTACTTTTGGTATATGTAAATTTTAGGTGTGTACTGGTGTGATTTATATATTCAATAAAATGTTTAGATCTACATCTGAGCCTGTCCAAATCATCAGACAATCATCTATATATCGCTTCCACAACCTAATATATTTCAAAAAAGGATTATTGATGGAATTGTAGATATTAGTCTCCTCCCATTCCCCCATGTACAAATTCGCTAAACTGGGAGCAAAGGTAGTACCCATCGCAGTCCCCTTAATTTGAATATAGAAAGAGCCATTATACCAAAAATAGTTCTGTTCGAGTACAAATCTTGCAAGTTCCAACACTAACTCGGAGCTTGGTTTTCTTTTCTCCCTTAAACTTAGATGTTTAGATAAAGATTGTAAACCACCTTCATGGGGTATATTAGAGTATAGACTTTCTACATCTATAGTGACCAATATATCAGACTCCGATACAGGAATATTTTGAAGCATCAGTAGAGCATCCTTAGTATCTTTAACATGAGACTGTAAACTGGATACAAATTTTTGTGCAAAAAAATCAACAGACTTGGACATATTTTCAGTAACAGACTCATTAGCTGAAACAATCGGTCAGCCAGTTACAGAGAACACAGCGTTGTGTACTTTAGGTAAAAAATAAAGTACTGGCTTTTTTGGATTCAGTACTTTTAAAAACTCAGACTCTCTCTTAGTGATTTCTCCTGATGCAAGACCAGAATCAATAAGTGCATCTGCCTTCCTTTTGATAAGCTCACCCGGATCTCTATTGATCTTTTTATAGAATTGTTGATTACTTAATTGCCTCATGGCTTCTTCATTGTAGGCATCAATTCCCACACTACCACAGCACCGCCTTTATCGGCCTGTTTAATCACTATTGTATCCATATTTTTCAATTCCTGTATAGCTTGTCGCTCAGCCAAAGTGACGTTCTGTGTATAATATTTATTCTTGTCACTTGCAATTAATTTACGCACATCATTGGAGACCAAATTGCAAAATGTATTAATAGTGTAGTTCAAGTGAGGGGGATTGAAGGAAGAGGACTTTTTAAATGGAGTGTCTTCTCTCATTCCATCTTGAGGTAGAGACAGAACTTCGGTTGAGTTGAAAAAATCTTTCAAATATATTTTTCTAAAGAATTTAAATAAATCCAACTCAACTTGAAAAGAATTAACTTTAGTTGTGGGGACAAAACTTAAACCCTTTGTTAACACCTGGGTTTGGGTGGGGGTTAACTGTACATTAGATAAATTTATGACCTCCAATTCAGATTCCTTGGCCTCGGGGATCTCCTCGCCCCCCCCCAATTCTGTCTCCCTCTGTAGTTCTGCCTCCCTCTGTTGCCTCTCATACCTTTCCCTCTTTCTCCTCCCCTTCCCTCTTCTTGTTCTGTGTGTTCCAGCATATCTAAATCTTGACTGTTGCCTAAAAAATGTCTATTTTCATTAGATCTATAATGATCTTCTGGATCGCTATCTGGTCCAGATGAGATATTTATTTCATCTCCATTTTGTGGTGCTGGATACTAATTAGTAGAAAATACTTTCTTTTTGCTCCCCTGCCACGTATAAACATTTCCCATCTTATAATCGTTGTCATCCCTAATATATTTCTTTTGTTTGTACTGAATCAAATCGGTTTGAAATTTAGTTATGGATAGACTGGCTTTAGCAGAGAGAGAGAGAATCATAATCCAAAGAGGAGAATTTTTCTTTCAATTTCTCCATCAGAATATTCAATTCTCTCTGCTAAAGCCAGTCTATCCATAACTAAATTTCAAACCGATTTGATTCAGTACAAACAAAAGAAATATATTAGGGATGACAACGATTATAATGTACAGTTAACCCCCACCCAAACCCAGGTGTTAACGAAGGGTTTAAGTTTCAAGTTTAAAATCAATAGAGATCCGGGTTGGCTTATCAAAAGGAAGGCAGATGCACTTATTGATTCTGGCCTTGCATCAGGAGAAATCACTAAGAGAGAGGCTGAGTTTTTAAAAGTACTGAATCCAAAAAAGCCAGTACTTTATTTTTTACCTAAAGTACACAAAGCTGTGTTCTCTGTAACTGGCCGACTGATTGTTTCAGCTAATGAGTCTGTTACTGAAAATATGTCCAAGTTTGTTGATTTTTTTGCACAAAAATTTGTATCCAGTTTACAGTCTCATGTTAAAGATACTAAGGATGCTCTACTGATGCTTTGAAATATTCCTGTATCGGAGTCTGATATATTGGTCACTATAGAATGATGTAGAAAGTCTATACTCTAATATACCCCATGAAGGTGGTTTACAATCTTTATCTAAACATCTAAGTTTAAGGGAGAAAAGAAAACCAAGCTCCGAGTTAGTGTTGGAACTTGCAAGATTTGTACTAGAACAGAACTATTTTTGGTATAATGGCTCTTTCTATATTCAAATTAAGGGACTCGATGGGTACTACCTTTGCTCCCAGTTTAGCTTAATTTGTACATGGGGAATGGGAGGAGACTAATATCTACAATTCCATCAATAATCCTTTTTGAAATATATTAGGTTGTGGAAGCGTTATATAGATGATTGTCTGATGATTTGGACAGGCTCAGATGTAGATCTTAAACATTTTATTGAATATATAAATCACACCAGTACACACCTAAAATTTACATATACCAAAGTAGAGAGGATTCCATTTCTAGTATTATGATAGAAAAGGTGGAAAATACCCTTTCAACAAAACTGTATAGAAAACCTATGTCTAGGAATACCCTGCTACGTTTTGACAGTTGTCACCCTCGGTCTGTGATTAATAACATTCCAAAGGGACAGTATATCAGAGCTAAACGTATTTGTTCTGATAATAAGGCATATGCAGAAGCCAAGAGAGATATTATGGATCGTTTTGTAACAAGAGGCTATGATTCAGAAGTTTTGTTGAACAGTATACATTTGTGAACAATATGGAAAGAGAAGAATTGTTAAAACTAATGTACAGAATAAAAATGAAGCGGATAAATTAATTTTCATTACTGAATTTAACCATTTGGCTCCCAAAATTGGTAAAGTTATTCACAAGCATTGGGATATTATAAATTCTGATCTGAGGTTGAAACAAATAGGCCAAAATCGTCCCTGATTTCTTACACTAAGACAGAATTTGAGGGATCTATTGGTTAATTCCTATATCCCATGTAAGAAGGACAATATACAACGAGATTGGCTACCTTTGCCTCCTAGAGGTAATTTTCGATGTGGGAGATGTGTACATTGTTCCAATACATCTGATGTTAAAAGTTTTCATCACCCAAGATCTGGGAAAAGTTATGAGAGCAAGTCCTTTATTAACTGTAATACTCAGGGGGTTATTTACATGTTGACTTGTCCCTGTGGATTATGTTATGTGGGCCAAACTAAAAGGATTTTGAAATTGAGAATTGGTGAGCACAAAGGAGCGATTAGGAATGCTAATATGGACTATGCGATGGCACGTCATTACCATGAAGTAAGACATGGATCCCCGGCTACATTGAGATTTATTGGCCTGGAGAAAGTGGAAGTTGGATTTTGGGGTGGAGAGCTGAATTCAAGAATTTTACAAAGAGAAGCCTTCTGGATCTTTGAACTAAATACGATGGTTCCCTATGGTTTAAATGATGAACTTCCTTTATATAGTTATTTATAGATTTTTTATTTAACATTAGTATTTGTGGACATGACCTGTGTCGTGCTCTGTCCACAATATGGGGATATGACTTTTTTGGCTCTGTCCCAGTTTGGTGAATTGTTTATATATTGTCTTTTTTGGTTCTTAGTAAGTTCATGGTTGTTCACCCTTTTGTTTAGGTGTATAAGGTGGCACTTAAGTAGTTTTCAAGGCTATGACTTTTCGTGCTCTAGTCTTGATTAATGGGGACTATGACTTTCTCGGCTCTTTTCCCCTTTTTAATTTTGCAGCATTTAATGGAATTGAGTAATTTTGTGTTTTTTCTAGACTAACAGTATATATATGGTGGTATATGTTGTATGATGTATTGCTTTGGGTCTGTCTCTTTAATAGCTGCTCTGTATTTAAGAGGATACTGAAGATCCAATCAATGCTATGAGGAAGACATTTCAGTCGATACGTAAGTGTAGCGTGACGTCGGTTCTGACACTTCGTTGTCTCTTCCATGGTGTCGGTTTTGGCGGTACTCGTGGTTGAGCAGAGGATTTCTTTACTCCTTTATTTGTGTATGACCAGCTTTTCTAGCCCTGGAGTGGTATGTTAAGGTCGTTTGTATATCTTGGCCTTTTTATGACACATATGTGCAGTCTTGCTACTGGTTTTGGGCGCTCGTTCGGCTATTGAATACAGCATTGTTCAAAGTTTATTGACTGGTTTGCAATATTATTTGCCATTTTTACGACACCACTAAGGTTCTCTATATAATTTTTGCAAGTTTGCAATTGAGAGAACACGATGTGTTTTTTAACATTTTTGTAATAAAGTCATCAGTGATAACAGCCGTTGAGTTGCTGACCCCATCATTCTGTTTCTCTGAGTTTACCCACAACTCCCTTTCAGATCAGGCCAGCTCCTGGCATAGTGATCTGAGAGCTCAACAGCTTGCTGTGCCGTTTTGGGATCCCGGTCTTCCAGACAGGTTTTCAGCTCCACTGGGCAAGCCCAAAAGCACTGTTCAAAAAGTATAACCTCCTCAATTTTCCCTTCAGAGTTTGCTTCCACCCCCTCCCACCAACGCTTTTCAAACTGCTGTTGCTTAGTGGCTAGTTCTTTAAAGCTCATGGTAGGGCTTTTTTGGAGTTTACAGAATTTTACCCTATAGGTTTCAGGAGTCAGTTCGTACTTTTTAAGTAAAGCAGCTTTAAGTTTCTCATAGTCTTGGCTATCATCATTGTCCAGTTGGCCTAGCACGTCACGTCCTTTACCAGTAAGTAGCGGGGATAGCTGGAAGCTCCAGGACTCCATGGGTACCCTGGCCTGGATACAGACCTTTTAAAACAAATTCAAAAATGCATCCATATCCTCCCCCTCTTTAAATTCTGCTATTAATTTGGAACTTAATTTATACCTCAGCCTGGAGTTTCAGGTCTATCCCTACCACTTACCTCCTCTGGCTCTGGCCGTTGGAATCTCAGCTTCTCCAGTTCAAATTCCCTCTGGCACCTTTTCTCTCTTTCAGCCTCTCTCTGAAGCTGCCTTTCCTGCAACTCCATTTTGAACCTCTTCTGCTCTCTTTCTTGCTGGGCTTTGAACTTTCTCTGCTCGAACTCCAGGTTTCCACAGCTCAAATTGCTGCCTGATCCTTTCCAGCTCCAGCTCTGTAGTGGCCTTCCCCTGGCACTGTGGCTGTGGGTTCCCTCTGGTCTCACTGTATTCCTCCCTGGGACTGGACACTGCAATGTCCCTTGGCACCCCCACACCCAAGGTCTGGTCCCTTTTAGTTACCCACCGTGACTCGAGGTCCTGGGCTGTCACTTGCTCAACAGCTGCCACAAGAGCCTCCATGAGGTTCTTTTTTGCTTCGACCCTCATAATGGACCCTCTTTTCTGGCACAGCTGCTTCAGCTCTTCTACACTGTTGTCACTGTACTTGGAAGTCATCTTTCTTCACTACACTACCACTAGTATGTCTTTTACTTGCAGCCCCCCCCAAAAAAAAAACGGTGGGAACTATATCTTGTAACCATTGTTCCCGTTTCCCAATTTTCTGCCTTGTTTGTGTGTGGTTGTTCAAACAGTTTGTCAATTGCACCACTGCTCACCAAATCTGTAACAAGTCCACTCCTGTGGGGTGGGATTCTCTGCGTCACATGGAATCCCTCTTGTGACGGGGGGAGGGGGTCAAAGATACCCTTTCTCCATGTGAGGGGATACAAATACAGTCTCGAGTATGTGTTCCTGAGGTAGAACTCCCTCAACCACTGCACCATGAACCAGAAAGCTACAGGCGTGTATAGGCATTGGGGAGCCCTATACACCCTATTACTGTGTCTTTCTCCAGAAATGCAGAACTCAGTTCAAAACCCACACAGGCTGCTCTTGATACCTTACACATTAACTCTCCTCATTTCATCACAAAGTCCCTAATGGTACTTCACTTTTGGTAGTGTTTTGGCACTTAAGCTATGACACAGGCATAGTACAGTCTGAATAGCTATTACCCAGGCAGCACACACAAATGACATAGGCAGCATTATTTTAAAATAAGCCAAATGCTTTACTAATTAAATTAATTAGAAAACAGTAAATAACATAACGGCAAAATAATTTGGAGATTGGTTACAGGATATTGAAAATAAAATGAAAGTATACATAAAAACCTACACTTTAAACTCTGAGGTTAAAAGTCTACTGTGAGTCTTTAGTTGGAATTTTGAAGTGCAAAAGTGTCCTTAGAAGTGTGATAATTGAAGCCTTGGCTCTCAGTGATCCAGAAGAAATTGTCTCTGCTCAACACAGGTAGGTAGAGAAGGTACCAAATGCAAAATGGCAAAACAGAGGCCTTAGCAAAAAGGCAACAAAAGACTCAGATACCCTTTGCATCCTGGTTTTAAAGGGGTTCAAAAGAGCAGGTCCAGTGGATAGCGGCTACCATGCCATTGGCTAGCATTTCAGTTACTATGGTTACCCAACCAATCAAAGTTCAGTATTTTATTACTAAAACACAGATATGCAGTTTTCTGAATATAGAAAAATAAAAACATGAGGTTAGCCAGCTCAAACCAGATTTTTGGGGGATAGTCCAGCCTCCCTGCTGGGAGACAGCTGTAGTTAAACTGCACTTAAATGCAATCAGTTAACTAAATTGTGGCCTATTCATCTGGTAACAAGATTACTGTAAGTCACTACAGACCTCTCAATACAAAGCTATACCCAGACATCCCGACTCCTAATGAGGTCCTGTCCTTTCACAAGCAAATGGGCCTACCTGGCCTCCCGGCTAAGCTTAATTATTCTTTAATCTCCTTTTAGATCATTTTATTAACTCTGGCCTCTGCTAGCAGCAAAACAGTTTTCCTGCCCAGTAACAAGAGTTCCAACATTATTCTAGGGCCCATGGGCCTGTACCCATGATACCTTGCACTTACGCTGGACCACCCTGGCATCTGATGCATTTCTCAAATAAAAAAATATGTAAAACATGACCAACAATAAGGTATGGCCTTATCTTGCCACATTCACCACAAACCGAAATACAAAGGGGGGATATGGCAGAGACCTTTATGTTCATAAAAGAAATTAACAATGTAGAATTTGAAGAGCTGTATACCAAGAACAAAGAAGATCGTTACTTGGTGTATCGTATTTAATGAATGCGAGGAAGCAGTATTTTACAGAAAAATTCTTTGAATTATGGGGCCCCATTTTCAGAGCCAGCCAGCAGCACGGTGCAGAAAGGTGCGCCATGCTGGGTCTGCAGCAATACTCAGACAGGTAGTGCAATCCAACCACAGTACCCTACCTGTCTAAATATCAAACCATGGTAACACAGCACATAGGGACTGTGTGCTGTGCTACCACAGTGCAGGGCTAAACGCGACCCCATGGGATCATGACACAGCCCAAATGGGATAGTACCACAACTACCATTCACCACATTCAGCCCTACCATACAAATAAGTCCACTGGGTATGCATGGTGCTAAGAGGCTTGTTGCTTGCCCACTACAGGCTCATTTGGATGTGGCGCTAGACCAGTTGCATGCAGGACAGGCATGAAAGACACATCCCTACTGCATTGTGTCCTTCCTCTCCATGCCAAACACCCCACCATCACTCTGCCAGTTATCTCTGGTGTCTACTGTCCCCCTCCCCACCCCTGACCAGCCTACAGAAGTCCAGAAAGCTGCCTTGGTGTCTAGTGTGGCAACCCCCCCAGACTGTAGCATCTGATCTCTGGTGTCCAGTGTCCCCCCCCACATAATTGCATGTCCAACACCCTGCACCCCCTTCACACCAGTACCTCCCCTCCTGACAGTATCAGAGACAGTGACCAGCACAGTCTACTAGGCAGGGTTTCAGCAGCATTAAACAGCACCATACAGGCTTCCGTTAGCACCACCCAAACCTATGACTATACCACAGTGCCTTGTATGCATGAGGGAACCATCATTTGCATCAGCATTGTGGTATATCCTGCACGCTGACACTGTTGGTGTTACATCACACACAGGGGGCTCCTGAATATGGCCCCCCTCCCCTACAGCTGGTGCTATTCCTGGATAGCACAGTGAAAACCTGGTTTGCGCCGCACTAACCGTTCCGATATGGGGGCCTTGGAATGGTATGCCGGCAAATATATTGGATGCAAAGAAAGATAAATGGCCTCAAACACTCCTAAGACAGAGTCAAGGGGATGTTAGATAATCAGCGTAAATAGTAGTCTTCATACAATGACTACAAAATGGGAAACAGTGTTCACAGAAGAATAGCACCTGTATTCAGAGATGGTCATCTGTACAGCGCAAAAAGGTGCACCATGCACTGGCTATGGGGCAATACTGAGACCGTTAGCTTGGTCTGACTAGAGCGCTATCAGAACATCATTGTAATAAAGTGCACATTGACTGTGCACTGTTATGCCACATGGCAGGGCTGTACACGTGCCATAGGAGGATATCACAGCCCTGATGGGATAGTGCTAGTGCTCCCAAGGGCAATAATCAGCTAGGGCTTCATTTGCATGCCATTTATGAGCTCATAGGCTAGTCATGTAGGCCACTTAAAGCCAATGACAGGAATGGAAGTCACATCCCTGGTGTTTAGTGTTTCACCCTCACCATGAACACTGCTTCATACAGTACAGATGTATCCCTGGTGCCTAGTGTTACACCCTCTCCCTCGAACACACATCCATACAGTATGGATCAATCTTTTTTGAGGGTATGTCAGCCATCAGGTTCCACAGATGGAACTTCACCATCGGTGAAGCAGGACCACATGGAAGATTTTCAGCAGTACAACTGGGGCCGCCCACGCCGACGTCGTCTGTCGATGTCACCAACCCTATAAAGGCATAAACAGCCTCACTCCCTCCTCAGTCCTTTCCCACCATCGACTTGATCCCATGGGCCTCTGTGGAAGCTCCGAATGCAGTTTTGTGCCTTTTTTCACCTACGACTTTTCTACACCTAATTTTTTAGAATCTCTTTTTCCAAAGAGATTCCTTTACCTTGTTTATGTCAAGAGTTAATCCTTCAACTTCTCGCTTCTGTTGCTGCCACTGTGGAAAGAGGATTGCCTCTTCAGATGAACACTCACCCTGTGTCTGCTGTCTTGGACCTCACCACAACATCTCGGACTGTGAACTCTGCCAGAAGTTTAATCAAACCACCCTCAGGTGATGCAAAAAGACACTTAAATAATTCCTCATGGAACAACAAGTAGCCAGTTCTGGGCAGGGATCCTTCGGGGTCCCTCCTTCCCAGTCGTCAGCAGGGTCATCGAGCTCCCGGGTCATTAAGACCCAAGACAAGTCCTCGGAGAAAAGTCAGAAAAAGGATCGAGATCGGGACCACTCCCCCCAGTGGCGGTCCTGCTCCCCGATGGCTTCTTCCTCTTGTCCGGGGCTACTCAATCAGCTGCGGCTGAACTGACGTTTAAGCTTGCTGTCCAGGTCTTTGTTCGTACCAGACCCCTACTGACAGGACCTCCGCCTGATGTTCAAGGTGGACGGCCTTCGACCTCCGGGTCATCAGCCCCCCTCTTTGTTGATGACGGGACCGTCATCAACAGTACTCCTGTCGAGCCCTGATGCTTTCCCAGATCCTTGGGCTGTGGGCTCTTTGGGATCTCAGAGCTGATCTGACAGGTCATTACTTCCTGCGCCATTGACCCCCCCCCTCCATTGACGCAGCCATCCACTGTTGTTGACCTCAATGACAATTTTGACCAAATTCACTATGGTTTTGGTCCACCAGTTGGGTGCAAATAGGCCTGCATTGCCTGCACCATTGATAGCAACGTTGTCATTATCACCACTTTGGCTTCCATGGCCGTCATTGGTACCTCAGTCTTTGACCTAGAATTGGAACAGGTCAATATCAAGAAGCAGTACCATCCTGATCTTATCTTACGAAGAGGAGGAAGAGCCGCTTTCTTCTGACAGATCCAGAGCTTCCTCAGTGAGCAAGGACTCAGTCAAGCATACTCCTAGGTCTACTCCAATGGACCCTACTTTCTTCAATGTCATGAAGCAGCTGTCCTCAGCCATGGGCTTTCATACTGAGAAGGAGGATGCCACCAGGCGAGAGCTGGTGGATTTCCTAAAAATTCCAGAGTCTTCTCCCAAAGTCATTCCTCCTATCCTAACTGCACTAAGGAATGCTGCAACTGCAGCCTGGCACAGGCCTGCTATTATGACAGCCATGCCCTGCAGGACTGATAAGTTATTTCATGCCCCTCAGGGTCTTCTTCACTATTCTACTCAACCAGAGACATATTCTGTGGCTATAAAGGCAGCTTATGATAGGTCCAAGGTGCCCAAGCACCTTAGCTCCCTCCCCCTGACAGAGAATGCTGTAGGATTGATCTCTGGGGCAAGAGAGCCTATGTCTCATCCACCCTTGGGCTGAGGATTGTGAATTACCTTTCTTACATGGCCAAGTACCAGAATACCCTTTGGAAAAAGGGCAAGGCTATGAACCAAGCCCTTCCTGATTGTACCCAAAAGCAAGAGGTTCTTAAATGCCTGAAAAATGCTGAAGATATTTGCAAGCACTTCTTGCGGGCCCTCTATGATATCTTGGACACTGGTGCCAGGGCTGCTGCCTCTGGCATTTACCTTCACAGACACTCCTGGCTGAGGGTCCCTGGTTTTCCTGTTTATGTTCAGCAAAAGGTGCTTAATGCCCCTTTTAATGGCTCCAAGTTGTTCGGTTCAGATGTGCAGAACATCATAAATGAGCTGCAGGCATCTGACAGAGCTATCAAGTTTGTCCATTTGCTCTATCATACACAGCCCAAGAGCAGACAGTACCCTCCCTTTCGCTAGGTGTCCCACAAACCCGGAGCAGCCTCTCATCCCCAAGGCAAATGCAGAGCCTCTGCCACCTTGCCCACCCTATCCTTTGCTGGAGCCACGGCCAAGTGCCCCAGGAGTGATGGACCAGCCCTAGCAGCTGGCTCCACCTCTACTTGACTCCTTGCCAGACCCCCCTGTTATGATCCCTGATCAAGAAGTGAAGGTCAGAGGTCAGTTCTCCCTCCATCTCACTCAATGGAGAACCATCATGTCAGATACCTGGATTCTTCAAATCATAGAAAGGGGTCACACTCTGGAGCACATTGAGCCACCCCCAGAGACTCCTCCAGTGCCATCCACCTAACCCCCTGTCCCACCTGTCAGTTCTCCAGGAGGAGGTACAGTCCCTTCTTCACAAAAAGGCCATTGAACTGGTGCCCAGGTGCCAAAGAAACATGGGATTTTACTCCAGTTTCTTCCTGGTCCCCAAAAGAACCAGAGACCTGAGGCCCATCTTACACCTGAAGGACATCAGTCTGTATTTACAATACAAGAAGTTTTGAATGGTAACTGCCAGGCTTGCTGCCCCTCCTCAAGCAGAGCAACTGACTACGTTCTCTGGACATACAGGATGCGTACTTGCACATCTCAGTGTTTCCACCCCACAGGAGATTCCTCCGGTTTCTTTTCCAGGGCGAGCATTATCATAGAAACATAGAAATTGACAGCAGATAAGGGCCCACAGGCCCACAGTGTCTGCCCAGTTGTATCTAGTGAATCCCTGATTAGTCTAATGGTCAATACCAAATATCAAAGTATTGCCCTTTGGCTTCTCCTCTGTGCCGTGGGTCTTTACCAAATGTTTGGCAGCAGTAGCTGCAGCTCACAGAAGGGAGAAACTGTATGTTTTCCCGTATCTGGATGATTGGCTCCTTAAGGCCCCATCCAGGGAACAACTCCTGCGGACTCTGACGAAAACTCTTCAGCTGTTTCTTTCCATGGGCATTACGGTCAACTCACCCAAGTCGGTCCTAGTCCCATCCCAAAGGTTGCAATATATTGGGTGGTTCTAGAATCAATGCAGAGAAAGGCCTTCCTGCCTCAGAACAGGGTGGAGTGCCTTATTGCCCAGGCTCAAAAGGTTGCCCAGAGCCGTTATGTCCCTGCAAGAGTGTGCTTGAGGCTGTTCGGATTGAAGGCTGTGGCCATCCCCATTGTTCCACTGGCCAGGCTCCACATATGCATATTCCAGTGGACTCTCCGGGCACAATGGGACCAGTAGACGAACAAATTAGATCAGTTGGTGCTGGACTCCTCCCCTCTCCACAAGATGCTCCAGTGGTGGATGGACCCCTGAACCTGCTGCAAGGGGTTCCCTTCCAGATCTCCTGCCCCCAGCAGATCCTCACCACAGATGCCTCTGGCTTGGGCTGGGGGGCTCATCTGGATCCCTTTCAAACCCAGGGCTCTTGGTCCTAGCTTGAAACCTCCCTGCATATCAATGTCCTGGAGATGTGGGCAGTCCTGTATGCCATGTAGGCCTTTCAGAACCATCTCCTCCCAGGTCAGCTGTTGATTCAGTCTGACAACCTCATGTCGTGTATTACAGCAACAAGACGGCACATTTGTATCTCCTGTGCAGGGAAGTCATGAGAGTGTGGTACTGGGCATTAGACCATGGTCTAACCCTCTCAGCGGTTCATGTCCTAGGATTGCTAAACACTCTGGTAGGCAACCTCATCTGGATGCAGTCCAGCATGCATAAGCGGGAGCTTCTCTCATCCATTGTAGAAGATCTGTTCGACAGATGGGGTCATCCAGAGTTGGACCTTTTTGTGTCTCCCCACTTAATGCAAAACTGCCCTGTTTCCTCTCGCTCAATCCAGGGCTTGGAGTTTTTTGGCGAGATACATTGCCCTTTCCTGGAGCAAGAGGTTCCTTTACATCTTCCCTCCATTTCCCCTTGATTCAGATGGTGCTAATCAAACTGCAGATGGAGGGGCCAGCATGATCCTGGTAGCTCCATTCTGGCCCCGAAAGATATGCTTCCCATTACTACAGCAGCTAGCGGAGGAACCTCTGGTCCCTCTCCCTCTCTGCAGGAATCTGCTGATGAAGGCTCAGTGGACCCTGGTACATCCCAACCTTAAGTCCCTCCATCTGCTTACTTGGCTCCTGAGGATGTAGCCATCATGAGGTTTTGGGTTTTCCATAGATGGCAGATGTCCCAGTGGCCACTAGGAAGCCTTCCACTTGAGCCACTTATGCCATGAAATGGAACAGGTTTGCCACCTAGTCTGCCAAACATAATCTAGACCCTTTCACTTTTCCGGTGAGCCAGATTCTGGACTACCTGATATTGCTGTTAGACTCAGGTCTCCAATACTCCTCCCTCATGGTGCACCTTTTGGCTATCTTGGCCTTCCACGAGCCTGTGGGTGACTGCACTGTGGCTCAGCTGGATATTTTCTGTACCTTCTTGAGGTGCATCCTGCATCTGAAACCTCCAGTCTGTTCTCCTGTCCTGGCTTGGGATCTGAATTTTGTTTTGGAGAAATTGACCCTGTCTCCTTTTGAGCCAGCTGCGACTTGTAAGCTACACTTCCTTTCTTGGAAAGCATTATTTTTGGTTGATATTACTTCTGCTCAAAGGATTGCTGAGCTTCAGGCCCTCTGGTGCGAGGAGCCTTATTTGATTTTTCACAAAGACAGGGTGTCTTTTCACACAAATCCTAAGTTTCTCCCTAAGGTGCTGTCTGAGTTTACCCTGAACCAATCCATCCATCTTCCTGTTTATCTTCCTGAGAGTGCCAATCCAAGGGAAGCACTGCTCCAAACATTAGATGTGCACAGATCTTTGAAGTATCACCTGGTCTGGAATCAGGATTGCAGAAAGTTGAAGCAGCTTTTTGTGTCTTTGCCCCAGGCAGAGAGGGTGTTCAGGTATCTAAACAATGTTTGTTTAAATGGTTGGTAAACTACATTGTGTTCTACTACAATACGTACGGCAAAGAGTTGCCAGAAGCAGTAAAAACTCATTCCACAAGAGGCATGGCTACCTCTGTATCCTGTTTCAGAGGGGTCTCAGCTGCTGACATTTGCACGGTTGCCACCTGGAGTATTGTCCATACCGTCACCAAGCACTACAGTCTGGACATTGCCTCAAGAGCCCATGCAGGTTTTGGCAGGGCTGTGCTGCAGGGCCTCCTGTCTTAAGTTCAGAGATGGCCTTCCTTCCGGACTGTTTCTGTGCATATGTAACTGCTTGGGACTTGTTCCATCTGTGGGACCTGATGACTGAGATACCCTCAAAGAAGATAACATAGAAACATAACATAGAACAGATAGAACAGTTACACAAGAACTTACTGTAACAGTAGATCTTCGAGGGGATCTCACTCATCAGGTCCGCCTTCCCTTCCACATCCCCCTTTTTGGGGGGGCCTCTCTCTTAGAACTGGCTCTCTGGAGTATCTAGCCTTTCATATGCACCTGGGCACCTCTCTCTTTCTCCTCAGTCACCCATGGCTTGAGCTATGCTCCCTTTGTCTCTGAGGGAAAGAACTGGGGAAGGAGCAGGGCCTCACACCTTTATAGAGTTGGTGAAATCAACAGACGATGTTGACATGGGCAGCCCCACTTGTACTGCTGAAAATCTTCCATGTGGATCCTGCTTCACCAATAGTGAAGTTCCATCTGTGGGACCTGATGACTGAGATCCCCTCGAAGATCTACTGTTATGGTAAGTTCTTGCATAACTGTTCTACCCCTGGTGTATAGTGTTTCCCACCCCAACCACATAATCCCTTGACACACACACTGGAACCGGCAAACCATGGATCATCACACTGGCCACCCCACACCTGGGACCCCCCCCAACACCTTGTTAGAGAATAGGGACCAGCACAGCCATCCTCTCAAAACCTCACCCAGCTGCCATCAGCTGTTTCAACAGTAAGTGCTGACAACTCAGATGGCAGCTGGCAGAGGTGGTGAGAGGAGGGTTGTGCCTGTTGCTGTCTCCCGCTGGTTGTGGGGGAGGGGTTACCAAGGGCAAGGGGGGATTACAGGGTTTTGGGCGATGTGCAACCAGTCCGGGGGGGGGTAGGGGTAGGGGTCAATCGACTGTGCTAAGGGGGACAAGTAGACAACAGGTATCTATGTTGATTTCTTTGACTGGGTGACCAAAGTAGTAGACCAGGGAGGGGCTGTGGACATGGCCTACCTAGACTTTAGCAAGGCATTTGATACAGTCCCACACAAAAGATTAGTAGTGAAATTAACCAGCCTGGGAGTGGGTCCCAGGGTGGTAGCCTGGGTAAAACATTAGCTGAACAACAGGACACAGAAGGTAATTGTAAATGGAGTCCACTCTGAAGAAAGAGGGGTTACTAGTTGGGTACTGCAGGGTTCAGTACTGGGTCCAGTCCTTTTTAATGTCTTTATAAGTGACATTGCAGAGGGACTGGAAGGAAAAGTATGCCTCTTTGCAGATGACACAAAGATCTGCAACAGGGTTGATACACAAGGAGGCATGGACAGGACGAGAAGGGACTTGGCAAGGTTGGAGGAATGGTTAGAAGCATGGCAGCTTGGATTCAGTGCAAAGAAGTGCAAAGTAATGCACCTGGGAAACAAAAACCCAGGGGAAGATTACACAATGGGGAGGAAGTAGTAACAACAACAAAAATGGAAAGGGACCTGGGGGTAATCATATCAGATGACCTTAAGGTTGGCAAGCAATGTGAGAAGGCGGTAGGGAGGGCTGGGAGGATACTGGGATGTATAGGGAGAGGCATCACCAGCAGAAAACAGGAAGTTGTTATCCCCCCTGTACAGACAGTTGGTTAGACCCCATCTGGGGTACTGCATCCAGTTCTGGAGACCCCATCTCCACAAGGACATAGACAGAATGGAGACAATTCAGAGGAGGGCAACTAAAATCATGCAGGGTCTGCAAGAGAAGCCATACGAGGAGAGACTAAAGGAGCTTAATATGTATACCCTTGAGGAAAGGAGGGGGAGAGAGGGGACATGATAGAAACGTTTAAGTACCCCAGTGGAATCAACAAAGTCCAAGAGGGTAGCATCTTTCAGAAAAAGAGATGTGCAAGAACAAGAGGACACAATTTGAAGATAGAGGGGGGACGGCTCAGGGGCAATGTGAGGAAGTATTTTTTCACAGATAGGGTGGTGGATGGGAACAGCCTTCCTGAGGAGGTTGTGGGGTGTAAACTGGGGAGAATGCAAGAATGCATGGGACAGACATAAGGCAATTTTTGTAGGGGGTAGGAAGAAATAGGCTGTTGTTTAAATAGGATCTGCAGCTTATCCTCTAGGTAGGAAAATTGGTAGACTAGGTGGGCCAAGCGGTCCTTATCTGCCGTCAAAGTCTATGTTTCTATGTACGGAGGGGTGTGTGCTGGGAGGGAGAACACTAGGCATCAGGGATACATCACTAGTTTCAATTGGCCTCTTCATTTTAATGGCATTTTTCTGATACATAGAAGCCTATTTTGTTTACATTTTGGTATAATTCTTTCTGCACTGACTTGTTTTGGGCCAATCTGACAAACCCTATGGCAGAAAATTGTAAATCCATCACCATAAGGTATGTTTCCTGTGTATGCTACCGATCGCTGCAGACACCAATTTATGAGCGAATACACAATTTCCACTCATAGGATTTGTGAGATTGGCCTTAAAAAACTTCAGCACAGAAAGAATTATGTCAAAATATGACAAAATGAAAATAAATGTTACGTAATAGAAAAAATACTATTGAAATGAATGGGCTCCATTCATTTCTGTGCGGTTAGCACTGACAGATCCACCACATTGCTGGGGGGCAGATGTCTTCACAGATGAAAATCACCAAGGGATATAAAAAATGATCAGTGTGTGGAGGTTTGTTGGGGTGCAAGGAGGAACCATAGGGTGAGTGAAATGTTGTGTGGCAGGAGGGGAGGCCGATGGCGGGACTGACAACCCGTCTGGGCACAATACATTTCATTTACTATGTCTACGATGGTGTACTAGTTACAAAATGGGGGGGGGAAGGAGGTAGACAAAGACTTTGATAAATAACAGGGTTGGAATACCACACAAAAGACAGATATTAAAAAAAAAAGCTATACACTTTATAACGGAGCCGCCATAATATATTATTACTGTAGTACAGTATCACATTCTGACATACAATGATTACATTTAAATAAGTAAAGAGCATCATCCAAAAATACTCTAAAAGTATACCAAAAACACAGTAATACTACCCAACAATCAAACATCTAACCCATCATCAGACTGACAAGATTCTATGCTGTCACCCTGCTATACAAAAAGCATGATCAAGACGAGATTTACCTCGGAAAACTAGCTCAGCTCTGTTTTATACAGTTGAGATACAGTATGAGTCACCTAAGGGGATGCGATAGAGACTTTCATTCATAAGTTTGTTTTTCATTAAAAAAACAATTAGATATAGCTCTCCATTGTCAATGCTTTTGCCACTGAATGCAGTAAAAAAAGTGTGATGCAGAAGCAGGAAGCGGCAAAGCTCCCCCGTCGCAGATGTCATTCGGCTGAACTGATCAGCGTGCATGTCAAAACATAGATCTAACCAGCAAAGCACTATCAGACAAAACAGAGGTGATAAATTAGTTTTTCTGGCAGAAAAAGTCACTTACACAGCTTCATTCAGATGAATATCTTTATTAAGAATGATTCTTTGCACAACTATTCAACCAGGATGAAGGGAGTTCCCCTTTAAGAGAGGTAAGAACATTACAATGGTGTTCTCTGTTCCCTGCTGCAGAAACAAACTTGTCATTTCTGTCATACAGAGTTTTAAGCCTTGTTAGCTCTGCACCCTTCAGGGAGGGGATGACTGGGGCTCCATACAGTAGCATAGAGATAAGAACACAGCTGGCCACAGACTGGTGGGCTTCACCGGTAAGGTAAGATCCGAGCCTATAGAGCAGCCCCAGCTTTTGGGAGTGAAGCTTTGTGACATGTTCAGTGCTGGACTTGAAGGAAAGCTGCTGGTCCAAACACCAAGATTCTTGATTGTGTTTATATCCGTGGAGATAGAGATCTGCTTCTGTCAGGGCCCCGATTTTTAGATCAAAATAGCATGGCCTTGCTTTTTTTTACCATTGAGAACAGGCCAGTTAGAGAAAAAACAGGTTTCAAGTTTATGAAAGTCCTTGTTAAGTTCATCTTTGACTGCATTCAGGTCTGGGCCAGTTATATATAGGACTTCATTGCTTGCATACAGAAGCACTTTGGCATCACCACAGTTGAAGGGGGGTTCACTGACAAACATCGAGAACAGTATGGGCCCCAGGATAGAGCCTTGGAGGACCCCCATCTGTGATCTCTCACTATGAGGTGAGGCATGCTCCCCACTTGACTGATCCCCTATTCCCTTATAAATTAGCTTCTAAACCACAGGCAGAGTTGGTCGAAGCTCATGCTTCTAAGCTTGACTTGTAGCAGGTCGTGGTTCACCACATGAAGACCTTTTCAGGTCAATGAATGTAGCCCCAGTAGTAATGCGTGAAGAACGTTAGTGGTGAAGCACACCGGGGCTGAAGCAGTGCCATGGTGCTTGTGGAAGCCATACCAGAAGTCTGTGAGCAGACAGTAGGTTTCAATATAAGCCAATAATTGGTTATGCACAAGTCTCTCTTGGACCTTTGCCAGAGTGCTGAGTATAGAGACGGAACAAAATATTTCAGTCAGTTCCCTGGCTCCTCCTTTGTGCATTAGGACCACATGTGTTTCTTCCACTTTTGGGTGACTGTGCCTTGGAGCACGGAAAAGTTATAGAGAGTAGCCAAAGGAAGAGCAAGAATAGGGGCCGGGCAGACATTTTTAGGAACTGAGGCTCAGGATTATCACGTATTGCAGATCTTTCTGTTTTAATTTTTAAGAGCTGGTCAAAGACCTCTTTTTGTAGACCAGTCGAAAATGGGAGGTTGGCTAGGCTTAGTGAGCTAGGCAGAGGAACTACAGAAGCGCCCTTAAAAGTGTCTAGATCAGTAACAAAAGAGTTAAAACACCTCGACAATTTGTCTAGGGTCACTAATCATGTTTGCATTGTGTAGAATTTCTCAGTTTGTTGCACTGGCCCATCTCTTAAGAAGCCAATTTACTTGCATCCAGAATCACGTAGGATTATTCAGGTTGTTGGCTTGAAGGCCCTTTAGGTAGATAATCTTGGCCTTCTTTAAAGTGGATTTGCACATGTTTCTGAGGTGCCTATATGCAAGCCAGTCTTGCTGACAATCAGTGGTCTTAGATACATGCCAGGCTTGGTTCCTCCACTTCATAAGGTTGCAGAGGGAGGATGTTAGCCATTTGGAGTAGGGGCCTTTGACCCTTCTTTGAACAAAGGGGGCGTGCTTGTGTACAATATTCGTGAAGTTATTTATTAGGAAGTCAAGGGCAAGGGCATCCTCAAAGTAACCAATGTTCTCACAGTTCACCGTGGCATGATCTTTGAGAAAGGCTTTACTATCCAAGCTAGAATAATCTCTGACAGTAATGATTCTAGGGGAGGCCTTGGGGGAACTGTTTCTCCATATAAAATATACTGGGGAGTGGTCACTCAGAGAATCAAAGAAGGTTGAGCAACCTTAGAAGTGCACACTAGGATGTGGTGCTCCAGAAACTCATCATATATTCAAAAAACAGTTTTGGGCACACACACACACCTCAATAGAGGGACGCTGACTTCAGAGAAGTTAAAATAAGCAAAGGCTAAAAATTGATAAAGGTCACCAAGTCCAAAACATGTCAGGTGAAAGTCTACCAGTTTGTATGTTCATTTTGTGGTAATAAATACGTTATTTTAACTTCTCTGAAGTCAGTGTCCCTCTATTGAGGTTTGTGTGTGCCTGAAACCATTTTTTTTTTTAATCAAAGAAGGTTCCAGTTGTATGCATACAGTCTGTTCAGCTGAACAGGACCCAGTATATTAAGAAGTGGCTCCCAGTTTTGGAGTTCAGCCTGGCACGTTCACTAATAATTTGGTAAAAATTTGTGTCACTTAATACATTTTTAAAGATGCAGAGGCCCTTGTCAAGCCAGTTGAGGTTAAAATCCCCTAACAGGATTACTTTGCTAAGCTGTTGCTCCCTGAGGCAATCCAGGAGGTAGTCCAGGGCAGGCTTGGCTACTAAGGGAGGGCTATAGTTGCAGCCCACATATAACGGCTTAGTATTGCCAAGTAATAGTTTAATAAATGTAGATTCACAAGAAGAGGAGTCAAGAGAGGGGAGGGACAATTCCATGGCTTCAAAAGAGGTCTTGATGTAAATGATTTCCAGGCTGATCTTTAACCTTAAAGACGTGATAGCATGGAATGTCAGTTTCATTCAGCAGGATACGTGGCTTTGGTCAGGTTTCAGTAATAGTGAGTATATCCCGAAAATACAGGTTCACCCATGTTTTAGGTTCGTGAGTATTGTGCTTTAACCTGTTTACATTCATGCGTGCTAACCTAAGCCATTTACTGTATGCCGAGCCAGGGTCTGAGGGGCAGGTATTTCTGGCACTGGCGTGACAGGGGACTGGGTTAGTCTCAATGTCCCTGGCTGATAGCAGGAGGATTAACAGACAGAGCTTAGTTAGCAGGCTCAGGACTGGTACAGTGCATTTATTATATGACAGTATCAGTTGCCTGGACAACAGGTAACTTACACTCCTCTGTTTCCCTCTGTGAAGGCTCATCACATTAGTGGAGAAGCTGGCTGGGTCTCGGCATAAATCAGTGTCACTGAGTGTCTGGCATGCAGCCCTTGGCAGGGAGCAGGAAGTTAGCCACCAAGCTGCCTGCCATCACCATCAGTCTTAGGGAGAGTAGGGCAAGGACTAAGCCTGTTAAGGCCATGGTTAGATAAATAACCCTAATATATAACTAGCTGGGAGTGGAGTGACTTGCCTGAGATGGGGGGAGGTATTACAGTAGATTATTAGAGTATATTTTCAGTTTGTCCACCTATAAATTATTCTCTCCACTCATTATATGATGGACACTGTATAGTTATATGATACAAAGTTTCACAATGTCCTAATGTACATGGATATTCTAAGTTAATTCTGTAAGAATTATCTTTGTTCCCACATCAGTGATCTGGAAATTCCCTGTGGAATAATTTGCCTGTAGCTCTTAGCACATAATCTTCTGCTGACACATGTTGTACTGCTTTGCATGAATATTTAAAAGGCTTAAATGTTTGTTCTTGTTTTTAATAATGTTTTGAATACTGAATTTTGTATTTTTGTACTAAGATTGTATATTTATTATTTGTGATTTTACAGTACCTGTGGTACACCAGGTCGTACCTGAAAAAATATGCTTCTGGCACCACTGTATTTACCTGGATAATAAAACAAAGTAAACTAAAGTTGGTGGGTAGAAGCTCAAGACTTACCAAAGTAACTGAGCATCTTATCTCTGGGTGTAATGGTATGAGAAGGTATTCTTTTAGACAGTGTGAGATTTTATTAGTTTTATACCCGAAAGCCAGTTTTAACTGTCTCACCTTCTCCGCATCTGTATTTTGAGCCATTTGATGTAGTTTAGTTTTTGCCAAATTTCTACAAGACAAGGAAATAATAATGTATTTCAGTAAGTTTGTCCAAAGATTAATTAAATTAATTATAGTAAGATAATCAGTCAGTGGTTTCAACCATTCAGATTGGACATCAAAATTTTTCCATTAGATGTTTTCTATAAAACATTCCAGTAGCAATTTGTTGTGTTGATCATTAATTAGTCTCAACCAGTAAGCTATAACCCTCAATTTTACTTGCGTGTATACTGTATGTATAACATTTTCCTAGTTCTGCTCTAACAATTGCAGTTGACGTACTGTAAATGACGAGATGCAAAGTTTTGATTGGTAATATCACAATAACAGGATTTCTAGGTCTTTAAATTCTTGTGTTCCCCAAACTTCTGAATCATAAAGGACTATCTGATTTATTTTCATTTCACCTGTGGTAAGGGTATAGGTGTCAATGAGTTCCTGCCAGATTTACAGTATACTTAAATTTCAGTAGGGCATTTATTATTTGCTTTGCCTTACTAGTTTGGATCTTTATGCGTCCAGTTACCATTATATGAGAATTTCACACCTAAATATACATAATCCGTAATGACTTGTATCATATGTACACATATACTGTACATTAATAGACGAAAGCAGGCCATACAGCCCATTGAAACTGTCCCTCACTATTACCAGCTGTGAAATCCATTTATAGACCTAGAACCCATGTACTGGTCCAGCTGGGATTTAAATACTGCACTATGATTGTCTCGCAGTGTGCTATAGCTTCTGGTAGACTATTCCATACTGCTACCTATAACGGCTGTGTATCTTGTTAGTTCCTGTATGATATGTCTGAGTTTCCAACCCCAAATGGTTAACCTCCCAGAATGGGAGACACTTTCAGGGGATGGGGCTAACCACAGCAGCCCAAGCTGTACATGCCTCACTTTGATAGCTGGTGAGAGGGCACCATCCTGCCCACAGCTCACCCATTCTGTGCAGTTTCCAGTCCTCTGAGAGAAGAGGAAACTTTAGTCTATCAAGATCGCAGTGGGGGCTGTTTATTTAGCTGTGCTCTGTGGAACACAGCCAGTCTAAATCCTTTAGAACTGTAAGAAGCAGTGAATAAATGCCCGAAGTTTAAAGAACTAGTGGAGTCAAAACAGGCAGACAGGAAAATAGTACAAATTTTAAGTAGCAGTCAGTTGTAACTTTATTTCTGAAGACTTTTCTTTTTCCTTTTACTAATTAGAAAGTCTTCTATGTGATGAGATTGTGCTGGGTATGTGGAACAGCCCTTCACCTGGCACCTTACATATCTATCTCAAGAAATACAAAATCACACATACTCCCATTATGCAAAGCATCATGGGGTGTATAGGCATACATACATACATACACATAAATCTATCAGCAGAAACAGGCCTTATGGTCTATCAAGTCTGCTCGAGTGCACAGCTAGCACCTCTAGATGCCAGCTGCCCCACCCCCTCCTCTCGCCCCCTGCAATTTCTCATTACTACTTTCCCAGACACCCACCGTGCCCTGTCCCATGCCCTTTGAAAGCACCCACTGTCCTACATAATATTACCTCCTCTGGTAGAGTATTCCATTTTGACACAACTCTTTCTGTGAAATAATGCCTCTTCATCTCTTTCTTAAATCTGCCCTTTCAATGTTAGCCCATGTCCTCTTGTGTCCCTTTCCTTCCTCAGCCTAAATAACTCATCACTGTCAGTTTTATCGAACCCCTTCAGATACTTGAACGTTTCAATCATATCCCCTTGACCCTCATCTCCTCCAGAGTATACAAACCCAGATGTTTCAGCCTGTCCTCATAGGTTTTGCCTTCCATCCCCTGTATTATTTTTGTCGCCCTACACTGCACCCCCTCTAGCAGCCTGATATCTCTCTTCAGATACGGCCTCCAGTACTACATGCAGAACTCAAAGTGTGGCCTGACTAAAGATCTGAAGAGACGCAGGACCACATCTTTATGCCTGGATGAGATTCCCCTTGCAATACACCCCAACATCTTGTTAGCCTTGGCTGCAGCCTTTCTGCACTGGGCAGAGTTGTTCATGCTCTCCGATATCATCACCCCCAGATCCTTCTCTTCCTTGGTGACCCCCAGTTTCACCCCACTCAACCAGTATTCCCACCTCAGGTTCTTTGCCCTGAAGTGCATAATTTTACACTTCTTTGCATTGAAGCCCAGTTGCCACTTCAATGATCACTCCTCCAATTTAGTTAGGTCCCTCTGTAGCTGTTTCCACCCCTCTACATCATCCACCACCACTCCCATCTTGGTATCATGAGCAAACAGACTGATCCTACTCCAAACTCCATGTGAAATATCTGAAATGAACAGCCCAAACAATACCGGACTAGCACAGAGCCCTGTGGTACCCCACTTGTCACAGGTCTAGGGGTTGAGAGTCCCCCCACCACCACCTGTTGCTGTCTCTCCTTCAGCCAGTTCTCAATCCAGTTAGCCATCTTCACCCCACCCCCACGGATCTCAATTTCCCCCAGCAGCCCATGAGGCACTGAATCGAAGGCCTTGCTGGAGTCCAAATACAGGACATCCACTGCATGACCCCTATCCAGCTTTCTTGTTACCCAGTCATAGTACTCTATTAGATTGGTCTGGCAAGATCTCCCCGAGATGAACCCATGCTGCTGTCCATCTTGCAGGCCATTTTCATCTAGAAATGTTACCAATCTTTCCTTTAGAATCGCTTCCATAAGTTTACCTGCTTTGGAAGTGAGACTAACAGGTCTGTAGTTTCCTGGCTCATCCCTTGATCCACTTTTGTGGATTGGCACTACATGAGCCATTCTCCAGTCCTGTGGCACACAGCCAGTGTCCAGGGAGGTGTTGAACAGATCTTCCAGTGGTCTGGCCAACACTTCAGCCATCTCTCTCAGCACCCTGGGGTGAATACCATCAGGACCTGGTGCCTTGTCCACCCTTAGTGCTCTTAGACCCTCAGGTACTCTGCTCTCCACTATCTCTCCATCCATTGCCCCTTCCCCCTTCCCACTATCCCTGTCCACAAAGGTACTGGACTTCCCTCCTCCTGGGTGAACACAGAGGAGAAGTATTCGTTCAATACTTCGGCCTGATTTGCTCCCTTTTCTACCCCCCCCCCAATCTGCACTATTTGGTCCCTACAGCTCCTTTTTCCCCTCACATATCTAAAAAAGTCCTCCCCCCCTTGATGCCCACAGCCAACCTTAACTCTCTGGAGGTCTTGGCCTCTCTTACTAGTTTGGTTACCTCCTTGGTCCTCCTCACATACTGCTCCCTGTCCTCTTCCCTATTGATCCTCTTAAATCTCCGAAATGCCGCTTTCTTTACCCTCACCCCCTCCAATACTTTCCTGCTTAGCCAACATGGCTTCTTAACTCTGCTCTTCTTACTCAGAATTCTGGTACAAGCCTCAGTATCTTCCTTCAGACCAATTTTGATGATATCCCACTTCTGTTGTGCATCCATCCCTGGTTTTATCCCCTGCAGGCTTCCTATCAGGATTTCCTGCATCTTCCCAAAATCCACCCTTCTGAAGTCTACCACCTTTGTCACTGATCCTACAGACTCCTTGCTCAAGCTGAGCATGAACCACACTGATTGGTGGTCATTCCCAGCTAGAGGGTCCTCCACCTTAAGTTCCCTCACCGCCTCACCATTCGAAAGAACCAGGTCAAGCATATTTTCAAGCTGAGTTGGCACACTAACCAATTGCTCCAGAAGACTATCCTGAATCGCATCCAGCAATACCTGCTGCCTGGCATTCGAGGTGGCTGGGATACTCCAATCCACCCCAGGCAGATTGAAGTCCCCCACGATCACCACAGTCCCTTTCTTACATACCTGCTGAATTTGTTCCACCAACTCCCTGTCCAACTCCTCAGACTGAGCTGGTGGTCTGTACACCACTCCCAGTCTCAGTTTTCTACCCCTAGAATTCAGGAACTGCGTCCAAAGTGCCTCTGTCCTTCCTTCCACCCCCTCATCTCTAGTGCATCTAATCCTATCCCTCACATAAACTGCCACCCCTCCCCCCTCCCCCACCCCTCTGTCCTGCCTATAAATTCTATACCCTGGAATCACTAGATCCCAGTCCTGGTGTTGGGTGGCCCAGGTTTCCGTGATGGCTGCAACGTCCACCTGCCCTACAGCTAAGAGAGTTTGGAGTTCAGCAGTTTTGTTACACAGGCTCTTCGCATTGAGGGAGACCACCCTTCACCTGGATCCAATCATCTCTACACCCTTAATCCCCTTAACCTGACCCCTTCCTTGTGGCCCACCCCAATTACAAACACTGTGCAAATCACCATGAAATTTTAGGCCAGTTTAGCTTTAAGCAGGAATGCATAGTGCAAAAGGGCCTCTCACACAATCTGCAAAGGATGCAAACAGAAGACTCAGACACGTGGTTTATCCTACCCAGGACTCATCAGTGTGCCTTGTCTGTATCACAGATTGACACTGTATTACAGATTGACATCTGTATATCTATCTCTATCCCCCAAACTACATCATCAGCATTGTGATCTAACTGACAGTGACATCACAGGTGACTGACCTGATAGCCACTGAGTGGCTGTTCCTAAGCAAAACGATGTAACAGTCAGTGAGGTTTCAATGCTGACGATGTAGTGGGTGGAATAGAGACAGATATGTCAGCTGCCAGGCAGAGTGCTGTACCACAAATCACACCTCCTAACATCAGGTAGACAATCTTCTAATTAAACAAAGGGAAAAAAAAGGTACCTCAGATATAAAAGGCAGGGGACACGTCAATTCATGCCAGTCATTTTGCTCCATGACAACTTGCCCCAAACTATTAGCTCCGGCATCAGTCAGCTCCCACGTCAGTTAGTCCCCAAATAATTCCCTCACCCTACATATCATACTGTACAGTACGACTTCCACTTCTTTTTCTGAACTCATCTTTATTGAGAACGTTATTTTGAATCCATACAGAAGTCAGATATTGTTTACAATGACAAATAAATCTGTAACACTTTATCAGATAAATAAAATTAATCGTATGTTCTTGTCCCTGGTTCCTTTGTACTGAAGTCTCCTTTCTAAGGTTAGTTTCATGAGTCTAAATATTACCAGTTATTGCATTTAGGTAGTCCATTGATCTTGATCTTTCCTTGTTTTTCTCTTTTTTCCAGGTCTTATTAGATTCACCCCATCAAGGAAATATTCCAGTGCTACGAAGGATCCTCTCATGGGAACAAGTTGGACCTTTCTGACTTCATTCAAATGTCCAAAATAAATATTTTGAAATTATATGAAGATTCGCATTTATAACTTAGAGACTTTTCATTTCCATAAAAAGACCCTATAATGCTCTCTTGTAATAAAAATATACTCTGTAAGAATGTTATAACATCCAATTGCAACTTGTAAACTGTACCTCACTATAGAACATAATTTCTAATAAACTGATTCACAAAGAACGTTTTTTTCTCACTGTCTAGTTGATTGTGTCATTGTTAAATAACTGTGTATATTCTTAGGGAGCAGTGATGATGAACATTACTCTTTCTGGTCATCTCCCTCGGCTCCATGCTTTCCCTGGCAATTCACACCAAAAGTTGATCCAGGACAAGTGTGCCCTCTATTTTTTCCACATAGGTATAAAAGGATAGCCATCTAGCATTAAATTGTTCATCTTGTAATCTAAGTTTGGCTGTAACCGCTTCATCTGACTTAATGGAGCGGACCACCTGCCACCATTGAGATACTGTGGGGGCCTTGGTTGTTAGCCAGTTCTGGGTAATAGCCTTCACAGCCGCTGTTACTAAAACTAAATATAAGTATCTGGCATTCCCTGTTTGAAGTTCTTCAGGTAGGAGATCCAGCACCAGGTGTTTAAATGAAAGGTGCTGTGGTAGTGAAAAAATGTGCCTCAATTCTCTATCTACCTGCATCCAGAAGTTCTGGACTTTTGTGCAGTGCCATAAAATTTGGTAATGATCTCTTTGGTGCCCACAGCCTCTCCAGCATAGGTCCGAGGGAAATGTACCGTAATGTTTTTAAATCTTTGGTGTAATAAAGTATTTACCTGTCACCTTCCAATGAACTTCCCTCTATCCCAGTGAGCTAGATGTTTTATGGATATTAGACCTTATTTTCTCCCAGCCAACCTCCTCTAATTCCCTCTCCATCTCCCTTTCCCACTCAATTTGTATATGGCTCATTGCTCCCTCTCCTTCCTCATCTTGTGTCAGTTTGTATAATTGAGAGATCATACCTTTTGAATCCATAGTCTGACCCCTCTGGTATAAGTATTGAACCCTTTGTATAGTTTGGGCGGTTAGTCCTATTACCCCTGGTTTCTTTAATATGTAGTCTCTGCACTGGAGAAACCTGTAGAAGTCATGTTTAGAAATATGAAACTCTCTTTGTATAGTGAGGAAATATTTTACTATGTTTCCGGCTACCAGTTGGGATGGATATCTAAGACCCTTGATTGCCCAATGTTGGAAACAGGGGTCTCCATCTACCATCAGAAAGTCTGGGTGGTAACTAAGGGGTACATATTCCCGTACGTAAGTGGGGCGTTCCCAATAAGATCTCAATTTAAGCCAGGCCTGTAGAGAGTGTTTTGTCCATTTATTTTTAATAGTGCTTAGTTCTTTTCTCAGGACTACCCATGGCAAGTATTTAAGTGGTATTCAGTGGTGGGCTGAGGCTTCTAAGGTCCATGATCCCTCTCCTTGGCTGGATGCCAGCAGTTTAATAATGGGGACCACCTGTGCCATAAGGTAATACATTTTAAAATCAGGAAGTCCCCATCCACCCTTCTGTTTGTCTCTAAGAAGTGTTTGCCATTTAATCATAGGATGCCTTCTTGCACATACAAATCTAGAAAGGGTTCTTTTAAGATGTTTCCAGTCTCTCAAAGGAATGGGTATGGGAAGTGTACTAAATAGGAATATGTATCTAGGTAGAACACTTATTTTAATTGTTTCTATTTGACTAGAAAAGGAAAGCAGTGACAATTGCCATCTCTGAATATAATTTTTAATTTGCTGAGTGAGGTGGTCATAATTATAATGACAGAGCTTATAAAGCTGGGGTGAAATCCAAATACCTAAATAACGTGTCTTATCCTTTACTCATCTGAAAGGGATCAATGCCCTCATATCTGTGGTGACTGTACCTCCCACCCTGAGCATCTCTAATTTATTCATGTTAATTTTAAAACCTGTTGTTATGCTATACTCCTGTAACAGCCACACAAAAGGGGGTAGGGAGCTAATCGGATCCTCTGTGTATACTAAAGTTTCATCTGTGTACATGGAGATCTTACATTTGCATTCATTCACCCTATACCTTTGTAAGCCCCCTACAAAATGAGGTTTACTAAAATGTCTTCTTGGGCTGCCTAATGCCCACTGTCAGGATGGTGTCCTGTGTCTGCAGTAGCTGTATGTGTCTAAATGAGAGTGCTATAGAAAGTCTCTGTTCCTGTCTCTTTAAGAGAGTCATTATGCTGTGTTAGAAATTAGTCGGGGCTGGGTCCAAGTAGTTTAGGGCTCGTGACTGGCCATTCGACTGGTATGTGCTTGTTTCTGCTGGGACTGTTTTTCCCTATTGCTGCTAGTGCTTGGATGCCCCTGAATGGGTATTCCTGCAGAGCCTGGATTCGCAGTTTGAGAGACTGTGTCTTCCAATTACATCTGCTTGTAGGAGGCTCGGGGTGGGGGGAGCTGATTGCTATCAGCTGAAGAGGTGGGGATTGTGGGGCTATATATTGCAGTGCCGCTGAGGGTGTAGGAAAAGCAGTGGAGGGTATGTTACTGTTTACAGTAGAATAAGTATTAAAAGAGGCTCCTCAGTCTCATCTGTTTCATTGTTTAAAATTTGAATTTGTATTCTGATTTGGGGGAAAGTTTAGCTGTCCTAATATTACTGTGAGGTAGTTTTATCTATCAGGATAGCTTATATAATTGTATTTTAAATGAGTTTTACTTATTGTGTGAAAATTGTCACATCGAGTGGTTAAGTGTAGTGTTGGATGTGATTAGTTATGTTTTGTTTGTTTATATGATTAGACTAGGTAGGTTTTTGATGCATCTAATTGCTTATGAGTAGTATTGTAAATTATTTTACTTTATTCAAGTTTTTTTCAATGTGGAATTGTTTAAGGATAATTGTTTGATTTAGTTAATTATCATCTTAGTTTTAGGGTTTTAATATTTATTGATGTGTCAGGGTTATTTGGGAAGGCCAAAGGGGGCCAGGATAATGTACGAGGGCTCCCTGCTGCGTGATTTGCATCCCTTTATCCCCCTCCCAGTTTCAGACACCACAGCAAGACGCTGTTGGGAAGTGGGGATTAGAAGGGATCAAGTTGATCATGGGCAGTGGGGCATCCCATGCATAGCGGAGGGTGGTAAGATAAGGGTTGTCGGTTCTAGAAGGCGCCCTAGGTTACGATGGGCACTTGGGAGAGGCCAGACATGCTTGGTGCCTGTCTCCAGGGAATCCACCAGATTGAGTGGTCAGGTAACCCGAGGGGCTGCATCACCCACCAATCCCCTGAGAGCGGTGCTATGCAATGCCAGAGCGATTAGAAATAAGACCGCAATTATTGCGGACTTAATTTCTTCAGTCAATCTGGCTTGCATTACGGAGACTTGGGAGACAGTTTTTGAGGCCACAGTCCCACCTGGGCATACCATAGTGCACTGCCCCAGAGTGGAATGTAGGGGTAGCAGTGTAGCCATTTGTTTTAGATCCAACCTGGCCTTCACCGTGCACCCAGCGGAAACTCCAGGTTCATTTGAATGTGTGGCTGTCCATGGGGGGTCCAGGTGCAGGCTGCAGGGTTCTGGGCCAATGGGGTACTTCCTGCAGGAGGTTGCTGAATTTGCCACTGGCGGAACATTGGAAGCCCCCAGATGTATCTTTCTGGGGGATTTCAATGTTTGGGCTGACGACGAGTCTAGGTGTAGTTATAACTTCCTCCAGACTATGTCTTCTCTGGGCCTGACACAAGTCGTTACTGCTGCGACACATCAGGACAGCCACATGTTGGACCTGATGTTCTCACTGGGGCTTGAGATTGATAATCTCAGGATTGATTGAGTACCCTGGTCCGATCATTGCACAGTGCAGTTCATGTTTGGGGCTCCCGCCGGATGCCCTCTCCCTACTGAGATGATAAACTGTTGCTCTTTACGGGGATTGACCCCTGAGGGTTTTTTGGCGGCAGCTTAATTATCTAGTGTGGGTGATGCATGCATCGGAGGCATTGGTGCTGGGGTTGATACCTATAATAGGGTGTTATCTGACACTATTGACTCCCTTGCACCTGTCCGTGTATGACCCAGATCTTCTTATCTGAGGTCCCTGTGGTTTGATGGGGCTCTCAGGGAAATGAAGAGGAAGGGTCAGAGGTTAGAGCACTGCTGGAGGAGATCCGGCCTGGAGGGGGACAAACTAGCCCTGTGTGTGCATTATAATGCATACCAGGGGGCAATCAACCATAAGAAGGCAGCGTTCCTGTTCAGGGAGATTGCCGCCGGGAAGAACCGACCAGAGATACTTTTTCGGACTGTGGACAAGCTACTCCATCCTGCCTGTCTACAGCCCGGGAAGGTTTTTTCTAATGTAGAATGTGAAGAGTTTGCTCGGTTCTTCTCTGACAGAGTGTCCAGTATCTGGCAGGTGGCTTCTTCAGCCAGCAATGTCGTAGCTGGCAGTGGTCGCCTAAAGTGTTCTAAGTGTACTCCGCCTGGTTGGGGGGAGTTTAGACCAGTGGAGGTAAGTGAGATCATTGAGGTGGCAACCAATCTGAGGCACACCTTTTGTGAGCTGGACCCGGTGCCAACGTGTTTCTTAATGAGCTGTATTGGCACCGTTGGCCCAGTGTTTGCTCTGATTGTCCGGTGCTCCTTATCTGAGGGGGGGGGGTCTTTCCTGATGCCTTGAAGGAGGCACTAGTGAGACCCCTTCTAAAGAAACCATCTTTGGACCCGGAGGTCAGGGCAAATTACTGACCTATATCCAAGCTTCCCTTTTTGGCAAAGGTAGTGGAGAAGGTGGTGGCGCTTCAGTTGGAAGAGCACCTCGTGACCCATGAGTTGTATGAACTGTTTCAGTCAGGATTTTGGGCTAGGCATAGCACAGAAACCATGCTTGTTTGGGTGTAGAATGATCTCCCGAGGGAGAGAGATCATGGAGATAAGACAATTCTTGATCTCTCCTCAGCATTTGACACTGTGGACCATTGTGTGCTGCTTGACCGCCTTAGGGAGCTCTGCAGACTCACCGGTACTGTCATCCACTGGTTTGAGTCCTTTTTTACCAACAGGAGGCAATGGGTTGTGATGGGGAATTTTTCCTCCATTCCTGGCCTCCTATCTTGTGGCGTTCCTCAAAGGTCGGTATTGGCCCCAATGTTGTTTGCAGTGTTCATGCTACCCCTAGGAGGGATCATTAGGAAGTATGGCTTGGGCTTTCATTGTTATGCTGATGACACCCAGCTATACTTGTCCTTTGCCCCAGGAACATCCAACACAGTGGACGTGCTAAATATTTGCCTGGCTGAGATCAACGACTGGATGGCCTCCAGTTGGTTGCGACTGAACCCGGATAAGATGGAGGTATTGGTGGTAGAGTCGAACAGAGTGCGTGATAGGATGGCCTCTGACTCAGCAGCTGGACTTGTTCTTGGAGCTGTCTCATTGAAGGCCTCCTCTTGGGTGCGAAATCTTGGGTTATTTTGGACAGGAATTTAACTATGGAGGCACAAATATCCTCCACGGTTCATTCCTGTTTTTTCCATCTTAGAAATATTGCCAGGATAAAGCCCCTTGTTCCGCCTCCAGACCTCCCTACCTTGATACATGCCTTAGTTACATCAAGGCTTGACTACTGCAATGCGCTTTACCTCGGGGTCACAGGGGCTTCTCTCCGTATGCTGCAACTGGTGCAAAATGCAGCTGCCCGGTTACTTACTGGGCATCAAAAATTTTGCCATATTACACCAGTACTGCGTGAATTGCACTGGCTGCTGGTAAGATGGAGGATCCTCTTTAACTTGGGTCTTCTCACCTATAAGGCCCTACATGGGCAGGGCCCTGGTTATCTGTCAGACCTTCTTACACCTGCTGTCTCCACCCTCCCCCTCCGCTCTTCCAATGGGCCCCCCCTGGCGATTCCTAGAACGAGGTTAAGATCTGCTGGTGACAGAGCTTTCAGTGTCGCAGCACCCGTTCTTTGGAATTCATTGCCATCTGGGGTCAGGGGAGCCCCCACTGTGGATATCTTTAAGGTCCACCTGAAGGCCCTCCTATTTTCCCAAGCTTTCTTGGGATAGAATTATGAATTTTAGCAGAATATGAAAATTATTTGCTGGGTTACTAATGTTATTTTATGTATTTACGTTTGTAATGTATTATGTTTCTTTTTGATGTTGTAGTCATTTATTTCGTACAGTGCCCAGAGCCTCTGGGACTGGGCGTTTTTAAATAAACTTTGCCTTGCCTTGCCTTGCCTATTTCTGCTCCATTCTGTAGTCGCTATATGTGCAGAGGGAGCTCTGTTAGGAACTGTGTTCATTTACTGCCTTCCCTTGCAGCTTGGACTTTTTGCATGAGAGTCACCAGTTTGGTTCTGGACTGCCAGAGTTGGACCAATCTAACCTCAGGGGACCTAAAATGGAGACTGTCCCCAGAGGTCTTGTGGGATTGAAAATCTGTAGGAATTGTAGTTTTTAAGGTTTGGCACCTAAATGGACCTAGAGGGGGAGCCCTTGCTGTGACAGATAGTTCCCTCAGCCAACCAAACCTTTTGGATCTCAGAGGAAATCCCCAGAACTGCCTGCAGCAGAGTCAGTTGTGAGCTGGAGTTTGGAGAGTAAACAGCTTGAGCCATAGAGCAGCTGCTCCTGCGTAGGAGCACAGGAGAATCAGCAGGAAGGCTGCGCTGGCCTGCCTGTCACATCTTCTGGTGAGAAATCCTGTGAGTGTGAAAGTTGGACTTAAATCTAATTCCTTTGTTTGAGATCTGAAGCCTGAAGAGAAAGAGAGTGTTCATTGCCTGAATTTGGGACTGAAGACTTGCTCCAGAAGCGATTGGTCTGCCAGGTACTGAAGTGAGACATGGATTGAGAGGTTTGTGCAGAACGTCTGCTAAATTGCAACTGGACTTTACCCGAACTGTGACTAAGAGTTGTGTTGCTTATAAGTGTGCTGAATGTGCTGTGTGAGTCACGATTTGGTTCCCCCACCTTCAAGTGTTATGCTAGCTGGAAGCTGCTCCAGCACTTGCATGGACTAAATCTGAACTGCCTGCTCTGTCTGGGCCCCTGTCATCTCAGCCTAGACTGCCGCTCCCATCGCAGACACATTTTACGACAAAAGACCCGCTCGGGATTCGGCCCCCTGCTCAACACCATCGAACAGGTAGCGACCACCTCAGTGAGCCATGTGGGCCCTGCTTCCTCAGCAAACCAGAACACCATCCAGAGGTCTTCATCTTGTCAGTCCTGCCTCCTGATCTGGGTAGCGTGAGTACCAAACAGGGTAGCTCCCTGTAACAAAGCTGCAATCATTGTGTGTCATCTGACTTATTTGTTTGGGTTTATTACAATGAACTGAGCCATCCGGCTCTGGATTACAAATTCTGGGTTGATGTGCATGCTAATTGTTTTCTTTCCTAAGGGTCCCAACAGCAGCTGCAACACCGGCCTACCCCGAGCATCGCTTCAGGCTAGCCTGCTTACAACTGGGTACCCGGGGTTGTGTGACTGTATACAAGGGACTCTTTGTGCATGCATTTTCAGCCTGAAATAATCAGATCTATAAATCATCTGCTAGATTCATGCCCCACCCCTGTTCACATTCCCCTGAATAAATCATATTGTGTTGGTTTTGCATTTAATCTGGCTAGCTTGTACCTTTTCAGTGGGGGTATTTTACTGCCATTGAAGTGTTGCATTACAGGTCTTATTTTACAGAGGGTCTTTAGGGCAGCTGCAGATGATCCAGCCCTGGTGGTAAGTGCAAGGGGCATGAGCAAGTCATTACTGCCATATGGTATATGTGAAGGTTTTGCTGCTATACGGTTTAGGCCACTAGAGGGGTTGGTGGGGGTTATAGCATCCCGGAGGGCTATACCAACAGCAGTTTTGCTACCCCAGAACCATTCCTCTGGGTGGAGGCACCTGTTCAATGAGCTTAGGCCCCTCAACCTGCGCCTGATCACATAGGCAGGGGTAGTAGCCCTTAGAATAGTGCCACCTAGGGGCGACACCTTTAATGGATTCCTCCCTCCTAATTGCAGCCACCAGAGGCTCCAGACTGAGGGCAAATAATAGGGGCGATAATGGACACCCCTGTCGGGTGCCTCTCTCTATTTGTATCTTCCCCAAAAGGGTACCATTCATGCTGATCTGAGCCACCGGGTGGTCATAACATCAGAAAACCCATTGTAGAAAGTTATCTCCCATTCCAAAGTGTTCCAACACTATTTTCAGGTAATTCCAGTTTAGGTGGTCAAAGGCCTTTTCTGCTTCAAGAAAGATGGCCAATTGTGCTGTGGGAGTTGGTTCTTTATATGTCATAATGTTTAAAAGTCTCCTAATGTTATCCGCTAGATGTCGCTGGGGAATAAAGCCTGTCTGATCTATGTGGATTATTTGTTCTATATGTTTCTGTAAACACATAGCTAGTATCATGGTAAGGATTTTGAGATCTTGATTTAATAAAGATATAGGGTGGTAAGCTTCACAGTGGTCTTGGGGTTTATCAGGTTTGTGGATGACTGAGATCAGTGCTTTTCACCACGATCCTGGAATATTTTTCTCTGTTAGGATTGTATTAAATGCTTTTGTGAGAATGGGGACCACTTTATCACCTAGTTTCTTATAGAATGCACTAATAAAACTGTCAGGGCCCGGGGACTTACCAGTTGGCAGGGTTTTTATCACATTTCCCACTTCTTGTTCTCTAACAGGAGCATTGATTTCCTGTGCTGCTTGTGCTGATAATTTAGATAAATGCAGTCGTTGTAGAAAAAGTTCGTTTTTTTCAATTATCTCCTCCCCCTTCCCCTCTGCTTTGTAAAGGTCTTGATAAAGACAGGGGGGACATGATTGAGGTCTTCAAGTACCTCAAGGGAATAAATAGGGTAAACATGGAGGGGATCTTTAGACTAAAGCAGGGAGGTATCACCAGAGGGCATGGTTTGAAGTTGGAAGGTGGAAGGGTGAGGGGGGAAAAAAGGAGGAGGTTTTTCACTGAGAGGGTGGTGGACCCTTGGAATACACTGCCTGGCAAGCTGGTTCAGAGATCCACAGTGGAGGGCTTCAAGAGAGGGTGGGACAGACACAGAAAGTGGATGTATCAGATGATGGCCTGTCCCAGGGGGGTGGGGATGGATGGTAGGGGTTTCTGGAACACAAGGGAGGGGAGGGCCTCGGCACCCAACTAGGGATCTGAGGTTCGAGCAGACTCGATAGACCGTAAGGCCTAATCTGCTGGCAAATAGTATGTTAGTATAAAATTCTTGAAATTGTGCTGCAATTTCGTTTGGCTTTCACCAGGGTTTAGTTGGATCAGATGTATTGTATATTTTAAGGATGTTACGGTCTGTTTGTGCTCTTCTTAGTCTGTAGGCTAGAAGAAACCTACATTTTCCCTCTACTTTCTGGTTTTCAAAATTATATCATTTTTCTCTGACTTTTATTAATTGCTTTAGGAGTGCTTCATCGTTAGGCGTTTGTTTTAAGAGGTGCCCCAAGTTTGACAGGTGTCCAATCAACCTTTCCCGAGTTAAATCCCTAATTTGTTAAGGTATGCCACATGTGATATTATCTCACCCCTGAGCACCAATTTAATTGCCTCCCATGTGGATAAAATGGAACAATTTTGAGCTATATTATGGTCTAGCATTTCTATAATGGACTCTTTAATTTTTGCTATAAAGGTTTTCTCATTTAATAGAGAGACATTTAACCGCCAAATAGATTGTCTGTCTGAGGGGACGAGACTAAGCCTCACAGAGACTGGGGCATGGTCTGACAGAGTGGCATTGTGTATTTTAGATTCTACTACCCTGTGCATACTGAATAGTTATTCTGTGTATAGAACAGGTCAATTCTTGAATATGATTTCCGAGAATTGGAATAAAATGTGTAATCTTTTTCTGTCCCATGCTGACTTCACCATTTATCTCGGTACCCCAATTCCTACGTCAAGCCCCTCAGTACCTTAGTCACCCTAATGTTGGTGGAGGTAGCTACTGGGGCCCTGTCTGGATGTGATTGTGGTACTGTACTAAAGTCTCCTCCCCAGAATTAACTGGCCTGCGGGTAACTTAACTATATTATTGAATACTAATTTGAAAAATTCCTCTGGTTTATTTTTCAGGGCTTAAATGTTAATAATGTGCAAAATGTGTCCCTGAATCTCACCCAACACCTGTACGTATCTCCCTTCCATACCTGCCTTTGTGGAGTGGACCTGCAGGGGCAAATCTCTTTTAAGTAAGACTGCTACTCTCCCCCTTTTATTATTATATGAGGAAGATGCCTCTACTGTGCCCACCCAGCCCCTCCAGAGCTTCAGATACTCAGATGGAGATAAATGGGTCTCTTGAAGCAGAGTGACGTCTCATTTAAGTTTTTTTAAGTTCATCCAACACTCTTGTCCTTTTCATCGGGAATGGATCCCTTTTATAATATAAGAAATAATGTTTAGATCAGCCATCATTATACAAATCCAATTTACACATTTTTTCCTGAATATCTTGCTCTCCCTTATACACTTTTAGATTATCTAGACACTTCTTAAAGGTATAGACAGTGAGTTTCTCTGTGAGGTAATTAACAAACAATATGAAGACTGCATAAATAGCCAACATTTTAAAGAATCTGGTTATCTTGCTGTAAAAAATTCCCCAAAACACTACCCAGTTCAACTTTCTAGGTCTTGTCCCCCTAGAAAGGTGGATGAGTAAGTACAATCTGTTCATGCCCCCGGTGGTATGGGGAGTGAGTAAGCTCAAGGTAGTCTCTCAAACAAAAAAACAGAGGAACTGACCCTGGAGGTTCATTCAATGTGGTTGACTGAGAGGGTAAAAAGGCGCCTTTTAATAGCCCCCCAAAAATACACACTACATCACTGCCCTGTGTCCAAAGCTTATAAAAAACAAGAAAAGGAAAAAAAAAAAAAAAGATTAATAATGAGCTCTTCTCCTTATTCCCTGCCCTTTTCTTTGTTAGGATTCCAGGCTATACTCTGCCCGGTTCCTTAAACCTTTCCTTTTGCCTCCTCTGAGCCCTAAGTCAACCTTAGTTGCTTTTTATTCATATACAGTTAGTATCTTTAGCCAATATCCAGTGAATTAAAACATAAATAGGTAATAGGACTCCCGTATCCATTTTTAAGTACCCATTTTGCAGATTAAATGACAGATTAAATAAAATGGGAATCCTTCTTATGTAGTGGCTGCATTCTCTTCCAGGTGTAAAACCCTCAATCAGTAATTCGACTTGAACTGCGGCCTTTTAGTAAATTCACTCGCTTAACTATGGCAGCCCCTACTCCCCCAAGGCAAGTAGGACAACCCTTTAAGCGAAAAATCTTTCAACCCAGTGGCAGAAGGGTAAAAGAAACAAATCCTCTGTCCTTCTTTACTTAGATTTAGCTAGCATTAACTTACAGTCATAATTTGTTCAGCATTAAGTCCCATTTCAATTTTACTTTGTCTCCAAGTAAGTCAGGACATGTGGGAGCATTTCTCCAGCAGATCATCAAAGCCGTTTAATCCTGGAAAGTAAAACGCTGCATCTGTTGGATCTTCGTGAGGAATTTGGTGAGGTCGGGTCCTTTCCCTGTGAGTCGAGTCTTCCACCGCTTTCAGAAGTTTAGCTATGTCCCCTTTCAGTTGTGATGGTAGGGAGCCCAAAAATGGACGTTTGCTTCCTCTTTTCATGACTTGCCAAGAACGATCCATTAGCATCCATTCAAGTTGCTGACCCTCATAGTCTGGGGTTGTTATCTACCACTCCTTTAGTACGGGAAGCATTTCCAGAAGAGAGTCAAATATGTTGGGACCTGATTCAAAAAATACCTTTATCTTTGCTGGAAAAAGCAGTTGTGCCTTTATTCCCTTCTTCTCCTTAATTACTTTAATAACCCCTCGAACCTTTTGCCGTTTCTGCTGCAATGCCGGGGAGTAGTCTGATTCAAAGTAAATAGGGATGTCTTTGAATTTAATGTCTCTGATTCTCCAAACTTCTTTTAGGATTGTTTCTTTTGTCTGGTAGAATACCATCCAGACAACTATTGAGCGTGGTCTTGCTTTTGGGTCCATCAGCTTAGGCATTAATGGCCTACGTGCTCTATCGATGTCAAGCGGAGTGTCTGAGGGCAGTGATAGTGTGGATTTTAATAAATATTGCACGAAGTCAATAATCGTGGTGTACCCCTCCTCGGCTCCTTCAGGGACTCTGTGTATTCTGAAATTATTTAGTCTGGCTGTATTCTCTGAGTCTTCCAATCTGGTTTGGATTTCTCTGTCTCTGCAGAGCAAATAAAGGAGGACACAGTCACTCGATTCCTGGGCTTCTGAGATCTCAGAAACCCGCGAGGTATTTGCCTGAACTTTCTTATCAAGGCCTCTAATATCTTTTCGCAAATTCGCTAATGAGGATTCAATTTTATGTACGGATTTTAGAATTTTCTGTAGGGTCTTTTCTGATGTTGTATTTAAAGTATCTTCTTCCTCGCCCATATCGCCCGCTGATTCTGAGTTCACCCGTGAACGATGCGTCTGGGTCAAGAAGCCATCCATCTCTTCATCAAGGGTGAGTTGCTTCAATTTAGTGTTTTGAGAGGTGGTTTTGGGTCTCTTTTACCTTGAAGGTTTAACCAATATGACCATTAAGTATTGCTGTGGCACAAGTTTTTGATTATCTCGCGTTTAAGCTGAGGATGGCTATAGATTGATAGTGGGAGGTGCAGAGCTCAACAATTAGGCTGCAACCATGGCAGTGACATCACCAGAAGTCATGACTTCCACTTCTACAACTCTCTAGCACATTGTTGACTCATCTGGTGGGTGCATTGCACCCACCTGGAGTTTATTTTATAATATTTACACTGGGGGTGAATTTTCTGGGTACGAATTGATGTGGGAGCCAATTGATACCAACATAGAAACATAGACTTTGACGGCAGATAAGGACCGCTAGGCCCATCTAGTCTGCCCATTTCCCTACCTACAGGATAGGCCGCAGATCCTATTTAACCAACAGCCTATATCTTCCTGCCCCCCACAAGAATTGCCTTATGTCTGTCCCATGCATTCTTGAATTCTCCCATAGTTTTAAACTCCACAACTTCCTCAGGAAGGCTGTTCCATGCATCCACTACCCTCTCTGTAAAATAATACTTCCTCACATTGCCCCTGAACCACCCTCCTTCTATCTTTAAATTGTGTCCCCTTGTTCTTGCAAGTCTCTTTGTCTGAAAGATGCTACCCTCTTGGACTTTGTTGATTCCCTTGAGGTACTTGAAAGTTTCTATCATGTCCCCCTCTCCTTCGTTCCTCAGGGTATACATATTAAGCTCCTTTAGTCTCTCCTCATATGGCTTCTCTTGCAGACCCTGCACCATTTTAGTTGCCCTCCTCTGGACTGCCTCTATCCTGTCTATGTCCTTGCGAGATGGGGTCTCCAGAACTGGACACAGTATTCCAGATGGGGTCTCACCAACTGTCTGTACAGAGGATAACAACTTCCTGTTTTCTGCTGCTGATGCCTCTCCCTATACATCCCAGTATACCCCCGGCCCTCCCTACTGCCTTCTCACATTGCTTGCTAACCTTAAGGTCTGATATAATTACCCCCAGGTCCCGTTCCTGTTTTGTTGTTGTTACTACCTCCCCACCCATTGTGTATTCTTCCCCTGGGTTCTTGTTTCCCACGTGCATTATTTTGCACTTTTTTGCATTGAATCCTAGCTGCCATATGTCAGACCATTCCTCCAACCTTCCCAAGTCCCTTTTCATCCTTTTCACGCCTCCTTGTGTATCAACCCTGTTGCAGATCTTTGTGTCATCTGCAAAAGGCATACTTTCCTTCCAGTCCCTCTGCAATGCCACTGATGAAGACATTAAAAGGACTGGACCCAATACTGAACCTCATGTGCTACTAGTAACGCTCTTTCTTCAGAGTGGACTCCATTTACAATTACCTTCTGTGTCCTGTTGTCCAGCCAATGTTTTACCCAGGCTACCACCCTGGGACCCACTCCCAGGCTGGTTGATTTGACTAATAATCTTTTGTGTGGACTGTGTCAAATGCCTTGCTAAAGTCTAGGTAGGTCATGTCCACAGCCCTCCTCGGTCTACTACTTTGGTCACCCAGTCAAAGAAATCTATTAGATTCATCTGACATGACCTTCCGCAGTGAACCCATGCTGCCTTGGATCCTGTGCCCACTGACCTCTAGGTACTCAACTATTCTTTCCTTCAGAGTGACTCCATCACTTTCCCTACCACAGAGGTCAGACTGACAGGTCTGTAGTTTCCTGCCTCTGTCTTGGTCCCACTTTTGTGAGGGGAATCACATCCGCTTCCTCCAGTCCTTGGGTACCACACCATCCTCCCATGATTTATTAAAAGACTAGCCAGTGGTTTCACTAGTTCCTTCCTTAATTATTTTAGAATTCTGGGGTGAATTCCATCAGGACCCATTGCTTTGTCCACCTTCAGTTTTAGGAGTTCTTGCAGAACCCTTTCTTCTGTGAAAGGACTGGGATCGACCCCCCTATCAAGAGTGCTTCTGTTAATTGGATTAGGCACTTCCCTCCTCTTTTGTGAATACTGAGCAGAAATATTCGTTCAGTATTCCTGCTTTTTCACTGTCCCCCTCTGCTCACCCACCGTTTATTCTATTCAGCCTCACTATCCCTCCCTTTGTCTTTCTACGCTCGCTGATGTACCTATAAAAGGTTTTATCCCCCTTCTTAACTGAGTTGGCTATCTTTTCCTCAGTTTGGGCCTTTGCTATTCTGACTTCCCTCCCTGCTTCTTTCTGCCTTAACTGGTACAGCTCTCTGTCCTGCTCCTTCTGTGTTTCCTTATACTTCTGGAATGCTATATTTTTCTTCCTGACTTTCACAGCCACCTCTCTTGAGAACCATAGTGGCTTTTTCTTTTGTTTTGATTTGTTTATTTGCTTCACACAAAGGCTTGTTGCCTCTGTGATGGCAGTTTTGATAATTCCCCATTGTTGCTCCACATCTCCTTCTAGCCTGTTTGCTAGTGCTTTTCTGAGGCACTCTCCCATCTTGCCAAAGTCAGCCCTCCTAAAGTCCAGTACCCTCACTTTTGTATGGCTTGACTCTGTAGCTGAGTTTAACGTGAACCACACTGTTTGATGGTCACTTGTCCCCAGATGGCAACCCACTTCTAGATCTGAGATCCTCTCACTGCCCCCGTTTGAGAGTACGAGGTCTAAGATTGCTCCCTCATGAGTGGGTTCCGAAACTAGCTGTCTAATGCCTGCCACCTGTAGGGCGTCAAGAATGGCCCTGCTCTTGGATGTCGCTGCAGCAAATGTGCTCCAGTTAACATCTGGCATATTCAGGTCTCCCATCAACAGTATCTCCCCTTTCTCTGCCATTCTAAGAATGCCTTCTATCATATCCTTGTCCATTCCTTCCCTGACATGGGGGGTCTGTACACAACCCTTGTGGATTGTGGTGCCCTTTCCAGTCTCCAAGGTGACCCACAGTGCCTCCTCTCCTCCCTGTTTACTCTTTGTTCAGTTGCTTTTATCCCTTCCTTTCACATAGAGAGCTACTCCTCCCCTCTTCTCCCTGCCTGTCTCTCCTGTAGGTTATGTACCCCGGTATGTTAACATCCCAGTCATGGTTCTCTGTGTATCATGTTTCTGTGACTGCTACGATATCCAGGCATCCCTCTTCCATTAAGGCCACCAGCTCAGGAGCTTGTTGCCCAGACTACAGGCATTGGTACTCATTACCTCCATTTCCTGATGGCCTTACCCCTTTTGCCCCATCCCTGTCCTTCTGCCTTTGTCACTTTCTCCATTTACCCTGCCCTTCTCCCTATCGACACCTCCATGTTGGTGTTTGCCACACTTACTACCGTGATTGTTTGGGGGCTAGGATTTTCCTGCTCCTTTCCAGTTTCTCCCCTTGGCTGGTTTAAAAGCTTGCCAATGAAGCATTAAACCTATCACCTAGGATCCTGGTTCCCTCCCGGACAGATGCAGCCCATCATGCTAGTATAGGCTTGCATCACTCCAGGTGGACCCCAGTCCCCAATGAAGCCAAATCCCTGAGCTCCACACCAGTTTTTCAACCACTGATTGAATCCCATGGTACGGAACACCCTAGCCTCTCCTATGCCATAGATGGGTAGCACCTCCGAGAAGGTTACCGTGCATGCTACTTGACTAAGGCCCCTCCCCAATTCCACAAACTCTTCCTGCACTTCTCTAATCCCTTTCTTAGCCAGGTCATTTGTCCCTAAGTGGACAATGACATCCAGCTCCCTCCCCTGTGCAGCTGCTCTGGCAATCCTGAGGATTTGCTCCCTGTCCCTCCAAGCCATGGCGCCAGGCAGGCACCTTACCTCCCTCTCCCCTTCCTTGCCAAGTTCTACCTTCCTAACAATGGAGGCCCCACCAGGAGTTGTTTCCTTCCCCTGCAGGGTCCCCTGCCACCCTCCTGTGGGTCTCCTTTGTGGAGGTTCCCAGCATCCTCCTTGGTCTCCACTGTAGGTGCCTCCATGGAGGAACCACACTTTGCCAGAATGGCATAGGAATTGTGGAGAGGTACAACTGGAGGATGTGCCTCTGTTCCACCACCCTCACCCTCCCTGAGCCCACTGTGGTCCAACCACTCTTCTTCTTGGCAACCTCTGAGGCAGCGGCAGTGGCACTGGTGGTCCCTGGATGGAAGAGGAGGTCCCACAAATCCTGGCCAACTCAGCCTGGAGATGAGCAACCTCCTCCCTCAGCCCAGAGAGGTGCCTGCAGATGGGACAACACCGCATCCTCCAGAACATCTCCCGGAAGACTGCTGCTCCACAGCCACTGCACTGCACCACTCCAATCATGTCTTATTTCTGGCCCTTAACTGTTTGCAATCCTTACTCTTTCCTCTGTTTTTTTTTTTTCTCTCTCCTTCTTTCTGCCTGTGTGCCCTTTAAGCTCCTGATTGTCCTGTTCTGAAACAAGAATATCCTATATTTCTCAGTAGACCGCTTACTTGTTCAGAGGCAGACCTCCAGCAGCTAGAGGGGGCCGGAGAGCTACTCTTGCCCTTCTAGGATAGTGGGTCCTTGGTGGTTCTGTGATCACTCACTTCCTGCCCCTAAACAGGAAGTTCCTGTTGTCAGTCAAATCCTGTGCCTATAAAAATAGAACTAGCTTTGGGTGGAGGGGAGGGAAGGAGGGCAATATAGTCCCAGTAGAGAAGTTCAGTCACACAGCAGTCCTTTCTCCTGGAGTCTTCTGCCAAGCTATTAGCAGAATCTTTCTAAGGCAGTCTTTAAATGTAGCTTCCTTCTAGCTAAGCCACTCCCCCTACTTACCAGATCTTTCTACAAGTAATTTAAACCTCACAACAGTTAAGTCCTTTCAGTCACCTGAGATTTACACCTAGATGACTTTTCAGTTACCCATTCAGTTCAGTTAACCCAAACACACACTTTTTTTTTTTGTTTTGTATGTTAGTTTTTTTACCCTAAATTAAAGGTCTAAATACAAAAGTTCTTCTACTTTAGTCCCAGCAGAGAAGTTCAGTCACACAGCAGTCCTTTCTCCTGTAGTCTTCTGCCAAGCTATTAGCAGAATCTTTCTAAGACAGTCTTTAAATGTAGCTTCCTTCTAGCTAAGCCACTCCCCCTACTTACCAGATCTTTCTATAAGTAATTTAAACCTCACAACAGTTAAGTCCTTTCAGTCACCTGAGATTTACACCTAGATGACTTTTCAGTTACCCATTCAGTTCAGTTAACCCAAACACACACTTTTTTTATTTTGTTTTGTATGTTAGTTTTTTTACCCTAAATTAAAGGTCTAAATACAAAGTTCTTCTACTTTAGTCCCAGCAGAGAAGTTCAGTCACACAGCAGTCCTTTCTCCTGGAGTCTTCTGCCAAGCTATTAGCAGAATCTTTCTAAGGCAGTCTTTAAATGTAGCTTCCTTCTAGCTAAGCCACTCCCCCTACTTACCAGATCTTTCTATAAGTAATTTAAACCTCACAACAGTTAAGTCCTTTCAGTCACCTGAGATTTACACCTGGATGACTTTTCAGTTACCCATTCAGTTCAGTTAACCCAAACACACACTTTTTTTTGTTTTGTTTTGTATGTTAGTTTTTTTACCCTAAATTAAAGGTCTAAATACAAAAGTTCTTCTACTTTAGTCCCAGCAGAGAAGTTCAGTCACACAGCAGTCCTTTCTCCTGGAGTCCAGAGTTAATAGTCCTGGGTGAGATGTCATGGAGTGAAATGACTGGGACAAATTGACATGTAACCTAAATGGTAATGGTTGACTGCTTTTAAAAACTAATATTAGTTTTAGGCAGTACACTTGCTCTTTAAATGTGGAAGAATTGGACTTTGTCTCCCTGAGAAACTGCTGTGTAGCCTCCTGATGTCCTGTAAAGCCTGCTGGAAAGCAGAAGCTGGCACTCTGTGCAACAACTGGGGCCTGCAATGACATGCTGAAACCATGGACTGGATTTTCCTAAAGGAGTTAGGCCTGACCATGAGTGAGACTTGAACCCTCCCCCTGGATTCATCACAGTGGTGTCGTACTGATGTCACAATGCAAATTCAGGATTGCACCACTTAGTGCCTCAGGGGGAGGGGGGAGTGTGGCATTCCCAATGGACTACACCATTATTTGTGCTTTGAAGGAAAACCAGACAGTAAATGTTAAACCAGACTCTCAATTTCCATGACAGAAACATGCCAGAATTAAGCTAAGCAGGCGTTCCAGTTTGAATAGTAAAAACTTTGCTTGGTCACAGTGACATGAAGAGATACAAAGGGACCCGATATTCTTATGTTCTCTCCTTTTATTTTGCAGGTTTTCAGTTGTGAAAGGACGGTTGCTGAACTGATGCGTGGACACCAGCAGAAAGTGCATCGGCCCACAAACATTTCACTGCACAGACGGTGAAAGGGGTTCCATCCGAGATCAGAGGGCTGCTGAGTGGATGCGCTGACAACAGCAGAGAGCGTAAGGACTCCCAAATAGTTTTCTGTGGAATGGGAGGGGGGTCTGCTCATGGGGGGTCTGTTATGACCATTGACTTGTGGAGTTTGGTTGGCTTTGCGGGGGGGATTGTGGGGGGGGTCATGGGTGGTGGGCTGGGAACTGCGGGATTGTGTAGAGTGAGATCTGCAGATGGCTCCTTTAGGCAAGCATCTAGAAAAATATATAAATACAGCTGTATGAGTGCCAATAGTAGATCGCTGCCACTGAAACAGTTGAGAATTCATCCTCCAATTAACCATGCAGAAACTAACTCAGGCAGGGTGGTTACCTACTGGCTCACAATGAGGAATATCACTGTTTAATAATGTTATTTGATGCCTTTTTACTGGAGTCAAATGCCACTTCAGAGGAGACCCCCAATTGTGATCCAGATGTGATGACGACGGATTCAACAGGGGGGTCCGGGCCCTGGAGGTGAGCCTAAATGAGGCACTAAAGCAGAATGAGGTATTTATTTAAAGGATACTTATAAAGACAGGTCAAAAGTTAACAATGGATTAGACAGGTACTGTTTTTTTTGTTAAAAGAGGTTTGATGATTCTGGTGGGGGAGAGGGGAGAAGGTTGCCTTCAAGCAATTTATACTCCATCTCTTAGTCCACCATGGTCATTCTGACACCAGTGAATAATGGGCAGGTCAAAAGAATGAAAGCACTGAGCATTCATGTAGTGGGTGGGCAGCAGACCCCATGACTCCTTCAAATTCCTTCCCTCCTCCTTCCTTGCTTCCTGCCCCCCCTTACCTAACCAGCCAGAGCTATAGTGACAGGCAACTTAATGGTTGCAGCCTCAGATGTATGGGATAGGGAGGGTCACTGGTGACTGACGTGAGACCTATGGTCCATGGCCCCCACTCCCACCCATTACCTCCTCGCGGCTGGCTTTGCCCCCTTTCCCCCGAGCCGCTTGCTGGTTTTGGCCTGGTTTCCACACTCCTCAGTGCCCCTCACATATACCTGCCCTATAGCCCCACCAACAATGGGCTACCCTTCGGCTGGTCCGGTGGTGCTAAGGGTTGAGGCGCTGGATGCCACACCTGGGTTTGGGAACGAGCTTGGGTCATCGGGGATTGGCAGGGGAGGAGAGGATGGAGCATCCGGTAGACTGCTCTCCTCTCCTGGGGAGAGTGGGTCAATGACTCCCTGGCATGAGCGACCCCCAGCGGAGGCTGGGAGTGCATCAGCCAAGGGGTCACACAAGTAAGGGTGTGGGAGCGCGCCTGGTCGCACTGGATGTCATTGCACGTCTGGGCTCTGAAGGGGGGGTGCACAAGAACACAGGAAACTCCCGTTGGCTGGGAGGAAGGCGTCGCCTGCACCCACCTCCAATGTCGGACTCTGCCCGCTGGGACCTCATCTCCACATTCGCCTCTGCCCGAAGAGCACCAAATGAAGAGCCGCAGGGCAGAAGGTGGCCCCACCCTGGGGGGGAGTGGATTCTGGGGGGTTGCTGTCTGGTGAGTCGCGGGCGATAGTGGATCGGGGTACAGTTGGGAGGGTCTCAGACAGGAGGGGATCTGGCAGGCCGCCCGATGGGGCCCCAGGCAGCAGTGATGGGAGGGAAAAAGAATCAACAAAAACCAAAAAATAGGATACCCAGATTGCACCCCAGAGAAGTGGATGGTTATACATCTAGATAACTCCATCCACAGAGTTAATATAAGCCAGATAAGGTTGGTCCTGGAAAAGCCCATGATGTCTCTTTCCCAATTCCAATTCCCTATCGCTAAGGCATCATGAATGCCAGAAGGGCCATCAGCAGAGGTAATCCCTTCAAGCAGGGTAGAACCCCTGTTCATTGCATTAGGTGTAAGGTCCAACCCCTTGGAAGGACAAGGTAGTTGGACAATGGCAAAAGCAGCCCAGTTGGCAGCTTTTCCCTCCTTTGGTGTGTCATTGGAAAGAATCTTTGTATGGGTTTGGCTGAAATATATGTTTAAGGCACTTACAGTTTATGTGTTTTTGTGTGTTGTTTTATGTGTAAATAGTGTTGTAAAAAGTCGACCAGAGCTAACTAAAATGAATAGGAGTACCAGGGTGGGGGCCAAGCCATGGTGTGCCTCTAGAGATCATTACCCTAAACAGGAAACAGCGGTGGCTAGCTTACAACAAGTCCTCCGACCTAAAATTATTCTCCCTGAATGTAAACCGCCTCTCATCCCCCATTAAGCGAGCTCGGGTGATGTTGTACTTTACAAAACAAAAACTCACATCATTTTCCTGCAGGAGACCCATATATTCAATGCAGAACATGCTAAATTGTCCAGGTTTGGTTATAATGAGGTGCACTTCTCCTCAGGATGGGCTGGAAGAAAGAGGGGGTAGCCATTTTGAGCCCCTCCAACACACCCTTCTAGCATACGTACACCTGGAGGGATCCAGCAAACTGGCTGGTGGTGGTCCAGGGGATCCTTAATGGTAGGGAGGTCACACTGGCAAATGTTTATTTCCCTTCAGGAGTGGATATCCCACAGACAAAACCACTGTTAGAAAAAATAGTCCAACTAACAAAAGGGATGTTTCTTTTAGCTGGAGACTTTAATATTGCCCCAAACCCATCACTGGACACCTCTAACCCCAGACTCCGTATGCAAATTGCAGTGCACAAATATTTTAAACATTTCACCCAAGAGGTAGGCTGGAGTGACACATGGTGACACCTCCACCCAAGATCGAGGAACTAGTCCCATTATTCAGCGGTCCACCAGATCTACTCTAGAATAAATCTTTGCTATACCCAAGTAGAAAACTTACAGTGGCTGGTGGACTCAACCACTCACCAGTGATCAGTTTATGGGGCATAGGGCTACAGAAGCGAAATACAGCGTGGCACCTCAACCCTTACTTTTTGAAGTCACAACAGTTTAAGGAGTTTCTCAATGGAAAAACTGAAGAAATACAAAACAATAAAGAGGACACTACCCCATATATTCGGTGGGATACCATAAAAACAGTACTGAGAGGCCACATCATTCAGTACCCCTGACCCAAACAAAGAAGCATAGGGAAAAACAACAGCAATTAGAAGACACTCTGCATTTTTTGCAGATGGCCCATAAACAAGGGGACAATTCAATACTCTCATTGCTAAACCAAACTAAATTTGATCTGGATATCATATATAAACAGCAAACTGAAAAAGCCCTAACTTTTTTAAGACAGCGATATTATGAAGTAGGCCTGAGAGCAACTCATTTGCTGGCATATCAAATATGCAGGCAGAGAAAGTACTCTACAATAACTTCCCTGATCCACCCGACAGATGGGAGATTGGTAACCAAACTGCATGATGTAGCTGTCGGGTTAAATATGTACTACTCTAAATTATATACACTCGAGAGAACAAAACCCCAGGAGGATATAGACTCCTATCTAGGGTCCCTAACCCTCCCGCACTTACTCCTGGAGCAAGGTGACTGGCTTACACAGCCCATAACAGAAATGGAGGTGGCGGCAGCTATCCTGAGATCCAAAACATTAAAGGCACCTGGACTGGATGGATACGGGACAGAATTTCACAAAACGGCCAGAGACCAGTTAATCCCCGATATGCTGTCCACCTTCAGCTCAGTCCTGGAGGGGGATCTACCTCCCCTTCCCAGGCATATGCCTCTATATCAGTCCTACTAAAACCTGACAAGAACCCTCAGCAATGCAGTTAATACTGACCAATTTCAGTACTTAATACGGACTATAAATTCTTCATGAGCATATTAGCTCACAGGCTAGATGCCCTGCTCCCGGAGTTAATAGGGATGGACCAAACAGGCTTTGTCCGTGCCTGAACAGCAATGGACAACATTAAAAGAACACTACAACTATTATATAAAATGCAGTCTGAAAAAAAAACCCTCAGCCTTAATCAGCCTAGATGCTGAAAAAGCATTCAACCAGATATCATGGCAGTTCTTATATGCGGTCCTCAGAGTGATGGGGCTCCTACGATCATTTATCCAGGTACTAAAAAAAATCTACAGCTCCCCCAAAGCCTGCGTGAAACTCAGCGGTCATCACACCCCATATTTCCCCCTACTTAGGGGTGCTCACCAAGGTTGTCCCCTGTCCTCACTCCTCTTCACAATATACATGGAACCGCTAGCACAGAGAGTGAGAGAGTGAGAGAGGCTGGAAACTTCACTGAGGTCACCTTGGGTGGCACAGAACACTGCATAGCACTTTATGCGGATAATGTTCTGCTTTATTTATGTAACACAGAAACATCCCTCATGGCGGTCAGACACATTCTGGATGAGCATGGCCAGGTATCTGGCTACAGACGCAATACCACTAAAACAGAATCTCTCACCTTTAATTACCAGCCATCCTCAACACTCAGGAACCTTTTCCCATACAAATGGGATTTGAATAAGCTAAAATATCTGGGGGTATATTTAGCCAGAATACCGGCATCAGCCTTCCGAGATAATTATGCACCCTTTACAATTCAGCTTGCACAGGACCTGGTGCACTGGAGCACTGCCCCTGAGTCTCACAAGGGATATAGAACTGATTTATATGGTGTTTTTCCCTAGGGCATTGTACCTGTTCCAAAATGTACCCATACCCCTACCACAGTCCATCTTCCAGAGTTGGAACCAGATGATCTCCAGATTCATCTGTGCAGGACAGCAACCTAGGGTGCGACTGAAGATCTTAACCCTACCCAAGTTGAAAGGGGGACTCTTCCTCCCTGTTCTCCAGTTCTATTACTGGGTGGCCCAAATCTCCCACCTGCTATCTCAGCAACTTAGAACATCCACCCCTCATTGGATGGAGATTGAGCGAACTCTGGTCCCCAACTCACCCTATTACTAATTCCTCTATAACCCCTCATTCAACCCTAGAACCACTGTCACCACTAACCCTTGGATTGGATTTCACATAAAGGTATGGGCCTCCATTAGAAAGGCCCTTCATCTTGCACCATTTCCAGCCCTGTTATCCCCAATCTCAGCTTTATCGGGGTTTCAACCCCTCCTTTTAGACCATAGAGTCTGAGATTGGGAATGTTTCTCCCTCACATACTTGTCCTCTGCAGATATCCTAGGACATATTTAAGACAATTGAGGAGATACAGAGGGAGTTCAGCCTTTCAAGGACAAACATTTATAGATATCTTCAGCTTAGGCACTACTATAACACCCTGCCCTGAGGAGTAAGGAATGCAGAGATGCACCCCTCCTTGATTTCAGAACTTGTAGGCCGGATCCGCAAACCAGACCAGGGGCATCTGATTTCAGACTTATGCAACCCATATTAACCACACATGAGGAACTCACTACGACTATACAGACACAATGGCAAGGAGGAGCTGGGGTTCCCTATCACAAAGATAGAGTGGCAACAGGCCTGCCAGAACTCTGCCAGAGTTACCAGCTCACACCAGTGGAGGGAATATGCTTGGAAGCAATTGATTAGGTACTTCAGAACTCCAGCCATAACTAAGCATTTCCACCCAGGTGGGGATGCTGATTGCTAGAGGGGGTGCTGCGAGGCTCTTGCTCACCACACATACAGTATGTAATGTGGTCATGTCCTGGGTTGCAGCTCTTCTTGCAGCAAATCCAGGCAGAACTCCAGGAAATACTAAGCGGACAGATCCAGCTAACAACTAACCTATATATATTACTACAATACCATATACAATTTAGAGGCCCTAATACTTGTTACCTGCTGGACATTCTCATTACCGCAGCCAAAAAGGCAATTACTAAAGCCTGGCTTACCCCTAGAATACCTCATTTGAAAGACTGGTGGACAATAACCCTCCAAATTTGCTGTATGGAACAAATTACCCTCAAACTCAATGACTAGCAGGAGAAGTGCACTTCTAAATAGACTACTTGGATCCTATACTGTATGCTCAAAGATCCCCCAATACCCCTACCCAATCCTGCTGATGCAGCACACTATTAATGCTGACTGGCAGCTACCCCATGTCGAATAGATTTAGTTGAGGGGAAGGGGATGAGTGGTGTGTGTCTCCATGGGGCATGGCCGGGCCTGGCCCCTGCCTTGGATTGAAGCTCCTACGACACCATACTTATAGGACAAGGGCTAGGGAAACGCCTGGAAATTTTCACATTGAAGTTCTTGCCACCCTCCCCCATGTTAAAAGGGTCTTTGGCATTAATGATATTAAAACCTAGCTCAATTACAGTTTACAATCAATAAGAATGTTGGGGGCTTCTCTCCACAAGGTGTAACATGTCTTTGATGGTGTATAATGATTGCAGAGAGTTGGAACCTGTTGACTGTATGTTGGAAAAATGTAATAAAAATGATATTTAAAAAAAAAAAATAATAGTTTTAGGCAGTACACTTGCTCTTTTAACTGTGGGAGAATTGGACCTTGTCTCCCTGAGAAACTGCTGTGAAGCCTCCTGATGTCCTTTGAAGCCTGCTAGGAAGCAGAAGCTGGCATCATAATTTCTCACTCAGAATTCTTTTGGGACCTCCATCCAATGGGAACCCATGAGTCGGGTGGAGGGACTAGGAGTCCTGGGTAAGCTGTGGTCCCCTAGCCAACTCCTGAGTACCTTTCCCATTAAGTTTTAGTTCTACTACAGCAGAGCTGTTTAAATTCTAAGAAAAAAGGGTTTTGGACTATTTTTATGAGACCTGTGTGCCCCCCCCCATCTAGGTGGGAGGGAATTCCATACACCAAGACTGTAGCACCATTCATTAATCCTAAGTGTGAGTTGGAGATGGGGAAGTTCAGTAGCTGCCCCTGCTGAGGTAGTGGCGGCCCTCCACTAAACAGCTAAAATGTCCCTGGACTGTGGTCCTGGTGGAGGATGGGGACCACCTTGCAAGCAAGCCCCTTAAGTGAGGGTTGTACAACCTCAGCATTTCTCCCAAGTATAGGACAGCACTATGCCTGGACAAATATGCTACTTGGAACCATAGAAAATTGTTTAACTGCTGAATCCTGTTACTAACGAAGAGGATCATCAAGAAAATGGATTTCTGGAGCAGATCCTGTGCTAACGTGCCGCAGCTGCAGCTGTGGGACTTCTGTCATGTAATGCTTTACCACTGTACCATCTGAGTTGCCATCAACCCTCTGAAGATGAACTGCTGAGAATAACTAAAGGTGATAAGTGTGCAGAACTTGCCCCTGAGTGGAGAAAAAGGCATTCTGAAATTGTGCACAAGCAAAAATTACCCAAGTGGTACATGACTGCAGGCTAAAACACATGAAATGTTAAGATAAATTGGATCCCTGGTTTTAGACTCTATCCACCACAGTGTGTTGTGGACTGTTTGGACTAACTGTTGCGTTTTAGCCATGATCCAGGGGTCCTAGGTGTGTGCAGCCTGGGAGGTCGCCTCAGATCGGGAGGTCAAGTAAGTGCCTATTGTATAGCATAGTGATGCATACGGCGTGATGCCCTTCTGGAGAATGAGTTGTGCTGGTTTACCCTAGACAGGGGAAGGGGCTACATACTGCTCTTTGTGAGAAAAGGTTTCTCCTCAGGTAAATTCTGAATAGTGTGTCCCCTTGTTCTCTTTCCATTCATTTCAAATTTTTAAATTTAGACTATGTAACAGAGAAGGATCCTATGTGGCCTTATACATGAGGATGAGATCCCCCCACAAATTCTTCTCTTCTCTAGGGAAAAAAGATCCAACTCCACAAGTCTGTCATCATATAACTCTTTCTTAGTCCTCATACCATTCTTATTGCTCCCATTTTGAACCCATTCTAATTTGTCAGTCTCACTCCTTAAGTACAGAGTCATGGTGCATTACGTACTGGACTTGGTTAGTTATCTGGGTTGAGTAGGTAAGCAATAAAACACAACAGGGTGTGCAGTTATTTGTAATTACCACACGCCCCCCGACTCTGTAGGTTGGAGGCATGTGGCATTAGCCGAGTGCCCTTCAGCCAGGTAGTGGGGGTGGTGGGGGTGGAAAGTGTGGTAATTACAAAATAACCACAAGCATTGAAGCGTGTTATTGTGTTTATAAAATAGCACCAAAATAATAAAAAAAAAACAGAAGACTAAATAACTCTCTTTAAATTAAGAATAAATAACTCTTCACCAGTGTTAAATTGGTTCTTACACCTAACAGCTGGGTTTGTCCCATTAAAGAGGTCAAGCTGGCTGGCAGATAAGTCACTTGTGTTGTTAGTTGAACCTTTTTTTTTGCTTTTCCCAACTATCACAGTTACTGAGAATTTTAAAGCAGTGTAGTTACAAGACTTGCATGGCATTTTCCTGACCAGTATGGTTATTTATCATTTACCACACAGGTCTGGGCAGCTATTGACCAATCAGATCACTGGAGTTTTCTTGCCCATTTTATAATGTAAGTTAATGCACAAGTTTTTATCCAATGGGGCATTTTTCTTGTGTGAGGAGCATACTGTGGAGAAGGAACCTCTCTGAGATATGCCTGATTCAAAATAGTGGGTGTCATGTGGTCCTGAATGGACCTTTTTTGTGGGTATCTAATATCCTGGACTGAACAGCCTTAAACAAGATGTATTTCAAAGGCATTATGTAATGTTCAGGACTTTCACCACTAGATGGCAGTGTTGACTCATAAATGACTAGTCTGGGGATTCTTCATCAGCATTTATCCTTGTTTTGATACAGCCTACATATCTCTGAATGTATCTTCCACTGATAATACTGCTATGTATGGTTTTTCATGAAAAATCAATAAATACAGTTAAAAAAAATAAGAAGTGTCCTTGTCCGGGGACTAGTTCACTTGTATTGAAATTCCAAAGTTTTGCATGCCAGTTATTTTTTTTTTTTATTTATATATGTTTAGGAATTACAACCCTTTGAGTCAGGGACTCATTTGCAAAGGCTCCATGTCATACATTGAAATGAGGACAATACAGAGTTATAAGGTACAGAGATTAAAAAACGGAGACCAAATAGGATAATACATAAGGAGAAACTACACCACAGGAGCATAAATTATAAGTTATACAATAAGAATCAGTGGTAAACAATTTCAATGGAATACTTAGCACAAGAAGGGGAGTTTATATATAATCACAGTAGCAGTTTGATATAATATGGGTATGCAGCACAGGTTTAACAGGCCCCAACCTAGGAATGGAGAGGACAGTGTCAGGGAGGGAGTTCATCCATAGTGGCGCCCTGTAGCAAAAGGACCTTGGGCAGGCAGTGATCCTGGCAAACGGGATGTGAAAGGTAGTGGAGTTAGAAAATCTTGTGGCCCGCAACGGCGAGCACGTTTGTAGGAGTGAGAGACAGCCTGGAGGGGCTAATCTTAGTTGGATTTTTTTGGACAACAAGCAAGTCTGATAATGTAGGCGCCCCTGAAAAATTTAGCCATGATGACCGTTTGTAGAGTTTGCAGGTATGTGTGAGTTGATCACAGCCAGTGGCAAGCTGGCATGCTTTATTAAGGGAGCGCTTTATGCTGGACAGGGCAGTGTCAGAGGCAGCGCCATATATGATTATGCTATAGTCTACCAGGGAAAGGATGGAGCTGGAGATGGCTAAACGGAGGGTGTCAGGAGGGAGATAGGGCCTATATTTATACAGGAGTCCAATTCTAATGTTTATAGCAGAGCAAGTTGATGCTATATGCTCCCAGAATGAAAGGGCTGGGTCCAGGGTGATCCCTAGATATTTAAAAGTAGTAACTGCTTCCAGCATGGCACCCTGGGAATTTAGTATAGATAGTTTGGTCATGTTGTGCTTGTGTTGAGGGTGGGTGAATAGCATAACCTTTGTCTTTTTGCAGTTAAGAACAAGTTTATGGGAGGTGAACCATGATTCTATTTCAGTGAAGGAGCTCTGCAAGGCTTGTTGGAGCTGAGTAGGGTCAGAGTGCCGGCTAAAGATCACAGTGTCATCCGTGTAAAGGAGCAGGCATTCAGTGGAGGCCAAGGGGAAGGAGTTTAGGTATAGGGAGAAAAGGAGCAGGCTAAGGATTGACCCTTGAGGAACATCAGATCGTACTGGAAGGTTGGCGGATATGGTGCTATTTATTTGAACTTGTTGGGTACGGCCATGGAGATAGTTGGAAAGCCAGTCAGCAGTCTTTTGGGAGACACCAACAGAGAGGAGGGAGTTTTTCAGCATATTGTGATTAACAGTATCAAAAGTCTTGGAATGGTCAAGGTAGACAGATCCAGCCAGGGCACCCTGGTCAAGGGCTTCATGGATGAAGGAGGTGAACTCAAGCAGGGCGGTAGTTGTGTTATACCCTTTTCTGAACCCATGCTGCTGCTGGCACAGTAGATGGTGCGAGTCCAGGTAGTCAGTAAGTTGATCTGCAGCTATTTTTTCCAGGGCTTTTGAGAGGGGAGGGAATATAGAGATGGGTCTATAATTACTACAGGAGGTATGGTCACCATTTTATGGACAGGCGTGATGACCGCCCTTTTCCATAGGGTAGGGAACTGCCCCAGGTAAAGGGACATGTTTAGTATTTTTGTTAGTGGTATTAGGACTGCATCAAGGGTTAATGAGAGCAGTTTTGCATCAAAAGAGCCACCACTCTGCCTTATCTTCCCAAGGAACTTGGCAATTTATGGGCCAGCGACACTAGGGAAGATCATTTTAAAGTAGAAGGGAGGGGCACTGATGGATGGTGGAAACTGTCCAGTGCATGGAGTAAAGAAATTGGGGGGAGGATAGAGCTGAGGACAGAGAAAGACGCACTGAAGGCATTAGCTGTCTTACTAGGGTCTTGTGTGGAAACACCGTCGATGACAATCATAGAGGGGGGAGGGGAGGGAGACTTGCCACTTAGTTCCTTCACGTTAGCCCAGAACCTCTTCCCATCTCCCCAGGTGGCAGTAAGGTTGGACTGATAGAAGGCTGCCTTTGCCTTGCAGATAGCCCAGGTGCATGAGTTTCATGCGGCATGGTACAGTTGGCGATCCGAGGGGTGACCAGGCTCAAGGGCATGGTGCCATAGGTTATCACGGGCCTTCATTAGGTCAAGCAAGGACTGATTTACCCAAGGGGAGGATTTAGTTTTTTCAATTCGCTCAACAAAGGGGGCAAAGATGTCACAGGTGGCTTGGAAGGAGCTAATGAAGAAGGACAGGGAGGCATCCACTGATGACTGGTGATCTAGCGGGGACCAGTTGAGGTTGAGAAGGTGGTCATGGAGATGTGTCAGGGACCCTTTTTTTAGTTGGCGATACAAGGAGATCCTCGGCGGGGGGCTACCAGCTGTTTGACCAGCAGCAGGTAACAGGGGAGTGATCACTGAGTGAGTCAGAGAGGACCTGGACATCCTGCAAGTGCTCAGGGTGGTTTGTGAAAATGAGATCAATCAGAGAACTAGAGCCCCTGCGTTGGTCTACTGTAGTAGGGCTTAGGACCATTTGTGGGAGATTTAGGGCAGTGACTGCATCCTTGAGGGAGGATGTGTTGGGGGCAAGCCAGTTAGTGTTGAAATCTCCTAGGGCAATGATTTCCGAGTTTTTGGGTAGTTTGGCGATGATGTTGAGGATAGAGGAGAAAGCCTCCTTTTGGCTGCAAGGGGGTATGTAGACTGACATTAGGTAGAGAGATTTACCTGACTTGCCAACTGCTATCTTAAGGGTGAGGGATTGGGCACCTGCCATGGGGTTTAATGTAGCAATTATTGTACCTTGTAGGGGTTTCCAAAGTTACAGCGTGCACCCACCACCCCGTCTATCCAGCCTGTCTGATCTGAAGAATGTGTAGCCTGGTATATGAACAGTCGAGTCTGGGGTGCTTAGAGAGAGCCATGTCTCAGATACAGCTAGTACATCAGGGTTTTTGAAGCAGACCCATGCTTGGAGTGATGCGAGACTCTTTTGGAGGCTACATATATTGATGGTGGCCCGTCGTAGACCTTTTAATTGCATTGAGAGGCAAGGAGTTGGGGTAGTGGGGCCGGGATTGGGGTGGATATTTCCCATAAGTAGCAGTAGGATAATGGAGATCCTAGATAAGGCACTTTTGAGGGTCAATCTACGATTTCGCAGAGTAGAGCCTGCATGTAGAGGTAACTTGTTTACACAATGAGAGCAGTTGAAACACAGTATTTATTGGCTAAAAAGGAAGGGGGGAACCGCTGCAGCTGGGAGCAGATGGCAAGGAGCAAGTGTGGGGTAGGGAGGGTAGGAGATGGTTTCTGAAGGAGGACTGATTAGAGGGGGAACAGCAGGGGTGGTGTATTTGTGGCAGAAAGGGTAGTGTGGGGTTTAGCTAGGAAATGGTATGGGGGAGTACACTGAGGGAGAGAGTTATGGTGAGGAGAATAAGCAATGTCATCATTCTGCAAGAGAGAGAGAAAAGATAGGAAACGTATCTTAGCAAATATGTTGGTTGGTAATATAGGGCAGGACTTTTTGGATTGTATGTGCAAAATATTAGGGAATGGCAATGTGCTTATTGTAGTTGAGAGGAGTGGGGAGATAAAAGGTTAGTAGAAATAAGTGGGGTAAATAGAAACCTTTAAACATTTAAAGTAATAATAATAATAATACTTTATTTATTAAACACCTTTCAAGCACCATGGTGCTGTACAGGTTGAACAATAAAATCACAGAAATAAATATATATATATATACATATATATGTGTATATATATATATATATATATATATACATACAATATCAATAAGATGAAGCTGGTAGAAATAGTCCTTGGCTCTGCTCCCAAGTTTTCAGTAAACCTTCAGGTCTGTGTTGCAGCATTGCTGTAGAGAGACGTTTGTTTACATGGGGAAATGCTGCAGGGGTCCGTTTGCTTGAGGAGAGTGTCAGTACCCTCACGACCTGCACCACTCTGGAAGCCCTTGAAATGCTGGGGAAATGCTGCAGGGAGGTCTGCGTTTTACTTGGGGAGGGTGTCACACACCCTCACGACCTGTATGCCCTGCGGGGAGCCTTTGAAATGCTGGGAAATGCTGCCGGGAGTTACGTTTTACTCAGGGAGGTGTCACACCCTCACGACCTGTCTCACTCAGGGAGCCCTTGAAATGCTGGGGAAATGCTGCAGGGCGTTCGTTTTACTTGAGGGAGGGTGTCGTACCCTCACGACCTGCACCCACGGGGCAGATTCTTAGAGTATTTGAAGTCCCATATATTTCTTTATTAACTAATAGGGGTAAGTGGTTGAACAGAAAGTAGCCAAGTTGCTATGCATGTAAACTAAGTATTACTTATTTTGTAATATTCACTATCTTTGATGATCTGGCACTGATGTATGTCCTACTTGTATTTCCCCTTGGAGGCAGTATAGTGTAGTAGTTAATGGTACTGAGCTGCAAACCTGGGGATCTGGATTTGAATCCCATCAGCCCCCACTTGCATACTGTGTGACCCTGAGCAAGTCACTTACCTTCCTTGTGCTCCCAGGTCACATGCTGTTTTAAAGGTTATAAGACTGCCTTTACTGAAGTGATGTATTTGACTGTAGGTACTTTGGTGTGTTATATAGTAGGTGGATGTCCTAGAGTTCATTACCTACGATATCTCTCAACCTCTTGTCTCATGAATCAGGGACAAAGACCCCAAATCAGGGACACATCTTAAAAAATTGGCATTGTTCACTCAGAAAGCTGATAGAATAAGGATATTTGTGTTAAGATGCGGTTTCTGAATAAGAACACGACTGTAACTTTAATGTTTGACATTATTTTGTGATTTTAATCCCCACTGTTCTGTCACAAAAGCACAAATTTTACAAGGGACAGAGGAAACTTTTGAGTCAAAATCAGGGATATCCCTGAAAATCAGGGACAGTTGAGAGGTATACATGTCTGTTCTGTATATGATATTGTTTTTTTACAAAAGCAATAACAAATATAAATTTATGAAACTACATCTCAGTTTACAAATACTATACAATGAAAAGAAAGCAGTTATATGTATGCTTTTGTCACAGATGCATTACAGTGTAGCCCACGTAAATGCATGCTCTTTTGCACAGAAAAAGTGTGCATTTAAGTGAGCTATGCACTTATCCAGCCCTACATGTTTTCAGTGGGAAAGTCTGAGTTCCATTTTTTATTTTATTTTTTTCTGTACTCAGCAAAGCATAAAAACAAGTATATTATCAAATAAAATACATTAATGTGATTAAAATAATTTTGTTACTGCATTTCTGTATTTTTTTTACTTTAATTCACTGTGTTAAAAGGGCATTACAGACCAGATGCTCATTAAAATATTGTTTTCACACCAGCTAAAACAGTCTGTGCACTTAACAGTTGGTAATTACAGGTTAATAGATGCACTGGTGAACTGCGACAACATGCACTTAACTGGAATGTGCATTTAACCAGAACATTTAACACGGCAGAAATAGGAACAAAACTGGGAAATAGAAGAAGTGTGCATTTATCCTAAACATGCACTTAATGGGCTCCACTGTTTACTGAAAACTATGTGATGACATTTTTTTAAAGAATATATACTGACACTTTAAAAGTGGTAGCCTGTAGACTGCAAAAGCAGTATGGCAGGAATAAGCATAGTTTAAAATGATCAGAGAAAACATTTTCCTAACTGCTCCATAGAGACAGAAAATGTTGGATATAATATTGGCCACTGCATCAAAAGATACTAGAGATCTTCCTTTAAGGAGAATCACACCCTATTTATGTTTGCTCGGTGTAGCCCAAAGCAGTCGTCTTGTTTTCATTTTGGAGAGGGTGGAGGTGGCCTAAACTGGAGAAGCCAAATATGCAGTGGCCATCCTCCATGAAATAAAATCTCATTGTAACATGGCTAAAAAAGATAGACATGAATGGAGGAAGCGCATTGGCGGAAACACAACACATGGTACATTCTGAAGCGGGGATTAATCCACTAGTAATGCCCGCCTCAGAATTTATCAGTGTGCTGAGCGAGAACGGGAGCGAGCAACAGCAAAGAGTGGATGAGTGTGTCCGTTGTGGATGCGCTGCCGAAATTGTGAGAGTGCTCGCCCTCTGATCTCAAAAAAGCGATGGGTAGCGCACTGTGCAGGGAGCTGTCGTGGCGATGGCCAGCGGTTTTCAATGTCCAATGAAAACTGAGGCAAGTCAGACAGTCTGTTCAGTACATGGACCTGGAAAAGTCTGCTGTGAGCAATGTACGTCAGCGTGAATGGCGAACTGGGGTTTTGGATATCAGTTAGTAGAATGCAGTGCATTGTGGCGGTAGAACGAAGATTTGCATACCTTCACATCGGCAATGAAGTGAAATGTGAGGTATGCAAATATTTGATATCTCCCCACAATCCAGTAGTGAAGTTCACACACAAAACAGGGAAACGAGTGTAAAGAGCCGTGTAAAAATGATTGAAAGTCATGTTGTCCATCCAGGTGTGTCACAAACTGCCTTTTAATCCATAGTAGGAAAGCAACAGAAAGTAGGCGGCACAATAGTAACAAGTAGTGAAGTTAGAGCGTGCACGCACCTGGTTGAGGTCGACATATAGTGAAAAGTACACAGGCGAGCAGCAGTTCAAATTGTAGAAAACAGTATGGAAAGTTCCTGGTCACTAATATCCAATATATCAGTCACGTGTAACATAAAGTAGTTTGCACTTGCCATGTTACAAACACATTAAGCCACTCTGAAGGTGGCATCTAATGGTGGATTAGTGCATGGTTGTGCCGTTGTAGGCACTCGGCCTGTGGCCTCATGCCACAACCCTCCCAACCATGCATTAATCCACCATTAGATGCCACCTTCATCATGGCTTAATGCTTATGTGGGATGTCAACCTGAGGACAGCTGCAGCGCAATTGTACAGATCACATCAGATCTATGTCATTCGCACTACAGCTGGCAGCAGGTATTTCTTTCCCTGGAAATACTGTACTGCTTGTTTGTGCAATGGGCTAGTGTCGGACTAAAACATTTACTTGCAAGATCCCCATTTTCAGTAATAAGTGTAAAATATGCTAATGCATGGGCTGCCTTGTGACACAGTGAGTAGCGTGTCAGGATCCTATGCTGACAACCCAGGTTTGGGAGCAGTCTCGGGAGCTGGATTGGGTGGCTGAAGGTGCTCTGACAGTGCTGCTACCACATGACAGTGTTCATAACTGAGGAGCACTGGAGCACTGAACCTGCAGTGCTCCTCAGTTGTGAGGAATGCTGCGGTTCTGGGCTGTGAGACAGCAATCCAAGGTGCAAGGCTGGTGTTCACAGAAAGGGGTTCCTATCCTACACATACTATGCAAAAAAGATCCATAGCACTCATGGAATCAGTTCAACAAATTAGGACCTGAGAAAGTTAACATTTCCAGCATATTATTTTTATTGCGTCAAAATACACAAATAAAAGTGCTATCACAGCTCACAAATTGGTCTTTGCAGATAGAGCTGCTTACCACTCATCCTGGTGCTTTGACTTGCAAAAAAATCTTCATCAGGGGCATGGTTACAGGAGACCCTGCCTCCTACAGCCTGAAGTCAGCACTCTAGATGATCCCTGTGGCAAGCTACCCCAACTGCTAGCCCTTATTTGTAGATATTATTCTGTTGTATATATGTTTTTTTATTGTAATTCTAGGCACATAGAGAAAAGATTGAATTTTTTTCAAAAAGGGGTTTGACCTTCTTCTGACCTGAGAGGCCATCTGCTTGCAGGAATCTGGCAAGTTCTTGTCAAAAAGCTTGTGGATACATGATCAAAGGGGTATTTCCAATAGGAACTGACCAAGGGAAACAGAAGTAATAAAATCACCTGTATAATCATAAAACTTACAGGATCTTGCTTATAACTAATTAAATTAAGCCAGTCCAAAGCCCAGGATGTTTTAACCAGGAAAAATCCTTCTAACAGGTCTGTGTGAGGTAATAGAAGAAGAAACACATCCTTATAGTATACCTGTGTGAGACTGTAAAACCTAGGTTAACTATGAGAATCTGACATTAAAGATTATCAGGAAAATAAGATGTTGGGGAAGTGCAACAGTGCCATCTACTGGCCTAAATGTTGTGGGATTTTCGCTCATTATTTCAAGAGTTACAGAGAAGTATAAATAACCCCTGATCAGGACATTTGAACACACATTCTGCTAGGACTCTCCTGACCACAAGATAACAGTTGCCAGTACAGAGACTGCCTAAGAAACAAAGGCTGCTATTGAAAGACTGAAATATTTTTGCAAACCAGCGATTCTCTGGACTTTGACATCTTTGTACTTCAGGTAGACTTAGTTAACCTGTCTTAGTGTGTTTTTCTGTATACTTTTCCATTTTGTTTCTTATACTGGATCCTAATTTAGTATATGTTCTCTTTTAGTTGTAACTGCATTTTTTTAATTATTTTAGTAAAAGCTTTTGCTTTTCTAAAGAAATTCTGCCTGTGTGAGAGTTCTTATATTGTATGTGTGACTGTGGAAGGTTTATTAATAAACTGTGTAAACTGTTATTGCTAGAGGGACCACTGTAAAGAACCAAATTGAGAAAAGGGTCTGTAAAGGGATATCTGGAAGGATAGGGAGAATATCAGAGTCTATAAAGATTTTGAAGCAGGCTGTTGCATGTCCTGTAGGAAGAAGGCCAAATCAGGTGTTACGCTGTTACCCCAAAGAAAGTGTGATGCTTGGGTCTTCCTCCTTTGTGTCTTTCCCCTTTCCCCTTTGTGTAATAGCCAGGGAAAGGTTCCTATTTGGCCACAAGACTCGAGACTGGTATTGTATCCTAATCCAGAGCTAGAGGAATGCCGTGGATCCTCGTGGCAGAGGTGCAGTCGTGACCTCGGTGAGCATTCTAAAAGGACGAGGAGGGTATCACTGTTCCCCCCATCACAGTTTGCACTTAAGAATGGGAACTGTGAGCTCAGTGGGCCGGACCTCCAGGAGTGGGATCATGACAATCCTCATAGCTCAAGATGAAATCTCTGTTCAAATTACACTGGGTGATGGAGGAGGCTCACCAGACTTTTTATCTCTCTTGGGCTGTCTTTTGCAATACCTAAGTGTTTACATTGCTTGCCATTGCAGTGTTAAGCACACTTTAAATGGGTGAAGCATAACAAGTGATGGATGGATTTAAAATGAATCCCTAAATGATAGAAACTGATTAATGGCAATTGTTTTAGAACTTTGATTTTTTAATGTTTTCTAGGCACTTGGCATTGATGAGCACTGTAATTAATATTCATTAGATGATGTAGTTAAGAAACGTCCTACTGTCCTGTAACCACACTCCCTGATAAAGACTTTTGTAAGTCGAAACACTCGGGTGAGTGGTAGGCAGCTCTGTCTGCACCAACCAATTTGTGAGTTGTGATAGCACTTTCATTTTTGTATTTTGACACAGTAAATATGCTGAAAACATTAACTCTCTCAGGTCCTAATTTGTTGAACGGATTCCATGAATGCCATGAGTCTTTGGTCCATCATCAGTTGGGAGGAGCATTATCTTGTGCTGCAGCTGCTGGGACCCCTGTGGTGGGCCAACGCAACTTTTCTCCTCCACAGGCTTTGTTTTGTGTGCTTGTGAGGCTTGTCGGGGCATGACTCAGCACCTTGAATGTGGTGGTTGGATTGCTGGACTGGGTGGAAACACAAGAAAATCCATGTCCCCTGAGCCACTGGTATGACTGTCACTAGCACTCTCAGTCACCACTCAATGTTGGCCCTTGCTGGCTCAGATGGTGGGTGAGTGGCTGAGGGGACTAAGAGGTTGCCAATAACTATCTGAAGTAGTCATATGTTGGCAACTTGGGTGCAGAAAGCTGTATGATAATAAACCAATAAAGATATCTCCTCTTATTCTCTCTGCTCCAGGAATTCCCGCACTTTCTCCATTCCCCACCTCACTCCTCTGTTGGGCAAATTGCCTTCTCTTATCACCTTTCTTCCCTCTAGAACCTGCTCCCCTCTCCTCTGTGCCTCTCCCCTTCACTCCTAGCTCTTAGATGTGAGCTAAGGCACCTTCCTGATCTCCTCCATCTCTGTCAACCCCCCTCTTAACTCTTCTTCCCATTTCTTCAGACCCCTCTCCTGCTTATGACCTCCTCAGTGTAGGGTAATTATTTATAGGACCTGTCTGATCCTGTACCCAACAGCACTATCACCCTCCCCAACAGGCAGTTGAGCACTTTACTGTATTCATGCATTCTGGTCCACATGTCAGTGCATTGAGCCATGCTGCTGGTTACCTACCTAGTCAGTACTTTGCTAGTGCACCAGCTATGATTGTCTATGTTACCACACTTTGATGTTTTGTAATTTTACTCCTTATGTACTCCCCTTCCGCTCTCCCCCGTGTCACCCCTGGAAACCAGCCTTGGCTCAGTGTGTCTTTCCTGGTTAACAATTTTTAAATAAATGAACTATATATCTATATATATATATACATATTATAGTGGCACGGTAGTGCCACTACATTTAGGGTTGAGTACCCCATTTAAGGTTAAACTCTGAAATTTGGCAGCTTAATAACTTTGTCACTGTATGACAGATTTGTCTGAAATTTGGCATGCACAGAGCAGTACCATAGATCTCTGGATCTACCAAGTTTTGTATTGGTTGGATATACGGTTGCAGAGCTACATAGCACCGTAGAATGTAGTAATTACACTTTTTTTGCGCATTCTTTGCTTGTGCCTACAGGTCGCACGGTCTGCGCGATCGGTCCAAAACTTTCAGGGAACATGCAGCCAGGGTCCCTGATGTGCCTTTCAAAGATTTCATGAAAAAATATTAAACGGTTCAAAGTTATACAAAAAACAAGTTTCCCATTATAGTCAATGGGAAAAGTTAACAAAAAGTTCGACAGTGTCGCAAATGCAGTTTTTAGTGCCGCAAATGACCCCTGTAGTGTTGCAAATCCACCATCTTGTTTTCAGTTGGTGGTCACAGAAATGCTTGGCATTTAAATTTGGACCCTCTAGGGACACAATTCTTGCTGCATTCACCTAGTCGAGTCCTGAGGATGCTAGCCATGTCTTTTTTTGGGGGGGTTAAACACCCCAGAAATATGTTTTTAAAATTTTTGTAAACAGTAGTGTCGCAAAGTACTGTCACACATTGGATACTTTCGTACGTTTTTTTGCAAAAGTGTCGCAAATCACGACACTACTTTGTGACACTATGCCCAAAAGAATAGGAAATCTTTGCCACCCTGCTGCAAAAGAACGGTTTGGTCTTTTGGGCTGAAATTTGGAGGGAAGAAAGCCATGATCATACAGATGTGCCTTTTGGTGGTTTGGTGCCAATATATTAGAGGGCTGCACAGTTACAGCACTCCAAAGTTGAAGGATTTTCCCATAGGCTAACATTATGGCGTCCGCTGCGCCTTTCGGGGCCCGTATCTCAAAAACGCTTCGAGATACAGACTTTTTGTTGGAAAAATGCTTAGCTCCCACTAGGGGCTAACTGCAAACTAGCCAGGAAAGTCATAAATAATATGAGATTTTAATTTCTTTTTTATGTCGTATGGTTCCTGACATATAAACAATTTAGTATTCCAAGTGTTCATTTTCTGCTCCAAGCCCCATTATTATGCATACATTCTTTGTATTCACTGTGCTTCTGAATGCAGCTTTTTGGGAAAAAAAGGGTGTGCATTCCCATTACTGTTACAGTCAGCGTTTCTGCTTGCGTTTCCATTTGCATTAGCGTTTTCGTTTACGTCACCATGTGCATTACCCTTTGTGTTTCCATTTGCGCTTGCGTTTGTGTTACTGTTACCATTTCCGTTTCGATTACTGTTTTTTTTTGCGTTTCCTTTTGCATCACCATGTGCGTTACCATTTGTGTTTGTGTACGCGCTTCCATTTGTGTTTCCGTTTGTGTTTCTGTTTCCTTTGGCATCCTGGTTGGTGTTACCATAAGCGTTTGTGTTTCCAATTGCGTTACCGTGCACATGCGTGTTACGATTTGCATTTGCGTATGTGCTTGCGTTTGCGCTTACGTTTGTGTTACAGTTCCCTTTGGCATCATTCAAACACCTTAAGGGCATTAACAAGGTGAACAAGCCTAACAAGTTTCAATATAAGAAAAATAGCAGGACAAGAGGACACAGTATGAAATTAGAGGGAGGTCGATTAAGGGGTAATGTGAGGAAGTTCTTTTCACAGAAGGGTGGTGGATGCATGGAGCGGCCTACCTCAGGAAGTGGTGGATATGAATACAGTGCAGGGCTTCAAACAGGCATGGGATAGGCATAAGGGAGCAATAGAGAGAAGTATGAATAGATAGGCCATTGACAGTGCAAAGGCCTATGGCACATTCATAAGGTAGAAAAAGAAATGGGCAGGCTGGATTGGCCTTGCGGTCCCTATCTGCCATCAACTTCTATGTTTCCATGTTTCTATGTGTTACCGTAACCATTTCTGTTTCCAATTGCGTTATCGTTACCGTTTGCATGTTCGTCACCGTTTGAGTTTCTGTTAGCCTTATAGTTTCTGTTTTTGGTAGTATTTCTGTTGTCGATTGCATTACTGTATCCTTCTGCGTTGCTGTTGCTGTTTTCATTTCTGTTTGCATACCCAATTTTCATTTCACTCGGTCATACATTTTTTGCGTAACGAAGTGATAAAAAATCACATGGTGGGCCCCACGCTACCACCACCACATTCCATTCACTATTAATAGTGCACATTCTCAAAAAGAAGGGAAATTCATGGCAAAAACTCAGTTTAATGCATCAGTTAGGGTTGTTCCACAGTGACAAAAGTGAGGAAATTCGGTGTTAGGGTTGAAAACCCTAACTGCGCATCCCCCCCAACCCACCACCACCACACACACACATACATGCAAGTAGGAGAAAGACCAAGGCAACACAACCAATCACACACAACTACCAGCAGCTAACAGGAATAACATGCAACTATATAAACCACAAAACCATACACCCATGCTACCACTGGGCTGTTGCATGGGGTAGTCACTGCTAACTCTCCTCCCGGTCATTTCACCCACTGCTAAACACATATCACTACAGACAACTGGACATCTTGGGCCACACGCTGCCACCAACACATAACACAGACTACACATATGGTATTTTGGGGTTTGCAAGATCCAAAACAGGATTTTGCACAATCCCTGAAATACTTTCGATAATCACTTTCGCAAATGAGAAAGTGTCGTGCTATGACACTTTCGTGTTTGCCACACTATTTTCTGAAAGTATGTTCCTAATGACTGCATATCTTTGCCATCATCCTGCAAGCAAATGGTTGGGTCCTTTGGCCTCAGATTTGCAGGATGGCAAGATGTGGTCCCACACATGTGCTCTTTCCTGCTATTGTGCTAAAATACTTAAGGATTACAAAGTTACACTGTTCCAAAATTGAGCAATTTGCCTTAGACTAACATTACAACACCCATGATGCCTTTTGCCACCCATATGTTGAAAACAAAGCGAGGTACACCATTTTTGCTACTGCCAGCTTGGTTCACCTGTATGCCAACTAATCTCAAAGAACAACTTTGTCAATAATCTATGATATCTTACATTGGATTTCTTCACTTCCTACAGTAACACAGCTATACACCTCCTGCTGGATGTGTGTGATTGGTTGTGTTGCCTTGGTCCTTCTCCTACTTGCATGTATGTATGTGTATGTGTGTGGTGGGGGAGGGAATGCACAGCTAGGGTTTTCAACCCTAACACTGAATTTCCTCACTTTTGTCATTGTGGAACAACCCTAACTGATGCATTAAACAGAGTTTTTGCCATGAAAATAAATAAATAAATAAATATATATATATATATATATATATATATATATATAAAATAGATAACCCACTCTTAGGTGTGCGGTCATGCTCTGATATACGCACGCCTTGGTGTGCATCATGCACCACCTAAGGTGTGCGTATATCACAGTGTGACAGCACACCGTAGAGTGGGTTATCTAGCTTATAAAATGGCAAAATTGGTTTGGAGGGGGTTAAAGTGCAGGTGTGTGGTCACGCTCTGATATACGCATGGTCACCTGATGGTGTTTGTCCAATGCCATTGCAGCCAGTGATTCCTTTTTTCTTACACATTTTAAATATATATATATATATATATATTGAAAATCCCCTTAACAGGGACTTCAGATTCACTGCCACCATCATGGGTTTTTACCAAGAGGACCCAGGAAGCTTGTTTTTTGCCTCCTCCTTGCTCACGGTCAGGAAGGTTAAACACAACTATGGGTAGAGTGCTATTCAGAGATGGACTGCAAACAGAGTTCAGCAGAAATAGTAGAATTATGCTTTTTAATAAAACAAGCAGTCACTGATTCTATAAAAACAGATGCTTTACTAAAACACTACAATTATTTACAACAGGATTGATGTACAGTCAGACAAAAGGATTATAGTTTACTAGAAATGAAAATAAATGGGAATTACACAATACAGATTGCAGATAGAAGAATCTGAGCTATTCTCACTTTAAAACCTATTTATTTACCTGCTACTGTCTGAAGAAAACACTATCCCTTAAGCTGTCTTTCTTACCAGACCTCTAGCTGCAGGGCTCTGGGTTTTCAGATGTTATTGGGTCCAAGAAAGAGAGCTGAGTCTCAGCTCCCTGATCTATTCATTCTCTGACTGTGGGATGTGGTTTCTCCCCTTTGAGTGACAGTTCTCCACTGCCCCCCCACCAAATGGGTGGGCCTGTGTATAGGTGTGTGTGTGTGTGTGTGTGTGTGTGTGTGTGTGTGTAGATGGATGGATGACATCATCCAGGCCAGCTGGTTCATTCCACACCCACCTCTGCTCTGTCCACTTTTATGATTCTGTTTTGAAGAATGTCTAAGGTGTGTAACCCCATTCTTCTTGCCTTCTAAGCTGACTGAGGCATTTAAACTGGCACTGTCCCATCTGCCTTACAGAATCTGTGGTTGAATGCACCCAAGGGAACATTCCCCTGAGCAACTTTGACCAATGTTTCCCATAAGACCTGTTTGCTCATGTGGCATCAGAAGTCATGTTTTGTGCCCACTCATGACAGCAGCATTATTACATTAACACAATATATTAACAGCAAGAAATTACCAAATAAGTCTGGTCACATGTCCATCACATCTCTCCCCCTTGGGAAATGAAGGCTTGTCTCTTTTGGGAGACCACCAAGAGACACTGCCGTTCATGTAGGGCCTAGGAAGCACCTAAAGGAACATGTTAAGCGCTCAGCCCTGCCTCAACAGTCCATCTGCATTGGCATTCTGCACCCCACTTCGGTACTGAATGATCATATTATATGACTGCAGCAAAAAACTCCAGTGCAATAACTTTGTGTTTTGTCCACTAGTCCTATGGAGCCATGTCAAGGGGTTATGATCTGTGACCACAGTGAACTCGCTCCTGTACAGATATGGCTGCAGCTTCTGAAGGGCCCACACCATCCCCAGACATTCCCTCTCCACTGTGGCATATGACTCTTCCCTGGGCAGAAGCTTCCAGCTCAGATACACTATGGGGTGTTCCTTCCCCTTCAGTGTAACCTGGCTCAGGATGGCACCCAGCCCATGGTCTGATGCATCCACATGTACTACAAACTTTAAGTCATAGTTGGGGCTAGCAAGCATGGGTGACCCACATAATGCCTCCTTTAACTGTCGGAAGGCAGACTCACAGTCCTCTGTCCAGAGAACTATTTCAGGTGTTCTCTTTTTTGTCAGGTCTGTCAGGGGCTTGGCCACATCACTGTAGTGAGGGACAACCCTCCTGTAGTACCTGGCTGTTCCCAGAAATGCCTGTACCTGTTTCTGTGTAGCAGGGGTGGGCCAGGCCTGAATGGCATCAACCTTCGCTGGTTCTGGATGGATGCATCCACTGCCCACCCAGTGCCCAAGGTAGGACAGTTCGGCCATGCCTACTTGGCATTTTTCCACCTTAACTGTCAGCCCTGCAGCCTCCAGTTTGTGAAACACCTCCCTCACATGCCTGACATGCTCCTCCTAGGTCTGGCTGTAAATGGCGACGTCATCTATTTAAGCCAGTGCATATTCACCTGCCCCAGCCAGGATGCGAGCCACAAGCCATTGGAAGATTACAGGTGCATTCTTCATCCCAAGGGCATTACTTGGAATTTGAATAAGCCATATGGGGTAATGAAGGCAGACCTCTCCCTGACTACAGGGTTAACGGCATCGGCCAGTAGCCCTTTGTCAAGTCTATCATGGTCAGGAACCAGGCTCCCCCTAGCCGTTCCAAGGTCTCATCTGTTCTGGGCATGGGGTAGGCATCAGACTCTGTACAGCTGTTGAGCCTCTGGTAGTCAACACAGAACCATGTGGTATCATTCTTCTTGGGGATCAGGTCCACAGGAGAGGCCCAGGGGCTACTGGACTCCTGGATCACTCCAAGTGCCAGCATCTTTCTGAGTTCTTCCAGCATGGTCTTCTTTTTTTTTTTTTTTTATTTAAAGTTTATTAACTTTTTTTAGGAGGTTTACATACATTCATTTCATGTGCAGTCATTATACATTTAATTGATATACATTATTACAGTTTTAGCAGGTGTCATCATTTACATTCTCACAGAAGTTTTAGACATTTGTTTTTGCTTTTTTTGGTTGTATCTCTCTAATATGGATCATATGATTTACTCTGTTATTTTTAACACATTTTTATGTAACAATTTCTGCTCTATGTTCCACAACCCATGACAGACACTTATTCCAGAAACCAGTGAAGTGAGTCATATGGAGATTAAGTCCTGCTGTCAATTTCTGTAACCGATAGATTTTTTGTATGACATCGTCCCACTCTTTCTGTGTTGGAGCTTCTGTTTGTAACCACTTTCTTGATATACAAAATCACACACACACCCATAATGCATAACATCACAGGCTGTATATGCAAATCACCACAAAATGTTATGCTGGTTCAACTTTAAGTAGAATTGCATGGTGCCGAAAGGCCTCTCACACAGTCTGCAAAGGGTGTCAACAGAAGACACAGACACGTGTTTTGTCTTATGAGGAGCCATCAGTGTGCCTTGTCTGTATGACACCCCAATGGAATGAACCAGCTACCCTATGTTGGTCTATCGGGTTTGGGTTGTGGTGAGCCCAATAAAAACCAAAAAACAATCTAAAAGACAAATAACCTTAGTGCGTAAGCACTGAGGCAAGGGTTACCCCAAAGGGCATTGGCCAGGAAGCCAAGTTTCAAAGAAATACAAAATCACACACACACACACACCCATAATACAAAGCATCATGGACTGTATATGCAAATCACCACAAAATGTTATGCTGGTTCAAGAAATGCATAGTGCTGAAAGGCCACTCACACAGTCTGCAAAGGGTGCCAAAAGAAGACACAGACACGTGTTTCGTCCTACCTGGACTCAATAGGTTTCACAAAAGAAACAGTTTTCTGATATTACTTTTTTAGCTGCTGTCAGCATTATTGCCAGCATTTTGCATGTGTGTTTGTTTTTAATATGTGCTGGGAATAGAAGCAGAAGTGCCATGGGAGGTGTTAATTCTCCTATTTCTGGGAAGAGCTCCTTGGTTGCTCTTTCTATGGCATGCCAATATAAGTATAGTCCTTCAGAGCTCCAAAATATTTGTGTATGTTTGGCCTGTATCTCACCACATAATCTCCAACATTTTGTCCCTCTGATTGTATCATATTTCTCTGTTATTTGTGGTGTTCGAAAGAAGTGGATAATACACTTCCACCCATATTCTCTCCAGATATGTGAGGATGTCACCCTATGTTGTGTGGTATACACTGTATATCTGTACAATAAGAGCAGTATAGCGCAGTGGTCTAAGGCTCTGAGCTGCAAATCTGGTGACATCTAGCAGACCAGACCTGGGTTTGAATCCCACAGCTTCCACTTGCATACTGTGTGACCCTGAGCAAGTCACTTAACCTCCTTGTGCTCCCAGGTTGCTCCTGTAAAAAAGCTTTCAGCTTAGTGTGCTATACCTGGTTAAACAATTAAATAAATTAAAAAAAAAAAAATCCTTTACCATGAATGTGGTTTCTAACTCTGTGTGCCATCTCATTTGTATTTTTTCCATTGTGAGCTCTGTTTCTGTTTGAATAATTTTATATGTTAAATAGATTATCTGTTCAGGTATTCTCCTGCCCTGTGTCTCTATAATAATCTGGATTATGGGATAGGCCTCTCTAATATTCCATTGTAATCCAAATCTCTCCTCAAAATAGTGTCAAATTTGCAAATATCTAAAGTGGTCTTGAATCCTGGGTTGGAATTTTTGTTTTAGTGTCTGGAAAGTTTGAAAATTACCTTGGGCATAGTATTGGTAGTTATGAATCAGGCCTAGGCATTGCCATCTTTTGAAAGTATTGTCTAGTCTGGCTGGACCAAAGTTTTAATCTGTGACCAAGGTTTCTAAATAGCGTGCTGTAGGTCTAATTTTTGGGGTGGACAGGAGATCCCTCCAGTTTTTTAGGATGTGTTTGGTGTACACTGATTCTATCTCTTGGACATTTTCTCTTGTGTTTTGATAATTTTTTAAAGAGCCATCCCTCAGTCTGGTTTATTTGTTCTGTCAGCTCTAAGTTCTTCCAATGTAAATCAGATTCTTTATCTAACCAGTGTACTGTAGTACATTAGGCAAGAGAGCTGCTTGACAATATTTCCTAAGATTAGGCAATGCCAATCCTTCCCTGTGTTTGGGTAGTTGTAGTGTTGTGTATGCAGTTCTGGGTTTTCCCTTCTGTCCAAATAAATCTGGATATTAATTTGTCCCATTTCTTGAATTCCATCTGTTCAGGTAGCAGGGGGATGTTCTGAAATAAATATAAAATCTTGGGAGGATATTCATCCTGATTATGTCTAATATTTGTATTAGGGGGAGAGGTACATGAAACTATATTTGTAAGTCTTCTTGGATAGCTTCTTTTAGAGGGTCATAATAAACTTTATATAAGGTGGTCAGATCCTGGGGTATTATAATACCTAAGTATCTGAATTTCTTACATTTCCATTTAAAAGGAAAGGTCACTTTGGCCTTTTGGTTAGGTATATAATTAAACCTCAAAACTTCTGTTTTATTTTTTTATTCAGTTTATATCCTGCTAGCTCTTCTACTTCAGCCAGGAGTCCGAATAGCGTGGGTAAAGACACCTCTGGATTAGTCATATAAACCAACAGGTCATCTCTGTAAAACATACCTTTTTGTTCCACTCCTAAGTGTGTCAGACCGGTAATTTTGGGATTCTCTCTTATTGCCTATGCCAATGGTTCTGCATAGAATGCAAACAATAGAGGTGACAAGGGGCATCCCTGTCTGGGTCCCCTTGTTAGGGGGAAGCGGTCTGAAAATGTACCGTTTACTTTAACCACTGCTTGGGGTGAATTGTATATCTCTATCATTCGATAGAATGCTTTTGGGAATTGAAATTGTTTCAGTGTGTATTTTAGAAATCTCCATGACACCTTGTCGAATGCTTTCTGGGCATCCATACTCAGGAGTAGCAAAGGGGTGGACTTTTGCTGGGTCTTTTCCAGTAGGCATAAGGTGTGCTTTATGTTATCTGAGGTCTGTCTTTGGGAAATAAATCCAGCGTGATCCTTATTAATTACATCTGGGAGAAAGTTTTCTAATCTTTTAGCTATTATGCTTGCATAAAATGTATAGTCCTAGTTTAAAACTGATATGGGCCTGTAAGAATCACATGAAAGGGGATCCTTATTAGTTTTTCAAATGGCAGATATGTTTGCATATTGCCAGCTAGTAGGTGGTGGGGTATCTCCCTCCTGTATGTCTCCAAAAAGATCACTGAGGATAGGGGTTAGTTCTCCTGGAATGTTTTATAAAACTCGGATGTAAATCCATCCGGTCCTGGACTCTTACCTACCTAGTCTGGAATTTTTTATGCCTATTAGGACTTCTATTGAGGCAATGGGCCTTAGTATTAATTCTTGTTGTGTTTCTGACAAGTGGGTTAATTTTATTTCTTTGAAAATGTTTTGGTATCTGGTATCTTCTGGTTCAGTGCCTTGAGTGTATAGGGAGGAGAATAATCTCTGAATCCATTAAGAATTTCTTTAGTTTTGTTTACATACAAACATGTGAATTTGCTAGCAGAAATAGGCCACCTGGTCCATCAAGTACACTCAGTGTGCAGCTAGCACCCTCACCTTGCAGCTGCCTCACCCTCCCTTCCCAATTACCCCCCACCTTGTCCCATCCCCTTTGAAACTACCCACTGTCTTACAGGGCAACCACCTCCTCTGGTAGAGCATTCCGTTCTACCACGACCCTCTCTGTGAAAAAATGTCTCCTCATTTGTGTCCTAAATCTTCCCCCCTCCAATCTAAGGCCATGTCCCGCCCCCTTCTCAGCCTGAGTATCCCCTCAGTGCCCACCTTGTTTATCCCCTTTATTTACTTAAAGGTCTCAATCATATCCCTCTGGTCCCTTCTCTCCTCCAAGGAGTACATGTTCAGCTCTCTCAGCCTCTCCTCGTGTGGTCTGTCCTCCAATCCATGGATCATACTTGTTGCCCTGTATTGTACCCATTCCAGTAATTTCACATCCTTCTTCAGATATGGGTGCCAGAATTGCACACAGTACTCCAGGTGCAGCCTGACCAATACCCTGTAGAGTGGCAAGATCACCTCCCTGCTCCTGGAGATCCCTCTAGTGATACAACCTAGCATCCTGTTGGCTTTCACGGCCGCCCTCCTACACTGTTCTGTATTGTTCATCTTCCCTGTTACAACCACCCCTAGATCCTTCTCCTCCTCTGGGGCCGTGTTTGTGGACTTGACCAAGGCATTCAACCTTGTTGATAACTCCTTGCTAATAGAGAACTTGGACCACATTGGGGTAGGAGAACCTGTCCTAAGGTGGTTTGCTAATTACCTGATGGATAAATATCAGATTATTAAATTTGGGGGGAGAGTTTCTGAAAAGGCATTAGTAAAATGTGGAATCCACAAGTCTCCATATTGGGACCTGTTTTATTTTCATTATTTTTTTATTTAGTCACATCATTTATAGAAAATGCTAGACTTACATTGTACACAGATGATGCGGTCTTGTATTGCCAAAGTGCATCAGTATTGGATACAAATTCTATTTTAATGGCGGAACTTAATATAATGCAGTGGTGGTTAATTAGAAATAAAATAGTGTTGAATACTCAGAAAACCAAGATAATGCTTTTTGGGACATCAGCAAGGTTAAAAGAGAATAGGCACAAGTTATATATTAGCTCTTTGGATGGTACAGTGTTTGAGAATGTGACCAATTTTAAATATTTAGGAGTTATATTGGATCCTATCCTTAATTTTGGATCTCATACACAGATGTTTACATCTAAGATTCATGCAAAGCTTGGCTTATTATACCGACTTCGCAGGTATCTGTTTTATGATGCACATTTGGCAATTGCATCTATTTATTTATTTATTAATTCGGAAAAGCACCTTAGAGTAAGGACTCATTTACAAAGGTTCCACATCATACAATGGACAGGCATACAGACAACTAATACAGGACAATGATACAAGCAGTTTCAGGAAGTGCAACAACAAAAAACAGCAGAGTAATGCTTTAGATGAAATTAAAAGAACATTGTGTGGCCAAAGGGACCTTGTCGTTATTGCAGCCCAAATGGAGCCTTGTCTAGATATCTGTGGTTGGTGTGCAATAAGGTGGAGATCGGAGGGTAGTTTGAGAGTAATTAGCAGGTGAAGGTGGGGAGCAGAATCAGGCATGGGGAGAATACAGACAGTGAACAGGTTAAGCTACAAGGGGTGGGGGAGAGTGAGAGTAGGGAGAGAGGCAGGAGAGAAGGAGGAAGGAGGGAAGAAGGTGAGTGAGGGCATGAGGGAGAACAAGGAGAGAGAGAGAGAGAGAGAGCAAGAGTGAGTGGGAAGCAAGAGCGATGATTGGTATTGCTACATAAGGGGAGTCTCTCACAGTGGGGGGGGGCCGACGACGTGTGAATAACAGAGGGAGCTATGGATGCTAGGCGAGTGATTCCTAGCGGCTGTGGAAATAGAACTACTTGGAACTATCCCAGTTTAACCATGGGAGCTGGGGTGGCAGTCGCATGCTGACTTGGCTAGAAGGGCCTGATTAAATTCCTTTTTGAAGGTCCTATGATTTGCTGCCTTTAGTGTAGTTACAGCTAGTTCACTGAGCTAGAGAGGGGCCCAGTATGAGAAGGACCGTTGACAGAGAGCCGTCCTACGGAAAGGGACACTGAGCATGTTAAGCTCCTTGCCACGTGTGTTGTACATGGTATTGTTTACCGACAGCATGTTGGCAATGCAGGGTGGTGAGTCACCAGTCAGTGCTTTCCTCCCTAGGATACAAGTTTGGAATCTTTTCCTATTCTTGAGGGATAGCAGGTTGCTCTGTTCATAGAGTGCACATGAGTGCGTGTAGCGGTCAGCATTTAACATAAGCCTGCAGGCCTTGTTTAGTGTTGTAACTACCATCTTGAGGGCAGTATCTGCGGTTGCACCATAAATCATAAGACCGTAGTCGATAGTGGAGAGTATGGAACTGGATACAGCGATTCGAAGGACATTGGGAGTAAGGTTTTTCCTGTATCTAAAGAGGACACCCAGCTTGGTGTTAATGGCCTTCACAACCAGCTCGATGTGTTGCCCAAAGGTGAAAGTGTCATCAATCATGACTCCAAGGTACTTGAATGAGTGTACCTGCTCAAGTGGGTCAGAACTGTGATTAGTGATAGTTAGAGTAGGGTGCCTCCTTTTCAGCTGAGGGCTGAAGAGGATCATCATCTTCGTTTTCTTTATAATTCAGAAGAAGCTTATGGGAATGAAACCAATTCTCCAGTGAGTGGAAGGTAGCTTGCAACTCAGATTGTAGGGGACCAACATGGGAGTGGCTATTGAGTATTACTGCATCACAATTTTACTGGTGCATGCCTCAGGGAGGGTGTTCAAGAACAAGCTGAACAGCAATGGTCCAAGTATGGACCCTTTTGGTACACCCAGTGAGACTGATTTGGAGTCAGACACTACTTGACCTATTTTGACTCTTTGGGACCTAGAAGATAAATAGTCCTAGAACCAATGGATGGCATTTGGAGCCAGACCGAGGGTCGACAGTTGATCTAGAAGGAGAGAGTGGTTGACTGTATCAAAGGCCTTAGTTAGGGTGATAAAGATGGAGTCAACCAGTTTACCCTCATCTAAGGCCTTATGAACATAGTCTGTGAATTTGACCACAGCAGTGGTGGTGCTATGTTTTTCCTGAAATCATGCTGCTGGGGACATTGCAACTGGTATTTCTGGATGTAATCTGTTAATTGGTCAGACTCTATCCTCTCCAATGCTTTGGACAGTAGTGAGAGGATTGAGATGGGTCTGTAATTTGCGGAGGAGGACCTATTCCCACTTTTGTGGATTAGGGTCACTAGTGCTTGTTTCCAGAGGGAGGGGAATTTAGCCAGGACTTATGATTTGTTGAAAATGTTGGCGATGGGCATGATGAGAATATTAATAGCTAGTGTAACCAGCTTCATGTCCATGCTGTCACTGCCCAGCCTGGCTTTCCCCAGAACTTTTTTAACATAGCCCAGAGTTTCTGTCACTGTGATTCTCTTAAAGTAGAATGTGGGGTGATGTTGATCAAACTTCGAGCTGCACTGATCAGTTGTTACTTCCTTTAGGTAGTCATCTGGGAGAACAGAGCTAAGATTGGTGAATGCAGAATTGAACTCCTCGGCAATAGCAAAGGGGTTACAGGTGTTTGTGCCATTAACATTCAGTAGCAAGGGTTGTTTTTTATCATCTTTACCCACGAGATCCTTCAAGTTATCCCAAAAACACCTCCCATCCCCCCAGTTTTTTCTAGCTGTTCCTTGTAATAATTTGCTTTGGCATTTCTAATTAGAAAACATAGAAACATAGAATTTAATGGCAGATAAGGACCGCTTGGCCCACCTAGTCTGCCCATTTCCCTACCTAATGGATAAGCTGCAGATCCTAGTTAACCAACAGCCTACTTCCTCCTACCCCCAATAGAGTTGACTTATGCTTGTCCCATGCATTCTTGAATTCCCCCACTGTTTTTGACTCAACGACCTCCTCAGAAAGGCTGTTCCATGCATCCACAACCCTCTCCATGAAAAAATACTTCCTCACATTACCTCTGAGCCATCCCCCCTCTATCTTCAAATTGTGTCCCCTTGTTCTTGCACATCTCTTTTTCTGAAAGATGCTACCCTCTTGGACTTTGTTGATTCCCTTAAGGTACTTGACAGTTTCTATCATGTTCCCCCTCTCCCTTCTTTCCTTGAAGGCATTTAGTCTCTCTTTGTATGTCTTCTGGTGCAGACCCTGCACCATTTTGGTTGCCCTCCTCTGGACAGCCTCTACTCTGTCTATGTATTTGTGGAGATGGGGTCTCCAGAACTGCACACAGTACTTCAGATGGGGTCTCCTCAACTGTCTGTACAGAGGGATAACAACTTCCTGTTTTCTACTGTTGATGCCTCTCCCTATGCATCCCAGTATCCCCCTTCCTTCCTATGCATCCCAGCATAATTAGCTGTGTGCATTTGTTTCTGGTGGTCCTGTATATTTGCCAGTCATTTAATTTACCAGCGGACTTTGCCCTGCTCCAGAGGTTATCCCTGGCTTTCATATGATCCAGTAATTCACTGGTTATCCATTCATTGCTGTATCCCTGTATTTCCTTTTTTTGAAAGCGGAGTATTTGTCACATACACTGTTGAAATTGTCAGTGAGGTACTGAAGTGCCTGTTCAGGGTCCTGCATTTGACCTATGGGTGCTCAATCGATCAGCAAAAGTTCTGTGAGTAGGGAGTTGAGCTCCCCCTGCCTCAGGACTCTACTCTCCACCAAGACTGGTGGAGTTTTCTTAAGTTTATTGGATCACCTGCAGGTGATAGGTGAGTGGTCGCTGAGAGAGTAGGCCAACACAGAGACCTGAGTGAGCCTTTCTGGTTTATTAAAGAGGAGCCAGTCTAACAAGGTGTGGTTTCCAGATTCGCGGTTCAGCCTGGTAGGTTCAGTATTTAATTGAGTGAGGTATGAGCTTTCCACTGTGTCCTTCTGCTGAGCAGAACCCTTACTGAGCCAATTTATGTTTAAATCGCCTGTAACAATAATTTCAGAGTCTTTGGCTAAGCCTGCTAAACTGCCTAGAACTTTGCAAAGTCCCTCCTTGGGCTTTCTTAAGGGGAGATGGACTCTGGCTATGATCAAGGATTTGTTTTGTGACCCAAACAGTAGTTTGACCGCAGTAATCTCGTGGTCGGCCTCCTAGGCAGTGATAGGGAGTATCACACCTGACAGTGCTTCGCGGATATATATTAGGCAGCCACCACCTCATTGTCTACTACCAATATTACATTATGCTTCAATCATAGTTGATAATTCTTCTGAGAGTATAGTACATTGGAAAGCTGGGTTACTAAATAAGATAGGGAGATTTGTTTTGTTGGCACCAAATACTGCACACCACTGTGATATTATTAATGAATTAGGGTGGTTAACTATAAAACTGTCATATACATTTGGTTTAGCCAAGTTTGTATTTAAAATTTTACAATCTGGTATGCCCAGTAGCTTGAAAATTCAGCTCATGACATTACAGAATGAAACCTATACTAGATCATCTTGTGATACAACATTATTGAAAGTTCCATTTAAATGTTCATTAAATGGTCAGCGTACTCTTAGTTATATTGAACCTACAGTTTGGAACAGTTTACCCTTTCATATTAGGAACATAAGTTATGCTCTGTTTGCTAGAACCTTAAAGACATATTTTAGAACTTTGAGTAGTTGTGACTGTTTTTAAAATAAATGTCTTATTGATGACATGGAATGTTTATTTCCTACATAATTATGTATTATTGTATGTTGTCAGTTGAATTTTTGTAGTTGTGATCTGTGTATGTTGCTGTATTGATGGTTGTGAGTTACTGTATTTTTATTATTGACTATGGGTCGTACCTATAAAAGGGATTGTATCCCAGTGTACTAACCCGTATACAAATCAAATCAAATCAAATCAAATCCTCAGTGGAATCTAGCTGCACACTTCCCAGCTGGTAACCCCTCCCTGGGTTCTTTGCTATAAAGTACAGGACTTTGCACTTTTTCTCATTGAACCTCAACTACCACACTTCCAACCACTCCACCAGTTTGGTCAGGTTGTTCTGCAGCTCCTGCCAACCCGCTATATCATCCATCACCACCCCCAATTTGGTATCGTCAGTGAATAGACTGATCTTATTCCTGATGCCATACGAGAGGTTCCAGTCAGTAACATCATGGAACAAAATAAAGGGGACAAAAATAAAGCAGCAAAAACAGTGTCACCATAAATATTGGCAGCACAAAATGAAGTGTGCCAGAACAATGCAGGCCACAGGACACACAGGTAGCAAACAGCATCCACCGCATCGAGGCACTGCACTAGAACACACAGCAGCAGGCACCCGTGCACAGGAAAAGCACAGGGGTGCAGGGAGATGCAACAGGGCAGGGTGCAACCACTGGGGAAAGCAGGCCACTGGACATCTACCACAGTAATCTAATGGCTCAGGCACCCACATGGTGGGGTACCCCCAACCAGAATGCTGAGTGAGGGAGAACGTGACCAGGGTAACCACTGGAGGACAGGTGGATGGCCATGTATAATGCAAGGGGCCAGGAGCACAAGCCAGCATGTTCCCAGCAAAACACACAACACACAGGACAGGGGAGATGGCATGCTGGCTTGTGCTCCTGGCCCCTGTGGTTCCAGTGCAGTGCCTCCATGCGGTGGACGTTGTTTGCTACCTGTGTGTCATGTGGCCTGCATTGTTCTGGCACACTACATTTTGTGCTGCCAATATTGATGATGGCACTGTTTTTTCCACTTTATTTTTGTCCACTTTATTTTGTTCTGCGATGTTACTGACCAGAACCATACGAGATGTCCACTATGAACATTCCAAACAGCACTGGCCCCAGTACTGATCCCTACAGCACCCGGCTTGTCACAGCCCTTGGAGATGAGAGTTCCACCTCCAACTACTATCCTCTGCTGTCTCCCCTGGAGCCAGTTCTCAATCCATGTAACCATCTTAGTCCCCACCCCCACGTATTTCAACTTCCCTCCCAACCTCCCATGCGTCACTGAATCAAAGGCCTTACTAAAGTCCAAGTATATGACATCCACTGCATGACCCTTGTCCAATTCCCTTGTGATTCAGTCATAATACTCAACTAGGTTCATCTGGCAGGATTTTCCAGAGACAAACCCGTGATGGTGACTGTCCTGGAGCCTATTGTCTTCCATAAAGGTCACCAGCTTTTCCTTAAGTATTGTCTCCATCAGCTTCCTCACGATGGAAGTTAAGCTTACCAGCCTGTAATTACCCAGCTCATCCTTTGTTCCACTTTTATGGATGGGTACCACATGGGACATCCTCCAGTCATGCGGTATGGACCCTGTGTCCAGGGAGGTATTGAATAATTCCGCCAGTGGTCCAGCCAGGATCTTGGCCATTTTCTTCAACACCCTGGGGTCTCTGGTGTATGCCATCTGGTCCTAGTGCCTTATCCACCCTCAGAGCCCTTAACCACTCCAATACCCTACCCTCAGTGAAAACCCTGTCCATTACCCCGTCTCCTCCCCTGCCCACCCTGCCCTCCCTGTGGTAGCTGCCCTCCTTTCTCCACGAAACAGTTAGTTTGGAGATCTTGAGCTGAGGCCCCCCTCTTTTCTTACAATTCCTGCTCATTTGTTTTGTTGTATGTACTGCACCTTGTTCCATTTGCTTAATACTCTGCCCCTTAATTAAACAACAGTTATAAGGAAGTAACCTTTATGCACAACTGGTGCCTACTTATACTATCTTTACTCAACATTTGAACTTTATACATCACTGTACTCAAAACTTGTTTTGTTAATATGCCTTTGTATGTTCCCATTTTTCTCCAAGTCTGGATCAAATGGAAGGGGGTGTGACTTCCAGAGTAGGGGCACCCTCTCCTGGGTTCCCTCTGATCTTGTGAGTGCTCTCCTACAACAAGATAGAGCATCTCAAGTAGGAGAAAAATTGAATCCATAGCGGGATTCAGGTCTCCTTGGGGTGGGTTAAATCTCCCTTTGAATAAGGTAAAGGAAGGGGGAAAAAAATAGGAAGTTAGGTAATGTATCATCACCAGCGCTGACAACGCCTCCTTTGTTTGCTCTTTCTGTCTTTCTCATAATCTAATGTTTTCTGTTTCCCTTCTAAAATTAAAACTTGTAAAGCAGTTCTATGTGGTTTATTTATCTGACTGTCTGAGTCATGTTTTATTTTCTCTTTTCTCTGTTACTTTTTAAGCTCCTTATTTTAAGCTGCCCTCTTTATCTCTCTGCTCAAAGGGGCATTTTACTTCTTTAAGAGCTCACTACCAATCTTCCACTGCTGTAAAGTGTTTCTGGTTCAAAACGTACGCCCCTTGTATGCTCTCCTCCCACTAAGGTCACCGATGCAGGTGGAAGCCGGTTGAGGAACTGTCTTCCCATCTCCCTAGGGCCATCGCATTTGATTATGCCCATCTACACTCGTATTATCAGGCCTCCTGAGTCCACTAGCTAAGCAGGCAGACCAAACCACCATCAACATCGACAGATCCCAGTGTCAGAGAGCAGCCCCATGATGCAAACCTTTCCCTATATTTCATATGAAGCTAAATTAGGACGGCAGTTCCCTCTCAAAGTGATTGATTTGTGTGGTTAAGGGTGGGACATTCCATTAAGGGTCCCATTTCATAGATGACTGACCACAGAGCAAGGGAGTGAGCCTACCAATGAGCTTGATTTCCTTTTTGTTCTTTTTACTTCCTCACTCCTCCCCCAATTTTCCCCATCCTCCAGCTCCAGCATGGTCTTCTTAACCCTCTCTGGTACCCTGTAGGGGGACTGCCTCAGCAGACCTTGGGCCCCAGTGCCCACATGGTGTTCGGCCATTGTGGCATACCCCAGATTCCCCGTGAACATGTCCCCAAAATCTAGCAGCACCCCCCTCATCTCCTCGGCCTGGGCCATTGTCAGCTGCCCTGAGAGGCTGAGGTTATCCACTGAGGATCCCACCTGGGCTTCCCCAATGAGGTCCGCCAGGGAATCAGCCTTGTTCCCCTCCTCTGGCATGCTGCACATGGTGAGGACCATCTCCTCCCTATCGCAGTAGGGCTTCATCATGTTCACATGATATACCCTCTGTCTGCACGTTCTGCCAGGCAGCCCTACTACACAGTTAACATCACTCAGGTTCCCAATTATGGAGAAAGGGCCCTCCCAAGCTGTCTGCAGTTTATTGTGTCAGACTGGGACAAATACCATCACTCGCTGTCCGACTTCGAACTCCTGGGCTCTGGTCCCATGGTCGTACCAGGCGTACCATGCCTCATGCAGCTAGTAGTGGAACCCACTGGGGAGGGGTGATATTGGACCTGGTGCTCACAAATGGAGACAGAATAATGGATGTATCAGCCAGCAGCCATCTGGTGTCCAGCGAACACCGTACAGTATGGTTCAAGGTAAAGACAGTAGAAGAGTCAAGCCACACGAAAGCAAGAGTCCTAGACTTCAAAAGGGCCAACTTTGCTAAAATGGAAGAATGCTTCATGAAAACACTGGCAAAAGGGGAAGGAGAGGGAGTAGAGGTACAGTGGGAGAACCTCAAGAGAGCCATAACAGAGGCAACAAGCTTCTGTGTGAAGCAAGTTAACAAAGCAAGAAGACAAAGAAAACCATTATGGTTTTCAAAAGATGTGGCAGGGACGGTAAGAGAGAAAACACTGGCATTCAGGAAATGCAAGGAAATGTAGTGGGAGGAAGACAGGGAACTCTATCAGACTAAGCAGAGAGAAGTGGAAAAACAGTCAGACATTCAAAGTCGCAGAGAGGAAAGAATAGCCCAGACAGTGAAGGAGAGGGACAAAACCTTTTTCAGTTACATAAGGGAAAGAAGAAAGGTCAAGGAAGGTACAGTAAGGCTAGGTAAAGGAGGTGGAGGGGGAGGGGGAGGAGGGGGACCTGGAGAAAACTGAGATAGTGAACGAATACTTTTGCTCAGTATTCACGAAAGAAGGGGGGAGGTAGAGGGACCAGAAATATCCAGCAGACACACACAGAGAAGTGGGGTGGACACCAGACCATTCACAGAAGAGACAGAGTCCTAAAGGAACTCTTGAAACTGAAGGTGGACAAGGCAATGGGGCAAGATGGGATACATCCCAAGAATACTAAAAGAACTCAGAGAGGTGCCACTGACACCACTGACAGCCCTATTCAACAAATTGTTTCAGGAGGGAGTAGTACCAGAGGACTGGAGGAGGGCGAATGTGATACCCCTTCACAAATGTGGAAGCAGGGTAGAAGTGGGAAACTATAGACTGGTCAGTTTGAGCTCAGCTATGGGAAAGATGATGGAATCACTGTTAAACATAGAAACATAGACGTTGATGGCAGATAAGGACTGCAAAGCCCATCCAGTCTGCCCATTTCTTTTTCTACCTTATGAATGTGCTATTAGCCTTTGCTATGTCAATGGCCTATCTATTCATATTCATCTGTATTGCTCCCTTATGCCTATCCCATGCCTGTTTGAAGCCCTGCACTGTATTCATATCCACCACTTCCTGATGTAGGCCGTTCCATGCATCTACCACCCTTTCTGTAAAAAAGTACTTCCTCACATTACCCCTTAATCGGCCTCCCTCTAATATCATGCTGTGTCCTCTTGTCCTGCTATTTTTCTTATATTGAAACATGTTAGATTCTTTCACTTTGTTAACACCCTTAAGGTGTTTGAATGTTTCAATCATATCACCTCTCTCCCTCCTTTGCTCTAGGGTATACATATTGAGCTCAGTTAATCTGTCCTCATATGTTTTCTGATGCAGTCCCTGCACCATTTTGGTTGCCCTTCTCTGGACTGCCTCTATTTGGTTAATGTCCTTGTGAAGGTCTGGTCTCCAGTACTGCATGCAGTACTCCAGAAGGGGCCTAACCAGTGTCTTATAAAAAGGGATTATTACCTCCCTCTTCCGACTTGTGATTCCCCTACTAATACACCCCAACATCCCACTAGCCTTACCTACTGCTTTAGTGGTCTACTTGGATGATTTCAGGTCATCGGTGATGATGATGCCCAGGTCTCTTTCTTCGCTTGTGACTGCCAGCAACTCCCCTCACAGCCTATAGGTGGCTTCAGGGTTTCTCTTCCCTATGTGCATGATCTTGCATTTATTTACGTTAAACGCCAGTTGCCACTCTTCTGACCATTTTGCTAGTTTATCCAGATCTCTTCTCATTCTGCCCACCCCATCTGGATCATCTACTCTGTTGCAGATCTTGGTGTCATCTGCAAACAGACAAACCTTACCCTCCAGTCCATCTGCAACGTCACCGATGAAGATATTGAAGAGGACTGGCCCCAGGACTGATCTCTGAGGTACCCCACTTGTGACTTGCGTCTCTTCTGACTGTATACCGTTTACCGCCACTCTCTGTTTTCTGCCTATCAACCAATTTGCCACCCAGTTGACCAATGTCTGACCCACCCCGAGCCTACCCAGCTTATTAATCAATCTTCCGTGTGGAACAGTATCGAAAGCTTTGCTGAAGTCAAGGTAGGCGACATCAATTGCTCCCCCTTGGTCCACCACTCTGGTTACCCAGTCAAAGAAATCTATGAGATTAGTTTGACATGACCTTCTTTTTGTAAACCCATGCTGTCTTGGATCCTGTGCTCCTGTGGATTCCAGGTGTTGCACTATCCTTTCCTTAAGGAGTGTCTCAATAATCTTGCCCACTACTGATGTAAGACTGACTGGTCTGTAGTTCCCTGCCTCCTCCCTGCTACCACTCTTGTGGAGTGGGATCACATGAGCCCTTCTCCAGTCTTCTGGGACCTCTTCTGTGCTCAGAGACTCACTAAACAGTTCTGATAATGGCTCTGCTAGTTCCACCCTTAGCTCCTTTAGTACCCTGGGATGTATGCCATCAGGTCCCATTGCCTTGTCCACCCTGAGCTTATTGAGCTCTTGTAGGACCCTTTCTTTTGTGAAGGGACTAGTGCACACCTCCCTCCCCCGTGTCCATGGTGCTGAGCTGTGGGCCCTGCCCTACCTTCTCTTCAGTAAATACTGAGCAGAAGTATCTATTTAGGATAGATGCTTTTACATGGTCCTCCTCCTCACACGCCCCTTATCCCCTTTGATCTTAGCAATACCCCCTCTGGACTTTCTCCTTTCACTAATGTATCTAAAGAAAGTCTTGTCACCTTCTTTTACTGTTCGTGCTAGTGTTTCCTTGGTTTGGGCCTTTGCCTGCTTTACTGCCTCCCCTTCGTCCCTTAGGGAAGTTTGGTATGCCTCCCTATCTTCATCCTGCTGCATTCCCTTATATTTCCTGAAGGCCAGCCTTTTGGCTCTGACCTTTCCTACTACTGTGTTTGAGAACCAAAGTGGTTTCCTTCTTCTTTTGCACTTCCTTGTCTCACTAACACAATGGGATGTTGCTTCAAGTATTGTATCTTTAGTGCTTGCCCACTTTGCCTGTACCCCCACCTGTATTTCTTTTTGATAGGGCTAGCTTAACTCTGTTGGCCATCTTATCAAAGTCAGCTCCTCTGAAGTCCCATATTTTTGCCTTGGAATGGGATGATTTTGTTCTAGTGGCCAAATTGAACCATACCACGTAATGGTCACTGGCACCCAGGTGACCTTCTACCTGGAGATCTGTGATCCTTTCCCTGTTAGTCAGTACTAGATCTAGGATAGCCCTGTCTCTTATGGGTTGTTGTACCAGTTGTTTGAGGCCCTCCTCCTGCAGGGAATCCACCATGTGTCTAGTTCTGGCAGATGTCCCTGCTGGTATTGACTAATCTGTATCTGGCATGTTGAAGTCTCCCATTATCAGAACCTCCCCATTAGCTGTCATGTTTTGTATATCTTCTAACAGTAATGTGTCTATGTTCTCCCCTGGTCTGGAGGCCTGTACACAACCCCAGTTCGTATGGCTGTACCATTTCCTGTTTCCAGGGTGACCCACAGTTCTTCTGGCTCCTTATGTGTATTCTGAATTTCTGTAGCTTTGATATTTTCATTGACATAAAGGGCCACTCCACCCCCCCTTTTTGTACCTCGGTCTCTTCTGAACAGTACATAGCCAGGTACTGAAGTTGCCCAAGTGTGGTTACTGGTAAACCATGTCTTGCTAATGGCTACTATGTCCAGTTTAGCCTCTGTCATTATTGCCTGCAGGTCTGGGATCTGGGAAACAAGATCCCAGACCTGCAGAAAAATACTGTGGAATATCTAGAAGCCAGCAGGGCACTGGACCCAAGGCAACATGGATTCACAACCGGAAGGTCTTGTCAAATGAATCTGATAAATTTCTTTGACTGGGTGACAAGAGTAGTTAATCAGGGAGGGGTGGTGAACATGGCCTACCTAGATTTTAGCAAGGCATTTGACACAGTCTTGCATGAGAGGTTAGTAAACAAGTTGGGCAGTCTGGGAGTGGGTGACAAGGTGGTAAACTGGGTCAGAAATTGGCATAGCAACAGGATACAGAGGGTGGTGGTAAACGGAGTTCAATCTGAAGAAAGGAGAGTAACCAGCTGGGTGCCACAGGGTTCAGTGCTGAGACCAGTCCTCTTTAATGTCTTTATTAGTGACATTGCAGCGAGACTCGAAGAAAGGTATGCCTCTTTGCAGATGACACCAAGATCTGCAATAGAGGTAACACTCCAAGGGGGATGGAGAAGATGAGGAGAGACTTAGCCAAGTTGTAGGAGTGGTCAAGAGTGTGGCAGCTCAGATTCAATGCCAAGAAGTGCAAAATCATACAGTTGGGGAACAAAAACCCAGGGGAGGAATACACGATGGGGGAGGTACTAACAACCACCAAACTGGAAAGGAACCTGGGGTAGTCATAACAGATGATCGAAAGGTAGTCAAACAATGTGTGAAGGCAGCGAGGAAAGCTGGGGGGATGCTGGGGTACATAGGGAGAGGTATTGCCAGTAGAAAACAGGAGGTGGTGATGAAGAGGCCTCATCTGAAGTACTGCATGCAGTTCTGGAGACCTCAACTCTGAAAGGACATGGACAGGGTGGAGGCAGACCAGAGAATGGCAACGAAAGTGGTGCAGGGGCCACATCAGAAACTGTACAAGGAGAGATTGAGGGAACTCAATATGTATACACTGGAGGAAAGGAGGGAGAGGGGGGATATGATAGAGACATTCAAATACCTCAAGGGGATCAGTAGAGTTCAAGAGGGCAGCATCTTTCAGAAAAGAAGATGTGCAAGAACAAGGGGTCACAATATGAGGCTGGAGGGGGAACACTCAGGGACAACGTGAAGAAGTATTTTTTCACAGAAAGTTTGGTGAATGCATGGAACAGCCTCCCTGAGGAGGAGGTTGTGGGGGCAACAATGGTAGGCAAAATTCAAGAATGCATGGGAGAGTCAGAAGGCAACACTAGGGGTGGGAAAGAAGAGGTAGGCTGCAGATGAAGTAGGATCCGAAGTTAATACAGTAGCTAGGGAAATGAGCAGTAGGTGGGCCAGACAGTCCTTATCTTCCATGAAATTCTATGTTTCTGTTGCTGTTGTGCAGTGGCTAAATGCTCCTGGGTGAGCCCCATGAACTCCTTAAGCCTAGCCCTGAAATTTAGGTCGTACTCCACTACAGACTCCCCTTGGGAGGCATGGTTACCTTCCCATTCATCTCTGACTAAATCTAGGGGCCCTCCTCACCCTGTGACCAAACATGAGCTCAAAGGGTGAGAACCCTGTGGACTACTGTGGGCTTCTCTGTGTGCAAACAGGAGGTGGGGGTAAATATTTGTCCCACTCCCTTTTGTGCTGTTCAGCAAATGTCCTGAGCATAACTCGACCTTGCCATTTGTCTTGGGGTGATATGGTGAAGTACAGAGTTGTTTCACCCTACACTGTTCCCACAAACCGGTCATTAAGGATGACATGAAATTTGTCCCCTCATCTGACAAAATCTTCTGGGGAAATCCCATTTGGCTAAAGATTCCCAGGAGTTTATCAGCCATCTTTTCTGCCTCAATGGAGGACATGTCCACTGCCTTGGGGTACCTGGTTGCGTAATCCACCACAACCAGTATGTATCATTTGCCCGTGCTACTTAGGATACATAGGAGCCCCACTATGTCCATGGCTACTCTCTTAAAGGGTTCATTGATAATAGGCAGGGACACCAAAGCTGCCTTAGCCTTGTCACAGAGCTTTCCAGCCCGCTGACACTGTTGATAAATCCGACAGTAATTTGCCACATTTGTGTACATGCTCGTCCAAAAGAAATTGATGGCACACCACTTTTTTTGTGCGGTTAATACCCAGGTGGCCTGAAAAAGGAATTTCATGGGTCAGGGCCAGAAGCTGCTTTCAGTTGTCTCAGGGGACTACCAGCTCCTGGAGTACCTCTCCCTCTAGCTCTGTCTGTGGTGTACACTCCCTGTACAACAGCCCATTCTCCCAATTAACTGACTTTTTACTCCCTTGGGAAGCCTCTGCACTATCTGCAATCTTTCTCAGTTTTCAAACGATAGAAGTAGCTCGCTGTGCCCTGCCCAGATGCTCTTCAGGAGGAAAGATGCCCTGGTGGCGACCTCCTCTGCCTGCAGCTGGGGCTCAGGGCTGCTACTCTGAGCTAGCCCTTGACCCACACTAGCTGCTTCCTCAGCTGCTGAGGGGGGTCTGCACAGGCTGTGTCACCCCTCCTCATACTCAGCAGGTTGCACTTTTGCCTAGTTATAGGTAGTAACACATACTAGGTTTTCCCTGTGATCAAAATCTTTACCCATGATCACATCCACAGGGAGATCAGGTACAGCTCCCACCTCCTGTATCCCATGGCCACTCTACCAGCTCAGGAAGACCTGAGCCGCTGGCACTTTGACCACTGGACCCATGACTTTCTAAATCTTGGAGAATTGCTGTAGAAGAATCTGCCCCACCTGGATCAGATCCTGCCTTACCGTGGAGATGGGGGCACCAGTGTTCCTCAATCCCTGTGTTACTGTCCCATTGGCTAGAATAGGGTGCATATTCTTGGTGGAGTTTGGTGGCACTACAGTGTGTGTGCAGTTTACCAACTGTGGTGTACTGTCTTGATCACTCCACTCCCCCTGGCTAATGCCCTTTAGGCAGTCATTGGATAGATGCCCCACTTTCTGGCAAATCCAGCATTCCCTTGCCCTGGCTCTTTGTTCCCATTAGAAGTGGTGGGTTCTGTTTTGGGCTTGGGTGCAGGCTAGTTTCCTTTAGGCTGCCCTCCCTGGGTCCCCTTAAAACCATGTGCTGCCCCATTCCTATAAGTCTTACGCTGCAAATGTGGTCTACTGGCCACATTCAAATCAACACTTTTCTGCTGCCTCCTTTGTGGAGTTGCATGCCAAGTCCAGCAGCCAAATGCACAGGCCATCTGGTACAATTATAAGAAACTGTTCCCTTACAAGTAAACCTTTATTGTGCTCTACAGTCCTTGCCTTAGCCCCATCTACCCAATGGTCTAAATAAGCACACATTTGGACATGCAGTTCTACATAGCTGTCTCCTGGGCCTTTTCCTAATTCTTTGAATTTCCATCTGCTGTATAAGCCTCAGGAGTGAGTTCAAAATGTTTTAGCAACATTCTTTTAACTTTAGTATGGTCGATGCAATCATTATCGTCTATTCGAGCAAATGCATGCAAAGCATGGCTAGTAAGCAATGGGGTCAGGTAAATCATACAAGAAGCCTTGCCTAATTTAAACTGCCCGCAAACCCTCTCAAATGATTTTAAAAACAAATCCAGATCACTTCCCTCCCGGTATTGCGAGAACATTTTAGAATTAATCGTGGCTTTGTGGGTTGAACCCCCTATGCCATCAGTTATGGTTTGCTGCGTTTACTGGTTGCAGGCATCAGTATAGTAACCCCCCCCGTCCAATATCCCTGGTGGTCCAGTGGACCGATCGCTGCCTGATCATGGGCATCTATTTAAATCCCCCCATGCCAATATCCCTGGTGGTCCAGTAGACCGCATTCTGCCCGATCGCGGGTATCTGTAAAACTTAAAAAATTACCTATTACCCTGGTGGTCTAGTGTACCCCCCTCCTCACCCGCCCACTGAGCCCCATCACCCGCTCCCCGGTCCAGCGGTGGCGGCAGCATCCACCGCCTGCCGCCAACCGCCCAACTGACAGCTCGGAGGGCTGCCGCCCATTGATTCATAGCGTGAGCCAATGGGTGCAGTTTGATCGCATTACAGATCCAGATATGTGAATGAATCATTCACATATCTGGAATGTGTAGTACGTAGAAAGGTTGCACACCCATTGGCTCATGCTGGAACCAATGGGCGGCAGCCTACTGAGCTGTCAATCGGCGGGCGGCAGGTGGGTGGGATGCTGCTGCCCGCTGGCTGACCGGGGGGGAGCGGGGCGGTGGGGCTCAGTGGGTGGGTGTGAAGGGGGGTACACCAGACAACCAGGATAATAGGTCATTTTTTAAGTTTTACAGATGCCCACGATCGGGCAGAGTGTGGTCCACTGGACCACCAGGGATATTGGTGGGGGGTTTATTATACCGATGCCCGCGATTGGGCACATAGCGGTCCACTGGACCACCAGGGATATTAGACGAGGATTTTTGGTTTAGACAAATGCCTGCAATCGGGAACATAGCGGTCCACTAGAGCACCAGGGATATTGGATGGGGGAGGTGTATTATACTGATGCCCGCGATCGGGCACATAGCAGTCCACTGGACCACCAGGGATATTAGATGAGGATTTTTGTTTTAGACAATTGCCCCGTGATCGGGCTGCAGGGGGTGTTGGTCCCTGACGGCTGCTGCCTGGCAGGGTGCCAGGCGCAAGTCGTCGGGGATCGGCACACCTACATGCTAATGGGATGCAAATGGGGCCATAATGACGTGCAAATGGCCCCGTAATGCTTAGCATAATTATGGCCCCATTTGCATGTCCCTTTTGAATATCGCAGGTGCTGTGGATGGTGCAATGGCACTTGCGGCAGCACATCTCCATGCTCTACTCTGACCCACTTGCACTGGGCGCGAGTGCCACTCGCCATGCAGATGAGGGAGTGGCCAAGCGATATTCAAAGCTGCTGGAGCCATAGCGCAGTCTGCGTTGAATATCACCCAGGCCACAACCCTCCGCAGCAAAGTTGAGCTGTGCCTAGGTTTGTACCACAGCCTGGCACAGTTTGAATATCCGGGCCTATTTATTTATCTGCTGCTGTCTGAAGAAAATGCTATCGCCTAAGCTGTCTTTCTTACCAGACCTCTAGCTGCAGGGCTCTGGATTTTCAGATGTTATTGGGTCCAAGAGAGAGAGAGCTGAATCGCAGCTCCCTGATTTATTCACTCTGTGGTAGGTGGTTTTGCCCCTTTGAGTGACAGTTCTCCATTGCCCCCCCAAATGGGTGGGCCTGTGTATGGGTGTATGTGTAGTGTGTGTGTGGATGGATGGTGACATCATCTAGGCCAGCTGGTTCACTCCACACCCACCCCTGCTCTGTCCACTTTAATGATTCTGTTTTGAAGAATGTCCAAGGTGTGTAACCCCATGCTTCTTGCCTTTTAAGCTGACTGAGGCATTCAAACTGGCACTCTCCCCTCTGCTTTACAGAATCTGTGACTGAATGTTCCCAAGGGAACATTCTCCTGAGCAACTCTGGCCAGTGTTTCCCATAAGACCTGTTTGGTCATTTGACATGTTTTGTGCTCACTTATGACAGCAGCATTATTACATTAACACACTACATTAACAGAAAGAAATTACTAGATCACTCTAGTCACATGTCTGTCACAATATTATATATATATATATATATACTGAAGTGGAACTGACTACAGCAGAGACAGCACAGTGGCAGAGCCACAGACAGCAGTGAAGCACCATCACACAGCGGAGCACCAGGAGACAAACATGGCATTGCAGAGTGGCCACAGTGAGGAAAATGGTGATGGATGCAGAAGCTGGAGCCGCATGGCTGCTAAGGTTATCAAAAGGTCCTGGGTGCATTGGATGACTGATGTGCTCTGCAGGCTCCACTCCCGATAGCAGGCACCTCGCCAAACTGGATCCAGTTTTGGTGGGTTGAGAGGACTCCTCATCACCCTGCCACAGAGGGAAAGCTGTGGGGGAAGAAGGGAGGTAAGTTCTGTAGGTCAGAGGACAGTGCTGGCAGGATGGCATGAATGTGAGCCAACTGGGACGCAGGGAGAAAAAGAGAAAGAAAAGAAAAAGAAGTTCTGAGTTCTGGTATTTTTGTGCCCTGTAGCCTGGTGGGCAGCTATGGTCCTCCCTCGGAGGGACTCATCCTCTGGCCCTGCGTTGTCCTGCTCATACCAACCCCGGAAGTTCCTCTGTGGCTTGCTCCCCGCGGTGGGGCCAGGGAGGAGAACACTGGCCATCTGTCCTCCTCCAGAGCACAATCCAGAATCCAGGGGTGGCAGAGGGAAGCGGGGTCATCATGGAAACTGCTAGCTCCCTTTTTCATCTTTTTACTCTCTTTTTACTCCAGTCCCCCCTCCCCACTGATGTAGAGGTACTGAGAGGACACATAAAATTAAATAAAAGACCTGCCCTCTCAGCACAGCAATACTATTGTTTCACTGCACATGCAGAAAAGAGAAACACATTGTGTTTTTCAAAATGCAAATGCCAAGTGTCACAGTTCCATGTGTTTAGCACATCTGCATACAAGTAGCACATTCTCACATTGTCTCTCTAATTAAAGCATTTTAGAATGTAATTACCAATAATTAGTTTGTTTTCCAAGCTGGCATCTTCTGGTTTTGAAACGTCTGAACAAAAAAGTATTTAAACTCCTTAATACTTAGAAAATATGGGTGTTCTTGTTTTAAATTAAAACTCAAGCCCTGGGTTCTGAAAGGGTTCTTATTTTTTACAACCCTAATAGCTGCCTTCACCAGGTAGAGAAAGGAGGGAGGGTGGGTGGTCAAGTGACCAGCCGCTGTGTGTCCACCAGCAAGAAATTGAACATGTGATGGATGCCTGAACATGCATGCTTTAATCAGGGATGGGGGGGGAATGACAGAGGTTGCCACAGCCCCACCAAACCTAAGGCATTATAGCCCAATCAATTATTTTCCAGCTATGGTCATAATACTCTGATTATGTCACACTAATTTCTATAGCAGCTGACGGTGCTATCTCAAGCACAGGATTATGATGTAAAGAAGAATTATGTAGGAGAAGTAGATGAACCATATGGGATAAAGATCATATTTTCATGAGAATGTGTTTGATAATGAAGAATTTGGGTGAGAAAGATATGACTTATGCTTGTGGTTTGGTAGCAACAGCAGGCAACACTCTATGTCCCATAAGTGGTATTTAAACTGAACATGCCCAAGCTGAGTTTCCTTTGGCCACTCATTTCTTTATGGAAGCCACACAGCTGCTCATTCTCTTGCCCATCCTTTCCTTCCCTTCCTCCTATCTCACAACTGTGTGCTCTCATTTTCTGCAGCTGCTGCCTGGTATTCTGGGCTTTTTATGTTTGTGTGCACAGCAAACATTTTGTTATAAAGAATGACATTTCAGAGGCATGTCACTGTCAAGCCAATTACAGCTCAAGCTGCAATATGCTCGCCAGTGACACACCAATGACATTGATCTTCAGCATTTGCCAAGCCAAATCCTAGGGGCTGAGGTGCTGGCTTGTTCTCTGTGCCAGGTGGCCTCCCCTGAAGCAACCTGTATAACCGGGACTGGGATTGTTTTGTTTATTTGAATTCTCCTCGCCCACATGCCCAGGGATTGTTCTGCCTGTTCAAACTTTGTTTGAATTTTGACCAGGATTGGGACTGTACTACACAAATTTAAAAATTGCCTCCATACCTGCCATAAGGGAACTTGAGTGTCTGAATCCTGGGCACCAAATTTGATAAGCGCACAAGAGCCCGATTGGCTCTCTGCCTGTGACGACTTGGTCAACCGTAGACAAAAGGCTGCACCTGAGCCCTACGGCAGTATCCACAGCCGAACAAGGAACCTCCAGGGTGGCGAGGGAGACCAGAAGGAGCGGGTCCCCCCCACCATGGACATTGACCTTCAGCATATGCCAAGCCGAATCCTCGGGGTTGAGGTGCTGGCTTGTTCTCTGCTCCTGGCGACCTCCCCCGAAGCAACCTGCACGACCGGGACTGGGATTGTTCTGTTTGCTTGAATTCTCCTGCCCACCTGCCCAGGGATTGTTCTGTTTGTTCAAACTTTGTTTGAATTGTGACCAGGATTGGGACTGTACTGCCTGAATTTAAAATTGCCTCCTACCTGCTGAGTGGGAGCTGGAGTGTCTGAATCCTGGGTGCCAAATTTGAAAAGCACATAAAAGCCTGATTGGCTCTCTTCCCATGATGACTTGGTCAGCCATAGACAAAAGGCTGCACCCGAGCCCCCTGGCAGCATCCACAGCCAAGTGAGGACCCTCCAGGGATGGCAAGGGAGACCAGAAGGAGCGGGTACCCCCCCGCCACAGACATTGATCTTCAGTATTTGCCAAGCTGAATCCTCGGGGTTGAGGTGCTGGTGTGTTCTATGTGCTGGGCAACCTCCCCCGAAGCAACCAGCACGACCGGGACTGGGACCGGGATTGTTCTGTTATAGTACTGTTTATACCACATCCAGAATAGGGTGCTTGTATCTTATGTTTGAGATCCCTATGGGAAGGGCACACAGGAAAGAACTACAAGCCAGGAAAGGCTGTCATTAGATATAAGTGGTGGTTGATAAAGGTAGGTTTACAAAAGATCGGAGGAGTCGGGATCTTACTGGGAGCCCTCTATGTCCTAACAATTTTTGGAACTGATCACATTGCCATAGAGCAGGGCTGGTCTCACAAAAATGGAGAAGGACCTGATGGGGGTCACTTTACCCCAGGGTGTCACCATCCTTGTTTCAGGGCTAGTATGACCACTATATACATGTTGGAAAAAAGGTGTCTTTTCTTGAACGCAGCAAGGTACATCAGGGCATATAAGTCTAAAATAAACCTTCACTCTCATATGCCAGCCAAAGTCCTGATAATTCTCCTGGGCCTGCTTCTAATGGGGGGCAACATAGAGCCAAACCCCAGCCCCCCCCCCAAGGACCAGTATCCCAAACCTAACACCCAGCACACCGGAGTGGGTCAATGCTCGGGTACTGAGGATGGTCCATATGAATATCAATAGCCTTTGGCCCAAGATGCACCAACTTGAGGCCTGGACCAGCCTGCTCGCCCCTGATATAATTGGTATTGCAGAGACATGACTGAAGCCAAATGTACTTCCTCATGAGGTGGAACTGCAAGGCTTTAATACCTTTGGAAAGATAGGAAGGGGAAGAAGTGTGGGGGAGTCCTTCTCTATGTCAAATCCCAAATCAACACTACCATGGTCACTACCCCAGATCTGGAAGGAGGGGGGTGCGAAGTAATATTTGTCAAACTTCTCCTGGGGGAATCAAGCCACTCCTTGTGAGCTGTACCTACAACATGCCAAAGAAGGCTGTGGAAACCCTTGAAATGCTTACAGACACTGTACTTACTCTGCCTAACTGCGAAAAAATTATACTAGGGGACTTTAACCTAAACTGGGGTGAAAAGCTAAATGGGGAAGTCAAAAACAGCCTAGAGGGAGCTAACCTAACATAGCTGATATGACAGCACACATGTATCAACCAAAAGACTGGGAACCATGCCACCCTGGACTGGGTACTAGTGTCCAACCCAGAAAGGGTCAAAATGGCAGGAATGTGTGCAGATGCACTCAGTGACCATATGCCGATTTTTCTGGTGTGGAGGAACAACTCCCCTAAACAACTACCCAGAACCTTCTAGACCAGAAATTACTCAGCACTAAATGAAGGCTCATTCTTTCAAGCCCTGTCAGAAGTGGACTGGGCCCAGGCCCTCGATACTCCTAATGTAGGCAAAGCCCTAGAAGGTTTCACCAGACATTTTCTGTTGGCAGCGAACAAGTATGCACCCCTAAAAAAGATCAGGGTCAAAGGTCAGGATGCCAGGTGGCTCAACTGAGATTTAAAGAGGAGGATGAAGGAAAGAGACAAAACTGGGGGAAAATATAAACACTCAAACCTACAACAGGACTGGGTGAAATAGTGGGAAGCCAGCAATAGCTGCAAGAGAGAACTCAAAAATGCACAAAAAGAGTTACTTGCACGGTCTTCAATCCAGGAACTTATCCAATCCTAAGAAGTTCTGTGGGCACATAAACTCACTGCTAAAGGGGAACAAGAGTAAAGGGACTGGAGTAATAAATGCAAACGGGATACCTCTCTCCATCCCAAAGGACATGGCCAATGCCTTTAATGACTTCTTTCTGGATCTATAGAGGTTCAGAACTTGCAATTCCAGCCAAGGCCTGGGTAGCCAAACTAATCCAGAGAACCCTCCTCAGGGCCCAGAACTTCACCTTAAACTGGTCTCAACAGGAGAGGTCCTAAAACTGCTTAGGGGTCTGAAACCAGAAGGTGCTGTAGGGCATGACAATCTTGAGCCCAAGCTGCTGAAAATTGGAGCCCCCGGTATTGCAGGACCTGTAACCCAACTATGCAACAGGTCCCTGACTGAAGGGAAAATACCTGCCCTATGGAAGGTTGCACTGGTGAGCCCAATCCCGAAAAGTGGGCCGCACGATGACATGGAAGATTTCAGACCAATCTCCATTCTCTGCATCCTAAGCAAGCTGTTGGAGAAGGTGGTCTACCAACAGGTTAATAACTACCTAGAAATGCACAACCTGCAGGCAGACCAACAGCACGGCTTTAGAAAAAGGCATGGCATGGAAACGGCCCTGGTAAGCTTCACCACTGACATGTGAAAAGCCTTAGACCAGAACAAAATGCTTGGGTCAGTCTTCATCGACCTAACCAAGTCTTTTGATCTAGTCAATTACCAGTTACTCCTAGAATGACTTATGGGACTGGGTCTTGACACACTAGCCCTAAAGTGGTTTACTGATTACCTTCATGGCAGGACACAAATGGTTCGGTGGAATGGAGCTAAATCACATGAGTGTCCAGTATCCGATGGAATTCTGCAGGCATCTATCTTAGGCCCTCTACTATTCTCCCTGTTCATCAACAACCTACCCCTACACTGTGGAGGGGCAAAAGTCACGCTATATGCGGATGACGCAGTGCTGTGCAGAACAGAGAAGGACATGGGGTCCTTAAATCTGGAGCTGAATAAGGATTTCGCAACCCTAGAAGCATAGTATCTGGCAAATAGGCTAGATTGAACAGCAAAAAGACAAAAGCCATGCTCTTTGGCACAAAAAGACTTGGCCCAAAGAGATCAAACCTCCTATCCCTCTCCACCCTAAATGGAATAGGGATTGAAGTGGTAGACAGCATCAAATACTTAGGAATGTACCTGGACCAGGAGTTCTCCTTCAGGAAGCATATGGGCCACCTCACAAAGGTAGTTAACCAAAAACTGGGCCTCCTCTATAGGCTCAACCCATTTCTGAACTAGCGGTCAGTAACTGGACAATCTACCCACTCTGTTCTATGGAGCGACCATGCTCCAGGCTCTGAGGCCAACGGAAAGACAGCGCCTGAGCACACTCCATCATAGGGTCAGCCATTTTACCGCCTGGGTGCAGCAGATGGAGAATCACTGCAAGGTGCTCCAGATCTTAGAATGGCCATCCCTCAAAGCTAGAGTAGCATATCCCTCCCTGTGCCTGGCTTTTAAGCTTCGGCAAGCTGGGGCCCCCCCAGGTCTATGAAACCTGCTTGCCCCTAAGACCAACAGAAGAGAACTCAGGTCTACCAATCGGACACTACTTGGAATACCTAGAGACAAATCATCCCTAGGTCAAAGGTCGGCCAGGGTAACCCTACCTAAACTCTGGAACAATCTGCCGAGAAACTTACAGGATAGCTCCTCTCCCGTGGGCTTCAAGCAAGTGCTAAAAATCACACCTTGGCACTGAGTCCCAGTGCTATTGCTTCAATTGAGGTCTCCCAATGGGATCCAACAAAGGATGACATCTGCACAAGAACACAATCAAAAGGAGATAGGGGTTGAAAGTAGAAAAGCAGCACTGGTTCTTGCACTTATCGATGTTGAGAATTGCCAATTGTCTGTTTCTAACAAAAAAAAAATGTCTGCACTATTGTTGTAATATTCTGTGATGCACTACCTGCTGTGATGTATGTTCCTATACTCTATGTAAGCCTTGCTGTATCGTACATATCAAAGCACTGGTTTTTCCTTCCCCTCTAGGTACATGTAACTAATCCCAGGTCACCCCTGAAAAAGGGACTGTCAAGGTCTCAGTGGGCCTACCCGGTTACCGAAATTGAAATACATAAATAAGACACTCTGGTCATGACACTACTCACTGCTTGCTGGACAGCAACTGCGCATAGTTGAAAGGAGTCAGCAACTCCTATCAGACAGTGGCTGGCTCATTTCATCTACATAATGGCTCCCCAACAACCAGCTGAGCAGCTTCATTACCACTGCTATCCACTAGCTAAAGTAATCCTCCGCTCTGCCATGATGATGATGTTTGACAGACCCTGAGTTGCCTTCACACACATTTTCCTCACTCCTCAGGGAAGCAATTGCTGGAAGACAAGTACTGTCTGGCTTCATGTGTATTGAACACGGAGCCAGGCTAGTAACCCTGTGCTATCTCTTCCACCCCCTGGCATGTTATAAATGTCAGCATTGATGACCAATAGTAGCATTAACAAAACTGCCCAATCAGTTGCTGCTCTCATCAGCCAACCACGTGCTGGTATTCTGAAAGTCTTTCGGCAACACAAAGAGATGTCTGAGCTGCTCTCCCCATGTAGGACCCAGACCCATGCTGAATAATCAAGAAAACGCTGAGCTGACCATGAGGAGAATGCTGAACTGTACACTCCGCTGAGCTGCTGAGTTAGCTGTATGTCCACTGTAAAGAAAGTGCCAGACATGATGCAGCTCCACCAAGATTTCTCCCACTCATCACTGCTGTCATGCAACAATTCTGCCAGTGCACAAGCTTGTTTCAACCCGACCATAAGGAGAACACCAAATCGGACAATCTACTGTATCGTATACAAATGTTTATTATTGTGTTGTTCTGTATTTATGGTGATTGATGTATGGCACCCAGAGCCTCTGGGATGGGCATCTTTTAAATAAAACTTGCCTTGCCTTGCCTGAGCCTCTGAGCTAGCTGTATGCCTACCATTAAGAAAGGGAAGTGCCAGACATGATGCAGCTCAGCCAGGATCTCTCCCACCCACCGCTGCTCCAATATGATGATTCTGCCAGTCCACCAGCTGGTTTAAACTGCTGCCTTGATTTCCATTTCACTTTTGGCTGTGATCACTGATGAACAAGAGCCACGGCTGGTATGGCTGCAAGTAAGCAAGCGACAGATCGGGGTAGTGGGTGGGTGGGCAGACTGGTGCAGTCAACTCAAGACAGAAAACAAAATGTGTGATAGAAAATGGGGGGGGACTTGGAGAGTCATCATTAGTGGGCTCGAGGGTTAAAGTAAAAGAGGAGCCACAGGGAGAGGGTCAGTAAGTGTGACTGGGAGCATTCTGGAGGGGGGGCCTCAAAAGCATACTAAGAAGCTACAGGATTATTGGAGGAGGGTTCAGGGATCTTCAAAAGCATACTAGGAAGCTGTAAGGGGGATCTCTCATAGAGGAGTCACTAGTGAAAGCAACAGGCAGTAAAAGTAAATATCTTAATATACTGTGCTCTGCCTTAATGTATTGGGTCATGAACCATGGACCATTCCCAGAGTACACTGAAACTTTGGGGGTTGCTGTGACAGTCTCAGGCACATACTAGGGAACTGCAGGGTGGGGGTCTCTCTCAAAACAGACACTGGAGTCGGTCATTAAGCAGACAGTAAAAGTAAAATGACAACAGTGCCTTATCTCCCCCCAACAAACCATGCTGGACAATAGTTCTGACAGTCCTGCAGACACTCTTAATACAGGGAACTGGCGGTATGTGTGTGTGTGTGTGTGCATGCATGCATATGTGCATGTGTGTGTGTGTGTGTGTGTGTGTGTGTGTGTGTGTCCTTAAGAGAATACTAAAGTCACGGGGGAAGGGCTCTTATAAGAATGCATACTGGAGCCTGTAGGGGTTCGAGCACAATATAGGCAGCTGCAGTGAGCTGCGGTGGTCTACCTTAGCTCAGTGGGTTACACCCTATCCCATCCTCACCAAGCAAACCGTTCTGGGCCTCCAGTTTCTAAACTCTTTCTGTCTCTCCTGACACAGCATGCTGAAGGTACGTGCTGGGGGTCTCTAGACCATCTGGAGCTATCTATAGCAAACTGTCTTGAGCCTCTGGGGGTCCCGATTACATACTGGAACTGTGTGGGGTTCTTAGAGCATATGGTGATTAGGGTTTGGGGTCTTGTGAGCACAGTGGAGCTACAGGGTGGTCTTGGAGCTGTAGGAGTGTCTCAGGAGCAAAGTGGAGCTGATGGGTGGAGCGCGGGAGTCCCTTACTGAATTTAGCTGTGGCAGACCTGAAGCAGCCGATGGCATAATGGCAATACAGCCTGGTTTGGCTGTTTTTCCAGTTGTTTGGGTGTTTGAAGGGGCTGCCTTTATTGATATGACATGTGAGCATATTTAAATTAAGAGCCTGTCTTTATCTTTTTAGGTGACAACAAGCTTATCATGTTGCAGCATCACTTGTAGTAATGCATAGTGTTTTGTCCATTTTTGAAAGATTATTCTTACCTTTTGCAGTGGTGATGCAACCACATGTCAGGGATGGAGCAGGTAGATTGTTATGTTGTGGCTTTTAGTGCATTTACGAACATACGAAAAGAACCAGCAGAAGACCACCCGGTCTGTTGTGTCTGCTAGGTAAGTGACGCAGGGTCTGGCCTTACAATTTACACCAATGACACTGCCACCCCAACTGTCCCTCCCTCTCCCCCTTCTCCCCTTCCTTGGTCCCAGGGGTTCCCTTTGTGCTTGCCCCAAACTCCCTTGAATGCTCACCCATCCTTGCTGATACCACCTCCTCTGGCAGCTTATTTCAGGTGGACAACACCCTCTCCGTATAGTAATGCTTCCTTACATCCCTTCTGAATCTCTCCTCCCCCATCAATTTTAGGCTGCTCCCCCTAGTGGTGCTGTTATCACTCATTTTAAAGAGATCCTCCCTTTTCACTCCGTTAATTCCCTTCATGTACTTGAAGGTCTCTATCATATCACCCCTCTGCATCCTCTTTTCCAGGGAGTACATCCCCAGGGCTCCCAGCCTCTCCTGATAGAACCTATCCTGTAACCCCTCGATTATCTTGCTTTCTCTCCCCTGTACTCCCTCCAGCATGCTGATGTTCTTCTTAAGGAAAGGATGCCAGTACCTCACCCCATATTCTAAATGGGGTCTCATCAATGATCTGTGCAATGGTAAAATAACCTTGTTCCTTCTACTATTGTGTTCCTTACAGTACACCCCAACATCCTGTTAGCCTTCGCCACTGTCTTTTTACACTGAAAGGTGTGTTTCACGTCACTCGTAGTCACTACCCCTAGATCCTTTTCCACTTCGGAAGCAGGTACCTGGACTTCTCCTATGTAATACTCTGTCTAGGGTTCTTGGCCCCTATGTGCATCACTTTTCACTTTTTGGCATTGAAAATAAGTTGCCATATTCCTGACCATCTCTCTAGTCTGGTGAGGTCCTCCCTAAGGTCCTGTATCCTCTCCTTGGTGTCCTCTCCCCCACATAGTTTGGTGCCTTTAGCAAACAGGCAAATTTTGCTTTTAATGCCTTCCACGATGTCATTTATGAAGACATTGAACAACAACGGCCCCAGCACTGATCCCTGCGGGACCCCGCTGGTGACCTCCTTGGTGTTGGAGAATTCACCCCCAACCACTGCTGTCTCTGTTCTACCACCCAACCAATTTTCAACCCATCTTGCCATATTCTTCCCCACCCCTAGATCCCTCTGTTTCATTATCAACCTTTTGTGTGGCACAGAATCAAAGGCCTTGCTAATGTCCAGGCATATGATGTCCACTGACTGGCCTTTGTCCACTGCCCTTGTGACCCAATTAAAGAACTCAATCAGGTACGTGTGACACAATCTGTCTGCCACAAACCCATGCTGTCTTTCATCCTGTAGACCATTCTCCTCTATGTACCTCACCAGCCTTTCTCTTAGTATGGTCTCCATGAGGTTTTTTGGCATTTTGAGTCATTTGCCAGTTAGAGTGAAAGCTGCTCTCATGCTTGATGGACAGATAGATTATTTTTCACAGTACAGTACCATTGGTCTGACATAAGATTTTTAATAAGTATTATGAATAAAAAATCTTTGCGAGCAATGGTATTGTGAGCTTCAGATGCCGTAATTGGCATATGAGGAAAAGTGATGGCCCATATATAACATTTTACTTATTGCTGAGTGGCCAGTGAAGCACAAAAAATACAAGACTGACTAAAATGAACATACAGTTCGTTAATGGTATGTGAGTTCACAAGGCACAGTGCAAATCACAGAACAGAACTGATTTATTTGCAGAAAAAACACACAAGAAGGGCGCGCATAGCTGGTAATGGGTGCTAGCTTAGAGAAACTTAGAACAAACACAAAAAACAAGCAGCAATTTTGGTGGCAGCAATAAAACAAATCAGGCCTAAATTAGTGGCATAAACGCAAAGGAGCCCACGGTTACTCTGCCCAGCGCTTCCGGTCTGAATCGTGACCCCTTCTCAAGAGCTGGACAGTGGCGTGGATAGGTTGCCGATTACATGTAGTAGGAATAAGAACATTTTGAAGACAAATGCAGAAGCCTTCCATTTCATCCAGTAATACAAGAATGTTTTGATAGGAAACTTATTGATTGGTCTGCAAGACTTATTATATCTATCAAATGTAATCAACAACCTCATATTCCCACTCCAGTGCTGCAATAAATTAATGCAGTCCTTCCAACAATAAAAAGTATGGTAACTGTCACAAACCCATTCCTGGGGCTAGGCCCACTGAGCTCACAGTGCCCACCCCTAAGTGCAATCCATGATGGGGGGAGAACAGGAATACCCTCCAAGTTTCCTTCTAGAGTGCCTGCTGATTTCATGACTGAACACCTGCCATGAGGTCCCAGGGCTTCCTCTCTAATTTGGGTAAGGATACAGTACAGTCTCAAGTCTGTAGCCGGGTAAGAACTCTCCTTGGTTGCTGTACTGAGGGGGGATGACCCAGGCATTATGAGCTCTTTGAGATTTGCTCTCATAACCCTGATTTCATCATCTCCCATGGGGTGTGCAGCAACTAGTTCCCCCTTACAGACTCCTCCCAAGACCTGTGTATCTCCCCTTCGTAAAGGTACCCAGACTTCCCTTTTTAGGATTCTATTCTTGGTAGTGAATGGTATCACTTTTGCAACTACAGGTTGGTCTCAGAATTGAATAAACCCTTTTTTACCTCTACACACACAAAAATCACTCACAGGCAGTTTTAAAAGCGAAATGCTTTTACTAAAATCTAAATGTTCATCATACAAACTTTACAAACAAAAGGTTTAGAAATCTGGCTACAGAATAACAAAACTAAAGGTGGAAATATACAAAAAAAATGCACTGTAAACTTTTAGCTGTCGAGTTTCTACCTGATTTGTGGATGAACGAAGTCCAGAGAATAAATGGGTTTACAAAAGTTTCAGTACTTCTGTAGTATTCACTGGTTCTTCAGGTTAGCTTGGTGAGTGACAGGAAGAGTGTCCCATGAAAAAGTGTGTCCCATGCCCTGCTCTGAGGGCTCTAAATACCCTGGGTTTAGGCAGTCTGTAGCCTTATCTTTTTAGGTCAGCAGGGGTCTCCCTTGCTCTGTCCAAGATTTTTAAATGAACCATATTATTGATTAGTTAGAGTCTCTTACAATTCCAGTATCCTTTGATCTTCCATCATCCTTCCTGCCACCTATTAACACTGTAACTACACAAATGGCATCTCCTGGAACTTAAGTAATTTTCTCTTGAAGGTTAAGGTTTTATGATAGAGGAAGATAGTTTTTCCCATCCTGCGATTTTATTACACCTGGTTCCCTACAATTACTGTAGCTAACCAGGGAAATTCCATTCCTTTGAAAATGGACTTTTGAATTCCTGGCTAATCAGCCTGTTCTCAGTTCACAGAGGAATGTCAAATATTTTGCAAGACCTTCTCTGTTTTCCTGTGACCTTTTCTGTGAACTATGCTTTCTTTGGTAACCCTTAGTTTTGGCCTGTTTGGGAATTTAAAACATAACCAAAATCCTCTGCATGTAACCCTTTTAAAGCATAAACAGAAAAATATACAAAAAAAATATTGTCTGCAATATTCCAGCAGTTGGCAAACTTGCCATAGTAGCTACATATGTGTATGTTAGTGGCCATTTTATTTTAACCATTTGAAGATAGCAGTAAAAGCTGCCTTGCTCTATATTTTGCCAGCCAATCTGCCAGTCACCAGGAAAACATCTGTCACAGCATAAATTTAATTAGATGGGTCCTGAGGCCTACTCTGGAAGGTTTTATTATTTATCCTTTTACAATTTATTTACCCAGGGTTGTCTATCTGAGATAAACTAGGCTCATTCCCATTGGGGTCCTACTTCTACTCATTTCCACAGTTGGTTGGACTGGAATGCTGGGATGTTATGAGACTTACTCAAGATCACACTGTGAATTATTGGTTATAGTGGGGTTTTAAACTGCTGTCTCCTGGTTCTAAAGCTGGTGCTTTAACCTCTACACCACAGTGTGCTCACAATGGGATATTCCTTCCTTCCTTCCTTTATACCAGGATATATGGATACTTAGACTACAACAGCAGAAAAAGGACCTCTTCTTACCTCAGTTTCTGCATTCCCCCATGGAGCCTTGGTTTGCCCCTAGGAGATGGATTTGGTGGGGGGGCATATACCTCCTTTTCAGCCATATGTCAGGTGGCCAGTTGAGGAGGCAGGGAACCTCTTCATTTCACAATCTTGATGATTCCACTATTATAACTCATGTTGTTGATTTGTTAATTTTTGCTTCTGTGCTATTTATGCACAACTACTTGACAAAGACAAACACATAAAAATTCAGCATTGACAAATGCTTGTCTCTCTTGCTGCTGGTGAGTAGCACCATTCTTGTCCTTCCTGCTGCTTCTGTAATAAAGAGAGCTGATGCTGAATTTGCATTGGGTGAATGTGCCAAAATCCAATGTTTTGTATACCAGTGAAGGAGGACAGAAGGAACCCCATTTCCTTTCCACATTTCATCACTTTGACATCATGACGCAGCACTTCTTAAAGGGAGAACACACTGAGCATTTCCAAGTATTTGTCAACCCATATGACCTGCAGCAGCCAATCAGTGATGTTAAAGATGGATAACTCTGCATGCTGCACACATCTCAGTACCATTTCTTGCTCTCTCATAGGGGAAAGACTTGTGGCATGAAGGAGCTTCTGTTATGTGAAAAAGCATGACCTTTGATCAGAAAATGTTAGAAATCATCAGAGAAGCATGCATTATCATTCCAGTTAGTTATTCTCATTGGGTTCTATGCACGAATGGGTGGGTAATATGTGCCAGAGGTGCATAACCCCACCCACGGAGGTCCACACCCATGGACATGTGTGCATCAGTGGTACTCACCACTGGCCACCACTTTTCTGCAGCCCCATCAGCCCAGCATGCAGGACTCCATGGGGCAGCCAGGGGCAGAGTCGCAGACCTGGCCAGCCATCCAATTGGATGCCTGGACTGGGACCCACGGTGGATCCCATATGCAGTGGAGTACATGTTGGCAGCGTGCCCTGCGGATGTCCAAGAGCCAGCGGCTGTTGTGATGTGCAGAGGGCAATGCTGCTGGCCCTCTGATGGCACTGGAGAGGTGCACAGGAATGGGATGGTGGGATGTCTATTGACAGTGTGGGGGGGAGGCACTGTACACCACCATTAGTGGGGGGTGGGCAGGCGGCGCCATTCAGGGGGGTTGGGGCAGCATCCATGACCTGTGTCCCTGTGTGGTGGATTGTGCTGGGGGGGTGACCAATGTGTGCTGGGGCAGGTGGGAGGCACCGGGCGGCCATATGCAGTGGCCCCGGAGAGTGGATGGGCTACTTGCCCTGTTGTTGGGTGACTCCTGATGTGTTCACAGGGTGCATAGGGAGCTTATGGCAGGGTTCTCCCTGGTGTACCCTGCACCCCCTGTGCACCCCTGTGGACGGTGATACATGCCTTGGTGCATTGTGCGTAGTGCCAGCACACCTCCTGCATGCTCCTGGCACATTGCTCTCTGCGTGCCCAGGGGATCAGGCATGTAGGTGCTGTGCACCCCCTATTTGTGCATTCCACTTGGGGGGAGCACAGGGTGCAGAATGGCTACGCTCTCCAGCTATGTGGCATGTAGCCACTCCACCCCATGGTGCATAGGGCCCATTGGGCAGGATTTTCAAACACCCACCTCTGTTTTTCAGACATGGATTTGTGAAATCCATCCAGCTTGTTAGACCACCTAAGAGGGATTCAAACTGTGAACCTCTTGTTAGCGTACCCATTGTACAGGCTCAGATAATTCTGCTCTTCAGGGGGCCAGATATCTTTTGCCTATAGGCACCTAACCAGGCATATAAAATGAACCCTTAAAACTCTATTAAAGACCTCAGAATAAATTATTACCTTCTCCCAGTTTAGTAAAACCAGTAAGCTTTGTGCAGTGTCAGCTTTAACCATGTATGCTTCCCTTGTCAAGAAAAAGACACACCAAGTAGTCTCTAAGTAGAGGTTTACTTCAAAATACATACAAAATGTAAAATGTAAATACAGGACCATATATCACAAAACATACAAATCACTTAAACAAAACAGGTTTAAAAGTGCAGACTAAATCTCCTACCACAGTATACTTGCCTCCTAATAGTGCTTGATGTTGCTTTTTCAGAGTCCAAACATGTGTGTGTGGAAATGGAAAGCAGAATACTGTTTAAAAACTGGCTTTGCCAACCTCTTTGTGTGAGGTCACTTAACTCCTCCCTGTTAGAATATAAAAAAAATATCTATGCAAAACAGGATGTCTTATCAAAGTATTAGATTCTGTGACCTCAGCAAAACTAATTTTTTTTCAAATGACTTTCTTTGATCTATGAGCAGCTTCCCCTTTCCAGGACATTGAAGGACTTGTTATGTCTCTCTGCCAGATCTCATGCTTTTGCATCACCATATGAATTTTACTGTGTTTCCTCTGAACATTATAAAAGTTTATGACCCATCTTGGCAGTTGGCAAGCTGCAATTAGTCACATAAAAAGGAGATCCTAAATTTTAAGTCTCTTCTAGCCTGTTATCATCTCTTGGCCTTCCAGGTAACACCTATTAGCTAAAACCTGGGGGAGGGGGGTTGCATCTCTCATGAGAGACATTCAGTAACACATTTTTCTATTACAAAAAGCACAGGTTAATCAGAACCAGCCGTCCAAGTGTCACAGGCAGCGGTGTGAAAAATTTGGTAACACAAGCTTTAACTGTTCAGTGCGTCAGCTTAATACTGTACATCTCACTTGCAAAAGAAGGCAGTGATTTTTTTTTAAAAGAATCAGAACTCTATCATTTTGCTTACAGTCCAAGTTCCTACCTGCTTTATTTTTTTTTCAAAGTGCAAGTTAGAGTAGCCATAGTTAGGGAAGAAGATGGCTTCCAACTACACCAACTACAGTGAGCACACTGCAGACTACCTGAAGCAGTTGTGCAAGGAAAGAGGAGTCCTGCTCGAGAGGAAAGCCACCAAGCAGAACCTTGTGGATGCCCTGATTGAAGCAGATGCCCAGAGCATCAAGTCACAGACTGTGACTGTAAAGAACCAAACCTTAGGCATGGAGGGGCCAGCAGCCAGTGCAGTGTCCAGATCCGGTAAGGAAGGCAGCAAGGCTAGTGCCAGCAAAAGGCCACAGCAGCAGGGGAAAGTCACTAGCATTCTGGAGCCAGAAGCAATCAGTCTGCAGATTGAATTGCACAGAATGGAGCTGGAGTTCCAGAGGGAGGCTGAATGACAACAGCGAGAGGCGGAGCGAGAACGTCGAGAAGCAGAGCAAGAGAAATGAGCCACAGAGGAGAAGAGGGAGTGTGAACAGCGAGAAGCCTGAGAACAGAAGTAGGAGGTTGTTTAGGAAAGAGCTTTGGTTTATATTCTGTTTTAACTGAAATATTTGAATAGTTTTGTACTTGAAATTAGTTCAGTGTGTTAAAAATTACTATTTTGAGTTAGAACTGTTACTTGGGCTGTGATATTGTAACTATTGGGCTTGTGGGAACACTTGTTTGGCAGTGATAATTAGAGTGAAATTTAATGTGGTGTTTGCCTGATGGTAGAGCCCTCCCACCCACTCTGTTTTGTAGGCTTTCTTAAATGCTGAAAAGCCACTGGGGATTGGGATTGAAGGACTGTGCATTTTTGTTAGTGACTCTCCCATGGAATTGAGATCACGAGTAAAGGGGGATGGGGTTGACAGCGATAGTGGAGGTAACCATAAGGATGATGGTGGTGTTAAGGTTCTGTTATTGGGAGACTCGATGATTAGGGGTATCCATTGGGAGGGACAGGGGGGAGGATGCCATAGCTAGGTGAAGGTAGTGAGTATCTCTGGGCTGATGGTGCACAGAGCAAAGTTCATGATGTATGAACTGGTTAGGGATTGTGGAGGGAAACCGGATTTCCTGGTGCATTTGGGAACTAATGATCTAGAGGGAAATAGCGTTTTGGAAATCCAAGCAAGGTTCCGAGAACTTGCCAGAGTCTGTTGGGATAATGGATGCAATATTTCCTTTTCGGAGATATTGCCAGTACCAAAGGCCTCAGTGGAGAAAAAAATGAAGATCACAGAGGTTAATGACTGGCTCAGGAAGTGGGGTGAAGAAAGTGGGTCAGGGTGTTAGGGAACTGGAAAGGAGTTTGGGAGGATAAGGGACTGTATGCCAAGGACAGGCTTCATCTTGCCCCGTTAGGGAAGGAAGTCCTTAAACAGTGGGTGGCTGACTACATTGAAGAAAAGTGGGGTTTAAACTTGTGGGAGGGGAGGGATAAGGGAGGGGCTGACCAGAAGCCCTCTCCTCCAGATGAGGGGAGTAGCCTTCAAACCCAAGGGGGGAGAGGGGAAACAGACTGGGGAGGAGGTTTCAGGAGGAGCAGAGGGTGGATTGAAGTATAAGGAACCTGGGTGGGGTTCAACAAAGGGATCAGGATAAGGGGTGGGGGGGTGGTATTAATAAATGCCAGGAACCTTGGAAACAAGTTGCCAGAGTTCCAGGCCATGCTGTTTGGGAGGAGGGGGTTGATGTGAAGGAGGTCACAGAAATGTGGGCCAACAAAAAACATGACTGGGACCTAAACGTGTGGGGGTACACTATGCTTAGGAAGGATAGAAAGGAGGGCAGAGGGGGTGGAGTGGCCATGTTCATTGGAGATGACATAGAAATTGCTAGGGTAGAAGAGGCAGAGGAAAATGTGGAGGTCTTATGGGTCACCTTATGAACCCCGGCAGGAGGTAAGGTCAAGCTGGGTGTAGTATATAGGCTGCCCGGAATGGGTGATATTGTGGAGGATGGTTTGCTTGACAACATCATTGCCCAGTATGGACCAAAAGGGGAGGGAGTGGTTTTGATGGGAGACCTTAATATGCCAGGTAAAAACTGGGGAACCTTGTCCTCTAAGGTGCCCAAGGAGCAGAGGCTGCTGGACGGCTTCCAGGATGTGTTCTTAACACAGCACGTGATGGAGCCCACAAGGTAGGGGCATGTCCTGGACGTGGTTCTGGTGGATGGGGATCTGGTAAGGGACCTGGCTGTAGAGGATCCCCCGACTGGGAGTGACCACAATAACTGTCTGGTTTCAAATAAGCATGGTGGGTGGAGAGATCTAGGACACTGGCAGTGGACTTCGGGGGCAGACTTTGTGGGCATGGGAAATATTCTCAAGGATCACTTGAAGGGGATTACAACAATGACAAATGTGGAAAAGAGATGGGGGTCATAAAACCGGGACTTCATGAGGCAGTCAGGACCTGCACTAAGGTGAAGCATAAGGGAGCAAGGTCACATAAACCATGCTGGTGGTCCAGTGAAGTTCAGGTAGTGGTCAGAGAAAAGAAGGCTGCCTACAAAAAATATAAAACAACGAGAGGGGATAGGGAAAAGGAAATGTACCATCTTGCATCTAGAAAAGTCACCTGGATGGTGCATGGGGCAAAGTCCAGTAAAGAGCAGTGGCTGGCACAGGGGATATGGGGAGGGGAAAAGGGGTTCTTCCAGTACATTGGGAAACAGAGAAAAACTAAGGGTTGTCTCAGCAGGTTGAGATCAGAAGGAGGGTGGGTGGAAGAGGCGAGGGACCAGGCAGAGGTATTAAACGAGTACTCCGCCTCTGTGTTCACTAGGGAAGGGGAAGGGATATCTACAAAGCAAGGCATGATGGGGATAGAAGCAGTAGTGAGTGGGATCAGGGGATCAGCAGAAATGGGGCAAGAAGGAGGGAGAGGTACTCCAGGGGTGTCACATCAGGATAAGGATAAAAAGGCCAGTAAGGTGGAGGGGACGGATAATGCTATCTCCACCGAAAGGGTTTGGTTAGCCTAAAGAAAGAGAAATCTCCTGGGCCAGATGGCATTCATCCGAGAGTACTATGGGAATTGGTGGACACACTGGCAACACCCCTGGCGGAGCACTTCAACAGGTTGCTTGAGACAGGGAGGGTACCTAGGGATTGGCGAGAGGCACATGTGGTGCCAATCCATAAAGGGGGGTCGAGGGAAATACCAGGTAACTATAGACCCATCAGTTTGACCTCGGTGGTGGGAAAATTAATGGAGAGTATACTAAAGGAATGATTGGGGGTGTACTTGGAGGAGGTGGGAGATCTGGATAGTCGGCAACATGGGTTTGTTCCAGGTAGATCATGTCAATCCAATCTTTGTGAGTTCTACAAATGGGTAACATCAGCACTGGACAGGGAAAGCCTGTGGATGTATTCTTGGACTTCAGCAAGGGTGTTCGACTCTGTCCCACAATGGTCTGGTGGAGAAACTGACGTGGGTTGGGAGAGTAGGGCCTTTGATGGTCAGGATGGATTGGAAAACTGGCTAGCTGGATGCAAATCAGAGTAGTGGTCGGTGGGGAGCTCTCAAACCCTGGAGAGGTCGGTAGAGGGGTACCGCAGGGCTCGGTCCTGGGTCCAATCCTGTTTAATGCATACATTTCAGACATCAGGGAGGGTATAGGGTGTGAAATGAGTCTCTTTGCTGATGACTCCAAGATGGGAGCAGTAGTTGAGGGGGAAGATGGGAGGTTGGCCCTGCAAAGGGACCTGGACACCATGGAAAGGTGGGCTCACACATGGAAATTACATTTCAATATCACCAAGTGCAAGGTGTTACATCTTGGGCCGGGAAACCCTAAACACAGGTACACCCTGGGAGGGGAGGTGCTGGAGGCCTCAACAGGGGGAAAAAGACCTAGGGGTCATGGTGGATGCATGTATGAATAACCCCGAGCAGTGCAGGAGAACGGCTAGCAAAGCAAACAGGATGTTGGGATGCATCGTAAGGGGGATCACCTCTTGGAGCAGGGAAGTGATTCTGCCGCTGTACAATGGATTAGTTAGACCACACCTTGAGTACTGTGTACAGTACTGGAGATCACACTTGAAGAGGGACATACAGCTCCTGGAGAGGGTACAGAGGAGGGCAACTAAGATGATATGAGGCCTAGGGGATTTGACGTATGAGGACAGACTTGAGGAGCTCTGCATGTTTTCATTGGAGGAGAAGAGAGACAGGGGGAACATGATTGAGGTCTTCAAGTACCTCAAGGGGAATAAACAGGGTAAACACGGAGGGGATCTTTAGACTAAAGCAGGGAGGTATCACCAGAGGGCATCGTTTGAAGTTGGAAGGGTGAGGGGGGGGAGAGGAGGAGGTTTTTCACTGAGAGGGTGGTGGATCCTTGAAACGTGCTGCCTGGCAAGCTGGTTCAGAGATCCACAGTGGAGGGCTTCAACAGAGGGTGGAACAGACACAGAAAGTGGATGTATCAGATGATGGCCTGGCCCGGGGGGGGGTGGGGATGGATGATAGGGGTTTCTGGAACACAAGGGGGGGAGGGCCTCAGTACCCAACTAGGGATCTGAGGTTTGAGCAGACTCGATAGACCATAAGGCCTAATCTGCTGGCAACTAGTATGTTAGTAAGCAGACCGAAAGGAGTGTGAGTGCCAGAGGCAATATGAACTGGAGAAGCTATGACTCCAACCACCAGCACCAGAGTACGTAAGTGGCTTGGGTTTAACTGGAACTACAGGACTGGGTTACAAATTAAATTCCAAATTAATAGCTGAATTTAAAGGGGGGGAGGATATGGATGTCTTTTTAAATTCCTTTGAAAAAGTTTGTATTCAGGAAAAAATTCCTAGAGGGTCCTGGAGCTTCCAGCTATCCCTGCTACTTACTGGGAAAGCTCGGGATGCATTGGGTCAAATGGACAATGAGGACAGTAATGATTACAGCAAACTTAAAGCTACACTTTTAAAAAAGTTTGATTTAACTGCAGAAGCAAACAGAGCTAAATTCTGTAAGCTTAGGAGAAGCCCTGACATGAGCCATGAGGAGCTAGTCACGAAACAACGTCAATGTTTAAAACATTGGTGGGAAGGAATTGAAGCAAACTCAGTAGATAAAATTGAAAATGCTATAACGTTTTTTTGGCATACCCAGCAGAGCTGAAAACCTGGCTGGAAGACGAAAATCCCAAAATAGTGCAAGAAGCTGCTGAACTCTCGGACTGCTATGCTAAGAGCAGACTTGCTCTGAGAGCGTTTGGGGTGGGCATGGCAGTGCAGAAAGGGAAAAGCGCGCCTTCAGGGCAGCTAAAACCCTCACTGCCTCCACTGAAATCAGTTAGCCCCAGGTTTCAAAGAAAATATTTCTCCAAGAAAAGAAACGAATGTCAGGTTTGTAAAGAAACTGGGCATATTGCCAAACAGTGTCCCAAAAGGATGAGCAATACACACAATGGGACTAGGACAGAAGTGGGTTGTTTGTGTGTCTCTGGAAGCATGCCTCTGAACACGAGGGAACACATGCACCCAGTCGCTGTTAATGGTGCACAGACACAAGGGTTAAGAGACACAGGGACTTCCCTGACATTGGTAAAAGGGGATCTGGTAGAACCTGGTCAGCTTATACCCAATAAATGTGTAACAGTACAAGGCTTCACTGGGAAGGAGACAACATTGCCACTTGCTAGTGTTCTCCTAGACTGGGGTGAAACAGCAGGAATTGTGCAACAGGTGGCTGTAGACAAAACGTTAGCAGTTGATGTCATCCTTCTCAACAATCTCAAACAGAGGATAGTGTGTGCAATTACCCATAGCCAAGTGGGAGTAGTTCCAGGACCCCATAGAAGCCATTGTGGAAACTACTGGGAGGCTGGTTCCCCAGTCTGTGTCTCCTGATATGGAGACTAATGAAAAGGGGGTAGAAATTTTCCCAGTAGCAGTTAACCAAACAGCTATGGAGGGTTACTCTGAAGAAGGAGGGGTAATCCATTGTCAGAGGGTTAGGGATGACAGTGATCTGGACTGCCCTGATGCTAGAGCTAGGGACACTAGTTTAGAAACTGAAAGGGACCTGTCCCATGCCTTGGGAATGGGTAAGGAGTTTGCAGCTGCTCAGAAAAGTGACCCTAGTCTAGAGAAGCTGAGGGCTTGGGCAGACTCTGATGGAGCACAGGGAGGTGATGGAAAACATAACATTTGTTGGGAAAATGGACTGATGTATACTCAGGGTGCTAAGACAGAGGGAGGGGTGATAGGCAGGCAGCTTGTCATTCCCCAGGGGTACCGTGAGCAGTTCCTCAAGATTGCACATGATATTCCCTTGTCTGGTCATCTGGGAATCGTGCACGCTATGCAGCAGTTGGCCCAGAATTTCTTTTGGCCCAACTTCACCCAGCAGGTGAAGGAGTATTGCAGGTCTTGTCACTGGTACCAAGAAATTGGGAAGGCGGGTAAGAAAACCCAAGCCACCCTAATTCCATTGCCGATAGTGGAGGAGCCATTCCAGAGGGTGGGAATGGATATTGTGAGGCCTTTAAATACTCCCAGCTCCTCTAGGAAGAGGTTCATCCTGACTGTGATGGATTATATCACCCGGTATCCTGAGGCAGTCGCCCTATCCTCACTGAGGACAGACAAAGTGGCAGATGCTTTACTTGGGATTTTCTCCTGTGTTGGGTTTCCGCAGGAGGTTATCACCGATAGAGGGGGTTCCTTCATGTCAGACCTGATGAAGTGTTTGTGGGAGAGGTGTGGGATGGTGCAGAGGTGCATGACACCTTATCACCTGCAAGCCAATGGGCTTGTGGAAAAATTTAACGGTACCCTGAAGTCAATGCTCCAAGTATTTGCTGAACAGCATGGGAGGGACTGGGAGAAATACCTTTCCCACCTGTTGTTTGCATACAGGGAGGTGCCCCAAGAGTCAACAGGGTTTTCCCCCTTCGAGCTCTTATATGGACGCCGGGTATGTGGGCCTCTAGACTTGATCCGGGAGAACTGGGAAGGCAAGCACACCACCCAGGGAACTCCCATAGTGGATTACATCCTTAGGTTTGGGTAAAGGCTGAAGGAGCTTATGGGGACAGTCCAGAGCAACCTGGCAGCTGCCCAACAGAAACAAAAAGTGTGGTACAACCGCAGAGCCAGAGCTCATTTGTACATGGTGGGTCAGGAAGTCATAGTCCTTATCCTGGTCCAAAAAGACAATTTGCAGGCTGAGTGGGCAGGACCATACAAAGTAGTTAGAAAGGTAAATGACGTGAACTATAGCATATAGTTACCTGACAGAAGACATACAGAAAGAATGTACCATGTCAACATGATGAAACATAGAAACATAGACGTCAACGGCAGATAAGGACCACAAGGCTCATCTAGTCTGCCCATTTCTTTTTCTACCTTATTAATGTGCCATAGGCCTTTGCTCTGTCAATGGCCTATCTATTCATACTGCTCTGTATTGTTCCCTTATGCCTATCCCATTCCTGTTTGAAGCCCTGTTTGAATCACTGTTTGAAGCCCTGCACTGTATTCATATCTACCACTTCCTGAGGTAGGCCGTTCCATGAATCCACCACCCTTTCTGTGAAAAAGAACTTCCTCACATTACCCCTTAATTGGTCTCCCTCTAATCTCATGCTGTGTCATCTTGTCCTGCTATTTTTCTTATATTGAAACATGTTAGACTCTTTCACCTTGTTAATGCCATTAAGGTGTTTGGATGTTTCAATCATATCACCTCTCTCCCTCCTTTGCTCTAGGGTATACATATTGAGTTCAGTTAACCTGTCCTCATATGTTTTGTGATGCAGTCCCTGCACCATTTTGGTTGCCCTTCTCTGGACTGCCTCAATTTGGTTAATGTCCTTGTGAAGGTCTGGTCTCCAGTACTGCACACAGTACTCCAGATGGGGCCTAACCAGTGTCTTGTAAAGAGGATTATTACCTCCTCTTCCGACTTGTGATACCTTACTAATGCAACCCCAACATCCTCTAACCTTACCTACTGCTTTAGAGGTCTGCTTGGATGATTTCAGGTCATCAGTGATGATGATGCCCCCTCTTTCTTCCCTAGTGACTGCCAGCAACTCCCCTCCAAGCCTGTAGGTGGCTTCAGGGTTTCTCTTCCCTATGTGTATGATCTTGCACTTCTTTGCATTAAACCCCAGCTGCCACTCTTCCAACCATTTTGCTAGTTTATCCAGATCTCTTCTCATTTTGCCCACACCATATGAATCATCTACTCTGTTGCAAATCTTGGTGTCATCTGCAAACAGACAAACCTTACCCTCCAGGCCATCTGCAATGTCACTGATGAAGGTATTGAAGAGGACTGGCTCCAGGACTGATCCCTGAGGTACCCCACTTGTGACTTGCATCTCTTCTGACTGCATACCATTTACCACCACTCTCTGTTTTCTGCCTGTCAGCCCGTTTGACCAACGTCTGAACCAACCCAAGCCATATGCTAATAGGGGTGACATGGTGTTTGCAGTGTGTAGTCCTGGGGAGGGGATGAATGAAGGAGACCCCCTTCTGGACTTGCTGGAAGACAGCAAGTGGGAGTCCTCTGTGGAGGCAGTTAAATTGTCACCCCAGCTGGCCCCAGACAAGATCCAGGAAGTAAGGGAGGTTTTAGCAGACTTTGCCCCACTGTTTAGCACCAAGCCTGGACTAACCCCCTTAGGGATGCATGATGTAGAGACAGGGACACAGATGCCCATATGGTGGACAGCATATCGGGTGTCAGAGGCTGTCCAAAAGGACATTAGAAGGGAGGTGGAGGAAATGCTGGATTTAGGGATAATCCAGAGATCCCATAGCCCCTGGGCCTCACCCATAGTCCTTGTGCCCAAGCCAGATGGCTCTACTCATTTTTGTGTGGACTACCATGGACTGCATGCAGTCACGAAGTCAGATGCCCACCTGATGTCCCAGATGGACGAACTCCTGGACAAGTTGGGAGGGGCGACATATCTTGCTATTAGTGACCTGACAAAGAGGTATTGACAGGTAGAGTTAACTGACAGAGCTAGGGAGAGGTCAGCCTTCATCACTCCGATAGGCTTATCTGAATTTAAAGTAATGCCTTTCGGAATGAAGAACACCCTTGCCACTTTCCAAAGATTGATGAACCAGGTGTTAAATGGTGCTGAGGAGTATGCTGTGGTACCTGGATGACATTGTCATCTTTAGTGCCAGCTGGGAGGAACACCTGTCCCACTTAGGGAAGTGCTGGGCAGGATACCGGGGGCCGGGCTCACTGTCAAAGCTAAGAAGTGCCAGGTGGCCATGGCTGAAGTGGCATACCTCAGGCATGTTGTAGGCCAGGGACAGCTCCATCTCAATCAAGTAAAAATAGAAGTGATCAAGGCATGGCCCAGACCAGAAATGCATAAGCAGGTCAGGGGTTTTCTTGGGACAGCAGGGTACTATAGGAAATTTGTACCCAATTACAGTGCCCTGGCCGCTCTCCTATCTGACCTGGTAAAGAAAAAGATGCCTAAGAAAATTACCTGGGAACCAGCCTGTGAAAAAGCCTTTACCAGACTGAAGGAGGCACTGTGCAGTGCTCCTTATTGACAAGTTCTGACTATAGCAGACCCTTTATAGTCCAAACTGATGCCTCAGATGTGGGTATTGGGGCAGTACTGAGTTAGACATCCAACCAAGGGAAAGATCACCCCGTAGTGTACCTCAGTAAAATGTTACTTCCCAGGGAGCAGGCATACTCTACTGTGGAAAAAGAGTGTCTTGCCTTATACGGGCAGCATTTTGAGGTACAAACTGACCACAACCCCCTGGTTTGGCTGACACAAATGGGAAAAACTAATGGTAGACTATTATGATGGAGTCTTGCCTTGCAAAGGTATGACATGACAATCTTACATAGGGCTGGAGTGACCAATCAGAAAGCATATGGCTCGTCGCGTCTATATGAGGAGTGAACTGACTTGGGAAGCTCATCCCATGCAGCGGATAGAACCCCCAAATTCAGTCTAGGTGGGGAGGATTGTGACGCTTGGGCGGCTGGTTATGATTTTTGTGTGATATTTGGAATATAAAAATATAGTATGTGATTGTCTCACAGAAGACAGCTTGTGCTTCCATGGTGCCCCCAGGTTTCAGTGAAGCTACAGGATATGAAAACTGACCAGGAACCATTTAATTAACTGACTTCCTTCAGAATGGCATTTTATTACCATTTATGACATGCCTAGGTTTTTTGAAGTGCAAATCGAATGTGACTTTATGACTTCAGGAACAGGATGTCATTAGACTGATTCATGTTGGCTTTTTTAATACCTTGATGCCAGTGTGGGATTGCTAAGTTCAAAGGAAACGTGTAATTAAGGAGTTATATATGAAATGCCTTATTTTTTCTGATGGCACCTTATTTAAAATACCTCCTGATAGGAAATCATTTTTTGTAATTTTATTTTCTAAAAGGAGGAGCTAGCCGACTCACAGAAGGGGTGTGGAGACACAGAGTTTAAACTATGATATGTCATATCATCTTGGGACTCTAGAGAGACACAGCTCTCTGATCTAACTTTAAAATGCACTTCAGGAGGTAATACCTTAGATAGAAAAAATCCAGCTGTACTGTGGTAGGAGTTTTGCTTTGTAATTTTCCCTTGTTCTTTTATGTGATTCTGAGCTCTTTGATATATTGTTCTGTGTTTACATTTTTTCATATTTTTATCAACTTTTAGTAAAGCACCTTTTCTTTGAAAGACTGCCTGTGTGTCCGTTGGTTCGTTTTGCATGTGACATATAGGTGGTTAAGTCTGACAAAACTGTTCAGCAGCTTGATGGTGTTACTGAGCTTGAGTAAAAAGAATATACCTAATGTCTCTTATAGAGTTTTAAGGGTTCATTTTGAATACCTTGTTAGATGCCCTTAGGCGAAAGATATATTGCATTCCCCCGAAGAGAATATTATCTGAGCCGGTACATTTGGGTACACTAACATAAGGTTCACAGTTTGAGTCCCCCCACAACTTGAGACTAAAGGTGATTCGGACCCAAAAGCTGACAGGAGGGTTACCCTGTCTGTTACCTGTTCACACCATTGCGCTCTGAGGTTGGCACTGTAGGAGCAGAGGGCCTGACCTGCTGAGTGCATTTGTGACAGTGAGCACCAAGACAATTAACAACTGTATCCATAGTTGGGACACAGTCAATGGCTTAATAGTTACCCAGTGGGTGGTAGCATGACAGGTAACATTGGGGTGGGTAGCATGGGCATAAATACTGTATAAACACTAGGTCTCAGTGGTAGGGTACAATATTATGGGCAGATTAGATGGACCAATGGTCTAATTCTGTCGTCAGCTTCTATGTTTCTATCACTCTTAGCATATGGCGCCAGTTGCATTGTGTCATCGCCTGTCATGTGTGTGTTGTTGATGTGTGTAGAAAACATGAAGAGAAGAACAGGAGGCGAAAGGGTTGTGGAAAGGAGGAAAGGAGCAAATAAAAGTTCCACAGTGTCCATTCCATGATGTCCTGTAAGAGGTAGTGATGAAGAGGGAACTAGTCATGGTGGAAAAACAGGGACTAGGAGTCATGATTGTGGGGATGTGAGGACAAGGGCTGGGTATATATTAATACAGCCAAATAAACCATGGTTCATTAGTTCCCAGACATTCACTTGTTTCACTCCCACTGCAGTGCAAGCGCTGCCTTCAGTCCCTGTTAGTCATCCAGTGCATCTGATGATCAAACCATCCTAAGTGATAAATAAGTGTACCCGTTTTATGCTGTTTCTTTTTCAGGTACTTCCGGTTCCCTTACTTGGAACAGAAGTGACTTATCCAGAAATGTAAAGTCTAGTACCCCCCCAAAAAAAAAACATCTTGCATTCGTTAATCAGTTCCTCAAAGTACCCATCCCCCATTGTCACTAGCAGAAGTAGTGGCAAGCCCAAATCATGAATTCAGTTTCATGATTCTTGTTCTCTTGGCACATAAATAAAAACAATAAAAATAGTAATGAATACATTTTGAAATGATCACATGTTAAATTGATATATTACATAATATCAGATTATATTATTTTTTATATGTCATAATAGAGTGTATCAGATTACGTATCTCATCATATATCACAGCATAGCTCACTAGCTCCTGAACTGGCAAGGATTACTATGGGGAGCTCTGTTTTTAAAAGGGGGGTGGCCAGGGATAACCTAGTTGTTGTATTAGGTAGGGAACATGGGGCACAGCCTAGAAAGGGCATCAGACCTGCAAGCACTAAGAAAACATCATGTTCCAATCTACAATAACCACCAAGCAGCGGGGGTTTAATTTAAGCAGTTTTGGTTGTTGTGAGCCATAGCTTTACACTACGGCGGAGCAGCTCCATTATGGAAAGATTAATTGTAGGACTTTACAGCATTATACAGTATCTTCTGCAAGGTTAAAAAGGTGCATTCCATGGTCGCATTTCTCGCTGACTCTCTTTATCTTGTTCACTTTAGGCTTTTCCTGAGATTTTGCTCACAGCTATTTTTACTGATGTCACATCCAGGCCACAACTTGTACAAAACTCCATTTCAAACAGTATTCCCATTTCAGTTGCTCACCTCCTTTTATATCCCTGCTGGCGTACTTTTACTCCTTACACCTCTCTTTTTTTTTTCTTTTTTTTTTTGGTTACAGGGTTTCATTCTTGTAACCAGGGACTTAAAATCTCTCTGCAAAAGTTGCCACCTTGCTCCAGTAACTGGGACTGTGGCCCAGGTGCTATACCATGTCCACAAGGGCATCATCACTTCCCAGTGTGCTGACCTCAAAAGTTAACACAGCTGTACCTGTAACCAGCACCAAAGGGACTGTGGCCAGAGCATCATGGACACCTACAATAATTGGTACTTTCCACTGGTCACTTGCTCCTGGCAACACAAAGCACAAATGACTACTTGATAATCCTTGCTTTTCAGAAAATCATCACAGGCTTCCAGGTTACATCTAACAAACGTCTCAAACACTGAAGGACAATGGCTAGCAAATAAGGCATAGATATTTTACATTCCCGCAACCTACAGCTGTTACACATTTCTTTAGCACTTTTACACTCCGGAATATTTTTCTGTGCTGTAGGGTCTGATATTATTGTCATCATCTTTCCTTAAGGATGCCACAATATTTGATAATTCTCTCACATGCTTCCTGCAATTTTCCCTCAGCACCAGTACACTGTGGGGCACACTTTGTTTGAGGTCACACAGGACACAGACACATATCCTGGCAGTCCATGCTCTGTACACATGCAAGACCTTCATCTTGTCGGTGGTATCTCAATGGCTAGAATGTTGTATAATTTCTCCTGACCCCATGGCTACATGTATGGCCCAAATCTGAGCTTCCTCCACCACTTCAGAACCTGGAATGGGTCTTCATGAACCCTGGATAACTCCACTGAGAGGATACCCCCACTACTCCATCCCTCTATGCTGTTTCTGAGCTGTTCTCATTTTCATTTCTTCCTCTGGGAACCAGGACCTGTGGGTTTACTTTTGCCACATCCCAGGCCAGTAGCCCTGCCACCATTTCAGACCTAGTAGCTCACCTGGGCCGTGGCCATCCAGAGGCCTGTGCTCCTCAACGTTGTCTTAGGAGCAGCTGCTCCTGCTTCTCACTTCTGAGCTCTCTTCTGCACAAATCTTCCAGAGTGAAAACTGCCTGTCCTCTTTTAGCCTAAATTCCTCCCATTTCCTTTATGACACTTGCTTACCACATTCATAAGAATATTCTGTACTGCTCTGTCCTGTTAACTCTTTCCTGAATGTTTTTATAAGCTCTCACACTGACCAATCAACCCATTAGCAGCCAAAGTTTGGGCGCCGGTCAACAGTATAATAGCAGATTATATTATCTTCTCGTATATCATATCATCCATAACCACATGGGTTTATATCCTGTTTGTATGTCCTAGCTGGTTTAGTGGACAGTAAAATGTTATTAGTTGTGGAGTTACCCATTCATTTCAGTTCCAGGGGACTGAGGTGACCCTATGCCCCAATGGTAGAGACCAGGGTAATTTGCTTCTGAAAAGGGAGACAATTTGAACCTTTACCTTGGGGAAATACAAACACTCAAGTCTCAGTAAAAGATTTAAATTGGCAACTTTTTAAATGTAATAATAATGTATAACTGTGCTGTATAGATTAGCTTTTAGACACTAACATTTCTCTCTGTTTCTTTTTCAGAAATATCTTTTGTATTTTGTATGCTGTGTTGACATTTTTGGTGTCAATTTGATGTGATCCACTTGGGTGTTATGAGCAATCCATCTCAAATGTGCTGAACTATTTATTAGAGAATTATGAGATAGTGAAAAATGTCCTAATGACTAGCTTTAATGTCAGCTGGACATCTGTAATAGTTGTGGACAGTGTGAGTATCTTCTCAAATGTCCTATTGTGATATTTTTTATCAATGAAATTATCTAGTTGTGGCTTCTTAAAGTATAGACAGGTATCATTTTTACCTGTTTGATAGTCACTTTTAGTCTGCTATATAATTCAAGTATTGGCTCCGTTAAATGGATCCTATTGTAACTCCCCTCCTCCTTTGGTTGGGCGTACTTGTTTTCCCCAGGAGCCCGTCATTGCTCCTGCTCCCTGCTGCCTTCTGCTGCTGAGTCCCCAGCCCCAGGGGTCTCTGAGCCTCCATCTGGCCCCTGTGTTTTAGTTTTGCCCTTCTGGGAACTGGAGGAGCAAGTAATGGAGTCGCTGTGCTGGGTTCTGCTCCTCAGAGCAAGCTCGAGGCCTACACATGCACACTAGTGTGCCTGACATCTACTTGTCACTGCAGCAGCTTAACAAATGCCTCCCCTGTTCTCTTGACCACTGGAAGAGCTAGTTTGGGATCAGACACCTCGAGGGGAGGCTAAGAAGTGGCTACAATATCTTAATCAACAGCACCAAAAAATGCTGGTGTTTGGGGGAATATATGAATAATAATGAGGCACAATGAATATAAATGAGTTGGGACTGCTGCTCCTAGGGGGACAGCATATCAGAGTCAGCGACAAACAAATTGGGGACACTTGAAGCATAATTGTGCAGTCGCTTGCTGGATAACACAGGCAGCTACAGGACCATGGGGCAGTTGTGGGATAAAACTGTGTAATTTGACTGCAAGAGCTTTATAAAATGGGGACTGCAGTAAAACTGTATAGGACTGTGTGTATAAGCAGCCATGTTGTGATACTGGGACCCCTATGGACAGCCAGTCAATAGCTTAGGCACCCAAAAACTTGTTGAAATGATTTATGGGAGGAGTGTGAACTAAATCTAGGTGCCACAGACCCCTTAGCAATCATGATCGAAGGAGACTAATGACTATTAATATCTTTGAGGGACAGCAAGAATCAGCCAATCAAAAGATGGGATTTTTGTGTTAAACCCCAGTGTCTTTGGGCAATTTGGGCAGTCTGGTCTGGGCTCCACTTGAGTCCAGAGGGGCTCAGTGCTGTGAGCTGGAAAGTCAGGAGGCTTTTCACAGGACTCATTTGGTCAAATGGTGACTTGGTTGAGGAATGGCATAAAGGATTTTCACTGCTAATGCACTGTTATAGAAACACAGACTTTGACGGCAGATAAGGACCGCTTGGCCCACCTAGTCTGCCCATTTCCCTACCTACTGGATAAGCTGCAGATCCTAGTTAGCCAACAGCCTATTTCTTCCTACCCCTCCACAAGAATTGCTCAATGTCTGTCCCATGCATTCTTGAATTCCCCCACTGTTTTTGACCCCATGACCTCCACAGGAAGGCCATTCCATGAGTCCACTACCCTCTCTGTGAAAAAAATGCTTCCTCACTTTGCCCCTGAGCCGTCCCCCCTCTATCTTCAAATTGTGTTTCCTTGTTCTTGCATATCTCTTTTTCTGAATGATGCTACCCTCTTGGACTTTGTTGATTCCCTTGAAGTACTTAAAAGTTTCTATCATGTCTCACCTCTCCCTCCTTTCCTTAAGGGTATACATATTAAGCTCCTTTAGTCTCTCTTCATATAGCTTCTGTTGCAGACCCTGCACCATTTTAGTTGCCTTCCTCTAGACTGCCTCCATCCTGTCTATGTCCTTGCAGAGATGGGGTCTTCAGAACTGCAAGCAGTACTCCAGATGGGGTATCACCAACTGTCTGTACAGAGGGATAACAACTTCCTGTTTTCTGCTGGTGATACCTCTCCCTATACATCCCAGTATCACTCCAGCCATCCCTATTGCCTTCTCACATTGCTTGCTAACCTTTAGGTAATCTGATATGACTACCCCCAGGTCTCTTTCCATTTTTGTTGTTGTTACTACCACCCCACCCATTGTGTACTCCTCCCCTTGGTTTTTGTTTCCCAGATGCATTACTTTGCACTTCTTTACATTTAATCTAAGCTGCCATACTTCTGACCATTCCTCCAACCTTGCCAAGTCCCTTCTTATCCTTTCCACCCCCCACCTTGTGTATCAACCCTGTTGCAGATCTTTGTGTCATCTGCAAAGAGGCATACTTTTCCTTCAGGTCCCTCTGCAATGTCACTTATAAAGACATCCAACGTTTTACCCAGGCTACTACCCTGGGACCCACTCCCAGGCTGGCTAATGCTTTGGGTCTGATTGCTTTTATCAGAGAGCTCCGTGATCCGATGGTAACCGGGTAGGCCCTCTGAGACCAAGGGTCCTTTTTTCAGGGGCTACCTGGAATTAGTTACAGGTAGAAATTAACAGAGTACAATGATAGCAAGATAAGTCACAAATCACAGGAATTATTAACATAACAAACCATTGACATTTACAGAGAATAGAGGACAACAACACAGTCCAGGAGATAGATTCTGGTATTTCCAATTGAGAGATTTTATTCAAAGGCAGCTCCGTGAGAACAGGGGCCCCGTAGCAGATTTGGAGGAAGGGGACCCTTTTATTCATGTAGTATCAACCCCAATGTCTAAGGGTGCTATTTCTATCATTTACCACCATCTGAAGCAGAATATAAAAGGTGTTACCCAGCCCATTAAACAGAAATGGGAGTCAGAGGTTGCTGTCCAGCTTTTGGCTATGGAGTGGGATGCTACATGGAAGGGCACTTTTTACATATTGTCCTCCCCTCACTGGCATGAATTCTCCAGGAAGGTTATGTGTAGCTACTTTATTACGCCAGTGACTAAACATAAATGGGGCACAGCTATCCCATCTGCTTGTTGCAGGGGATGTGGGGTGTAGTGTGGGACCCATAATCATGTGTTCTGGTTTTGTGACAAGTTGAAAGACTATTGGGTGAACGTCACTTAGGGGGTCCAAGTAGTGTTTGGTATAGAGAAAATGCTTTCCTTCCCCCATACGGTTCTAGGATTGACACTAGCAGCAGTAAAGGGTAAAGAGACATTGTCTCTCTGGAATATATTAATAAGGGCAGCAGCAAAAGCTATCACCCAGAAATGGTTACAGGGGGAATCCTCCTGTGAGGGAGGGATGAGTTTACATTGTACACCAGATCTCAGAGCTGCAGAGGATTTCCTCTCTGGTTCAGGATAGGATCCTGGTTTATTCCAATAGACGGACTAGATGGGAGTTATATAGGTTGGAGCAGAAGATAGAGGATCAAAAAGTAGTGGGGCCATGGATAGGATGGCTCTCCAATGATGGGGGAAGGGGTCAAATTTTTATAGGTCATCTGATTGAGGGCATACAGGTCGCCTGTATGATTCTGAAATCCTTTGACTAGTCATATTTTCTCCCTGTCCCAGAGTTCGTCTGGGAGACCACAGCAGACCTGTTTGGGTTATGGACTTGACTTGGTTTGTTTTATCATTTCTCTGAATATCTGACTACAAATGGATGTAATACACAAATATAATTAAGCTCTCATGATGTTTTAATTACTGATCTGTCTGTACTTCAGTAGCTAATAGTCTTTTCTCCCGGGGAGTTTTAAGCAGATCTGACTGGAGGCAATATAGCGCAGTGGGTTAAGGCTCTGAGCTGCAGATCTGGAAACCTGGGTTTGAATCCCACAGCCATCTAGGTGCATACTGTGTGATCCTGAGCAAGTCACTTAACTTTCTTGTGCTCCCAGGTCACATCTCGAAACAAGCTTCAGCTTAGTGTGCTACTCCTGGTTAAATAATGTTCCCTTTTTCTACTGTGCCTGGTTTTGCCTGTATTGTATTGTATTGTGTTGTATTGTATTGTGCTGTACTGTTATGCTTGGTTCTTTTTCATAAACAAAGTATACAAAAAAAAAAACCTGCATCTACCAATCTTGTTTTGACACTATTACCTGTGAGTCTGCCAACCCTGCTCTGGCAGTATTACCCTCTGAGAATACCAGCCCTGCTCTGACACTATTAGCCCTGAAACTAGCAGCCCTGCTGTGCCACTATTACTCCTTAGCCTACCAGTTCTGCTCTGACATTACTACCACTGGGCTTACTTGCCTTGCTCTGCATTGTTAGCCCTGTGCCTACCAGCCCTGCTCTGCCACTGTTACCCCTATGCCTACTAGGCCTACTCTGGCATTATTACCCTTGAGCCTACCAGCCCTGCTCTGGCACTGTTAGCTCTGAAACTACCAGCCCTGCTCTGGCACTATTAATCCTTACCCTCCCAGTCCTACTGTGGCACTATTGCCACTTAAGAATACCTGCTCCACTCTGACAATTATCCTCAAACCTTCCAGTTCTGCTCTAGCAATTACCCTTTCAGCCTACCATCTCTGAGATGTTACGTATAGATCCTACTAGCCTGGCTGTGGTATTGCTGGGGCCTAACTGTAGTCAGATGCTATCATCCTTGAGGCCATCGGGCGTGTTCTTCTGGCAACTACCGCTTAAGCCTAACCAGGTTTGGTTTGGCATTATTCAGACAGGCTACAGGAGAGCTAAGCACTACCACAAGAACTTACATAAATTTAAAACACTACCAGGAGGCCTGAATATGTTAGCATGAGAAAGGCTTTATTTTACTTGCGGTGAGCGCCCAGGTACACAAATTCATGATAGCCCTTACACCATGGGAATGCCAGCAGAGAACCAAAATAAGTTGCTTAATTTTTAATAAAGTAGGACATTTTATTTCGCATTAGGCCTTCTGTTCTTAGTAGGCTTCCATAATTGTAGTGTTTTTCCCCCAGCTGTGTAGTTTTCATGTAGTATGGCTTCCTGGTATGTCCTGCAGTGTGACACATAGAAGCCTATTACTTCTGTGACAGGTGTGATAGATAGTGTGACTGTATGTACACTGTGTGTTTTGTAATTGCCACAGAAGAGTTCTAAAGTCAGGAATGTCACATAAGAGTTCAGAGATTTATTTATTTAGTTTTTGTTGACTGGGTAAGTGCACTAGACAAATCCTGCCTATTTTCAGGCATGACCCGGGGAAGGGGGAATACAGATGAATGCTAACTGACCTTGAACCAGATTAAGCTGTTGGTGGTATTTTTGGTGAATGAGGGAAATTTGGCCAGGACACCAGGGAAATTCCCCTACTCTGGAAGGGGCCGTTATCCCATATGTTCAACAATGGAGGACGACAGTATGCTGTCGACGGTGGAGGAGGACAGACGTATGCTGAGAGCTGGAACGGCGGAGGTTGTTACCGCACAGGATATTCAGCAACAGCAGCTAGAATAGAAACAAAACCCTCTTGAAGTTCCTGGAAATTCAGAACGAGTGGTGGAAGGGATTGAAGAAGGCACAATAACGGCGATGGCAAAACAAAGAGAATTTTTGAAAGCCCAATTAATACAAACGGAGTTAGCTCTTACCTCAGCAAGGGCTGAATTATTGGAAAAGAAAAGAAAACAGTTGTTAGGAGTATCCCCAGAAGCTATTCACAGGACTTTCAAGTTGGGTCCTAGAACTAGTGATGACGTAGTACATCTTGCACCAGAATCTGTTTTGGATGCTATGCCAACAAAAGACTCAGTAGAACAACAAATGGAAGAACCTTGGTCCCCAGAAAAAGCACTTTCAACAGCGGGATGGACACAGCTTGAAGACGGAACATGGGTCACTGATCCCACCAAACCGAATGACATACTAGTGCATTCAAACGAGCACACTAAAGAAAAAGTGGATTTTCACAGATGACGGACATCGGAACCTATTGTGACTACTATAACAACGACTGCTGAGACAGTAGTGCTTTATCTGCAAATCTTGTTACAAATACTACAGATATAGAGGTGGAGGCCCCTGTTGTTTCAATTGGTCCCTCAACTGAACTACCTAAAACTAATTATACAGACTTATTCGCAAAACCTTTGGAGCAGGCCAAACGAAGGAATGCTATATGACTACATTACTTAGGAGGCATGGAAGAACTTCCAGATAGATTTTATGGGGGCAAAGTGTTAATCAAACAATCTCTGGGCTTTACGCCTGCTGATATCTATGCTCTTATACATGCCCCGGGAGAACACTCATTTGATATCAGTTTCAGAACTCCGGCTAATTTAGAAACCTTATGGTTAAAATATGCTTCTTTGAAAACTAACCCTTTCTGGTCCCATTTTCAGGTTATTCCCTTGACAAAACAACCTTTTAGGGTAGCAACTGTTTTATTTCGAAATGAAGGGGTGAATCTGGTTGATATCCTTTATTGGTTGGAAAAAAGATGTGAAGTTCAGGACAAACCAGATCCCATTTTAGATGGGGAAGGGTTTTGGAATGGGGGATGGAGGATTAAACTTAAACTTCGTAGTGTTCAAAATGAATACGTTCATCTTCCCAACTGTTTTTTCATTGGGCGTGATAAAGGTTTCTTATTTTATCCTGGTCGGCCCAGGAGATGTTATAAATGTGGCTCTCCAAGACATATTAGTAACTCCTGTGAAAAAATCCAATGTTTTCAATGTGGGGAGATTGGGCATTCGGGTTATCAGTGTGAAAACTCTGTGAAATGTAATTTTTGTGATGAGTTGGGGCATTTATTTTCGGATTGTCCATGGGCAGCCCATAACACTGAGGAATCAGATTATGCTATGCAGGACTTGATCATCTTTAAGGCAGCCAGAAATCTTTTGGATGGTATTAGGCCGGGTACTTCCCTCGGTCCGAAGTCGTACTCAGTGGCTTTAGCAACAAAACCTCCAATAATTCCTTCTAACCTGCTTAGACAAGCTCCTCCTCAGACACATACTCAAACTGAAAAACAAGGTCGAAACATTTCAGCCCACATGATTGGTATTGACTCATTAGGGGGTTTCAGACAGCTTAAATGTAATACCTTCTAATGTTGGGGAAATAGTTGAAGAGAATGTCTCCTTTCTCTCGATTAGGAAAGAGGTTAAACAAAACCCAGTATTAGATTGAGCTCAGTCTCCAGAACCTGTGTTGGTGTCTAATAAATATGGGGTTTTGGCCTCTGAAGGTCCTGAGGAACAAGATTCTGATACGGCTTCTCAGAATCCTTCGCAACTGGAGATTAGTTCAGATCAAGAAACTATTATGGATCCGAGGGTTGGGACAAAAGGTAAAATAAAAAAAGCAAGCAGAATAGGATTACGTAAAAGTAATAGGAAGTTACATTCTAACACTTGATTTACTTCTCGAAATATACATACAGGATATGACATTTAATTGGCCAGCCTTAATACTAACAGTATTAGATCTTTGTATAAAAAAGGGTCACTTTTGCAATATTTGCGGATTTACATCATGATGTTATTTTTTTTCAAGACACTAGGTTATACACGATTCAAGATTTTACCACTGCAACTGATTTATGGGGTTGGGGTCCTTGTTATTGGTCAGGGGGGACTGACTTATGTTCAGGAGTAGGAATATGTTTTACTTCACAGAAAGTTAAAATTATGGATGTGGTTCATATTGCTCCTGGTAGAGTTTTACTATTAGATGTGATTATAGATACAATCCCATTTAGATTGACTAACATTTATGCTCCTCAAAATAAGTGGGATCGAATTCAGTTATTACATCTCATTCGGCCTTATTTATTCACTAGCAGAAATGTTTTATTTGGTGGACATTTTAATATTTCAAGAATCACCAAATCGATTACCTCTAAGGTTTATTGTGATACTCATTGTCTGAATGAATTACTAAAAGTATTAGGACTACGTGATGTTTTTGAAGAGGTTCCCTCTTTCACCTATTTACAAGGTAATAGAAAATAGAGAATAGATTATTGGTTTATATCTTCTTCCCTTCAATTTTTCGCTCCACAAGTTAAGTTAGTAGCCATGTCAGATCATGGAATATTAAGTTTCTCACTTTCCAATTATAGACATACTTCCAAAGGACCAGGGTATTGGAAATTGAATCTATCTCTCTTGGATATTCCTGAAGTTATGGAAGGGTTTATGGATATTTTAAAAGCGCGTAAATCTGTGTTTTTTCTATATGAGAATCACCGAGACTGGTGAGAAGACTCTAAAACCAATTTTAAAGAATACTTTACACATGTAGGACATTTATTAGATGCTTCGCGAAAATCTTATCAACGACATCTTCAGAATTTGTTGACAAACTTTTATTCCCAAATAAATATGGGAATTGAAGTAGCTGTTCAAGATATAAATAGGGTAAAGGTTCAACTAGCACAGTTACAAAATTCAAAACAAATGCAATTAGAAAGAGAACAAAAATTCGGTACCCAAGGTTCCTCAGCGTGTACTAACCCTTATGATAATAATATGGCACATCGGAAAAAAAGGATATTCATAGTTTGATAGATTCAGAAGGTATTAGAGTTAATACTCGGCATGACATTTTTCAAATAATAGACGCTCATGTTCACTCTTTATTTAAAGAGGATATAAACATTATGCAGGAATCAATAAATGAGTGGTTAACATTTAGTTTGTTGACACAAATACCAGACAAATTTTTGATTTCACTGTTAGCCCCTATTTCATTACTTGAACTACATACAGTTATTAATAGTCTTCGGAAGAGAAAAGCCCCAGGAAAAGATGGTCTTCCTAATGAAATTTATGGTATAATTAGTATGGTTCTTGCTCATCAACTAGTTGCTATGTTTAATAGTTGTCTTTCACAAGGTATCTTTCCCACTAGTATGAATGAAGGGCTTTTGATTTTTCTTCACAAAACAGGAAATAGAGAAAATTTACATAATTGGCGTCCAATTACACTTTTAAATTCTGATTGCAAGATAATTACTAACATTTTGAGTATACGAATTTCACTTCTCTTAGAAGACATTATTCATCCTACACAGTTTTGCTTGGTACCAGGCCGTACCATTACAGGTGCCCTAATCCTTATTAGGGAAATCGTAGAAAGGGGTACTCGAGAAGAATTGGCAGGAATTTGTGTAACCTTGGACCAGGCAAAGGCATTTGATAAGGTGCCTCATCTTTATCTTTGGAACTGTATGAAGGGAATGGGATTCAACATATAATTGGGATAAACTTATTCAAACTGCAAAATGGAAAATAGCAACCTGGAACAAATAGAAATGTCAAAAAAGAAAAGAATTTATATGGTTAGAACATTTCTTATTGGTCTATTTTTACATTTAAGTGCAGTTTATGCATTACCAATTTCCAGAGAAACAGCATTGTACAGTATTTTTTTCAGACAATATGGGGTAGTCGGTTGAACCCCATAAAACGGAATATATTATATCAACCAGTTAAGAAAGGAGGAATTAATATGATTAATCCTATTTTATTTTTTTCAGTAATTTTTTGTATAAAAATATCTCTCCAATCATACTAGGAAAATCTAAGATATGGACTTTATGGATATCGGATCATATTTCACAGTGGTTTGATGGTTGGTCAAAAGATGGGGTTATCCATAAACAAAAACCTATTACTAATTTACCAGAATATTTTCATTGTTGTGTTGGTAAAATAAAAAAATGGAATATATCATATGCATCGATTACTCAAAATTCGAGGAAATGTATGTATTATTTTTTATTAGATCAATATTTTTTAGAACATTCTGTGTTTAGGGATATATCTGGATCGGATTTGCTTTAAATATTTTTGATGCTTACTTCATCTAGCATTCCGAATTATATGTGGGACGTTACTTGGCTTACAGCCCATGGTAAATTAAATGTTAAGGGTAACTTAAAACATAAGGGTAAGGAGGAGAGATATTGTCGAAGAAGTACTACATGCATAAATTGTATAGAAACAATATCTCATTTGTTTTTTGACTGTCCTTATATTTTACAATTTTGGTCAATTTTTTATGTCAAATGGGCTCATTTTAATTTTCCAATCATAGACACACGAAGTTTATTTTTTGGAATTTTGTCTTCAGAATGGAATTTATTTACTTCAGATACTATAAGACTGGTTTTTGGGGGCATTAAATATCATATTTAGCAAGTAAGGTGCATGTGGTCCTTAAGGTCATAATTTATTTCTCCTGACCAATTGTTCTGGAGAATACATGACTGGATGTTGGAAATATGGGACAAAGATACTCGTACATTGTCAGCACAAACTTTTCATAAGAAATGGAAAGCAATACAGTGGTTAGACACTAGATGATTCTATCCCCTTTTACATGGGGATATAGCGAATAATTTTTACTTTAGAGTTGAAGTAGTTTTTAGGAATTTGACTCACTTATTTTTATGTAATTTGTGTGTTGCCTGAGTTAATTATCTAATCCTAATTTAAATGTTCTTTCCAAATTTTCTCATGAAAGGCATTAGTTCCTTCTCGCATGGATTTTCCTGTTTACTTTGGACTGTACTCCTTATTTTTATACAAGATTCTGGTATCGACTGTCTAACAACTGTTTAAGTTTCTGTTTTTTTCAGTCTTTAGATAAAATTCATAAATAGATAATATTCCCCTACTCTTTTGGTAGGGAGGGGGTGGGAGTTTTAGTTTTAGTTTTCCTTTTCAGTTGAGGGCTTCAGGCATGTTATACTGATTGTGTATGGTTTTCCTTTTTCATTGAGTATGTTATGTATGTTATAATATAATTTGGTTGCTTGTTCTTTGATTTTTGAAATACGGAATTCCCCTACTCTTTTGGTAGGGGGGGAGGGGGTTTGTTGTTTTTTTTCCCCTTTAGTTGGGAGATTCTGGTATGTTGTATTAATCATGTATGTTTTTTTTCCTTCCCAATTCTTATGTTTTTGTATGATGTAATACATTTTTGTTTGACTGTTCTTTTGAGTTCTGAATAAAAAAGTCCCCTACTCTTTTCAATAAGTGCCATGGGATCTTTAACATCCACCTGAACTACCACCAATCTAGGCAGATGGGACCTCGGTTTAACGTCTCATCCAAAAGACGGCACCTCAGAAGTGCAGCACCCCTCTCATGCTGCACTACAGTGTCAGTACTGGGATATTAATCCAAGTGCCAGATGTGGGAACTGAACCCACAGCCCTCTGATCTCCTGGCCTCAGAGGCAAGTGTGCTACCTACTGAGCTACTGACACTATCAGGTTAGCACAGTGGAGCAGGCAGAAAACAGAAGAGGAAAAGAAAGAGAGAGGAGGTGGGGTGAAATGGTACCAATAAACTCAAACTCTCTCAGAAAGGTAGCCTTTTTTTTTTAGCAAAAAAAAAACATTTCCTACAGAGATGAGCAGTGATGTCATGTGAGTACTGCGGTGGGGGGGTAAACTTGTAGCACGAGTGCAATTGTTTAAATGCATGGAAAAAAGTGTACTTTCTATTTCAAAACATGAATGAAAGATTTCTAAACACAATGTAAGCACTCCCTTCTATTTTTTATGTGAGTTGTTAACAGCCTTGCTGGGTGAGGGAGCGAATGACTGGGGGGGCGCAGTTGGGGCTGTGACTCTTAACACACTAGCACAGATTGCAATAAATAAAGCATTAACAAACAAAATATATAAATTATTCTGATAATGGCAAAAATTCTGTCTAGTTTACTGCCTTCTGATTATACTCGGTTTGGTCTGTGTGCTACTAACTGGCTGTTTTAAAGTCTCAGTGCTAAGTGAGGGGAAAAAATGGTAGTTATAATTTTTGTTTAAAATTGTAGACATGGGCTCAAGGATTTCTTTGTTGCCCTGCATCCTGCATGGCAGGACTTGTTTTCAGCTATGCATTAGACACTTCTATTGCACGGCTAACGACCAGTCAGGAAGCATGATATTACCTACCCATTTTATAACAAGTGTTAGAATATTCTGCCTAGAACTGTGACACTATCTGAACTTCAGACTATGTTGTTTCTGTTTATTAGATAGCTAGTTTACACATCAGTGAGCTCAGATTGTGGACAACTGTCTACACTTGCATTTCTAATCAGGATTACAAGTGTAGGTCAATGTATCTCCCCCAGCATACTGCTCAGCAAATCAAATAGCAAAGCATTCTAGAGGGAGAATGAAACATTTGGAAGCTGAACTAGCTGAGATGAACCTACTATACTGCACATCCCCTCTGACAGGGGTCAACCTTAATCTTTTTTTGCACTAGCCAGCAGGGCAAGTTGATTCAAAATTGCACTAGCCCGCAGATGGTTGCACTAGCCCCCAATTATAATGGAACATTTTGATCACTTATTCAGGAAACAATGCAACCAAGAAATACTCTGATTATTGCACATTTATCCTGCTCCGACATTGCTTCAAGCTCCCCAGCAGAAAAAAAAAAAGTCTGCAATGCCATCACACACAGTGAGCCCCCCCCATTGTTTTGTATCATGGCATCCTCTCTTCCTTTTTCTACACCCCCACCACCAAACCAGAGGACATCGCACCAGCAAATGTTCAACCAAGCAGTCCTAGCTCTGCACACACAATAGCTGACATTATCATGCACCTCGCCACACTGTTACCACCACCCACAGGCAGAGAAAGACACTGTCAGCCCCCACCCTATAGTCAACTGAAGACCTGCACTTCGGGAAGTTTTTCTGTAGTCTCAAGTGAGCTAGGAGCACACCTAAGATTTCGTTGGGGGGGGGGCTACACAAATTTAAGGGGCTTGGAAAATAGAAAACTATGACATTTTTGGTTTTAAAAGCATTGCTTTTAACATGCTCTGCCCCAGCAATAATATATTTTTCTTTAACATTGTTCTTTCATTAGCCCAGGGCAAACAGTACACAGGCATAATGCTATACTATCTCTATTTCTATACAGGATCATCTATGGACCCCAGGAATGCCTATTTTAAGCTTTCAAATTATGTATTTTATTAAGGTTTATTTTTGTACCATACCTGTACATGATCTAAAGCTTTGTTTTTAGGATGAAAGGACATGCTGGGTGGGATAAGGGTGGGACTGCATGGATGGTGATGGCTGGCATGGTCCATTTAGAAGAGCTGGGGGCCCCTACACTTGCCAGTAATGGCAGCTATGGATCTTTGGATGGTCACTTCAGAGTCTGGTCTATAGTGGTGTCCAGAGAAAGAACAGAGTTAAGAGATTTGGAGGCAGAGGAAGTTTGGTGAGGCTGGGATAAAACCCACCACCTGCAGGGCCGATTCTGTATACCTCCTCATATTTTGTCACTGAAATGCTGGATACAGACACTCAAAATATAGGGAAATGAGGGGCAGTGGTCTTAATAATATGGAACAAATTGTTAGAGACACATTTAGAAAACTGGAAGCTAGTGACTTAACAGCACTCTATCCTTGATCACACCCTGGACACCAGCTGAAAGTCCTAACAGTGGAGTGATAATGACTCACATTGAATCTTTTATGGGTTCCCCCTCTTGAGCTGCCAGATAATTGCATCTCTTAATGAGCTGTTAATCACACCAGGCCATCTGGAACTTTGAGAGAGATCAGCATGAGGATTAGAGCCTGCTAAAGTAGAGACTCTTTTAACTTCATTAACAGCCATGAAAACCTGCACTAGTCAAGATAGACAAGTAGAGAGTTAGCTGCACTAGCACTGGTCAATTTGCACTAGAGTGTGGGCTAGTAAAACAATGTTAAGATTGACCCCTGCCCTCTGAGTCAAGCAGGGAAAACGGAGTGGAAGCCATTCACTGTGTGGGAAGTGAGAAATGAGTGCAAGGCAATGTTGGAATTAAGGGGGGGGCTTACCAGGGCTCGGCCCCTGTAGCTCTTAAGTGAGCCCCAGTAGCTCACACATTACTGTTGTTGTCTTACAATAGGAAGGGGTGCTAAATTTATAGATTGGACCCTTATGGGCCCCCATAGCTCCCAAAGCTCATAAAGTGTAATTCCAATACTGGTGTAAGGCACATTGAATAGTAATAAGTGCTCTATATGGTGGTGCTATTACAAATTGTTGTTTTCAGTTATTTGATATGGGTATACTTCATGCCTGTAGTTAATAAAGTTAGTTTCAGACTGGCTCCAGTTGTGTTTGCATGGTGGTAGGAATGCTCTTTTCACAAGTAAAACCCTAACACACAACATACTGGTGATGAGGTGGGTTTTCCTGGCTACCCACATTGTGGTAGTGCTCCTTTAAGTGCAGAATTATTTCTGATAAGTAAATATTTTCATGAAGTGGTGTTCTGGTCAGCAGTTTGTTAGGCAGCACTTCTGAAACCCCAGACCTAAACACAATGTCATGGCCCGGTGTCATGGTGTATAGGGGAGTAAGACATATGGACTGTTATGTGCTCACAGTCCATGAGAAACCTAAAGAGAAGAATTCAGGAGAAATCTGACTATTTTGAAGAGACATTTCTCTTCAAAACTTCCCCAAAACAGAACATTTTTGGTTTCACAAAGGGAATCAACAGCCAGGAGAGTCAAAAAGTATTTATGTGGCAGAATTAATTAAGTCCGCAGTGGGAATTTGGAGAAAGCTTTGATGATTCATTGATGGATCATTTAGTGTGTGAACCCAGGCATGAGGCAATACAGAAGCGTTTGTTAAAGCAGGTTGATCTTCTATAACCCCTGCCCCTAAGCACTGGCACCACACAGTGGATGTTGAGGTCTGGCTGGTGCCTGTACACCTTAGGGCGTATGGTCCTGTGCTCATGGTAGGTATCTGGGTCTAGTATGTCAGTACAGCTTAGTGCCTCCACCCAGTCCTTTCAACATGCAGGGCACCTGGTACTGCCCACCAGGGAAAAAAACACCAGTGCAACCCACCCATACCTTTGGCAGATAAGCAGCAACTGTATGCAATAACCCAAAACAATATACACGTTAGCACATGGGTGCAACAGGGCACAAATTAACTATACAAAAATAAATTAGGTTTACTAGGGACAAACAGAAACATGGGGAGAGGGATCTGGAAGGGAAATGTAATACTGAGACAAACTCAGAGTTGAATCCCACCACCATTCAAGTGAACAGTTACCAAACACAGTCCCAGATTACCCCATCCCTCTGGTTTACCAGAATACCATTTGTGTGGGCATTTAATAAAGTAGCATTACAAGCCTGATGGGGGGGAATGGTACAGTACCAATGGAGATGTTTATAGGTTGGATGTGGACCTCGAATACTATCCTAACTGCTAGACATTCCTTAGTAGTTCAGAATAATGTTTTTCTCATGCACTTGAAAATGTTTTCAAGGCATTATACTGGCACAAGTGCATGCTAAATCTAAGAAACCATTATCAGATTAATAATATATACCGTATTATGGTATGTCCAGTTATAGACCAAATAAGATGGCAGTGAGGAAATAAGCTCTTGCAACCATGCATCTGTCAAGAAGCTCTTTGCACGTCTTTATGTCTTGTGTAGCTTTGTTTATCTTATGTTAATGTCTTTGCAATTCTGTAAGTATGTTTGAATTGTCTGAATGGCCTTCTATCATGTTTTGTTTTGTTACTGCTTTTTTTGTTTTTAGTTTCTTTTGGCATTAGTCAACCAGCTTGCAGCCTGCTACTATGACAGCAGGTACATCCAAAAACAGCATGGCATTGACAGCCCCTATATTTCTTCCTTTTGTTATATTCACAACCACATTCTATGTCTAACAAAAATATTTGCTGCAGATGAGATGGGATTTATATAGTTTCCAGCATAAAAACATGCAGCAATTTCCTACATTTTCAAAAATATTACTACAAATGGGGTATCATAGAACTGATAATTTGCACTATACAAATAAATTGTTGGGGGGGGAAGCAAATATCAGGACAACTGCTGTGTCTTTGTTTTGTTTTTCTTTATAAGTCATGCAGACACCTAAAATAATGGATGTTCTTGCCAATAAAAAAATCACCTGAGTCCTTACAGAATGTTCACAGCATGAGGCATTATGCGAGAGCATGTAACACAAAAAACAACATGGAAGCCCATGGTTTATTTTGTTGATTTAAATGTTTGCATGACCATCACACACTAGGCAAAACAATCTAAGTATGCTATGGGGAGTAGAAATACTGGGAAACATCCTTAAGCAATAGAGAATTCAAACAGAATTCACATTCTGAGATGACGTTCTTGTGTCTCTGGGCACTTCTGTGATCATGCAGGTCTTGTACAATCTAACTAACTAGCCTCTCACTGTCTACAGGAGCTGTAGGGCCAGGCCCTGGTCAGTACTCGATCCCTCCAAGGATGTAGATGCACAGCAGTCTTGGAGGGACAGCTTCTATGTGGATTGTGCAGGCAGGCTTGGATAAAACTGCAACAGGTGTGACGCTCCTCTACTGGTTAAAGTGTGGGCTGTGATGACACTCTGGATGATCCTCATTGGGCTATCCTCTTCACCCACCCAAAGTCAAGCAGTCACTTGGGGCCATGGTGTCTGGGACAAATCCAGAATTAGCAGCTCAACCCATGCACTTTCACAAACTTTAAATTGCTTTTCCCACTGGGGTGCAACAGATTATAACATACCTAAGTTAAAACAAGAGACCCAGTGACCCCCCCAAAAAAAATACCTGGTAAATCAAACCTGCCTCAATAGGCTACTCGCTTATTTCATCCCAAAGTGGAGTGGTGGTCTCTTAGTGTTCAATTAAAGGAGAACTGCAATGAACTGCACTGAACCTGTAAGCAATTTTTCCCAATAGATGCTTTTTTTCAGATACTATGGGGGACAATGATTCGCGGTCCTTAGAATTTGCGATCCGACCCCCAAAAACATATTTGTGGCACTTTGAATTAGCGCACGCACTATGGCACTCCAATTACTCATGTAAAACAATCAATTACAGTACCACTGTTAATTATAAAGCCTGAGCTACTGAGTGCAACTCAACGTTACTGAGCACTACCGACTCAACATGTCCTTGCTGTTGTGGTTAAAGCTGAAGCCAGAGAACACAGGAAAACGGGTGTACCTGCTTGATGTGTCTGACATAGATGCAGAGTGTTTGTCACATACTTCAGGTGTCACTGCAATGGCGGCTTCTGCAGTAGCCCAGGAACTTGCTTGTGCCCCACCTCCTGCCAAGAAGTGATGTCCGGAGAGCTATCAGCATTACACTCCCGAGATTCGCTTTGAATTTGGCAGGTATGCAGCTGACAATAGTGTTATGACTGCAGTTCGTTTCTACGAATTAAAACTGAAAAAAAATTAATGAGAGCACCATCAGGAAATTCAAGAAGTACTACCTTGAATGACTTAAAAGTAGCCTGAACCCTGCACACCTTACTGCTGAGCTTCCTCGTAAACCCAGAGGTAGACCTTTGCTGCTCATGTCGGACATCATGGAGCAGCTTAAAAAAATTGTTGAAACACTGCGCTTTGAGGGAGCAGTTGTAAATGCACCCGTTGTTTTAGCTCCTTGTTACAAGCTGAATGGTGTGCAGCAGGAGCAGGAGCAATGGGGCATCTCAAGCATTGGGAAACACTGTGATGTCAGACGCCGAAAAGGAGGACCATGCAGTCGGGAATGTGGAAGAAGAATACACCACTGGGTATTCTGAGGAGCACTAATGGATAAGACAGCTCAATATTGAATTTATTTTTTTTTTTTTTTGTTTAAAATTGGATTACCACAAATAAAGGAGTGTCAGCATTACATACTGCCTTTCTTCATTTACTGTATTCCTAACTTGCGACATGAGTACCGACCACTGAACGCTGAAAACAAGATGCTGAAATGGGAGGGGAAGAGATGGCAAAGGAGCTGTAACAGGTACAATAGTACAGTCCATTTACAGTACTTTTACAGCAGTAGTTGTACAGTGTATAGTGTAGTTTGAGTAGACCACAGTGTATAGTGTAGTTTTGAGTAGTCTTCCCCCCTCTAACTGGATATTAGTGCTGTCTCTAAATTTTCACTGACTTTTTATTTTCACTTACAGAAGCCTATATAGCGAATATAGCGAAAATAAAGTGTTAGCGAAAATTTTGTACTCTACAATATTTGATCCCTTTCTGTAATTGTTCCATCTTTATTGGCCTTTTAGCAAACACAGTGGGTGTTTTCAATTAACACACTGCTGGTAAATGCCATTTAAACCCCAGGAAATATGACTGTATTCTGACAAATGCAGTATGGTCTCACCATAAGACTGCCCTGGAGCTGAAATGGTTAATAGAACCTATGCTAATCATGGAATGTTAGGCTTGAGCTCAGTTTTCAAACCACTGTCCCTGGTAAAAATTCTGCAACCATCAGATTCTTTATTCCGCTTGCCTAGTACAGATGCCTCAGAGACCCGTCCTTCATCTTTCTTGAAGATTTTATTTTCTCGTTTTTTTGAAGTAAAATTTATTCCTGTTCATTTTTAAAGCACTGTGCTTGGGTTTACAGGTAGATTAGCCTAGATTTAGTGTTAATCTGGTAAGTTTTTTGGTTTCTTCTCTGTTCCTGTAACCAGGAGGAAACCAAATCTTTATATATATATATTGTATAAAGTTTTATTTCTAATTTGAAACCTTTGGGACTGGTTATTTTAGTTTAGAGAGAAACTGCGGCAATTCTCAGTTCTCTCCTCAGTTGCTAAACCGACCGCAAAAAAAAAAGGGTTCAAAGGATTTCTTTTGTGGTGGGCCCACTTAAAACCAAGTTGTAGGGTTTTTTTGTTGGTTATGTCACTTCCCAAGAAACAAACCGGCCCAACAGGTTTTCAGCATTGTACAGAGTGTGGGGAAGCATTTGCTAAAGATGATCCTCACTTGGTCTGTTTTGTCTGTCTGGGGTTTGAACACCTTCAGGCAGATTGCGAAATCTGTAAGAATTTTCCACTGTCAACGCTTGATAGGCAATTGAACTGACTGAAGGGGAAAAATGTGCAAGAAGGCTGCTGACCCAGCTGCTGACAAAACTTGCTCCTCTCAGAAGGAGAAACCGAAGGAACCAGTTGAACAACCCTTTGACTAGGGTGAAGGTTCCTCAGGAAAAAAGAGAACTGCAGAAACCACCTCTGAGCCAGCAGGTTCTGCTAAAAAGAAGAAAAAGGAAAAGCACTTGGTTAAGGAACTGCAACTGACAATTCCATCGATTCAAGCATCAGAAGATATAGTGAACGCTATAAGCGTTCTTCAGGTGCTGCAAACCAGTACCGCAGTTCTGGTTCAGCGTCCCGGTTCACAGTCCTCGGTTTAGGACCTGGGTTCCTCCTCGGTTCCCATTTCACTTGATAGATTTGTTGAGGTTTATGTGGAAGGGGGGGAGGATGACGAGGAGGAGGATGATGATTTAGGGGAACCTCTTGAATAATAGGTTTCTCCTGATCCTCACCGTCCTGACTCCCCCGAGTAGGGAGCTGAGGATTTTACATCCCATTTTGCTTTTATGAAGCAAGTGGTACAGACCCTGGACCTCTCCACCCAGGGTCTACAGAGGAGAAAGAGGAACCAGACTATATGGAAACGATGGATGTACCAGCAACAAAAAGACTGTTGTTGCCCATCCATAAGTCTCTGAAGAGACAGGCTTCCAAAATCTTGAAGACCCCCCACTTCCATTCCCCCAGTGGACAAGAGAATGGATAGAAAGTACTGGGTGGCCAAATCTGGGGCAGAATTCCTGTTTGGCCATCCCAGCCATGAATGTGTGGTACAGGCTGCAGCATGTGATAAGGCAGGGATTCCTCTGGCATCACATCCACTGGAAAAGGATTCCAGAAAGATA